>ML685777.1:11115023-11169779 GCA_007922175.1 Pelusios castaneus
GATAATGGGAATGGCATGAAGAAAGTTTTAAAACTATTTTTAAATGGAAGATTTTCTGAGATTTAAAGAAAAACAATGCAAAAAAAACCATATGGTGGCATAAACACAAAAGCCATGCAAAAAATGATGGTGGAGTAAATACATAAACCTACAAGAACTTACACAAAAATGGGGAAAAGCCATAAAACATGACTGACAATTGGCTAAGAGCAAAAGAAGAAGAAAAACAAACCCAAAGTTAACTGACTTCTCATCAATGGCATTAAGGACCTAGTCATGGGGAGAACTATATTGTGCAGGGATGGTAAAAATGTGCTTTGTAGGCCAAATGGAACCAGTGTATGCCTTCATCTTTAATTCGGAAATGCAAGCTCCATGCAATTATCCGCATTGAGTCAAGCAGACCACTACTCAGATCACCAAGACACTGGAAAAACAAAACCACCAACCCCCCCCGCCCCAAAACCCCACACCCTTCCATGGCATGGAGAAAGCTTTTCTGGTCAAACACCATCAACTTCTGTTAAGCCAAAAAAAATTTTAAAGTTTCTAATCTAGTTGCAAAAAGAATATCTTCATCTTCCATGTGTGAACTAACTGTAAATGAATGGCAGCCTAATATTCCCAGATCTGGAAAAAAAAAATCGGTTTCTCTGCTGCCGTATAATGCTTCCCCAAGCCACGCCACGTGACAGACTAGTTTCGTCAAGTTTTCAGGGCTGCTACCGGGATCCCGGAGGTCAGGTGTGAAACTGATAAGAAGAGGCCCGTTGCATTCTGCTCCCTCTAGGTAGACTTCTAAACACCTTTTACTTCCTATGCTGCAGCAAACAGAAAACAGAGCGAAGAGTAACAGAACTCCACTCCTCGGGTATGCCAGGATGCTCTGGGGCAGGGAACAGAGAAAGGAAGAACATTCCTCCTCCTTTTTAGCAAGCAGACGAGGGCTGGAGAGACAGGGACCTCATGTTACTAAGACACCTGCTAGCCAGAGACTGCTAAAGATATACACACAAAGCAGGCTCTAGAGTCAGCCCCTTCCTTTCTCCCAGCAGTTGTGGGAGGAAGTTGTCCGTGGACACTGGGGAACTTCTTTTGTATTGGTTGGTAGCTAGAGCCCTCTAGCTACAAGCCATCTGATAAAACAGCCAAAGCCTCTGAATGAGGGAGTGGAGGTGAGAGGATGTGTGAAAGGAGCACATAGACACATCAGCAGGTGGAGGGAGAGGACAAGTAAAGAAACACAAAACAAGAGAGAAGGAGAGCCACAAAGAGAGGAGAGAAAGGGGATTAAGTGAGAGATGAGATGGAGCGTAAGCCCTAGGGTACACTTGCCGCACTTTTTGGCAGCGGTCGACGGGAGATGCGCAATGTACGTAAAATACTCTTAGTATGTCGTCCGGAGATATACAAGGTATGCTACACACTACAGTAAGCTAATGGGAAATGCCTTCCAGTCAGCTTGCCGATACTCCATTTCTGGGGCTGGCGTTGCATGGCGATTTCCAGATCAATTGAGCACGTTCACACAGAGCGCTCAGTTGAACCCGGAAGGTTGCCTGGACGGTTGATTTTGCCGCCATCAGTATAGACTTACTTACTCTGAGAGGCAAGCCAAGAAAAATTGGAGTGAAGCCAAAGAGAAAAGAAGCTATGATAAAAGCAAACGATGCAGTCAATTATAATTTTTAATGTTTGTTAAAGAAAATTTTCCCTCTCACATACACTCCATTATGGCGCACAATTGTTTCTTTAAATTGTAGAGGAGCCGGCTTTGGGGTGGTAGGTTAAGCAATGGGTTTTTTTTAACAAACTGGCCAGCAGGCCTCAAATATATGTTTCAAGTCCTGCAGATCAGGCTGAAGCATTAGATGTTTGGACCTGAAGCGTCTGCAGGCCACAACTCTGTACGGAAGTAGTTGTACTCTATTCTATTTAACACAAAATAGGTGCCTTTCCCCAAGCCAGGGCCAGATTATCAAAGGGGCTTTATGGATTTACGCCCTGGGCCCCATCAAAAAGGGGCCCCCAGGCTCCAGCCCCTAAACCCCCTCGGATAATCCGGAGGCCCTGTTCAGCACTGGCAGGGCAGGAGCGCAGAGAGCACCCCTGCCACGCCAGTGCTGAGCAGTGGGGGGCAGGCTTGGGGGGGGGGGGCTCTGTGCTCCGCCCCTGAGCCAGCTGGTCCAACCCCAGCTGGCACGACCTGTACTCTGGCCCAGCGCAGAGCTCCCCAGGGCCTGTGGCCCTGGGGGGCTGACTGGGATCTGCCGCTGCACCACGCACCAGCTGCCATCCCACCCCTCTAGTAATCTGGCCGGAGTGGGGCCAGGGCAGGAGTGCCCTGGGGCCCTAGGCACCCCTCTCCCCCACACCCAATGACAGGGGAGCAAGGGTCTGGCCCTGGCGATGTGGCACCCAGGTTGGGGGCCCCCAGGCCAGTTAATCTAGCCCTGCCCCAACCGCCTCACAAATCGCCATTTAGATGGGCAAAGCATAGGTGTCCCTTCACGCCTGCTTCAGCTGGATTTCACACCTGGGTTACTTACTCTTGTTAAATCCATGCCAAGTTTCAGCTGAGATAGAAGATGTAAGATAACGCTGCGCTGTTCTTCCACTGCTCCAAGGTCATCCTCTTTGTTTACATATGTATCCTCCAGTTCCTCCTCTGGGTTTATTTCTTCAGGTTCCTGGTGTAAGAAACCAAAAGACACAAGCGTCATTTCAAATTCCTAAAGGACTGAAAAGGTGAATCTTCACATATGCCTCTGGGGGCAGCAGAAGCAAGTCTAAACTACCAAAAAGAAATCCACCGGACTAGGAATGGTCTAAAGTGAGATTCCACAGAAAGCCACAAGGGCCTTTCTAACATAATTTAACAAAAATATAATTTCAAGGCAAAGGAGTGTAAGTTTCACCAGACAAACGGCTTCTCCACTTGCACGTACCTCACTGTATAAAGATTTAACTTCATACCGATTCCAAACAGGGAAACTGACCAGCTGGGAGGGCGATTACAAAGCTTTACCACTAATGTGCTAGGATTTGCATTCAGAACTGCATTTGGTCATAATTTGCTAGAATTGCTAGTGCTTCTCTGAACAACTTATCGAAGGCCTTACAAGTCAATAGGGCTTGGTTTATACGCAACAATTCTCTTCTCCTCCTTCTTCAGTTTCCCATCGTTCCCATCATACCATCAGTAATTCCACCAGCAAAGTTTACATTGTCTCCAACACTAAGGAGGCAGTGATAATCAACAGCAGTGTCCTCTCTAGGAGTAACATCACATGACAAGTGTTAGAAACACTTAATTGACTAGTGTTCCCACTGTTAGTATCAGCAGACAAGAGCAGTGGAAAATCTAAAGATAAACAGCTTGGGATAGACACAGGATAGCCTCTCTTTAATGGCACAGAGAGGCTTTGTGCAGCTCTAGACCAGAAAAATAATGTTAGCATGTTTCTAACATTAAGAAAAGTTCATTAGATGGATGCTAATATTACTTTCTTAGCCAGCATAGCTAAAGCTTTATTCTTACTAAGTTTTTTAGAGAGAGGAAGACAAGACCCCAGCACTAAAGCAGAGATAGAATATATAGAAAAGGGATTCGCACACACTGGCTGTGGTTTCTTATTTAGCCCATCCTTCCTCCCCCATCACTCCCAGAACCCTTTGCTGTCAAGAAACTGGGATCCAAGCAAGAGCCATGGCTGGTTGGAGTGGGTGTGCTGGTCAAGCAGCTGGGTTCAACTGCTCATCATTTTATTGTAGCATACCTAAAGCTTCACTCACAAGGGAGGCCCTGTGCAAAGACACTGAAAAACGCTGTTCCTGCCCTGAAATAGTCATCATCTAATATAATAAGCTTCAGCTTCAATGCTTCCCTACCACCCCTACCCCTCGATCAGCAAAGCTCTCCACTCCAAGTAAAGCAGTGGGTTCTCAACCTTTTCAAACTACTGGACCCCTTTCAGGCATCTGATTTGTCTTAGATACCCCAAGTTTCATCTCAGTTAAATACTCCTCGCTTACCAAATCAGACAAATATACAGAAATGTCCCAGCACCCTGTTACTGAAAAAAAATCACTCACTTTTTCACCGTATAATTGTAAAAGAAATCAATTGGAATACCAATATTGTATTTACAGTTCAGTGTACAGTATACAGAGCAGTATAAACAAGTCATTGTCTATACCATGTTTTAGTTTGTACTAACTTAGTACTTTTTCTGTAGCCGTTGTAAAAGTAGGCAAATATCTAGATGACTTGAAGTACTCACTGGAAGATCTCTGTGTACTCCCAGGGGTACATGTGCCCTAGCTGAGAGCCGCTAGAGTAATGCACCATTTACTGATGGCGACAAGCTATCTGAGCTTTGAACGGTAGGGGCAGTGGATCTCAGAGAGCCGGCTCCAACATCTACATGGCATTTCCCTGCCACAGAGTGAGTTGATGGACAAAGGGGCAGCAAGGAAGGATTGAGGACCCAGTGCCAGCAGCAAGAGAAATGGAAGCAACGATTCTTTAATCTTGGCTCACGTCTCCCTGGGTCTAGCTGTCACTGAGTTTCTGATGATTTTCAGACTCCTGCTTAGCCACTTCCTTGTGACACAGCTGGGGGTTCCCAACTCCCAGTTTAAGAACCTCAATCTAGGCAACAAAGGGGTATAACAGGAGACCCTGTATTACTACAAGTGTTCTGCTTTTCTTTCTGCTCATCTACACCACAGTGTCCACAAATGAAATACAGAGTAGAAGTTTTTAAGAACAGTTGGAACAAACGCCTGTCAATGGTCTAGGTTTACTTGCTCCTGTATCAACACAAGGAGCTGCAGTTGATGACCTCTGAGGTCCCTTCCAGCCCTATTTTTCTATGATCCTATAAACCCAAGGGGAAGTCATTAAGAATAATTATATTCCAAGAGCCAATGTAGTCATCCAAGCACTTCTTACACACTTACCCTACATTTAAATCCTTTGGCAAGACAAATACATTTAGAAATAACTTCAAAAAGGTAAGGAGTTATTCAACTTAAGAGGTAATTCTGCTTCTTGACCTATAGGGGGTGCTAGCCTTCTATATTACAGAAAGAAAAGTCTAAGTGAATTAAATCCTTAATTTCGAACTAGTCTCTAGTATCAGGTTTCTTATACAAATTCTACTGAAAGATGTTCTAAAATAGAAAAGCGAGACAAGACACTGTTACATGCATACAGATCAATAACTATGTTAAACATAGACAACAGAGTCCTGTGGCACTTTTAAAGACTAACAGATTTATTTATCGCATGAGCTTTCGTGGGAGAAAATCCCACTTCTTATGTTAAACATATAATCTGCTCCAAAGGGCTACTTAGTCATATACACACACAACTCTCCAAAACCAAGTTGCCTACAACCAGAGATTAAAACCCTCCCTTTCATAATCTTTATTATTCTTATATTTTACAAGAATACTTTTTAACTTCAAAGTCATTTTGATAAGAGTATTGAAAATGCAACAGAATTCAACATCTTTTTAACTTCCTTAAATCAATTAGTTTCTTCAATCTAGATTGAAAAAGGAAAATGCAGTAAGAGTTAGGAAAATATTAACTAGTTTCCCTTATCTATCTTCTGCTGAGCAATTTTCAAAAGTGGTACGCTATGAGTACTCGGAAAAATTCAATTTCTTCACTGCATACTCATTTCTAACATTAAAACGACCCACAAACTAGATAATGTGTGTGCGTTTAAATATTTTAAACTGACACTTTAATTTGCTCCTTTCCACACCTCTTAAAACACACTTTATTCATACTTCCCCCTGCAGCTGTTTACTAGCATTAGTAAGTCTTCCTACAAGGCAACACAATATATTTAACACAGAAGTGCTCCTCCTTACTCCATTCAAGTGGCTGTACTGGGTGGCAGGGGCGAGAACCACCATAATTTTCCTACATTATATCAAAATAGTTGTTAAGTATCTCCAGATATTTTGCAAGTAAGAACATCCCCCCCCAGAACTGGAGCCGTCGCATTACCTTACCCTTGTTAGGTGGCAGGGCTCTGGCATGGACTGCTCCTCTCTGACAGATGCTGGCTTGTTTTGCTCTGATGAAAAATTTTGAGCCGCTCCATTTTTGAAGTGGTTTGACAAAGATATCTTTGGTTCCAACCAACTAATCGTTGTCCCTGAAGCAAAAGAAAGTTTGCGCTGAAACTTACTCATACTCTGGGAGTTCAACAAAAGATGTTTTTCATTAAGCAGCTTTTTCAAAAAGCTGAACGCAGTCAATCTTGTTCAGCTGCCAGAGAAAACCAAGGTGAGTGCATCAAGATAACACCTTCTCTGGTTAATGGCATGAGCACCGTGGTTGGGCAGCTATAACATATGCAACTTGTGGGGAAGAAAAAGATCGTGTTATAAAAGGTGTAACCAGATACTAAGTAAAGAGCCCAGCTATGCAAACCCTCGGATACATTTTTGCACCAATTAAAGGACTAGCAGAAACAGTTCCTCATTCTCAAACTTTGGTCAGTTTCAGAAATGGGGGCTAAGTCAAAACAATATTTTGCCACTGTTTTCTCTGGAAAAAGTATTGGTCTTTTCTCAGCTGAAGGAACACCAACATACTATGCTGAATAAATAAGAGTAGTTCAAAGAGAGAGCAGCAGCAGCTGGAAAGTTGCCACCCACTCATTTAATGATTCAGGTGGTCTCTAGTTACCCTCAGCCAGTTTATCAGAATAGATACAATTCCTCATCAATAATGAAAATGTTCCGTTCCATTTGAAAGGCTCATGTACAGTAGATACCAATAAAGTTCTATTAAAAATACACCCAAAATGCTATGATATTTTGGCTATAAAACACAGGAGCATAAGAGTTACTAGCAACTTGGAGCATTCTCGCCTTCATTCAATATTCTGAATTTAGGTAAATTAAATGAAATTAGCAACATCCTGCAGAATAACTTGCTGGACATTCCTATCCTCATACACCATAGCCTCAATTATCCAAACCTCTCTCATCACAAATGAGGTCACGTTCCCCAACTTTAGCTGGAGACATGGGACATGAACCTGCTTCAGATAACAGGGGTTTCCATGTAAAGGAAGATCAGAAAAATAGGATAGTCATCTTGTGAGGGCAATTTGTGTGATGGCTCTGTCTTAAAATATCTTAGTTAAATATCTTTGCCTGGACTCAGTATTAAAGCTAAAATGTCTGTGTGGCAAGATTTAAACTTCATAGAAACATGAAGAATATTACCAGTGCTTCCATTGACACCTAGATAAATGGTAATATCAGTCTGCCAGTCATTCCATAAAAGTTAGAAATTATACTTTCAGCACATTAATTGCCAGGATCACTGTTCCTTCCTTTAAAAAAAATAAAAAATCTGGTATTACATTTGCTCTTCTTATCTTTGAAAAAGATCGCATATTACTCATCTCGTGCACTTATTTATTTAACCGGTCTTTCCTTTTCTGCTTTTTATCAGCTATTTTTAGAGTCCACCTTACTGCTTAATTCAAACATGTTTGGTTTTTTTATTTGATTTTTTAAAAATTAGCTACTCAAATATTTTTGCCTAAATATAATTTCCTATTTTCTTCCATTAATGTTCAGGTTTTCCCTCTAAAACTTCTCTCTCAACCAGGACAACATAGTAAAAAAATCCTTTTATTCCCCTTAGCCAAAGTAGCAGACACAAACCTATTCTATATTTTTGCTTCCCCTATAAGACTTAAATTACATTCTGTGCATTCCTGCTTGGTTGCCTTCACTTTTTTCCTCTCTTTTACCCCCACATTTAGAACAGTGCATTGTGACACTATATGCCAGTTCCTGCTTCCTGCTTTATTCTCTTCACAGGAATTGTAGTTTGTTGCTTCTAAACTTGGCTTTTCTGACAATTAAACACACTTTAATCTGATGCATTATGAATCCATTTGGTATTTTGTTGAGTTTGGGTCAATGGTTCCAGGTCCCAATAAACTCCACATTCTCAATTTCAAGATTAAAGTAGCTTGTGGCTTGCAGTACCTTGACAACTGGTTCATACTCTCCTGGGCTATGTCTACACTAG
This sequence comes from Pelusios castaneus, assembly GCA_007922175.1. Lineage (NCBI taxonomy): Eukaryota > Metazoa > Chordata > Testudines > Pelomedusidae > Pelusios > Pelusios castaneus. The sequence continues at coordinate 11,123,104 of ML685777.1, forward strand.
GAAAAGTTAGGTCGACTTTGTTAAGTCACTTTAAGGAGGTCGACTTTAAGTCGACCTTATTAAGTTGACTTAAAGTGTTGTCCATGGACGTGGACTAAGTCCACTTTGTTAAGTCGACCTCACTGCCCTTAGGTCGACTTAAAGTGGACTTAAACGTCCACACTGGGCTTAAGTCGACCTAAAGAAGGGCTAGGTCAACCTAAGCAGACTTAGGTCGACCTACCCGGCGGTTCTTAGTAAGTCGACTTAAGGAAAGTCTGCTGTGGACGCAGCTTGAGGTCGACTTAAACTGGCAGTGTAGACATAGCCCTTCAGTCCTGAGGGCATGCAGCAGATGCCCACTGTCACGTGTTTTTTTATTCCATACATTCTAACTCAAAGACACTTCACCACCGTATTCACAGATTCAGAAATTCCAAAGCCAGAAGGGACCATTATGATTACCTAATTTTTAGCTATCAAATTGTATCTTGCTGGAATTTTAAGTACATTTTCCACTTCTGCACTCTTCAGTTATGTGCACCAAGTAGGTCTATGGAGCATCACTTCTAGCTCTGTCATATCCCACATTTCTAGCATTGGATGGAAGCTGGAGTATGCTGACGCATCTAGCTCTAGTCTACACTTGCCGCACTTTTTGGCAGCAGTCAACGGGAGATACGCAAGGCACGTAAAATACCTTGTGTATCTTCCGCCAACTTCCTAACTACACACACTGCATTAAGCCAACCGGAAATGGCGTTCTGTTGGCGTAGTGGTACTCCAGTTACAGATCTGGAGTTATAGTTTCGGTTCGTGTTCAATGGAGCCTGTCTTAACAGACCACTCAATCGAACACAGAAGAGCACACTGCGGGCAATGAAGAGCACACTGCTGCCGTCACATAGCCCTAGTCTTCTTCATGGAATAAAAGAAGTTACAGCAGGATATGGCCTATAAGATCATCCAGTCCATCTTCCTAAAACTTTTATTATTTTCTAAATTTTTCTGTCTTTGCTTTAGGAAATTCATCCGTACCTTAATTATCTCAGAAGTCCACAGCAGATCATGTGGATTAAGTACGAGGTCCTTATCCTTCTATAATCAAGTTTTAAACCTGCCTAAAGGCTCTGCAATTTTTCAGCCCAAAAAGTCAATATCCCCTCTTGGTTGCATGGAAGTCATCTAATGCAAATAGGCTTTTATCAAAGACGACACTCCACTGCTCAATGAATTGCAACCCTTTTTCTCTCTACCTGCAATAGAGGATTGATTTGTACCCACTATCAGTCTTTTCCTTCTTTTTGATTCTCTGAGAAAAATCACATGCTTTGCTCTCATCTTTAGTTCTTCGAACTGGCTCCAAAAACATTTTGTGATTAAGTATGTCATCACTGGCAGGGCTTGTTTCCTCACAAACGTTAATCAATAGGAAGTCACTAGAATTAATATTCTTAATTGGGTGGGGGAATCCCTTCCAACTCATGTCACAACTAAATATTTGTTCAACTGTTTCTTATACAGTGATTTAAAAAAAAAAAAAATAGATTACAATTTCTCCAGGAAGATCCATAAAAATGCCATCACTGAAGTGGTCCAAATGGGACCGCACTTCTCCCACATCTCCCCTGGAAACTCTAACAGCTCCAAATCTTCTAAGAGAAAGTCTTTGCACTGTTTGGTCAATATGCACTTGAAGGATTAATCAGTACTTCCAACCTCTTGCATGGAAAATAATCTGCATGCAGAAGCTGCTTTTTAACAGCAAAAATGTTCAAGGGTTTAGTGGTGGTTTGGGTTTGTTGTAAGAAAAAGTCACAAAGAGTCAGCTTTGGACAAACACCTTTCAAATTTTCATCCTAAAAATTAACGTTTGAAGTTACAAAGGCACAAATATAGTGTACCCTACAATGTAAAACAAAACAAAAACATCTTGTAGTTTAAACCTATGTGGACTAATTTCCACCTAAGGAGTGCTAAAAATAATTTTTATTCCTGTACAATTAATCAGTTCTTGTTGCTAAAGAGTTAAACAGCTCAACATTGCTGGGAATCTCAAAATATATCTAAGGCACAACATAGTACAATATGTTTAATATATTCCCATCATGTAAGTAACTTATCCAGACACTTTATTACAATAATTATCAAGAGGCTGGTATAATTGTTACAGTTCAGTAGAAACCATTTGATTCCTCAAAAGCTTTTACTAACACAAAATATCCAATAGTTACACTAAAATTAGCATATTATGATACAAAGAGACTCACAAAGGGAAAAAACACTTTCAAATGTGCACTATACACTCAAAGGGAAAAACAGTTCTGATAAACATCTGTTTGCATGAAAATGGACAATTAGAGACAAACATATGCTCTGTGCATATACAGGCACAGCAAATATTCCTACTTGGAGAAATCCTCTTTTCTAATTTAAAGTTTCCTATGATTTCTACCTCAAAAGAGAACAGAACTTACCACCCCTCGTGTACCACTCGCATAAAAAAAGGATTAAACTAAATCAAAATACGAGTGGCTGCATACACACTTGAATGATGAAAGTTTGTGCAAAGACCAGGCCTAGAATTAGAACATAGTGTTTCCAATATAAAATTTGGAAATATAAGCTCTCTTCCTGTAACTACTTCAGAGTGACACAAAAGTTCAAAAATAGAACAGTGACGGAACTCACTGGGTTAATCTCTCTGGAATCCTTGAAATGATCACACACACACACACCCATAGATACTTCATAGGAAGGAAGGAAGGAAGGAAGGAAGGAAGGAAGGAAGGAAGGAACCCCAAATGTTAAAAACCTGTTCTTCAGGTCTGTCTAAAACCAAAAGCATCAGTACTGTGAATCTCATGAAACGAGAGTCAAGCTGGTACGAGAGCAACACATTTTGCTAAATCTGAGCCACAACAGTAATCTTAATTTTAGCAACAGAATAACCTGTCATGACATATATTTAATAGGCATATATTTAATACTGTTCTCGATCTCTTGGTTTGCTCAACTAACATTCTAATTCATAACGCGATCAGGGATTTTTTTTGTGTTTTTATGAATTACAGGTAATTTGAAAAGTCTAAAGCATACTCTTTAGTGGCTGCCATCTGAGAAAGGAAATGACAACATAGATTTCCCCTCACCCACCCCAATGAAATATGCAGAAAGATGTAGATGGAATCAAAAATGGTGGCAAGGTTCCACGGATTGCCACCAACAGCTTATATAGAAAATAAACACCAACTGCTCCTGTCAAATTAATAGGCCGTAAACCACCATGAACACTTCTGGCCCAATAAACAAGGGGCCAGATTGAGCCTTTCGGTCTCAGCACTGGGTAGACACTGGCACACAGCCAGTCCTCCCAAGAAGAACAGTAGAAAGGACTGTGACGCAGTCACACCTCTCCAGCATATCCCTTCCCTAGGAAAAAGAGTAAGTCGTATCCCATACCCAGAGCCGCACATGGGATGGAGTCGTGCATCTGCCTGATCTCCACCCCACTGCTCAGAGAGAGAGTACTGAGCAGCACTATTGTGCTCCCAAAGATAGATGGTGGGAAGTGTAATTCTCCTATGTGGCTGCATTAAAGCTAGAGACAACCTCCCAGCCGAACAAAAGCAACTATGCAGGAGCGTGAGAACTGCCATGTTGAATCAGACCAATGGTCCAGCTAACCCAGTATCAAGTGCCTCTAACAGAGACTGCTTCAGAGGATGGTGAAAGAAACCTTGCAGCAGCCAGTTGTGGGATAACCTGTCCACAGGAAGATAAATTCAGTATGTCAAGAATGTCAGTTACAATCAGTAAATTCTTGGCTTTATGCTGCTGTCACATAGAATATAGACCTTGACCTTAATCTGTGACCCACCTGCCGGTAAGGATCCCTTCTGCTGCGATGCATGCTGCAGCTGGAGAATATGGAAGCAGTCGTTTAAGCAGTTCAGAGTTGCCATGGAAGTTGCTTTCAGCATTAATAAGTCTGGATCCAAGGACGTCAGGTGACCAGAGGCAGGAAGGCATTCTATGCTTCTGATCAAGTCCCTCTGCTGTCCCTCCGCCTGAGACATCATCTATCAAATGAAACAGAGCTGGTGTCAGACAAGACGGTGGAATGTTTTTGTGGTCTACAGCAACAATAAAATGCTTCGCAAACAGATGACCCTGATGAACACTACAAACCGGATAGAATGAATTAGTTTTACATGTGTCAAAAATAAAAGTTATCACCTTGTAGCTTAACTATCTGCTGAAAGACAAACTACAAAAGAAAAATTTCTGTGCTGAATGCCCCTATGAAACCCTCCATGAAACGCATGCCACAAATCTCATGCAGCTCACGGCATTTATTGTGTTACAGTTACGCCCAAAAGTACGGAGAAAATTTTACAAAGCGAAAAGGAAATTTAAACGTATTAACCACCTTATTGAGTGCTGAGTGCTCGCCATGCTTGGTTGATAGGTACATCAGCTGAAATGCTTTCTACGGAACACAGTACAAGCTCAGTGCTATACAGGACATGGAAGATGACACAGTCTATCCTGTGGCATCAATGCGATAAGTGAGGATGTTCAGTACCTTACAAGATGTATTCAGTGCCTTAAAAGGTCAGGCCCTATATTATAGAGATAGTTTGGCTCAAATTTACATCATAATATCCATATGTAAAATATGCATGACAGGCTGAAATACTAGCCTTCTCGTAGTCAGTGGATTTCCACCCCCGCCCTGCCATTCTTCCCAGGTTGCTCCTTCCCCCGGATGAAGGTTAGATAACTCTGTCTTTTCTCCAGCCTGCACCACCAGTGGAACAACCACCATGACTAATTAAGAGGCCTACCTTCTCCATCGGAGCCTAAAAGAAAGGCACATTCATACATACACACTAGTGTCTTGGAAAAACTAAACGGAAGCATTCACAGGAGAGTACCTAAATCCCACAGACATACATGCTCTTAAATAAAGTCTTTAAAAACAAAAAACAAAACAAAATAAACCCTCGCAAAGATTCTAGATGTTTCCCTCTCACGTGATCAGGTTCACATACAACAGTTCCCACTAAATCCAAAACTATTAAATCGCTGCAAGTACGCTGCCGTATTTCCTAGCAAAAGAGCACACCCAGAAATACCACTGCCCGAAGAAGCCTCTTCTCTTGGACTGCTGGCTTTGCGGTGCAAGCAGCCTCTCAAGGTTTCCAAAGTACCAATACAACACACAAACTCAGTGCAGAGACAAGAAAGTCAGGAAGTTGGGGGGTTGTGCAGTTTGGGGTTATTTTGGGCTGGATTAGGGACAGATTTTGTAAAATTTAAAGGAGGATTGTGTGTTGAACATTTAGAAAGACTGGTTCTGCCACAGACTCGAATTGAGATTGCAGCTAGCCAAGCCATAGTATATCCAAGCACGGCATTCATAAATGAATATACACAAGTTTATATAAGGTTAGAGAAGATTACGGGGTTCCTTGATTATAGTTTATAAGTATCTGCATGTGGAACCAATATTTAATAATAGGGTCTCCAATCTAGTAGAATAATCCAATGGCTGGAAGTTGATACTAGACAAACTCAGACTGCCAATAAGTTGTTTGGGGGTTTTTAATGGAAATTAGTAATCAGAGTAATTAACCATTTGAACAATTTACCAAGGGTCATGGTAAGGTATCCATCATCTACAATTTTTAAAATCAAACAGATGCTTTTCTAAAAGACACACTCCAGGAATTATTTTGAGGGAAGTTCTATGGCCTATTATAGTCAAGGCTACTTGATCGCGCCAATCCCTCTTGGCCTTAGACTTTATGAATCTATGAAGAAAACGTTATAAATTCTGACAGAGAGCTTTTAAGCACATCTCTCAAACAAGCAACAACATGCTGAGGAAAAGAAATGCAGTCTGCTCAGCACAGCTAGATTAATAACCGCCATTCACAATCCTTAGTCTTTATGTTTCCAGAGCCTCTATTACTGCTCCTGCATAAACATATAATTACACCAGAAACCCAGTTCAATATGGTAACATTTATAAATCAGATTAATATTATTTAGTACAGGTCTCTCTCTGTAACTTTAGAAAGATCCTTGCAATTCACTTCAAACAGATGCAGGGAAAAATCAAAGTACTGGCTCATGCATGTTGGCAATTTCAGGGAGATGCATACCTTCGTCACTCCAATTTAGATTCTCTCTTGTTGCAGAGTGCATTCTCACATTTAAGAATGTCATGCACTACCTAGCAGCTTCACCAAAGTTGTCTTCAAAGACTCCACAGTCAAAAGAAAATTACTTTTCAAGCAAAAAAGCAATATACAAAAGAATAAATTGCTCAAACAGCTATAGTATGACTTTTACATGAAGACTAGCATTAGTGTCATTTTTTCCCCTCTTCTGTTTTTCCTGAAGTTTTCTCTTCTTAAGTGATACGAGGTTAAAAAAGGCAGGTAGCATTCAAATTTACTGTATGTAACATTAGCTCTGCCAATATCAAATGCATAACTTAAATAGATCAGAACTGTCCTTCCTTTCAAGTGACTAAAGCAATCTACCTTTCTAGATTTACATGTTTAAGTTTAAACACAAACTTGTTACAACAGTCTTCATGGATTGAAGGATAAAGTGGTTTAACCAGATCTTAAAACAGCAGAAGCCACAGGAATGCAGACTAAGGTTTTTCTAGGCCCTTGAGGGCACTTCAGATCATAATGTTAGCAGTTGTTTCTATGAGGACAGTGGCAGTTATTTCCCAGAACAACTGTAAGAATATCTTATTGGGGACACTTAATATGCAAACGTTTATTTTCCTCTTTTGGAAACATTTTATTTTAAAACTTGTCTTTCAACAGTGGCTTTTTATCTTTCCCCCACATCTTTCTTTTGGCTTTTGTATCTTACAAGCAAATTTTGTAAATCTAAATGAAGTCTCCACATACATATTTGTTGTCTAGTTTGTAAGTGACATCTGTTTGGCGTAAATTGACACCGTAAGATCTGTGAAATACAGGTTCCCCTGAGTCACACTTTACCTGTAACTTAAAATGGTCACTGGGGAGGGAGCTGAGGGAAAGGAGGGATGAGCACCACATCTGGGGATGAGGAGGCAAGGCTCCAGTTGGAATCGGTGGCTCCACTGGTATCAGGGGCATGATGATGCCCTGTGTTTTCTCATGGACTGAGGGAGGGGCAGCATAACCCGATGAACGTTGACAGTGCTGGGGCTCCAGTGGTGCCACTCGGACCAGGCATACAAGTCCATTTGTGTTGGTGGTTCGTAGGGGTAACAGAACCATGGGTCTACAGGCAGCACATATGGTGGCATGTAAATCAAGCGTTGTGGTTCCAGACTAAGAGCGTGCTGATGAAAAGCAGGGCCCAGTTCTGAGGACCATTCGGAGTCTGATGGCTGGGATGGGAGCAGAGTACAGTCAGGGCCTGGGATGAAGTTCTGGGCTGTAATGTCGGCAATTGATATCGGAGCAACAGCTCATCCACTGGTTATGGAGGCTGCATGATCACAAGAAACCCGTGTTGCAACAAAGAGCTCGCAAAGGATGAAAGGAGCTCTGCTGTGGCGAGGGGAGATAGTCAGCAGCCATGTGCGGTGCTGGGTGCAAGAGACCAGATGGACCCAGCAGAGTAAACTGAGTCAGGAGCTCCGGTGGAGCTCCAGGGGCCGAGGTGGAAGATGGTGCTCGGTGGTCAGTGCAGCTTGGTCTTGTGTTTCACCTTACATTTCTTTGGAGGTGGTGCTGCTGTTGATGCCGCCCTGGAGGATGAAGCATTGACCAGCAGTGAGGCCAGGACTCCAGTGGGTCGAACACAGGGCCTCCACATACGGGGGAAAACAGGGCCCAAAGGCCCTAGGCACCCCAGCCCAACCTGCAACCCTCATTATCAGGGGGCCCACATTACAAGTTTGTACTGGACCAGAAAAATTATGCTTGGGTCCTAGTCTGACGGTTCCACATCCGCGTGCGAACATAGACACATCACCTCCTCCATGAAGTGCTTATGCAGTCTGAGTGATCGGACCTTATGGATTCGCAACTGGAAGAAATGGAAGACGGAGCAAAGGTTGATGACGTGGGTCTGCCTGAGGCAGCAAAGGCCAACGTTGATTCTCATTGTTCATTGAGAAGGAGCGGGGCTGTTCTTGGCGGCGGGGAGTGTTACGGCTGGGTGTCTCTGGGTACAGAGTCCTTCTCGGGTGCCACAGGCTCTCGGATAGAGGCCAGTGCACTGCGCACCGAGGTGGTAAGCGTCATGTCCGAGTGCCGGGAGCCAGTGGGGGCAAAGAGCTGCCTCCATGATTGAGTCTAACAAGCCTCTCATTTCCATTCCTGGGACAAAATCCTCCACAGATCCTGCAACAACTGGTCCAATGTGCCTCCTCCAAGCACTTCAAACAGGAGTCATGGGGATTGCCTTTTGGCATTGGCTTATGGCAGGATCTGCAGGGCTTGAAGCCTTGGACCTGAGGCATGCCCCAGTGCTGTGGGTGGGGAGAAACACAATGGAGAGAAACCCTGTAACTAAAACTTAATGAAATAACTATTTACTACTAACTCAACCTATTCGAAGTAAGAGACTAATGAAGCTCCAACAACTGTCACAGATGGTGAGAAGGAACTGATGAGGTGGCAGGTTGGCAGAACTCTATATAAAGCACTGCAGACAGATCACTTGCACTGACCGGATACCACCACTAGAGGAAAGACTTTCCAACGACCGCGCACACGGCACGCACATACCTACTTGGAATCAAGAGGAGTAAGCACTTGAAGAAGAACTGGAAAGATCCTAGGTGAAAACGAGTAAGTCTCACTGCAAATAAACCCCCACAGCAGCAAGTTTCAGATTCAAGTAACTCAGGCTCATAGGGCACAACGTCTCTACCCCAGCCCCCACAGGTTTTCAAAACCTGGGTTCCAGCCCAAGTGAAAACATCTACTACAATGGTCTTTTTATCCCAGCCACACGAGACCTACAAACCCAAGTCAATTGACCCACACTAGGATTTACTACCGCCTGTCGTGTGAGGGATTGTTTTCGTTAGTTTTGTTTTTTGCAATGTAGATCTACCCAGTGTGTTTACCTCTTGGAGGGTTTTTCAGACTACCGTGTTTCTTGAGCTGATCTGCTCGTAAGAAGTAGGGCAGAGCAAAATTCCATGAATTCTGCAGCGTACAATGGATATCATGACCAGGGATCTGTAACTATATTTTTCCAAATTTTCTACCACAGACTGTAATCTAAAACATGATAATTTTGAACAATGCAATGTGGACTTTTATTTTTTATAGAGAAACTCCACAATAAACAATGACATACTTGGATTCATTTCATGAATACTGCCAATGCTTTTGTTTCAAGATATCTGTGAACTTAAGAAGCATGTCTCTAGATAGACTCTGTATGCAGGTTAAGGGGTAGATGTGTTTTCAAGACTAATTTCCCCTTTATTTTCTAAGGGACATCCTAACAGTGTTGATCCTCATATTAGTATTCTAGTCTTCGGTTTTTCAATATCTCAATCAACTCTTCATCACTTTGGCAAGATATCTTTTTGCTAGAGTCTGTTGACTGCCAAGGTTCTTCTAGAAATCTTTAACAAAGATTGATTCTTGTGGCTGTGGGATGCCCTGTCCATCATCATTTGTCAAGTCACACTCTCATCATGTCCCTTTTATAAATCAATTCTAACGCAAGGCTTAGAAAAATTTTATTGTTAAAAAAGGGAAAGAAAACCTAATTAACTATTGTTCATCTGTGGATTCACCAGTACATCCCATTTTGTTGTGAATCTACCTTTTAGTGGCAAAAAATACTTTTTGTTGTATTTTATTGTGCTGATCACATTGCTGGCATTAAACTATTGTAACAGTGATTACACTAATAATAGCTCAACACTAGTCAGAGATCTTACGAAAAGAAAAAGATTTAATTTGCAGAGCACATTTTAAGAATTTCAGTGGGCAATGCACATTGATGGACACTGGAAAGAAAAGCTGATGGCAGAAGAACACAAGGCAGTAAAAGATCTTGGACGGACAATGTGGTATCCTGGTTGGATCAAAAGGACTATTCACCCACAAAGGTATCAGCAAAGAAGTGTACAGAACAGGCTACCTAAGTTGCAAGCCTCCTGCATGGAGATGCTACATAAAGAAAAGAGCAGACCTTTGATTCTGCTGATTGGTGCAAAAAGTTATCCTTTTGGAGAGATTTTATATGAAGGTGATATATATCGCAAACATTTAAAAATGTTTAATCAACTTTTTATATTAGCAACAGGGATGGAAGAATACAAAAGAGATTCATGCATTGTAGTGCTCACCCCTTTTACCAAAATATACCATTCATCCAGATGCAGTATTCAGTGGAATCATACTGCTACCTTGCATCCTTTTCTTTGCTTTCCCATTTCAATTACATACAGTACTTTGACAGTTTTGGCCATAAAACTTTATAACAGTAGTATTGTTAGCAAAATTGTCTGAAGTGAACCAGTCTTATTCCTCCATCATATGAAGTGCGTGAAAAAAGCTAAGCCCCTAAAGAAGTACTCTCTCCTGAGTCTTGGGAGGGTGAAGAAAGGAAGAAGTGTGTAATATGACATCTTCTTGAGCTGTAATGCTAGAATAAGCAGGGACAGGAACATGTGAAGTTCAGTCTTAAGTGTCCAGATGTTGAAGTCGCCTCCCACCCAACAATTTAAATAATAAATATGACTTGTATAAAGAACCTTTCATGCCAAAGCGCTTTATATATTTAAAGTGAGATAGAAACTACATTCTGATCGGTACCAGCACCACTGAAATGCTACCAGCTCTGGAGAGGAAACACTGCAGTTCTTTAATTTCACATAGCAACCCACTAGCACTTTATGCCAATTTAGGAATACTATTGTAACCTTCAGGTGGGCTAAATTCATTTAGTTGCCCTTCTCCAGTGCCTCACAGAAATCAATCCCAATCCCTATGGAGAAAGCAGCTGGAGACCCAGGATCCAGTCTGTACGGGACTCTCAGCAAAGATTGCTCAGAGTTACCACCCCACATTAGAATACTACTACATTAAACATAACAATGAACTTTATTAACTACTAACTAAATGAACCTTAACCTAAGAAAACAAACTACAATTAACCAAGAACAATCCCCTGCATGAAAGATACCCAAGAGTCCCAAAGTCTGTGTGGAGTTCACCCAACTCTCAGCTACAGTCTCTGTTCCAGTGTGGAAGCTTGCATGGCAAGAAATCGCTGTCCTCTTCTTTCTTTGCTGGGATCCTCTGTAGCATTACATGCAGGCTTTCTCTTCTCCTCTGCAACCAGCCCTCAGTCCCATATGCATGTCTGCAAGGTCTGGTGCAAATAACTCCTTTACATGGAGAAAACATCTTGTTCACTCCTGGCTCAGCTCCTCTCCAGAACACTGAGCACATGGTCTCCCCTCAAGGCAGCTCCTGCCTGCTGTCTGCTCAGGCTGCTGCTCTCCAGTCATCTGATTGACAACATCCCATCACACCAGCAGGGTACACTGTGGAGCATGCTCAAATTGCTACCACTCCCTGCTTCTGGAAGTTTTCAGTTGTGGGTTGCTAATCTGCCCAACAACAGTAACCCACCCTCAGCAGGTCTCTCAGAGATAGCCTTTTCAGGCATATGGGTTACATATGTCCATCTAAAACTATCAGGGTTTCTGTGTCATCCAAAGTAGTAAGCATAATAATAATATTGTGGGTCTCTCATTTTCAAAATTATGTATTTAAATTTTGACTTGTACAAACCTCTCTAACATCCACTAGATGGTCTGGCTGCAGAATAGGAACTCTCTTTCCTGTTGGCAACTTGAGATGTCCAACATTAAAGAAAGAAACTGGATTTTGGCTGGGTCTTCTCTGTACACCAGGCGAGTTTCCACTTCCTTGAGATGCAAGTGAGAAGCTGCGAGATTTCAGAGGAGGATTGTTCTAGTGAATAAACAAGCATATAAAGAAATTTAACATTCTTAACACACAACAAACACATAATTAGCAAATAAATCAGAATATAAAATTAAGAATTAAATAAAGTGAGGGCAAGCTAGCTTATTAACTCAAGTGTTTTTCAATAGCTCTGGTAATTTATTTGTATCAAGTATTCAGGGAGGAAGTTTCTGTTCCTTTGGGCTATTTCCTGATTGTCTTGCTACACTGTTCCTTTGCTTACATGCAACCCAGAAATTGAGATGAAACAATATGTATCACTTTATATGATTAGGAAGCAAGACTTTCTATTCAAATTTGAGCTCTGCACTAAGATGAACGTGCAAATTACACAAGGGTGAACCTGCCATTTAATAGAGAAGAATTTCATTTGCAATCATTTAGAAGACGAAGGGAAACACATGGAGGGCTTGTTTACACTTGCAAACCTGCAGTGGTGAACCACTTAGTGAAGATATTACCAATAAAGATAGGAAAGCTTCTCCCACTGGTGTAGATACTCCACCACCTTGAGACAAGAAAATCCCTCCCATTCATATATCACAGTCTGCACCAGGAGTTAGCTGGTATAACTATGTCTATAGCAACATGAATCTATAGTGCAGACCAGGATACAGTCTCCTGATAATAAGGAGTCAGAGCCAGTCACAAGGATTTCATTGTGTTTTAGAAGAACCTTAGGGATCTGAATATTTTCCCCCCTCAGATTCTAAGTTAAATTAAGTAAAACTTTACAAATACACATCTATTCTTCACTAAGTGAAGAAAGTGTTGCTAGAAATGCCTCCCAAGGAACACAGTCCTATGGAGAGGAGCCTTTAAAATAAAATCTAATTCAGGGGAATTAATATGGACACAAACCAATTTTAATTTTAACAAGCCAAGCAAAAAATGAAAACTACAACTAGAAATCTCAACTATCATTCAAAACTCATGCTCTAAAAACAAGAAAATTGGCGCAAAAAGGCATAGTCAATGTAGCCTTGTTCCGTGACTCTTTCAAGTTTTGTAGAACTATCCAGATATCCAAACTTTAGTAGAATTGTGTTGTGGGAGCAAATACAAAAACAGCCTTAAGTAATTTAGTGGAGCTGTCTTCTTGCATTGTAACAGTCACCCTTGCTGCAGTAAGATATCCTTTTTCTTTTTAAAACAAGAACATGACCTCCCAGCAAACATTTTCACCTTGATGAATGGCTGCATTGCATCACTGCCATAAATTAACTCCTGGAGTCTGAATTTCCTCACTCACAACGAACCCAGGATCAGACCTTTAAAATGGACCTGCTAAAATCAGACATGGGACAACACCGTGAACTATACCTTTTCATCAGATGTCTGCTATGAGACCCTAAGTAGTCAGAAGGTCCATGAAGGAATTTCTTTCCAAAATTAAAAAAAAAAAACCACCAAAAAACCCCCACTTAGGAGCAGCATATTGCTTTTAAAATCTTTGAAATTAAATAACAGATGATTTATAGCAGTGGTTTACCACTGGGGGCTACGGGAGATCTTCCAGGGAGTACATCAACTCATCTAGGTATTTGTCTTCTTTCACAACAGGCTACATGAAAAGTACTAGTGGAATCACTACAATTAAAACATCATATAGACAATGACTTGTTTATACTGCTCTGTATACTCTTCACTGAAATGTAAGTACAATATTTATATTATCATTGATTTATTTTATAATTATATGGTAAAAAAGAGAAGCAGCAATTTTTCAGTGAGTGTGCTGTGACACTACTGTATTTTAGGTCTGATTTGTAAGTAAGTAGTTTTTAAGAGAGGTGAAACCTGGGGGGTACACAAGACAAATCAGACTCCTGAAAGGAGTACAGTAGTCTGGAAAGATTGAGAGCCACTGATTTACAGAGCGTGTTGATAGAACAATTTTATTGCACATTTGAGGTTAGAACACTAACTCAAGTCACTAAACTTCAAGTTTCATCCTTAATGTACCGGATATAAGTGATCAAGGGCAAACCAAGCTCCAATCATTTAGTGCTTTCAAGTCTTTACATCAGGGATTCTGTGGTTAGTTACCCATAAAACAAAAGCAAATCAATTGAAAAACACGGCTTTAAAACTCCCAGAGGCTTCAGCTTCCTCTTCCTTTTATACTCTGTCCTAGAACCATATGACCAGCTGAAACCTGTTAAGGCTTTACAGGCTGTAGGGTCTTCACCATTTCACATTACTCAGCCACACTGTCATGTTTCTTCTTGGAAACTTTAATTTAGATTTCTATCTTAACCTTATCTGGGTCATGGATTAATAGAACACATCGGTTTTCAATTGTTTTTACTCCACACCCAAACTGATTAAGCAGTGCTAACGCATTATTTGGATGAGATCAGCACCCAAATGAAGATATTTATTTAGAAACATGGGTAGGGTTGAAAATTAAGATCTGAGGCTAAAAGGAATTGTGTTTTCCTGCAGTGATGCTTTGCCTCTGAAGAGGAAATTGATTCTCTGTATTTTAAAGTCTTTAAATCATGATTTGAGGACTTTAATAACTCAGTCATAGGTTAGAGGTTCATTACAAGAGTGGGTGGGTGAGGTTTTGTGGCCTGCATTGTGCTGGAGGTCAGACTAGATAATCATATTGGTCCCTTCTGACCTTAGAGTCTATGTGAATATTTTCTTGTGTCTTTTTATGCAGGAACACATTAAAATCATGCAGTACCTTTCCAATTGCTTCCGTGTGGTGCTGTGTACATATCTGGAGCCTGCTAACCCAATGCTGCCGTTCTTTAGCATCAGCGGCTGATAAAAAGCAAACAAAAAATTTCAGGATAAAAATTTAAATATAGGCAAGAGTACAGATAATTTTTCTTACTCCTTTAAGATGACACTAATGTAGCATTTGTACATCACAGGCATTTTTGACCTTTGGGTGGGGAACTCTGCTTCTTCAAATCTCCTCTACCACAACGAAGATCATCTCTTGTGTTAAAGGGCAAAAATCCCGTGAGCTATTCCATAAAGCAACCTGAGCTGCTAACTTTGTGATCTGGACTCATACAAGTAAGTCCTAGTAATGACAAGGCTGCAAAGGATGAAAGCTGCAGGACCAGGACTGGAATAGGCTCAGTTATCCAGATGTTTATAATGAGTATTTAAAGGCCACCTACATTTAAACGTGTATGGTTATAAAGAAAGCCACAGGTTTTGGTTTGGGGGAGAGGAGAGCATGAGGGTAAACAAATTAACAGCACATTAACACGGGTTATGTAATTCTCAAAGGAGACTGAACAATACTTCGTATTAAGTTTACATATGAATGAGCTCTAAGAATAAACAGCTTGTTAAAACAAGTCAGGTTCAACAGGAGTATCTATATTTTATTTTAAAAACCCTTGTTTTATGGTAAGCTGTAAGTTGAAAGAGTGCAATAAAGTAAATGTTTCTATCCTGGAAAAGAGAGATACCAAATAAAACTATTTATAGTGCATGGAAGCAGTATTGTATCCTGGTCTTACTGTCCTTCCGAAGGAATGAAGGTTCCTCTTTAGCAAATGTATGCCTGATACAAGGAACCATACAGAGGAAGAATGCAATGGTGAGCCCACAAAACATTACCCCAAATTTCCACAAAAGTCTTTTCCGTGGCTCTAGACAAAGAGGCCTATGCAGCAGTGATTCCCAATCACTGGTTCAACTAGCAATATACGCTTTTTGCCATTGGAATTATTGGCCGGCTATCTTGCCATCAGCAATCACATTTTAAAAGTGAGAGGTTTAATGTTAGTCTAGTGTGGTTCATCCTGAAGGGGTACTGCAACATTGTTACCTACAATAGGTTATGAAACACTGAAATAGAAGTTAAGGGACAACATGTAGCGGTTCCTCCTCAGATCAAATTTATGGTCTTGGAAAAATCTCCATCAATAGATATTGGGGACACACACAAAAAACGTTAGGACATTATACTCTGCACAGGGGAGCAGTTTTGTTCATCAGCAGACAACCAAACACAAAACTACAATCACAAAAAGGAGGCAGGACTGTCTTCTAGCGGGAAAATCTCCTGTCCAAGGATATAACTCCTACCTCTTAGCTTATACTGCTCTCCACTAGCAGCATTAACGGTGAAGGTATGCGAGTCTTCATCACTGGGTGAAATTACAGCTCCAGCTAGCTGCAAGGTACCTCTGGGCTTTTGATTTCTAGACTGTTCGTTCACAAAGTACTCCAGTAGGCCAGCTTCATTGTTTAAAACAAAAAACCTGTGATTGTGACAGAAAGTACATTTATAAAATAAAACGAACACACATCTTTTTAACAATCATGAAACCAAGACAATCTCCACATAAATCTGGGGAGAATGCAGTTTTGTTTCAATCAGCCCATGAGACGTCAAACGGGTTTCTGCAAATACCACAATTTGCCAGCACAATCTCACCAAATATACTGTATACAGCTTAAAACTGAGCAAGATTAGATTCACAAAGATTCTTTTCTTTAAAGATCAAAACTTTGCACGATATATATGAACTGTCTCTATCTACATTGAAAGTACCGTTGTGACACTTCAGGAATGCCATCTTGGAAGATTTAGCACTGTGCATTTAAGAAACTTCAGGACAAAGCAATACCAGCAATAAAGATAAGGGAGTGCAAGTTACATCACCGGTGCAATGCTAGTTAGGAACAGACACGTTCACAACTTATAGATGGTATTCCAGCAGGTGTCCTTAGCTACCTTCTTTGTCACTACTGCTGCGCAACACGCTGCATGAGAAAGCTTGTGCCTCCAACTTCAAAAATGGATGAATTATTGTGGTGCCATATAAACGAAGTTTGAGAAAGTATTGTTGAAAACCCCTTTACACTCATGCATCATCAAAAAAAGCTGTTTAAATGCTTAGCAGTCCCTCCCTGCTTTGATTATTCTCTTAGTCATATATTAAAACAAAATGTAATTCCTAATATGAATGTAGCATGTCCATCTTTTATCTACTTGTTGGTTTAAACCATATTAAAAACTGAAAAACACATACAAGTCTTTCTACTGCTTCGCCTGCTTAGCAGGAAAAAATTGCCTGAAAAACACACTGGTTTAGATAATGTTAATCAACTTCACTAAAATAATGCAACAACAACAAATCAGACTTACCGATACTGCCAGCCAGTGACGAGATTGGTATATTTCATTAAATAGCCATCAATATTTTCCATGTGATCACTGTTAGAAAAATAAGACACAGTTAGATAACACCAAATAAATCCACAATTAAAACGCTTACAGTAGAAGATCTAGATCAGTGATTCCCAACCTGTGGCCCTCAGGGGCTTTCAAAGTGGCCCAAGGCTCTCCTGCCTAAGGGCCCAGGCAGAGCGTGTTTCTGCAGAGTTAAAAAATTGGTGCAGGCTCCTTGTTGCAGGTAAATGCTCCCCTCCCCCTGTTTACAGCAGGGAGCACGGCAAAGCACTTTGTCTGGGCCCATAGGTGTTAGGGAGCATGGCAATGCACTTTGTCTGGGCCCATAGGTGCTAAGGAGCACGGCAAAGCACTCTGTCTGGGCCCATAAGTGCTAGGGACCCAGGAGGAGCGCACAGGGCTGCACGATGCATGTGGTTTCCCTATTGGAAACAGGAGGTCAGCAAGGAGGCAGCCTCCTTGCTGAACTTCTGTCTGATTGCAGGGGTTGGGGGTCTGCTGACAGAGAACGGTGGACCTTCAGGGTTGTAAAAATGGTAAACAAAAAGGTTGGGAACCACTGATCTAGATCTTCATTTATGCAGTCTAAAGTCCACTGTCCACAAATGCTCAAATGTATTTTAGAAGGCAGATTTGGAAGAGGTGATAAACACCCACCAATAATGATTTTAACAGACTTTTCGTACTCATTAATTTTTGCAGGCTTATTGCCGAAGACAGACATTTTAAGCAGACTCATTGGACCATTGGTAAAATTAAAGAAAGTAAATATCAATATTGTTGAAACAATGAATAAGACTCTGGGGCAGTAATATAAAACAGACATTTCTGGACACATTTCTGATGCTTCAATATTAAGTGCTCAATATATTATTTAGGACTCTTGCCTCTTACCCGTCGTCTCTCAAGGGTATAGTTTTGAGCTTCTATACAAAATTAATTTTCACCACCTTAAAAAAGACCCTTATTTACCTTAGTCATTGAAAATAAATTTGTCATTATGCATTATAATTAAGTTTTATTTATGCTGAATTTCCAGAACCATCAACAATTACATTAAAACTGACATATTGCAAAGAGAAAAGATGCTCTGAGAAACCCAAGACGTTGTTTCAGATCACATTGAGAAATACTTTAACATATGAAAAGGTCTTCTCCATTTGTTTCATAATAGGTTGGCTCAAAAGATGAACAAGTACCGGTAACTTCTCTTCTGGGGCCCAACTCTGCAAGGTGCTCAGCTCTATCTCCCACTGAAGGCAAGAGGCACGGAGGGCAGTCAGCACTTAGCAATATTAAGCTCTACATACAGACTAGTATATTTTCTCAATTAATAAACATTTGCCAAAATAATTGCTATGAATGTACTTGGCAGAGCCTGTCTCCTTATGACAGCAGCTCAGACTAGTATCATAGTAGTTCCTAGAGGCCCGACCGTCCGAGGCACCATATGCACTTAGTTAAAATACAATCACTGCCCAGAAGAGGTTACAATTCAAATAAATAAGACAAGAGGCCTTATACATTGGACAAACAGGACAGACGTTGCGCAAAAGAATAAATGGACACAAATCTGACATCTGAAATCACAACATTCAAAAACCAATAGGGGAACACTTGTATCACCCTGCTCACTCCATTGACGACTTGTTAATAGCTGTGCTCAAACAAATGGATAACAAACTGAGGCTTCAAAGAGAAACTCCTGCATTGGAAGTCGTATGTAGATTTGACTCCATGAACTCAAGACTTAATAAAGACTCTGGGCTCTTTTCCCATTACAACAGATAATTTTGCTTTCCTTGTCCCGCACCCACCTCCCTGCTAACTGCTGTACTCCACTGTTTGAATCCTAGCAACTGCTCTGATTTGCTGTTACAGTCTGACCTGATCCTATGACTTACACTTCCCTGCATTTATTTTGCTCACATTCTGTGAGCTCCCCATCTTCCAGCATCTAACGAAGTGGGATTTTCTCCCACGAAAGCTCATGCAATAAATAAATGTATTAGCCTTTAAAAGTGCCACCAGATTCCTTGTTTGTTTTGAAAAAGATAATTTCAAATAAATCTCAAACCTTTCTGTTATGACAGTCGTTGATAGTTCTTAAGTTTCACGGAATTCAGCATATATGGGAACAACTTACCTAAGTGATCTACTGCCAAGTAAATGAGCTTTTCATCTTCACTAAGACAACATACGCTGGCAGGATATGTGTACTGAAACCAAGGGACTCCGACTGCTAGAGCCAGTAAATAGCAGGCAAAATGGGAAATCTTTGTCTGCCTCCATAAATCAACCTATTACCTACATTTTCTTTACAGAAAGTAACATGGCAATGTCAGAATTATTTAAACACGACACACACAAAATTACACCAAACTACATCAATCATTTTATGACACACCTAATGGGACAGTCCAAAGTAACATGCTAAATCACCCCAGTAAGAGGTCTTGCTCACTGTGTCTATAATGGTGTTCAGTTTATAAATAATACTCTGGCAGGGGAAATGGAAACAAGTAGCACTAATTCTTTTACCCAATTATAGTATACAAAAATGGCACATCTGAAGCACATTAGCCTGAAAGAAAAGAAGGCAGTTTCATTTTATGTACCGATTGGCT
Organism: Pelusios castaneus; assembly: GCA_007922175.1. NCBI lineage: Eukaryota > Metazoa > Chordata > Testudines > Pelomedusidae > Pelusios > Pelusios castaneus. The sequence goes on from ML685777.1 coordinate 11,142,879, forward strand.
TGTGACCTATAAAACGTAAGTGGCCGCAGGTGTATTTGGTCATACAGCAATACACAGGGCTGAGAAGATGCATCTCTTGACTCTATCAGACAATCTATTTCCTAAAGGTCTCACAATTTTGCTAATGCATCTGGACAATTAGCTCTATTACATAGAAAACGTAGGAAGTGTGTTGCATGACATATATGACTGCAACTTTTAATAAACGCATTGTCCTACTTCCCCCTTTGGCAGTCTCCATCCAAGTTCTTTTCTTATAAAGCTACACAGAGCAAACTGACAGAGGAGTCAGACACATTCATCTTCCGCCTGGTCTACATTGCCACCAGCAGTCAACAGCAAATACGCAAGCTACGTAATGCAGCTCGCATATCCCCATCGACTTGCTTACACTGTTATTATGTGGTCGAATTCCAAAGGGGTAGCCGTGTTAGTCTATTGTAGAAAGACAACAGAGTCTTGTGGCACTTTTAAAGACTAACAGATTTATTAATCGCATGAGCTTTCGTGGGAGAAAATCCCACTTCTGCCGAAGTGGGATTTTCTCCCACGAAAGCTCATGTTATTATGTGGTGTCTCACTGTGCTGAGTCAATGGGAGTCACTCTCCCTTTAATGCAGCCTTTGTACTTTGGGGGCATGGCTTGGGGGGATTTATGGCATCAACTGGAGAACACAGTCTGCCCAATCGATCCCACTGAACTGATCCCTGCAGCCCCAGCGGTGTAGGCATACAGAGAGAACATGAGAAGAACTGTCTAACACTACTGAAATCTACCAGCATTTTTCATGTAAAAAAGTATTGTAAAGAAATCTAGTGACTGGCTCCCTTCCCAACTCCACCAGTTTGAAATAAACCAGTTGGAATAAAACTGTTTGAAAATGCTTCAGAACTACCACCATATTACTGGCATGCACAAGACAAAAAATATCAAGATTTAAATCAAATGAACTCATTTAGAGCTACCTACCTTCTACCTAAACTTTGAAGTTTTAAGAACTACGAACAGAAAAAAAAAGTGTTTTGAAATTTTGAAGGACAAGCTTTACTCATAAATATGAATGAAGTTCAATTTTTAAAGGTTTAGTCTGAAACCTGTCTCCAATCTCCTTTGATTGGATTCACCCACCCACCACTTATTTCACTACATGAAACAAACTGAAGAGCATGATTCAAGCCCTGTCTTTTATCTAACACATCTCCTAGAACCCCGTGCACACTCAGCAAAACAGAAGCAGCATCATGCTTCCTGACACCACAATATACAATCATGCTTTCACTATACCATGAAAGAAAAATCAAAGTGATAGCCTCTGCAAGCAAGCAAGGGTGAGGAAAGGCAATCAGCAAGTAAATATGGAATATGGCAATCTGTATACAAAATTTTGCAAGTCACCTTATCTGATTAAAATAATGGTGAATCAGATAGTTTAAAAATACAATGAAAATACCTAAGTAACAATGAAACAAAGCTGTGATCCTGCTGGTCTGATGACAGTGACAAATATAGGGAACAGCAGCTCAGCAGATGAATACATAAGGGAAGTAACTCCGACATTCGCAGGGGATAGGCGTTAACTTCTGGGAACAGCAGAATTTACCTTAACCCCACATGGAGGCTCCAGCCTCTCACACATCCATCTGCAGTTCCTGCACTGAGCAACACTTTTCACAAAATATGCCAGCAGACTGCATTGTGTACAGTTGGCACCAAGATGGTCCCCATCACCTTAGTATATGAGCAACTCAGTCTTTAATGTTTATTGTTACAGCACTTTATAGTCACCTCAGAAAACTCCACTCAGTCCTACTTCTTGTTCAACCAATCGTTAAAGACAAACAAGTCTGTTTACATTTATAGGAGATAAATGTCACCTGAAAGAAAGAACAGTATTCAAATGGCACTGTTGTAGCCAGCATAGCAAGGTATTTACATGCCAGATATAATCAACATTCACATGTCCTTTCATGCTTCAACTTGTAGTCTCTAACATTTTAGATTGTTTTGGTTTTGAATGCAGTTATGTAAAAAATTATTCCATATTTGTAAGCTGCACTTTCATGATAGACCACATTACAGTACTTGAATAACATTAATACTTTAAAATATTTGTAATTAAAAATATGAAGTAAGCTCTGTACACTTTGAATGTATTTGAAAATGTAGAAAAACATCCACAAGTATTTACAATAAATGTAAATTGATATTCTGTTATTGTTTAGCAGTGCAATTAAAATGGCGATTAATTGTGACTTTTTAAACCTTGCCATTAATTGCAAATTTTTTTAAAAATTATTTGACAGCCCTAGAAGTTCACACCTATCTTTGGTACACACCATGGTGACTGAAAATTGCAAATGTATTTACATATTATTCTTATGCTGTAAATTCCTCCTTGATATACATTTGATTCTATCACAACGTGCAGATTTATAGTTGTTATGGCTTATTTCCTAAAACATCATGCACCTGCAATTCCAAATGACTTTTATGAATATTCTGAAAACCACAGCTATCGAAAAAACAGCACTTTTTTACTAGGTGAAACATAACCCCAACACTGATACTTTTTTCAAAGATCTATAGAAGGCTTTTAACATTCTAGAATTTGGTCTGGAGAGTCAAGCATTAGCTTGGTTCATATATTAACTGAGTAATTGAAAGCAAGTGGCAAAACACCAGAAAAAAATAAGATTATGCTGCAAGCCATTATCAGAGTACCTCATGGATCATCATCAATACCCCCCATTCCACCTTTTTTTTTAAAAAAAAATAAGTAACTTTCCTACAAAACGCACTCTAAATTTGTGATATGCATATTTGATTAATTTACCATTACAAACCCCAGAGTTAAAACTGATGGGTCAACCACACATCTCATTTGGAGTTGAACTATGCAATCAGGAAACAGCGGAGACCAAAAAACCCCAAACCAAACACAGCACAGTATTGTGTTAAATGTAAACTACTAAAAAAAATATGAAAGGAAAGTTTAAAAAGAGCTTTGACAAGGTAAGGAAACTGTCTCTCGGCTTGTTTAATTTAAATTAAAGTAATTAAAAAGCAGCATTTTTCTTCTGCATAGTCAAGTTTCAAAGCTGTATTAACTTAATGTTCAGTTGTAAACTTTTGGAAGAACAACCATAATGTTTTCTTCAAAGTTACGAACAACCTCCATTCCCGAGGTGTTCATAACCGAGAGGTTCTACTGTATTTGTAACTGTGAATACATAACTGAACTACTCAAGGTGATCTGAGGCAGGATTTGGGGTAACAGTAACATGAACTCTACACTAGCCTAGTAAGAGGATAATACACTGAAATTGTTACAACCCATTCACAACATACCTAACTGTGATGAATAAATACACTTGGATGTAAGTATTTTAACTGTTGACAATATTCTCAGGCCTGTAAATGACAAAATTAAGCCAATCCACGTTCCAACAGTCTGAATTTAGAAGACTGTTTTCACAAACATTTAAAAACATTTTTTCCACTACATTACACAAGAGTTGTGTATACAATAAAAAAAAAAAATCAGCAGCAATGGCGTCGCAGGTAGTGGGCACACAGGGCATGGGTCCCAAGTCTCAGCCCCAGTGCCCCGAGTCTGGCAGGGACCCGGGGCCTGGCCACCAGCAGTGGTGGGATCCAGCCCCGACCCTGGCTGGGAACCCAGGGGCCAGATGCCAGCAGTGGCGGAATCCGGCCCCGACCCTGGGGCCAGGCTGGCGCAGCAGCGGGTAGAGCCTGATTTTCAGGGCAGACACACCCCGGATCAGCAGAATTACTGCAAGATCACTGCGGAAATTCTTTACCCAAAATTAGGACATATGGGGAACAAGACACTAAGGCCTACATTTGAGTGGAGCCTTTGGATACTCCTATGGTATAAATATTGACTACTAAGGCTGTGGCCATAGAAACTGTGAATTTAAATAAAATCAGTGAAAACCTCGAAATGGCGAAGAAGAAGAAGAAGAAGAAGAAAAGAAGAAGAAAGACTAGGCCCAGCTCTCTGCTCCAGGTGTCGCTACCTGGGTTTTCAGTATCCACTGCTCCATAGATGGAGTCAGAGGCGCAGATGAGCCAAACAAAATACTGTTGCAACCTAGCGCATGGGCGTCACAATGCCAATCAAATTTGGTCTGTCTGCCCCTCCATCTCCATTTATGGAGGGGCAGCTACACCGGACTTTAGCGTGTCAGGTCTCACATCCAAAGCAGGAGCAGGATTGAGGAACTGCTGGTGCAAGGTCACCTTGCTCCCTAACCCTTCCGGCACCCGGCTTCCCAAGATTTCACTGACTTTATTTCGGACACCAAGAACCAAGGACAGAAAAGGTCTTTTCCTATGGAATGCCTTGAATGAGAAGTACATAGCTAATCTGTATAAAAGCAAAGCCACGCCACGCCTGCCAAGAAGATACAGCAGTCTGCCGCTTTTATTATAATACTTGTGAACTCTATTAAACAGGCAGGCGAGTGTTACAACGAAATCCGTGGGCCCATTTCACTGAGGAATACAAACCAGGCCTCTGATATTCCTCGGTGTGCTTACAAAACATGCCCGTATCTCCTATGAGCTGAAGGCCCAAACTTGTATATAATATTTACAGAGATATATTGATCTTGATAGTCTTTAGCTAATGGAATTTTTTTATAAACTTTGCACGGGCACTACCAGCAGAGGATCTGATCATGGCAAACCATTTATTTCTCTTCACAACACCTTTCTAAGAAATGGAAGTACTGTATTACCCCCGTGTTACACTTAGAGAACTGTCCAATAGAAAGACTGAGTTCCTTGTCCAGCCTCACAGAGGAAGTTTGTGGCAGAGAAAAAACAAAGCAAATCTCAGCACCTTACCCACAAAGTGGTTCTTCTCCTGGAAGACACCGCAGGTTGCTAAAGTTAAGCAGTTACTCATACACAGCACTTTCCATCTTCAAACTCCTTTGCAAATACCCCTATGAGATAGGTAGGAATTTTCTGCATTTTACTGATGGGCAAATTACAGCAATGAAGTATTTTTTCTTAGAAACTAGATTCATATATAGCCCATATCCTCCCTTGAACAAAAAAAGAGAAAAAAAAAATAGTTCTATATGTTTCCCAAGGAACAGATTCTAGATACCTAAACTCAGTTAATGTCCAAGCATCATTAAAATGTTTAAAACTACTTTTTCCCACAACACACTCCCATTTGCATTGTTACTAGTGGTCCTCTGTCCAGGTGATAGCAAATATCAAAGCTTTGCAGGCCAGCTTCCTGTTGTTGAAGAAATCAGTGCTGCTAAACGTGGGTATATTCTTTGTGCAACTTTACACTACATATAGCAGTCCTTGAACACAGGTGGTCACAAAAGGCATGCAGGCAGGAAACTCAACCAAAATACCAATGCCCAGTTCCAAGGAGCAAATATGCCCCAAAAACTGACCCTAGTAACACAGAGTGCAAACTCCCTTGCTGCTTACCATGGCTCCCCACAAAACCGAAAAAAACACACCCTACTAAAAAAATTAACAATGAAATGTTTCCTCCAACTGAGAAGAGCTTGCATGCCAAGAGAAAACTTGCATATTAAACATCAAAGTCTGATTATTTCCATCACAACATTTTTATTTATTACAGGATATGCCTGAAGGCACCTACATGATCAGGGCCCCATTGTATTCAACTCCCATATCAGCACATAGGACACTAGATTCTCATCAACCAAGAACATACACATTTCATTCAATTCTATCGCAGCAAAGTGAGAAAAACAAAAGCAGGAAAAGAGACAGAAAAAGCATTATATGTAAGATAACAGTATGCCCAACTTCATGTTTTTGAAAAAATTTTAATTAATTATTTAAAATAATTTAATTTTTAATTAAATCTTTTAATTAAGTTGCTGTTTTAAAAATTCCTAACTGAAAAGTAATACCCATTTCTCACTTACCATTTGCTCAACTAAAATCTCAGGAAAAAAATGTCCATGGGCTTGCTGCCTATACTAGTATCTTCCTCTCATATATGGGCTAGCAAAAAGTTGCCATCTAAAAGGAGTTAGTTCTCTTTTTAAAAAAAAAAGGGGGGGGGGGAGAGAGGCAGGAAGTAGCGGGTGGAACAAAACTAGCCCTACAACAGAAAATAGCTTTTGGGGAACAAAAAAAAAAACATCGGAAGATTTACTGGGCAATTCACCAGCCAGCTATAAACTGAAAGCAGCGATGGTTTCTGCATCTTCATTTAGACGTGAAGCAGAAGTATTACATTTCTCACACTTAAGTCTCTGTGACAATCTGCACATTCTCCTTCATTCAGTCAAACAGAGCAAGCAACCCTAGCCAACAAGTTCCCCTGGACACTTAAGGAACTAGCTTAAGCAATCTTGAAACCATCAGCATTTATTTCAAGAACGTGTGGAAAAGGAATGAGGTCCCCAAGGACTGGAAAAGCGGAAACATGGTACTTATTTTTAAAAAGGGGAAATGAAGAGGAGCTGGTGAATTACAGACCATCAGTCAAGTTAACTTTGACACCTGGAAAGACACAGTCAATTTGAAAGCACTTAGATAAAAGGGTTATAAGGAATAACCAGAAATCATGTCAAATCAACCTCATTTCCTTCTTTGACAGGGTCAATGGCCTAGCAAATAAGGGATGGAGGGAAGGGAGGACAGAAGTAGACAAAATACATCTTTATTTTAGTAGGGCTTTTGACAGTCCCACATAACATACTCATAAGCAAACTAGGGAAATGTGGTTTAGGTGATGGGTTATGGGTCCACAAGAAATTACTATGGGAATTATTACAAATTACCCCAACCCATTCATTGGTCCACAACCTGCTGGAAGACTACTCAAAGAGGAGTTCACTGGTTCACTGTCAAACTGGAGGGTGTATGTAATGGAGTCCAGGAGGGGTCAGTGCTGGGTCTGACACTATTCAATATTTTCAAAAATTGCTTGGATAACGGAGTGCAGAATAAGCTTATAAAACAGGGGTCAACAACCTACAGCACACGTGACAAAGGTGTGTTTGGTCTTGAGAAAAGACGACACGATAAAGGTCTTCAAACACAGACAGGATTGTTATGTCCACTGATTGCAGAACGACTAATAATGGGATTAATCAGCAGCAAGAGAGATCTAGGTTAGATATTAGGAAATAACCGGGGTACTCAAGATCTGAAATAGGCTTCTAAAGGTAGGTTGTAGAAACCTCATCACTGGAAGTTTTTTTAAAAAGACATGTTGGATAAACATCTGTCATGGACAGTCTTGGTTTATTTGGTCCTCCCTCAATGCAGGGATCTTACCTTGATTACATATCCTAGTCCCTTCCAGGCTGACATGTCTATAATTCCATAAAATGAAGATACAAGTAATTTGAGAACACAGCAAGTAACAGTCTAGAAGTGGATTTCAGTGAAGCACACTGCTTACCCCTTCACATATATAAATGTTTCACACTATAACCTCTGATATACGTGAGATCATCCCTCTGCTCAAAGTTCAAACGAAATAAGCCCTGGGTCTATAACAGTGCTCCATTTTGCAGCCTAATATGTTAGGTTAAGATTCTGACATGGGTATTTTTGGTAAAAGTCAGGGGCAGATTGCAGGCAATTCACAAAAATTCATGGAAGCGCATGACCTATCCCTAATTTTTACTAAAAATACCTTGAAGTGCGGGCAGGGAAGAGCTGCGGGGGCTGGCATCGGCTTGAGCTGGCCGCCAATCAGCTGACCGGCAGGAGTTGCTCCAGCCCCTCCGCAGAAGCCACGGATCATGTGACCGAATGGTATTCTCAGTTGTACGAGAGGAATATTTCTATAACCCTAAACAGCCAGTATGCACCAACAGAAAAGTGTTTTTCCTTCTGAAAACAATGTCATGAGGAATCTTTTATCAGGCCTGAATGTTTTGAAATACCACGCTGCCTGGACTTGCAGTGGGGGGAGGGGAGGGTGCATAGAAACGCCTATTGTTCGTTAACTCTGCTGCAGGGGAAAGAGAGGAAAGCTCCAGCACCAAATGAATAAAAAGTAAATACTGCCCTCACTGGACAGCTGCAAAATGGTCTGTTTAACCGCACTGCCATTTAGAAGGCTCTCTAACACTCCAAATAGATCTGCCACGCAAATCCACTGAAGTAGGGGTTTAGACAAGCAACTTAACTTCTATTATACTACTCCGTAAAGACAATGTCTAAATACAGCAAAGACATACACAGATCCGTGCAACAATTCAAAATGAAATCTGAGTAAATCCGTAATACAGTCTGGTGTGTTCATCTAGATCAGGGGTCTGCAACCCAAAAGATAAGAGGAGCCATTTTTGAAAATTCCTTCAATAACAAAGTGTTTTGAGAGCCACAATGGGTGTAGCTTCCTGGTGGGAGGTGCAGGGAGGTGAGCCAGGATTTCTGCTGCAGGGTCCCCTTATGCAGGGGGGGGGGAGCCTGGAGCTTGGCATGGGCTGCCCGTGGGGTCCCTGGTGGCTGGGGGAAGCCCAGAGCCAGGCATGGGCCTCCTGCAGGGTACCCCGGTGGTTAGGGGAGCCCAGAGCCGCAAGGGGGCAGCCAAAGAGCCGCATGTGGCTCCAGAGCCACAGGTTGCAGACCCCTGAACTAGATAAAATGAACAGCAAGGGTTTGGAGCAGTGTGTGTCAAACAGATTACCCAGGACACCTGCATTTCAATAACAAGGTTACCGGAGAACAGAAATTGTTACTGTTTGCATAGGTATAGCTAGATTAAAATTTGCATCATATCAGCAAGTTTCCCTTTGAGTCTGACATCACAAATTAAACAATACCCCACTTCACTTAGCCCAGTCTACACTTGCTGCACTTTTTGGCGGTAGTCAACAGGAGATACGCAAGGTGTGTAAAATACCTTGCGTATCTCCCATTGCCTTACTAACACCCACTTACCTCCCCCTACACAAACACTGCACTAAGGCGAATGGAAATGCCGTCCGGTCGCCTTAGTGCAACACTACTTCTGGGGCTCAAGTTGCTATTGCAAACTCCAGAGCGATTGAGCATGTCTTGACAGACCACTTAACCGCACCCAGAAGAGCACACTGACCGCTGCAATTTTGCCGCCATCAGTATAGATATAGCCTTAGTAGCTGCAGCCTCTGATAAATATCAATGTAGCATTCGCTTGGTCGTCTCCTGACACCAAGTTCTTTAAGTTAAGAAGGTGAATGAAAGCAGCTTGGCTCAATTATGTTACAACACAAGACTTGCTCCTATGCATTTTCTTTGGATTAAATTAAGTCAAATAAAAAGGATTTCATTTTTAGAAGCTAGTGAAAACCTTTGTACTTGGCGTGAAGAACATGCCCCTACCTGAGTGTTCCTTATTTTCTGAGGGCTTGACTTGAGTGTCTGAGACGTGGGTTTCCAGAAGTGCTGAAGACAAACAGCCGTAACTGAAGTCAGTGGGAGTTGTGCTTTGTACATATGAAGTGTTGTATAACACCATGTACTGTAAAAGAATCAGGACTTGGGCATTTCAAATTGGGCATCCAAAATTAGGGGATAATTTTGACCTTGATCTCTCAGTAAGTTGGTTGTGAAATGGGGATAATACCACCTCAACTTACAACAGGGGTGGACAAAACTGGCTCATAGCTAGGCACCAGCAATTTTACTTTTGGTCACCAGGAGGCAATCCTCCATTACATTTCTGCAGTGGAGCTAGGCAACAGGCTACTAAAACTGGTCGCCATGACAACCAGAAACATACATTTATCAAGGCCTGACTTACAAAGGTGTTGTGAAAACAACTTAATGATTGTGAAGCATTTAAATACCACAGTGATGAGAACAATAAGAAAAACCCATGGGGAAATTAACTGTTTTCAAAGGAAGGAGTGCCAGAATTTCTGAACATGAGCAAAACAACGTATTTTTCTCTAGCCTTATAGTCAAATGGCTGAATTTCCCTCCAAAAAATATTTGCCATACACAGCCACAAAGCACATAAAATTTCAGCCTAAGTGGTTAAAGTTTGGCGAAATGTTATAAACAACTATAAACATGGTCATATATGGGAAAGGTTAGGCAACTTTATTGACAGCTGCAGCTATAACCAAATAAGTCAGTACTTAAGAGGAACGTGTGTCCATGTTAGTAGACTTAGGATACAAATGAGTATAGGGAACTATTCTATTCTTTATACATTCTTATACTATACTCACACCTCTAATATTCAAGTGCTTTCCTGCAGCACATTAAGTGACATGACATACATCTGCCACACCTTCTTTGTTCTTCCCAGTAGGAAAATTTTGTATATTGTATATAGTGGGATGTTTTGTTATGGTAGGATTTTTACTCTTTTAATCTCCATGTAGTTAAATGTCTACAAATTCCAAAGGGGGAGCCGTGTTAGTCTATTGTAGAAAGACAACAGAGTCCTGTGGCACTTTTAAAGACTAACAGATTTATTAATCGCATGAGCTTATTTGAAAAACCTAATTAAAATAAACTCAAAATGAAGGTAAATTAATTGTTCTACTTACAAAGTAATACACTCAAGCAGTCTGTAAAGCATAGTGTGCACCTGTGAAGAGCTGAGAATAAGCAATTGTATGACAGTGTGGAATTAGAGACCTGTTCACCCACTTTGATTTGCTGTTACAGCCTGACCTGATGCTATGTCATACACTCCCCTGCATTTAATTTCCTCCCACTCTGTAACTTTCCTATCTTCAAAGCGTCTGACGAAGTGGGATTTTCTCCCACGAAAGCTCATGCGATTAATAAATCTGTTAGTCTTTAAAAGTGCCACAAGACTCTGTTGTCTTAAATGTCTACATTAGAGAAGGTAAGGTTGAAGATTTTGCACTTGTATTGGAAGGCAGAGAGATCTGTGATGCCCCTTGGTTCCTGTAGGAATGTATTCCACAGAGAGCCAGCCACAGCACAAATTATTTGATCTCTCAGAGCCACATGTGAAATACTAGAATTAAATGGAATGTTTGGGGACAATGTATCTGGATGTACCCCTGAGGTCAAATCATTAAGACAAATAGAGGCATTTACACATTCCTGCCCCCGTGTGTTTAACAACCTTCACTTTCAGGTCGTACACAATGGTGCTCCATAGCAGCAAGAGCTGGATAACTCTTTTAGCAACCACTCATCAGCACCGACAAGGCAGTAGAGAGGAACGTTCAAAATTGCACTCCGCCGCCCTCGGCCCACTTCATACAAAACTGGGCCCATCTATTTTACCCTGCTTTCTTTCTTTGTCGTGGACTGCTAATCAAAGGAGTTACGCCACTGAGTGTCTGTCTTCACTCCTTTAGCCATTCCTTCCTAATTCTGTCCATTTCTTTTCAGCCTCCAGACTCACTCCTCATAGACCAACATCTTATGAGACTTCCCTTTCTTCCAATTATGCCTATCTAGTGCATTAGTTCATCCATAATTATGAAGGGCCTACCTACACTAGGAAAATGCTTTCGGGTATAATATTTCTTAACACAAGGATGGTCATGTTTTAAAATACACCTTCGCGTCATATTAGCACTTGTGAACCTAGGACGGACTCCAAGGTTAAAAACCAGCTGACAATTTTAAACTCAACATTCCTTGTCTACCCTAAGTGACTTAACTCATTTGTTAACATGGTGCATTCTCTCAGTGTAGAGAAATCCAGAATGTGGATAAACAGCATAAAGCTTTAAATCTTTTCAGACAGCCCGTCTGACGCATCACAATGACTGAATGCATGCCGGTGCAGATTCCTATAACCGAGGCTTGTCATCACAGCTCCCAACAGATAATGTCTGAACAGGTCTCTAATTCCACACTGTCATACAATTGCTTATTCTCAGCTCTTCACAGGTGCACACTATGCTTTACAGACTGCTTGAGTGTATTACTTTGTAAGTAGAACAATTAATTTACCTTCATTTTGAGTTTATTTTAATTGGGTTTTTCAAAATAAAAGATTTAACTTTTGTATGATTCAGGGCACGAACATATAGTGCTATAGTAGAGATTAGTCATGAAAGCAGCAATTTCTCAGTGATTTCAAGGAGAAGGAGGTCACTGGATACATAGGAAAAGCAAGTCTGTAGCAGGCATAGGGGATGAGATAAAAAAAGGGACAGAGCTGGAAATGGGAAGGAACTATGGGGGAACCGAGGAGATGGCATTACAAAGGAAAGTAAAAACTGTGGAGGAGAAAAACAAGCTTTAAACGCAACAAAGCATATATCAATTTTAACTTTAAAAATAGAGGATTTTTAAAAACCTACACACATTTTAAGAATTAAGGACAAGTTTTCAAATGACTAGTTATCTGGGTGCCTCCAAATTTTGGTACTCAACATGAGCGACCTTAAAGGGCCCCAATTTTCAGAAGGGGGGAATCAGCAATTTCTGAAAGCCAGGCATCTGTAAGCTGTGCACCTATAAATAGAAGGATCCACATTTCTAATCATTTGGAAACTTAGAGCTAAAGTGTTTAACCAATAGAAAAGCAGCATGAAAACAGAGGAAAACTAAAAGTGGAAGAATGGAGGGGTGAGAGAGAGTGATGCCAATTGGTGACTTATTTCTTGATGTCACAATTCCAGCACCTGCCTATGAGTGTTTTAAGGACATCAGTAACAGAGAAACTAGGAAAGGCGGAGGAAGAATAGCAAGATGGGGACAGAGGACAAGCAAGCATGCCAGCTCTAAAACAGACTCATCAGGTAAGAATAATCTGTCATTTTGCCTCTCTGCAAAGCTCTGTGTGCTGGCTGCAGCAAAGTGAAAGAGGTTTAGAATGATTATTTGAAATCACCACCAAAAAATAAATTCCACAGATAAGGAGTCTAAGAAGTTTTACTTTTAATTAGAGCAGAGAAGATGGCGAGAAAGAACAGGTAGGGAGAGCAAGAAATAAGACTGGAAGCTACAAAGAAATGGCCTATGAAAACTGGCCACTAAACCTCCTTACTCATCAGAATACTAGGGACCTTGACATTAATGGAAGCTCTGGTTTATTCTCAAAAATCCAATCTTATTCAGCCCAGTTATTATTAACTATGCAATTCTGATGCACTGCACAGCTAAAACGTAGTTAGAATGTTGACATACATATATAACGAAAACAAAGAAAATCAGAGTTAGGCATCAAGGATCAACCTACTGCAGACAATAGAGAATAACCAAACAGTGCTCTCAAATACTACATGTGCTGCAATAACAGAATTTTCTTGGGTTTGCAAGTTTAATTGACAAACTTAAAAGGCTGACCAGTTGGCTTAAAAATTAGCATTTGGGGACTCAGATCCTCTGGTGACAGGCATTTTATAAAAACCCACAGAGCTTAAGTAACCGTTCTACACCCTGCTCCAGGATCTCTCATCTTTCAGATAAACCCCCAACTCACACAAAACTTCAACAGGAAGGATTCCTAAAGTCAAATCTAAAAGAAGCCACTAACCTCAATTTCAAAATACATGACTTAGCTGTTAGTTAATTTTAGATCTGATCAAAGACTGTTTTTAATACATTTCCTGGTATTTCACTACCTCACATAGTTTTCTTTCTATTCAGTTTGAAATGCAAGAATGTTGGGCCTTCGGTTGCCTCAAAAGGTTACTCCAAGACATCAGGGAGGAAGGCTTTTGCCTCCTTTGTTCAATGCTTTTAGAATTCACTTCTTACAATATTCCACTAAAGAATGTCAGTGTGCATTTTAAAATGCAGAATATGCATTTCTTTATCTTTCAGCCACACGCTATACACATCTGCTCAAAGCTAGAACGATCCCCATGTCAAGGTCAGTAAGGTTAGTTTACGATATATAACCAATTAAAATTAAGTAAGGCTCTTATAAAAAGGTGGATAAAAGATCTAAAGATCTAACCTATTTTGACTACTATTTTCTTTGCTCTTTGTGAGGAATTTTAATATAAATGGAAAACTCCAGTCATAACGCTAAACTTATGCTTGGAACCTCGTCTGCTAGCTAGTGTTCAGTTTGTATGAAATTTGCTATCTATAATTAATTTGTCTTGTCTCAGTTATCCTATTGTAGCCCAAATGGGAGCAAGTCTTCCTTTATAGCAGAGGAGATTGTTGCTTTTTTCCATTTCTCTAGTTGTTATGATCCAAGTAGATAGTTTAGTGGAAAACCAAATAAGCATATCAAAGAAATAGCCTGCCTGACGCCCATAACCAACAGGAGAACGGCATCGAGGGAGGCACAGATCTTGGATACCCAGTGGCTAAGAAACGAGTTTTCCCTGCTGTCTTTCTATGGCCTGGTCTACACTGCCGGCAACTGTCGGCAGCAATCGACAGGAGCCATGTAGAATAGCCTGCATATCTTCTGAGCTCTCGGGGGAGAAAATCCCACTTTGTCAGACGATTTGGAGATGGACCCATCTTCAAAGCGTCTGACGAAGTGGTATTTTCTCCCACGAAAGCTCATGCGATAAATACATTTGTTAGTCTTTAAAAGTGCCATAGGACGCCTTGTGCGGTTTGCTGACCTAGACTAACATGGCTCCCCCTTTGGTACTTGCGTATCTTCTGTCATTGCACCAATGGGAAATACTTTTCGGTCGATGCAGCCTTACACTTTTTGTGGGGGTGGATTAATGATATTGACAGGAGGGCACTTCTGGGATCGATTGAGCAGGTCTCCACTGCCACAGAATGGATCTTGCATGGCTAGAAGAGCCGCCAATGATGTAGACATACCCTATGCCATCTTAACCAAATAGGTGTTCAAAAGCAGTACCCAGTAACAGAAACTAGAGGGACGGCAATCTAGAAATGGTAGTCTGCAACTGTTTCCTGGAAGCAACGTCCAAAGACACCACACCACCTCCTCTATAGTTTCTCAAACATGCGCAGGCGTGTCCAAGTTGACAATATCAAGTAAGACAACAGAGTCCTGTGGCACTTTTAAAGACTAACAGATTTATTTATCGCATGAGCTGACGAAGTGGGATTTTCTCCCACGAAAGCTCATGTAATAAATAAATCTGTTAGTCTTTAAAAGTGCCACAGGACTCTGTTGTCTTTCTACAATAGACTAACACGGCTCCCCCTCTGGAATATCAAGTAAATAAGTGATCAGATAAGTGGATAAGTTAAAGAACAAGAAACCAAATGACATACTTCGACGAGTGCTGAAGGTATTCAATAAAAAGTAATATCTAAGTTGTTGATAATAATATTCAATCTTTCACGAAATTCAGCTAGTCTACAGGCAGTAAAGGAGATCCTGGGAATTTTGCACTAAAATCATCGTTCACTGTTCCTCCTAAGACCTTAAAGTTGCCATTCTCATCTCAAGTTGCCCATTACTCTTTTCTCCTTTTTCTATTGATAAAAGATAGACAAGATTTTCCATCAGGGCTTACTGACTCTAGTTTTGTATCCTGAAAATGTCTGGGTATTTCATTCTTTTCTAACCTAATTGATGATTCTGGGCTTGTGTGTTTGGTTATGATCCTTTTGTTTTCCTAGTTTTCATATGTACGAGTTTCTCATTTTTAAAAACCTTACATTAAACAGAATGCAGTCCACTTCTGCATACTCGCTTCATTAGCATTATAAGACAAACCTCTATAATTTAACCTTTAATCTCAAATGTATACAAAATTTGGAATGTCCATTCACAGCCAAACTGCAAGACCAGCAAAGTAGGGAAAGGATTTTGGATCCATATTAGACCCAGAGGTGTGAAGGAACTCCATTCTATCTACAGATGGAAATTGATATCAGGGGAATTTAATATACATTTTGTCTACAGCGTTTCTTCCTGTGCTTTATGTTGGCAATTCTTCAGCCTGAAACCTATTTAAAATCAAATTAAAGAGATGCCTGTTTTTACCATCATTTCTGAGACTACAGCTACACCTCTGAGTTCCAATTTCAGGTTTGTAATTTTTTTATCTAGAGCACTCAAATATGAAAAACCTGTTGATCCATTTATTTGCCAGTTTTACAAGACAGATAAATCAACTCAATGGTTTGTGTCATATGCTTTATAACATGCAAAGCTAAATTTGTATAGTGGATTCAAATCTGTTCTGAAATTGGACTTTTAGATCCCAACATTGCTGGATTATACAGCTTGAGATATCCCTCATTGTTCTGTGCTGTGAACCAATTTTCTGTAGCAATCTAGAGGATGTCTGAGAAGCCATTATGAACTCAAACTTCAAGAATTCTATCTATAAGCCCAATATTTTAAATCTGGTCAATTAAACTGAGGACACTGTTTCCTTTGGGATTCAATCTTTTTTAAATGTAATATGCCTTTTATAAAGTCCCTCACAACAGTCCTAAGTAAACTAAGGCCTTGCCTACACTTCAACCTAATATAGGTCAACTTACAGCCACTGGTGGCTGTTGTCCACACTGCCCTCCGTATTTCCATGGAGCGTATTCTCACCAAGAGCTGTTCCACTGACCTAAGGGACAGTGGGGAGCTGAGTGCCCTGTGTCTCAGTTCCTTTCCAGGGGCCTATAGGGCCCCCAGACTCCCTGTGGGCTGGGATCAGGGAGTAGATAGGGCAGCCAGGAGCCAGAGAAAACTGCTTTCTTCTCTGCCTCCTTTCCTCCAGAAGGGGCAGATGTGTCAATTTCACGGCTCAGCCCTGTTATTGACAAAGCTGCTCCAGCTGCCACGAAGTGAAGAAGCACCTGGACTTGCAGCAGCCTGGGCTTCTCACCCCACATCCAGCTGACAACCCCACAGCTGATATTAAGGGGACAACGCAGTGTCTACATTAAAACTGCATTGCCCTACATTGGCTGAGAAAAGCCCTACGCCTCCCAGGTGGTTTTATTTTGTCGAAAAAACCAAGTTTTGTCAGCAGGGGGGTTAACTGCAGCATGTACAAAATCTCTGTTTTGTCGACAGAAGCTGGCTTTGGTTCATTTCTCTAGTATAGAGCCAGCCAAAGTGGTCATGGGGAAAGGGGCAACGGTCCATCATGAATAAGAAACTGGCAAGAGACAGAAAACAGAGGAGGACTAAATTATTAATCTTCAACATGGCAAAATGTTGACAGACAAGTAAGGTGCCCCAAAAATATGTATAATACTGGTGTGGGTTAGTATATTTATCAATTATGTGGACAAGAGAACAAACAGTAGAGTGTCAGATTCTGCCGATAACAAAATTATTTGTTAACCAAGGGCAGAATAGATTAAATAATTCAGAGAGGCCTAATAATGTGAAACATTATGGCACGTTACATTAAATATTGACAAATGCAAAGCATATTGGAAGAAATATCATGAACTATTCAAACATACTACTGGGCTTTGAATTAACTGCAGGCCATTAAAGCAGAGACCAAGGCATCCGTAGAACTCAACGTAAACCTCCATTTTCTGTGCCACAACACTCAAAACAAAAAAACCACACGCACAGTAGGATGAATAAGATAGGATAATGCTCTTATTGACTGAATATTGTCTCACCTATGGGTCACTACTACAAAAACTGTATAGGAGAAACAGAAGAGGCTCCAAGAAAGATAATGAAAATAATTAGAGGCATGGAAAGATGTCTATACTAAAAAAGACTGAAGATACACAGACCGTTTCACTTAAGACAAATAATGAAAATGGGGGGGACGACAGTATAGAGGTATATGAAATAATGAATGGTATAGAAAAGGTAAATTGGTCACACCTGTTTACATTCTCAATGTACAAGAAGTAGGAAATGAAATTGAAAGGCTACATTTCAAAAGTCAAAAACATTTTAATAATGTGTAATAAACCTATGGAACTCACTGCTGCAAAACATCACTGGGGATAAGGTTTTATAGGATTACATATTTATATGGAATATAGGAGCATTTGCAACTACTGTTACACAGAATTAGAGGAAAAAATCTAAAGATGATTGTGACCCAAAGTGTGAGGGCTCATAAGACAACCAAGGGTTTTAAAAGAAGCTTCCCATTATTCCATAAATTGTCAATTACAGGATTTCCTTGAACCTTCCTGTCCAGTACTGGCTACTGTCAGAGACAGATTACTGGACTAGGTGTCCATTATTCTGAACCAATTTGACTTTCCTACATTCCTATGTAACACAGAGAAAGGGGTACTAAAACTCTGCGCTCTCCTGTCTCCACACGCTGTAAAGGAAGACAAAATTCCATCTGGACTGGCAGATGGCACTTTGGAGAATGTCCATTTATTTAAATGGTCAGTCACTTTCTCAGTTTGTGAAAGTTTCACAAACAGCATTCTTAATTAAAATTTGTATTATAGTACTGGAACGCCAATGGAGTTCCTACACACTACTGTAATATGAATTCTAAATTGTATTACATTTTACATGTGTGTACAAAATTAAATTGATACACACATGTAACAAAGAACGTGGTCCCTACCCCAGAGAGCTCATAATCTGCATGTGGGGGAGGGGAGATTAAATGGCAGAACAAAGAATATGAATGCAAAAAAACCACAGGGATTCAAGGGCAAATGTAGCAGTCAAAGCTTTTATTTTTTTAAGTTGTTTTGGATTTTTTTAATTGATCAGATTTCAACTTGATATTGTCTATTGAATAAAAAAGGATTCTTCCCATCCTCCCTCCATAACCACTGGTAAAATTGTTTTCCTTTTATTTTAAAAATGGCACAAACTTACTGTTCAACTGAATATTAATGACATCAAAGGTCTCCTCATTCGAGAGAGAAATCTCTCTCTATTTTGGAGGTGGAAGAAAGGGTAGTTTCCACCTATCATCAGTAAGAGAAAAGTTTGCTGTTTCAATATATATTATAAAGATTTTAGTAACTCCTGAAGACATTGCCTTGCCAGTTTAAGTTTTTGTGAGTGGTGATGAGAGAACAGCCTTTTTCAAAACTTAAGACAAACAGAAATGTTGCCATGTTTGGGTTTCTTTGAAAAAACAAACATTCCTTTACAGCATGTGCAACTAAACTTTGCACTAATGCACAAGAACTTGAAAATGCAACTGACTGGAAACTAAACTAATTTCATTGTCCAAGCTGACAGAAATGCAAAAAAGGCATAAACACCGAAGCTGATTTTTTAAAATCTTTTTTTTTTTAATTTTTAATCTGAGAATTTCCCTTTAATACTATAGTTCATAGTTAATATTTCTAACAAGCTTTGAACTAAGCATCAATATTAATAAAGCCTAAATAAAAAACAGGCACAATACAATTAAATCCATGGGCACATCATTCCATGCAAAAGGAATGACTGTGTGAGATTTTATCTCACTCTTCATAGAAATTACAGTGCTGTTGACAATCATTTTATAGCGTATCAGAACATGTGCAAAGATAATTTTCTTAAGATCAAAAGCAGTTTCACAAGTGGAAATTATCCATGTTTCTAACTGCAACAGACTAATGTTGGAGATGACATGCTGTTGCCAGGACATGGATGTACAGTTTCTCAACAGGCCAAATAAGCTGTTTCCTCCTCACAAGACGAAAGATTTCACAAAGCGACATCTCCTCCAAGCAAACAAATTAACTTAGTAAAACCATGAAACTGACAAGACAAGTTTACCAACCTGATACACTCTAAATGTCAGCATAAAACATGAAACTGACTCCAATCATTAAAAACAGAAGATGCTCAACCAGGGCCGGCCCAACCATATAGGCGAACTAGGTGACTGCCTAGGGCACCAGGCTTTAAGGGGCACCAAATTAGATGAAAGTGAACTTTTTTCTCTATTTAAAAATATACATTAATATGTTCTCTCTTATAACATGTGGGGAGGCGGGTACCAAAATCAAAGACAACAAAGTCCTGTGGCACTTTTAAAGACTAACAGATTTAATTATCGCATGAGCTTTCGTGGGAGAAAATCCCCCCACGAAAGCTCCTGCGATAAATCTGTTGGTCTTTAAACGTGCCACAGGACTGTTGTCTTTCTACAATAGACTAACACAGCTCCCCCTTTGGAATTTGACCGAAATCAAAGTTTGCCTAGGGCATCAAAACCCCTTGGTCAAATCAAAACGGCTTTGAGCTCCATTTCTCTCTCTTTCTCGCCAACAGCAGTGTCTTGATTTTTTTTAAATGCCTTTCCAGGAAGGAAAAGTCAACAGACTGGCCTGAGATGAGATGATAAACTAACCAGTCTGGAAAACAAAACAGAGTGACTTGAAAATCTTTGCTTTTGACTTCCCAGCCTGCCCCCCTCCCGCCCCGCGCTGTGCCTGGGAGAGGTGGCTGAGACAAGCCCTGTTACGGGGTGCGAGGGACCCGGCCTCTCCCATGTCTGCTCCCCCCGGGGCCCGAGCAGCCCCCCAGGCGGCCCTTGGCTGCCCCGGACCCACCTGTACTGCCAGCCCTTGGCGGCGCCGCCCGCGCGGCTCTTGCTGCTGCTCTGGGCCGGGCCCTGCAGGATCTCCAGCTTCGCTTCGCTCTCGGGCACCCTCCTGGCGGCCGGCTCGGCGCCCTGCATGGCGGGGCCGCGGGGCAGAGACCGACCGGCTGCAGAGCGGGATGGCCCGGCCGGGGCTCCCCTCCCGGCCTGCTGCCTCCGCCGCCTCAGTCACCGCCCACCCCAGGCCGCTGCTCGGGCCGCGGGGCTCCGGCTCGGCCGCCTCATGCGGGCTCCAGGTCCCCGCCCGCCTGGTCCGCCCGGACTCGGAGACAGAGAGGCCGGGCCCGCCGCCGACACCGTCCTCCCTGCCCCGCCTCGCCTCGCCGGCACGCCAGAGCGCCGGACTCGGGGCCACCTCCCCTTCCGGCTCAGGCGCCGGTCTAGGCGGGCGGGAACCAGCTGCCACCATCTTTGTCACGGGCAGGACTGAGCGAGCGAGGAAGGCTCGGCTGCCGCCATCTTTGTCACGGGCGGGGCAGAGCGGGCGGGGAGGACTCCACTGCCGCCATCTTTGTCACGGGCAGGACTGAGCGAGCGAGGAAGGCTCAGCTGCCGCCATCTTTGACGCGGGCGGGGAGGACGCCACTGCCGCCATCTTTATCACGGGCAGGGCTGAGCGAGTGGGCGGGCAGATAAGGCTCGATTGCCGCCATCTTTGTCACGGGCAAGAGACGGGCGGCGTGCCGTTCTCTTCACGGTTGCTCAGCTCCCGACTCGTGCCCTGAGAAGGGGCGCCCGCGAGTCAGTCAGGTCGTGAGACGCTCCTGCCTTCGGGGGTCCCTGCAGCTCGGGACCCTGCTCAATACGATACAATACAATATGCAGTGCAATACAACGTAATACAGTGCTATACAATACAGTGCAGTGCAATGCAATACAATACAGTGCAGTGCAATGCAATATAATACAGTGCTATACAATACAGTGCAGTGCAATGCAATATAATACAGTGCAGTGCAGTGCAGTGCAATACACTATAATACAAACCTGTTTAACCTGCACGGGGGCGGCAGCCCTGTCTGTGGTACCTGCCCCACGCCCATTAGTGCAGGACTGTAGCTCAGTGCCTCCCACCCTTTAAGGCCTTGATCCACACCACACCCCTGTGAGGCAGGGAATTGCTGTTCAGCCCCATTTTACAGCTGGAACTGAGGTTCTGAGCAGGTACTGGACTTGCCTAAACTCACCCAGGAAATCTGTGCCTAAGCAGGGACTTGAATCCAGATCTTCCCAGGCCAGGCTAGTGCCCGAATAATTGGTCCATTCTTCCAGCTCCCTGGGACAGGGCTGCAAACATCTGCTTTGAAAGTGACAAATCGGGCGGTACCGCAGATGTGGCGTGATGCCCACGTGGTAAACTGTGGGGCTGTTTGACTGATGAATTTGCCTGACCTGCATTCTGCCCTCTTGAGTATCATGGTGGGATGGGATGCCCTTCCTGGGCTGGTCCCCAATACTTTCCTCATGTAAAGACTTCCTGCTGCCTCAGCATATGTGGTGGAACTGGAGTGCTGCCATACCCCACAGCTTAAGGTGGTTTCCATACAGTTTGGTTAAATGCCTCTCAGCATCCTCCCTCTAAAAATATTCTAGCATTTTTGGCCCCACTTCTACAAGAGTCCACTCACCTGTTTATCTGTTTTGTGTTTCTGTATGGAGGAAAAGGGTTGAATGTTGGGAGGGTGGGTTAAGAAGGATTGGAAGTGGTGTGGAAGAAAGACGACGGATGAATAGGGGAGGGAGATTTGGTGTGTTTGGCTTTAACAAAATAACATAGCCAACAACATCATAATCAGTAAGACTTATGACTTAGCATCCAGATCACTTTGCTTGTGGTATCTTTGTTTCTGTGGGTTGTATCCCTATTCAGGGCATGAATGAAATGTGCCTTCCTCTATATTTATACAGAGCTTGGCCCAATGTCGCCACAATCCAGACTTGGTCTTCAAGGCATCATCATAACAAATATTAATAAAAATAACTGTCACTCAAATGCTGCCATATTCTGAATAAATTGCATGTGAAGAATAACCGTTGTAGGGACCAATCTTTGGGAGGGCACTGTAACAACAGATATAATAGCATGTGTTTTGTTGATGTTTATGTTCCAAGGCTGTCAAAACACAAATGATAGTTTACCAAATGATACAACTGAGAAAGAAAGCCACACCTTTCAATCAAATCAGCCCTTGACTTCCCACAGAAAAGGTTTGTTCAGCACAAATGTTCTTAATCTGGCTCACCACCTCTGAATGAACTGACCTGTGCTAGTCTCATGTGCACATGTGTATTTTGAGCATTGCACCCTGGCAGATTTTGTAAGTATAGCATACAGTTTTGTATTGTACACATACACAGTATGGCCTTTTTCTAATACATTTCTGATTCAAATTAATTCAAACAGCTCAGAGGCATTTGGATTCCCAAGTACGAAGTCAAATTTGAGGTTTTATAATTAAGCTAGCTGTTACGTTCGCATAGCCCCTTCTCTCTCCAGAATAGAATCCACATAGCTCCATTCTATGTTACAGGCCCCGTATCACAAAGAGTTAAAGAAGAGTTTCAGTTGGTTAGGGTTTGGGCTTATGTAGCAAGGAGTTCTGTCCCTGTTGCTGCTGCAAAGTTGGGAGTGGCTATGGTATATAGTCTAGCAACAAACAACAAGCCATTTAAGTGGCCACAGATTTGGTACACTGGTGTGAGCACTGAGATTTGAATTCCTATGAACCCTGGACATTCAAAAGCAGGTTCTGTCTCATTCAGAGAATGTGCTATGCTCTTCCCTCATGTTTATTGTATTAAACTGCTGCCTCTCTTCTTATATTTAGAATGTAAGTTCTTTGGGGCAGTGACCATATTTTTTTTAACGTGTGCACGGTTCTAGCTAGGTTTGGACGTCTAGGCACTATATATAATAGTGATGAACTAGCTAAAATACATGTGTACAACTGTCCTCTAATGCACAATATCAAGACTGCTGAATTATGTCATACGCTATGACAACTAATAAATATTCTCCTCTAGCTTTATTAGTAAGGGTCTGTTCTTTTGCAATTAGGAGATTCTGACTTTTACAACCATGAAGTCCCAAATGGCCATGCTATGTAGCACAGGAATAATCCTAAGTGTTTACAAATTCATTATGCTATTTTATTTTATTTTATAGGAGTGCAAAAACAACATCTGAATAGTATTTTTAAACACATGCAAAATTACTCTTTTCTCACAATCAGACAAATGGAATTCTTTTATCCTTTCCAAAATCTTTTTAATAACATTTTTGACAACTTGTTTTTTCAAGCCTTTTTTACTTGGTCTTTTTCTTTTTTCCCCATCCTTTTGTACATCCTGTTAGAATGAACACTTGAAATAATACAAGACAGAAGACTGTGAACCATTGGGGCTGGGTTCCATGTCTGTACAGTATCTAACAGAATGGACCCTGATTTCTAATACTGCAATGTCTTTAGGCATTACTGTGATATAAGCAATAGCAAAAATGTGCCGCTACCACATATTTCCAGGAGATAACCTGTAGCTCTGAAAGAACTACAAACACTTAAAATAAAGGTCAACATGTGGGCAGCAAGTGTTTAAATTATTTTATCCTCAAATAAGAAAAGCTCTTGTACCGTGGGGACAGATTAAATAAGGGCAATCGGTTGCTACATTCTTCAGCCTGGCAACAGAATTCTGGTTGGTTGTATTATTTCTCTTTCAGATCGCTTGCCATTATTTGTGTGAGAAAAATGATCTTTTCCTGTATGGTTTAGGAGACTCTATATAGCTAGGAAAATTAGACAGAAATATGCAGTCCTTTGCCCCTGCCAACAAAAAAGCTAAAATTAAAGTGTTGTTCTTATCGGATGAAGTGTTCAATATTGTTTCAGATCTCTTGCATTCAAAGGATGACATTTCTTTAACTAGATATTATCTACATGATATCTGTCAAAGTCACTCCACTTCAGTTTAGGAAATGGATGGGTCTCACCAGATTGCAACCCTTTACAGAACACTCTTCTAGCTCTGGCTCTGATCTGTATACTGTTTTAGGGAAAATGTTTTACCAGAGTGAACGCTATTGTTTTTGTTGATCAGTTGGTGCCCTCTAGTGAATGATGAATATTAAAGAAAATTGGATTTCAAATTACGTACTATATATACACCTCGAAGCCAAGGTTAACAACAGTGAAGTAACAGGGACTGTTCTCCTACAACAAAGAACTTATTGAGTGGCATCAGATTGAAAAGGCAATACCAGACCATTAAGAAACTCCGTTTTTCTCCACAAGCCAAGTAACCCCTGGGAACACACATATTCTGGCAGCAACCATACCCACCCCTAAAAATAGTTCTAACTCAGAACTCCTAGCCTCAGCTTCCTCTAGACCTTGAGAAAAAAAATCTTTTTGGGAAAGGATTTACTCCATCACTGACTTTAAAAAAGAGATGGGCAAAAACAGGAATGTCTTTTGGTTTAACAAAACATCAGCAGTCAGGTTTTGCTGTTTCAAAATTGAAAAAATGGTGGTTCCTCTCCACATCCCATTTTCTCTGAACCTTAAGTTTTCAGAGGCAGAAGGATGCAGAAGGATCTCTCTCTTACACACACACACAGGGCTTGCCTACACGAGCACCGTAATCCGCATTAAAAAACATTACCGCGCGTTAACAAGCACACTGTACACATGTGAAATGTTGTTGCTGGGCACTAAGCGCCTTGTTGCTGCGCATTCCAACAACCACTCCCACGAGAGTGGTAACAGCTGTTGCGGATCATCTGTTGCGCGTTTCTGCTCATGTGAACCTTTACCGCGCATTGATTGGCCTCCGGAAATGTCCCAGAGTGCCAATCCATGCCACTCTGGGACACCGGAGCTGTCAAATATGTCAATTTCACTGCTCTGCTGAGCAGTGTAATTGACATATATATGTCAATTTCACTGCTCAAGCAGAGCAGTGAAATTGAGTATTTTGGGAAGCTGTCCGGTGGGGAGCGGGTTATGGCAGAAGCTCAGCTGGAGCTCCTGCCTCCACCCGAACCCCTGGCCGGTGCTGGGGGACCGGCTCCGGCAGCTGAGAGCCGGAGCCCCGGGGAGCCAGCTGCAATTGCAGCCGGTCCCCCAGCACGGGCCAGGGGTTTGGGTGGCGGCAGGAGTGGCTGGCCGCCACCCGATCCCCCGCTCTCAGCTGAAGCCTCCACGCTTAAATCGTGGCAGCTACAGCTGAGAGCCGGAGCCCCAGGGGGCCAGCACCGCTGCGGGACTCAACTGCTGCCGCGGGGCTTTAAACCACAGCAGCAGCTGAGTCCCGGAACAGGGGAGCAGTGCTGGGTGACCAGCTCGGATTCAAGCCGGCCACCCAGGTCCGTTCCCAGGCTCAGGGAAAATGGAACGCTGGGATACGTGCCCAGAATGCAGTGCGCTAATGCGCATTCGAGAAAAATCCTGCTCCAGAACAAGGAGCGATGTGTGTACGCACTCCAGCGCGATAAACATCACCTGCTTCTTAAAGCGCAGTTAAGAAGCTGGGCTATACTGTGATCCTGTAGACATAGCCTCAGTGTTGTAAACCATTAGCTGCAGTCACAGGTGGAAGATGCTGCAGTCCCTCTGCCTGTCCCATAATACCAGGTGGGGACCCCTGCTGTGGCTAAAGCTGAAGAACTCAGATTAAGTGACTTAAATCTTGGTCATATTGATTTTTGATTGCTGGGAATTTCAAACCATAAAAACATAACATTTTCACAAAAAAACAATGCTGGGCTTAACAGACTGTCTTTAAGAGTGTGACAAGCTATTTTCTATAGGCGAAGGGCTTGCAGACTACACTACTTTTCCATCAGCTGCCTCAAGGAGCAGTGGCTGCTTGTCACTCCTGATCTTTCTTGGGCAGAACACCAACCACCCCCCATCTTTTGTACCGTCTAATGTTTCAGTTTATTTTTATTTGTAAAGGTAAAGCCTAAAAATGGCCCCTGCTCTTGGACCAGTATGAATCTGATGGCAATTCCATCTGCACAAAATCTCTACCCATCAGTGAACCCTTAAATGTTCAGTCCGTTATAGGAATAAAGGAAGTCTGCTATATTAAAGAACAGCAAATCTTTCACTTGCTTATGTTTAATAACTTACATTTTATTCATACAACATAGCTTTTATTCTAAAGCCACAAGATGCACAAAGTGAAAATGAATCCAAGTTACAAGCCAGTGCATTTGAATGAACAGATTTACAGTCATGTTGATGCTGACAGTGGAACTGAGGTCTCTGGGTCCATTTCATTCCTACAAAGACAAACAGCAGCATTCAATTCCAACCAGTAAATATAAAAGTAGTAAACCGATTTCCTCCCATAGCATAGACCACTAGTCCAGTCCTTGTCAAAAAATTTTACCACCTTGAGCCAAACAAGATTTAAAACAAGTCTGAGCCTCAGCAAAAAAAGATGTAATCAAATACTGCAGCTACAGTTGTCATACGAGGTGTCAGAAATTAAAGTAGCTCATCATTGGCTCAAGTT
>ML685777.1:11177249-11237614 GCA_007922175.1 Pelusios castaneus
CACCGGCGGCTTCCCAGGGCCGCGGTAGGGTCCTCCCCCGCCGGCGGTGTTGGCTTTCTTTCTTTCTTTCCTTCTTTCTCTCCCTTTCTTTCTTTCCTTCTTTTTCTCCCTTTCTCTCCTTCTTTCTTTCTTTCCTTCTTTCTCTCCCTTTCTTCCTTCTTTCTTTCTTTCCTTCTTTCTCTCCCTTTCTTTCTTTCCTTCTTTCTCTCCCTTTCTTTCCTTCCTCTTTCCTTCTTTCTTTGCTTCCTTCTTTCCTTCCTCTTCTTTCCTTCTTTCTTTGCTTCCTTCTTTCCTTTCTCTTCCTTCTTTTTTCTTTCTTTCCTTCTTTCTCTTTCTTTGCTTCCTTCCTTTCTCATCCTTCTCTTCTTTCCTTCCCCTTTCTTCTTTTCTTCTTTTTCTTCCTTCTTTCTCTTCCTTCCTTCTTTCTCTCCCTTCTCTCTTTTTTCTTTCTCCCTTTTTCTTTCCTTCTTTCTCTCCTTTGCTTTCCTTTTTCTTTCCTTCTTTCTCTTCTTTGCCTTCCTTCTTTTTTCTTTTTTCCTCTTTCTCTTCCTTTCTCTTTTTTCCTTCTTTGTCTTCTTTTTTCTTTCCTTCTTTTTTCTTTCTTTCTCTTCTTTCCTTCCTCTTCCTTCTTTCCACTTCTTTCCTTCTTTCTTTTTTCTCTTCCTTCCTTTTTCTCTCTCTCTTTTCCTTTCTTCTCTCTTTTTCTCTCTCTCTCTCTCTTCCTTCCTTCCTCCCTTCTTTTTTTCCTTCCTTTTTAAAAAAACCCAACCTTTAAAAATTAATTTTAATTAAAAACCTTTTTTAAAGGTTTTTTTAAAACCTTTCTAAAATTAAATTTCAATTAAAAGATTCAAATTCAATTAAATAAAACATAAAATGCACACATTTACTTGTATTTAGTTTTAAACATATTGTATGGCTCTCACGGAATTACATTTTAAAATATGTGGCGTTCATGGCTCTCTCAGACAAAAAGGTTCCCTACCCTTGCTGTAAGTGGTAACCGAAGCTGGTGAAA
Organism: Pelusios castaneus; assembly: GCA_007922175.1. Lineage (NCBI taxonomy): Eukaryota > Metazoa > Chordata > Testudines > Pelomedusidae > Pelusios > Pelusios castaneus. Next base: position 11,178,268 of record ML685777.1, read on the forward strand.
GCCAGACTGTGGCCACGTACACACTACAGGAATAATCACACAACAAGTCCGTTGTGCTTTAAAAGTCACATGGTTTTTGTAGTGCAGGATCTTGAACACACTCTGCCGCTTGCGACCGAACAGAGCCCCCCCCTGCAATTCGCGATTTCACAAGAAACCCAATTGAATTGTGGGAACCTATCCCACAGTTCCATTCATCCTGATTTGGTGCTAAGAATCCTGGGTAGAAGGAGAGTAGCACTGAGCACCATGGGTAAAGTCTTGGTTTCCCATGGTGCATTCTGTTCCCCTTGCGTCACGAGAGTTGCTACTAGCAACTCACTCCCATTTTCGACAGTAGCGCATTGCTTCCCGGAACTCCTTTTTGCAGCAACATGGATCCAGCTCTGATCTCGACTGTCGCCTTCAGCATAATGAATACATCTCAGCTGGTGGCACAGTATGCGTTCAGCTCTGCATCAGACCAGATTCGGATGACCCTGGGCTGGTGACTGCCATGCAGAACAACAGCACCGCATTGCTGAGCTCCTTCACAGAGCATCTGCACACGGTGCACCGCCGGTTCTGGTCACGAGAGACAAGCACCGAGTGGTGGGACCGCATCATTTTGCAGGTGTGGGATGATGACCAGTGGCTACAGATCTTTCAAATGCGGAAAGCCACATTCATGGAACTGTGTGAGGAGGTAGCCCCTGCCCTGCGACGCAAGGACACCAAAATGAGAGCCGCCCTCACCGTGGAGAAGCGTGTCGTGATCGCGCTGTGGAAAATGGCGACTCCAGACTGCTACCACTCGGTCGCGAATCAGTTCGGAGTCGGCAGGTCGACCATCGGGTTAGCACTTTCACAAGTGTGCAGAGCCATTAATCGTGTTCTGCTCCGGAGAACAGTGACGTTGGGCAACGTGTGGGAGATCGTCAATGGATTCACAGCCATGGGATTCCCGAACTGTGGAGGGCAATAGACGGCACGCACATCCCTATTCTCGCTCTGGAGCATCTTGTGACTGAGTATATGAATAGGAAGGGCTACTTCTCCATGGTGCTTCAGGCACTGGTGGATCACAGGGGGCGTTTCACGGACATAAATGCGGGGTGGTGGGGTAAGGTGCATGATGCTCGCATGTTCCGGAGCATGGGCCTGTACCGGCAGTTGCAGGCAGGGACCTTCTTCCCCGATGATAAAATTACTGTTGGGGATGTGGAGATGCCCATAGTCATCACAGGAGACGCAGCCTACCCACTGATGCCTTGGCTCATGAAGCCCTATACTGGAAATTTGGATCCCAGCAAGGAGCGCTTCAATTACCGGTTAAGCTGGTCCCGAATGACCGTAGAGTGCACCTTTGGGCGCTTAAAAGGCCACTGACGCTGTTTGTATGGGAGGCTAGACTTGTACTATGCTCAAATGAGTGAATACTAAACATGCAACAACTAATCTTATTGTGTATCAATAAAGACACTGTGCAAAGTTCAAGTGATTCAATTTTGTTATTATAAAACATTAAATATTTACAGTAAGCAGTGCCTGCAAAAGGGGCTATAGATGCGTGTAGGTGTGTGTCTCAATGCCATAGCTTGGTGCAGGAGTGGATGTAACATTGTACCAGGAGGGTCCCTGGGCTTCAAAGAACTGTTTTGAGGGAGAATGGGGCATGGGGGACAGAAAGTCTTGCTGTGGCTGCGGGGGTGGGGGCGCCAGCCTGGAGCAGCTGGGTCTGCAGACCAACCATGGTCTTCAGCAATTGGGTCTGCTCCTGCAGGATGCTTATGAGGGCATCCTTCTGCTCCTGCCTCCTCAAATTGTTTTCTTTGCGCTCCTGCCGGCACTCCTGCCTCCATTGTCTAGTCTCCCTTGCCTCGTTGGACTGCATCAGCTCCTGGAAGATAGCCTCCTTGCTCCTGCGAGGCCTCCTCCTTATCTGTCTCAGCCGGTCAGCTGGCGCAGACCACCGACAAGCGAAGGTCGTTTCTAAAGAAAAATGAAACATCATAAGTAGTGCTATTGTTCTCACTTTGGTTAAGGAGCCGGTAATATGCTCTCCCGCCACATTCTGCTGTGCCCACGGGACAGGGCATTGCCGGGGACTGAAAGGGCTTTTGCAAAGGGAGGTTCGGGTTGCCGAGACAAGACACACAGCTCTGTGAACTATTTGCAGTGCTTTGGGTGATTAGTTCACATACGGCACGGCCATGGAAGCCGATATCTCGCTGCTCAGAGTGCCTCTGCAAGCCAGAATGCATATCCTGCATGTCACTGGTTTTAAGCCAGGACCATATGCAGCAGGTTTGTGCGCAGCCATGGTTCCCGCTGCTGTGCTTTGCAACTGGCGAGGGAGAGTATCCCTCTAAAGGGGAGGGGAAACAGTTGCTCTCCCATCGAATTTAATGAGGAGGCTGTGGAAGTACATCGAGGACACCTTCAGTGATCTCAATGGAGAGGATTTCTTGACAATTACAGCATGCGTTGATGCACTGCTCATGTAATGCGGGGTAGACCCCCCCCCATCCAAAAAAAAAAACAAAGAAAGGATGAAACTCAAAACGCCCATCTCCCGCCCGCTCTTCATTTGCCCGCAAAGCTTATCCAGCTATCACAGAAGCCACTTCTGAAGAAACTTACCAGAGCTCCCCTCTGCTGCATCCGAAGACAGTATGGAGAAGGAATCTGGGCAGCATGTGTTGGGTGGTGTGGAGAACAGCTCCTGGCTCCCTAGGTTGGCTGCACTGCTTTCACCCTCCAGGTCATCCTCCACCTCCACATCCTCATCAATGAATTGCTTGTCACCGTCTGCTCCGGTATCCTTTTCATGGAGGGGTGCCGATGTGTCCACAGGAGCTTTTGGGGTGGTTGTGGGATCCCCGCTCAGGATTGCTTCCAGCTCCTTGTAAAATCGGCATGTAGCCGGCTCTGAGCCGGAGCGCCGGTTTGCCTCTCTGGCTCTGTGGTACATAATCCGCAACTCCTTCACCTTCGACCTGCACTGAAGAGTGTCTCTCTCGTACCCCTTCTCTGCCATGGCCCGAGAAATCTGGCCAAAAATACCGAAATTCCGCCGGCTGCCACATAAATGTGCCTGCACAGCAGACTCCCCAGATGCCTATGAGATCAAGCACCTCGGCTGTGGTCCACACTGGAGCACGTTTGCTGTGTTGAGCCGCCATTGCTCTTAGAGAACACAACTGCAGCTGCACTCCACGCCGAGCAAACAGGAAGAATGAAGAATTCAAAAATTCCCGGGAATGATAGGAGGGCGGGTACAGTAACGTCACAGCCACAGAGCGCAGAAGGAAGTGCAGAAGGGATGGAATTGGAATTCTGGGACATTTCCGGAGGCTTCATATTGCGCAGCAACCGCACACACACGAACTATCGCGGAACACACTTGCTACCTACCTCATTAACTATCGCACTATCACCGTCGTGTTGGTGGGTTCCATGTTGCGCGGTAAGACAGCTGTTACAGCGCAACAACATGGATTTGTGTGTGGACGCTGTGCCTGTTATTGCATAACAAGCGTTATCGCGCAATAACTTTGCAGTGTGTACAGTGTGACTGGAGCATGCGGGCAGACTGCAGCTGTCCACAAATACTCTGGGTGTGATCTGCATGCTGTTTGGCTGTATGTGAGCAGCCCAGATTAGGAGCTATAGCAGAAAAGCACTCCATGTTGCAGACCCCCAGTCCGGAATGTGACCACACCACCCCTGTGAGGGTGCTAAATGTCGTCCCCATGTTGCAGGAGAATTAAGAAAGTCTTTGAGCTTGAGCCTGCAAGATGCTGAGCACCCCCAAGAGGTGCTGAGTGAGCAGCCTCCATTCTCGCTGCAGATGAAGTTTGCCTCTCAATTGATTTCGATGGGAGCTGAAAGCATTCAGTACCTCGCAGGATCAGACCAAAGTTTGCAAAAGAGGCTTCTTAGCCTGAACAGCTCAGTTTGAGGGGGCTCAGCTTTAGACACCAATGGGCTCATGTATATACTTGCTGACACGTGACCCTCAATATTGTTTGGTGAACGAGTGGCAGCAGCACATCTCTTCAAAGCATGTTAGAGGGCTGACTAACGGGGTAGAAAGTGATCCGAGTCATTTCAGGAGCTGCAAAGTTCAGGAGAAAGGCTGCGGCAAATTCCTCAGCTTGTGCAAAATTAACAATTTCAAATGACATGCTTCAGTCACGCGCTCAGATTGTGCAAGAGAGGTTTGGACTTTCAACCCAAAGAGCGACTTGGGAAACCCCCATGAACCAATGTGTGCATACGCAGGAGTGCAAAGGGCAGGGGAAGGTTCCAGTGTGACTAGAGCAAGCAGAGGCTGGAAGGCAAAAGGAATTCTGTACATACAGTCAGCTGTTAGCAGCAGCATCCACACACTGCCAGTTTCAAAACTGGGCTTGCTTCCAAAATCACAGCTGGCCTCTGGGGAGATACTTTGCCAGTAGCAGAAGTCACAGCTAAATGACTGCATCAGACTATGGGGGGACCATGTTTAAAGCCTCATCTAGACTGGCTACAACAATACAGTTGTCCCCAGCCCTAAGACAACACAGTAATAAAGGCCGTAGTGTAGACAGTATCTAACTGTGTCTCTGTAACTAGATGGTAGGGATAGTGCAAAAGGGGCCTAAAAGTCATCCTGAAATTCTGCTTCCACAAGATGTTCAAGGCAGTGGGATTGGGAGGTTCTGCTGTATAGATCTGGGGGCATAATTCTGGACCTGGGGTGAGACTGCATACACTTTGCATGCTGTGTGATGGCAGGATCCATCCACGACAGCACATACAGAGGGGTTTTTGATAGGCAGAGACATGATCTGCCGCATGTAGATGTGTGACTTGTCCAGGGACAGCGTTATCTGCAGCTTGTTGCACAGGAGAATGCTCTCCAAATATGGTGAGTAGATGGGAACGTTGCCACCCATTTCACCCTGATAATCATTATTAACCAATGAATTATTAGTTTCAAAATGGTACCTCATGCTCACAAGGCATGCTTTAGCATGTAGGATGTAATAGAAAGGTGCATTCAGTCACCGTAGTGAATATATATTAGTTCATGTTTATAAAATGCTTTGACGATTAATAGTGCTAAATATGTCTGAATGTGTCCAGCCACATGCACTAGGGCATGTTAGATCTGTTCATGTAACATAGCTCATAAACTTCATGGGACATCTTCCCAAACTCTGCTTTCATGTACCCTAAATACCACTGAACACAGAGTACCAATAAGAAAGAGCATTTGCTTTCTAATTCTGAAGAACTTTTGCAGATAGGCAACATCACACATTTTTCTTTGATAAGGTGTCCGCATTGTACAGCAGGACCCCTCAGTTGCTTTCCTCCCACAACTTGACATTCAGACACGTTTATCCCCCACCTGCACACCAGTTTTCATGTATGCACCAGAACCCTTTGCATCTAAATCTTTAGATGTAATTATTGGTATCAAGAGGACGACCAGTGTTAAGTAATTAGGCAAACCGGCCTCAGTGGAAACACAAAGAGAAGCTTGCAGCCCTCCTAGACAACTCATAGCAATGCCATGAGGCTCCAAGACCCACAGCCTGATAAATACGGCTCTAGGTTATTGAGAGCTCACTGCAGCACTTTAGATCAGCCCTGATTCTCATCCTGATTTGGAGACACCTGCTGGGAACATGATCGGCTGTTGGATGGTATGTCAGAGATCAGTCCTTTCACTTTAAATTATCCTTTGCAGGTTTCCTTCATATCATCATCCTTTCTCTGCCAATGCCAAGTGGTTACCTTCTTGAGTATCTCCTCCCATGTAGAGGATCATCACACCCGTAAGTCTCTGCTCTTTTTGACTAGCTTTCCATGTGTCTATTTCCGCAGTGACTTGTAGCTCAGATTTTGTTAGACGCCACCATGGAGTTGAATGAGGAATAAGGGACCAGGAGGCTGTATGAAAGAGAACCCATTTACACAATAATTTCAGGAGCTAGCAACATGTCAAGAGAAAACGGAAGGAGAGCTTTCACTTTAAGACTGACATGTTTGAAGTTTTCTCCAGAACAAAGTCCTTCTTGAGGGGCTTGATCCTGCAAGGGCAAAAAGTAGTAAGCAGGAAGCTCAGGGGACCACACTCCTACATAAACAAGAGACCTGCAGCACAGCCAAGGTGCTTCTGCCGGCTAGCAGGAATGAGGCCAGAGAAGGGCATGTATAGCTTCACTGGCTTTATGAGGCTCCATTTCACATAGCCTCTGGCTGCTGCAGATATGCCCCTCCTCCACGTATACGCTGCTCATTCTTACCTTGCACTTCTGACATGGGGCCAGATTCGTAAAGATATTTCAACATCGAAATCCCAATGAGCATTAAAGCATCTAAAAACCTTTACAAATGGCCTGGGAGCTCAGGGAGCTGGAGGCTTACTTCTGATCCAGTCATGTTTGCCTGCCTTCGTGCTGGAGTGCCACAACCCTGTGCATGTTGCTGTGCGCCAGCCACGGAATCAAAGATCACATCCCGAGCGGCACATGAGCTGTCTAGAACTTCACAAGGCTGGGAAAGCTGCAGTCTGGCTTTCAGCCTTTTGTGATGGCATGCTTCCATTTCAGCCCTCCAGCACAGGGGGAGGCAGCCATTGATGTTCAAAACAATCAAAAAGGCTGTTTAAAAATCCTGCCTTGCCCTTGGCCTCTGCTGCTAGGAGCTCTGGATTCTCACCCTTGAGAATGGCACAGGAACGTCAGGGGACAGCTACGGGTATAGTAATGCTGCTCTGCCTCGCAGGACTTGCGTGTGGTGTTGCCAGAGCCTTTGTGAGTCCCGTGATTTTGCAGCATTTTTTCCCCTTCATGTGGTCTCACAGGACATTCCTGACAGATTTGCATTTTTGGCTGGACTATAGACATGTTTCTGTGGCCACTGCTGTGGGTAGCCGGAGCTGCAGGCGCTGGACCTCCTGCACACAGGCTTCCTTCCACTGGGTTGGTTGTCCTTTGGACAGCCAGGAAGCAGCAGCCTCTGACATGGCCCCTTGTCTCCTACCCTGACTCTCCTGCATAGGGCTGCATTGGGAAAGTGAAGGCTGGGCGTGACAAAGGTGAGCAATGGGGTTATTGGTGCAGAAAGCAGAGAGCTGCCTGCAGCAGCTAGAAACCGTTCCAAACTGTGCACGGTGTGGTGGGTATAAAGTTGTGTGTAAAAATCTTGTGTGACACCAACTCTCCTTGCATTAGAATGAAGAATACCAGGTCCTGGGCAAAGGGAACACAGCCAGAACTTCACAAGTTCAAACACTGAGGGCTTTGTTCTCCTCTCTTCATGCACTCTTCCTCCTCCCATGGGTGCCTCTGCCAGAAATGGCCTGGTGGGTGGGAGGGTGGGTAAAGCACTTCATGAGGCTGCTTCATAAGTCACAGGGGAGCAATAACAGACAAAAGACCTTTTTTGTTTTGCATTCTGCTTCTCAATCGATTTGAAAGTTAATGCATTTTATTAATATCTAGATGAAATTTACTAATCACTGAGTGAATTCAGCTGCCTCAGTCACGATCCTCTCCTTCCTAGACGCTCTCTTGCCTTGCTTTACTCCTACACACTTCTGCAGAGTGGTTCCTATGGCAATGTTTGGATCTGTCCTTTGCTGTACACTTCCCGTTTTCACGGTTATCTCCATGTCACTGGCATTTAAGTGCAGTTTCTAGGGGTACATCACAACGGCCAGGTGAGTTTGGAAAAATAAGCCAAAACCCATTCGTACTTTTGGGAGGCAAACCTGTTTTTTATAGCTTGTTTCTGCTTGATTAATCTGTTGATGGATGTCCCTGCATAAGGGAGATTGCTTCTGAGCTCCTTCTGTTGCCAGCTGTCCTGTTTGTTCTCCTTACTCTGATCAATGAACGTTGTAACCACGTCACAGCTTCAGATTGTCATCTCAATCTCATCATGCCTAAACTGTTTATGCTCAGATTTTGGAGAGTCTTTCCAGGCCTGTTCTGATCAGATCAAATGTTTCCTCAGCTTTTCATTCATGAGTGCTGAACATCTTGTCCCCAGCCAGGACATTTTTTCTTAAAAAGCTTTTATTAATAATAATATTTGTATGGAATTCTCTTTTGAATAAAGAATTAACTTTAGTTACTTTCCCATCCTCATGTCCACTAGGAATGTTCTCTATTTATCTAGTGCTACAAGAATATTAACCATTAACTTTACTTGTCCTGGAAATGTTCTCTGTTTTGTTATAGAAAGCCCCAATATAGCATGCTATAGTTAAAATTGAACTCCACCTCCCAGTCTGCTCCCACTTTTTGGATTGCTTATAATTTTCTCAAATTTGTTGTCGGCTGGATTTTCCCATGTTCAGTTTCCTCTACAGATACAGTTTTCAGGGAACTATGAGGAAAATCAGATAACTAGTTTTTGAACAATTCCAGGATGAAAAGCACTCCCCCCAAACATTTCAATCAGAAATTGAACCCCAACCAACTAAAATTATTTGAAGCAAAAACCTTCACTTTTTTTTTTATTTATCCCATTAGTACTTGAGAAAAATCAGCTCAGTAGTTCTAAAGTTACAAACATTTTAGACTGTAAGTTCCTCAGGGACAGGAGCTATCATTTATTATACATTTGCAGTGGGCCTATCACAATAGGGCCTCTAACTGGCTGCAGCCTTTAGACACTACTGCAATATAAATATTTAATACTAATAATTTAAAATCAGGTCCAGAGCAGAATCAAGATGTAGATCATTCATGCACCTCTTCTATGGGCACCTCTTGAGAAAGTGTGTATTAGACCATTTCAATTTTTTTAAATCACATTTCAAGTCAAGTGGGTCAAAACTCTTAGTTTTTCTAGGGAAAAAGTCAATTCTGATGAAAAAAATGCTGATTTTTTTCCCCCACAAGAAGTACTGAAATGAAATTTTTCATTTTTTACTGTCATTTGTTTTGACTTCTTGGGTTAAAAGAAAAACAACTAAACAAAATATTGTATGACAATGCCAATTTAAAACTGGCTTTAATGCCAAATTCCTTGCCGGCAAAAAGTTTAGCTTTCTAACCCGCTCTAATTCTAAGTACACATTTGTTAAGTCCGTTCTACTTTGTGGCTGAAGTTATCAGACTTGTACAGTCTTCAGGCTGAATAGGTTCCTATTCATCAGGGAATTTATGTAAAGCCTGTTAAAGGTGCCTTCATGTGCTCTGCTGGGAGCAAGTGTCTCTAATTCTTATAAACTCAGTCAGAGAAAGTTCTCTAGCTTGAGATTCCTTCAACAGTGCTGGATAAAAGCACTTGAAAGTTCTGCAAATGAAAAGCAGCAGGTCCTCAGCACGCAATTGACAAACATGGCTGATGAAGCCACAGGAAGCTACCCAAACCAAATAACCCTAGATTTCATTTCCCTCATTAGAACATACACACTTAGAAAAATCAAAACAAAAATAAACTGTCTTCAATGCAAAGTTAAGGATAAAATTCTGAGCTTTCAAGATCTACCAAAAACAAACCCCTTGCTCTAACCTTAACACTGCATCAACGCTTTTTGTTTTCAATTTGCGTTTAGTCCATATCTACTCTGAACCACTGTGTTTACTTTCTCACGTTTTCTGATGCATTCCAGGGAGTTTTAATGGCTTATGTTGGTAAAGCGCATCCATCTGCTGACAATTTCCTCAGGGCAAAAATCCTGGTTTTACTAGTATGGGCTAGCAATGGGGCTGGAGCTGAGAGAGCAGTACAAAGGGTTACTGTGACACGTCTATCTCAAGGGGGCATCTGCTCTGTAGCACAACTTACTATTTTCCCAAAGATGCCTGTACTCATGTAGAGGCAGAGAGGCCATGTTCGCTAGTCATTTGGACTCTACAGAATAAAAAAAAGATGCATATATACCCAATTTAAGAGTAGTGAGTGAGGCAGCATATTTGAGATCTCTTCTAACTAGCTCCCTAAAACTCAGCTCTTGCATACTCTCCAGAACAAAGAAAAAGCCACTCATGCTTGCTCTTACTCTGACTCAATAAGCTAATAATGTCTGTAATTAATTTATCACTGCTCAGCCCACAATTAGCTCTTGATGCTTAGACATTAATCCATACATTAATATGTTGCTGAGACGTTAATTATAGAACACACCTGCTACACCACATGTTCCTTGTCTGCTTGGTCAATTATTATATTTGTCCATTACAGTGCATTTATGAGCATGCCTTTTCAATTACACCATTTTGTCCTTTAGAGCATACATCTATCTCTTTATATACTGTGCGTGTTCCCAGAAGAGAGCCCAAGAATATGAACTAATGATTGAAGACTTCTTTTCATGGGATCAGGTTTACATAATTGATAAACTAGAGACATCTGTTCAACCATATGCTGTTATCAATTACAAAAGATATCTATAACCAAGTCATTATGACAGAAATAATCTGTTAATTACTGATGAGCTAAAAGCATCCTTTGATAAATTATTATCTGCTTAGGTACAGAAGGCACCTGCCCCATATCAGTTGCATGTAGCTCCTTTCTGGACATCTGGACATTTCCCTAAGGGCAAAGTGCTTCTCGAACACTGTGTTGTGACACATCGGTGCATCACCAGGAGCCATCCTGCTGCCAAAATAAACATGCCTGAACCCAGCCCCCTCGCAGGGTTTTCTTCTGGTGATGGGCTTTCTTTTGCTGGCAGGGGGTTTGCTCTGCCACCAGGAGTTGTGGCACGGGGGATCTTCCTGCAGGAACAGAGGGGGCTTTTGCCGCCCGCAGGAGCCGCGGCGCTGGTAGGGTTTTCTCGACGGCAGAGGACATCATCCAGTGGCAGAAGCACTGTGTCACGCACGCCGCCGACCGTGTCATTACACAAAGAAGGTTGAGAACTGCTGGCTTAGAGTACAAAGGACACACAATCCATCCTTTAATAGCACATTACAGTCTCTAAAATTCAGCTCATTGATAACACACTAGGGCTATGTCTACACTTAAGTTTTAAGTCGACTTTGGGGGGACCTTACAAAGTCGACCTAGAGCGTCCACACTGGACACCTAAGTCAACTTGTAGGGGCTAGGGGGACCTTGGACTGGTCCACAGTGGCAGGGGGGGCACCCCTTGCCAAGTACCAGGGGGCTCAGCCTTTGCCCCATTGTACATGGATACAATGGGGCAAAGGGGGACAGGGACCCTGGCAGGGCATAGGGGCAGGGTGGGCAGGGCTCTGCCCTGCCCTGTGGGGGGGCATGCTAGGCTCTCCCTGTGCCATCCACCCTGGCAGGGAGGGCAGTGGGGGAGTCCTGGAGAGCCCTAAGTCGACTTAGAATCGACTTAGGGCTACTCCAGGTCTACACTGGCTTAAGTTGACTTTAGAAAGTTGACTTAAGCCAAAAGTCGACTTAAAAGTAGGTTTTAAAAAGTCAACTTAATTTTCCTTAAGTCGACCTAAGTAGCTTGCTTAAGTCGATTTAAGGAAAGTGTAGTGTAGACGCAGAGTAAATTAAGTCGACTTAAGCAAGCTTAAGTCGACTTTAATTTACAAGTGTAGACACACCCTAGGGTGAGACGTTCAGAGTACAGAGCAGACAACAACAGCTGGGTCTACTAGCATAAAGACATTCATTGATCCACAACAAAACCCTCTTTAGCGTTTAGCCAGCATCTCTGCCTGACAGAAATGATTCCGGGGGTTTTGGACACATAATCAAGAGATTTAATATAAAAAGAATAATGAAAGATTAGTAGCTGTTAACAGCTGCACAGTTTAGTTCCAGCTTGATACAGAGAATGCTATTATTTTTTATCACTTTCGTGCCTAGAGACCAGCCCAAATCAAGGTCCCATTGTGCCATGCACTGTGCTAACAGAGTGTACAGTCCCTGCCCTGAGCAGCATGGCGTCTAAAAGACATGCTAGACGCAGGCAGGGGAAAGGGAACACACAAACAGAGTGAACAAGGTGATAGCAGTAAACATTTCGGTCACAAATTGTTGGGCTGGGTGGGTTAGTTGGGGGGAATAAACTGAATGAAAAGACGAGAAGGATGAAGCAGACAGGACAAGTGAGGGCCAGGAGGGGAAGAAGAGATGGCCCGCAGGTGTGGAGTAAAGCTGAGATGAAGAGACTGAGAGATGGGTGGGGGATGTTTGGGCAAACAGCCAGGTAATTCCTAGCATGCGCAGTCACACATATGCTAGCTCTGCTCAGCTCAAGCCAGCGCCAACATACCTGTGTGGCTTTGACACCACAGGTAGCACGTACAATCGTACCCACCCCACTGGGGACATACCTGGGCAGCTTGCGGGAGCCACTGCCTGTGCTGCTGTGGCCAGGTGGCTATTTTGAGGCGCTAGCTTGTGGAGTAGTGCATTCCTTACACTGGGCATTACACCTCCCAGCTGCTGCGCAGATGTCTTCCCAATCAGCCCAGAACTGAGAAGATCCATGGGGCTAGACAGTAATATAAGTAAAAAACAATGAGTCCCGTGGCACCTTATAGACTAACAGATTTTATTCGGCATAAGCTTTCGTGGGCTATAACCCCTTTCGTCAGATGCATCTGACGTGGGTTATAGTCCACGAAAGCTTACGCCGAAGAAAATCTGTTAGTCTACAAGGTGCCACGGGACTCTCGTTGTTTTTTGCTGTACGCAGACTAACACAGCTACCCCTCTAGTAATACAAGTGTTACACGTGTCTAGAGCGTTTCACACCTGTGTATATGAAAGGATGGCCATGGGTTTGAAAACGTAGTAGGTTCTGTTTTCAGGGACCCAGCCTGGTCAGTTTTGCAAAGTCTAGTGTTTGTCCTGAAGGAGGCACCAGCCATTTGAGAGCTGGCTGAACATATGTGTACCTCAAAGACTTCCCACTGGCCTGTCAAATGTTGGCAGCCTGCCTTTTTCCTCTGTGAGTCATTGTGGCAGCCCTTCTCAGCACACAGAGCCAGAAACTCACCGACTCAGGACACTCCTGCAAAGGCAACGTTTGCTATCACATATTGAGCAGGGAGTGGGCCAAGCCTGCACTACAGGGAAGCAAAGACTTGTGGCTGACTCGGAGACATGTGAAGCATCATGGAGATAGAGAGAAAAAAAAATGCAGCAGAGAGCTTGCAGGAGTAAGAGCAAGACAAAGCACATGACAGGTGGATGCAGAAGATTTGCGAGGTGATGTGGCAAGGAGAAGTTACACATACGTGGTCATGACAATAAAGGCCCTAAGGAAATATCAAGTCAGGACATTGCTTTGTGTTCCCAAATTACCCTTTTAGATCCCGTTTAGTCCAGAGAATAGGAACAGTGTATGTGCTGTCAGATGAGGTCTAGACAGAGCCGTTATCAACTGAACTTCACCCTCCAAACTCACGCACATTCTCTTTTACCTGAGTGAGAAAGAAGACAGATGATGATCTTGTGACAGAATTCAATCTGCGAGCAAGTCCTCCATCCTGGCCACTGAGTGATGTACCCTGCCGCCAGCTTTTTATTGTGACCCCGGTTTAAATTTCAGCTCTTATGAAGTCCATCAGTCGTCATATTTACCCACTGGCATGCAAAAATCCTGGACATCACATCATATATAGTGCTGTGAACAGACTCCAGCATAGCTGCCTTAATGTAAAGTTCTCCATGGAGGTTTTAGGTTTGCAGTTTCAATTAAATTCTGGGTGGCTCACCTGCAAATGCAAAACCACTTAGGGTGAAACTGGGGAAACAGAGTGGTCTGGACTTGTTCTGGAATCTGGCACTCTGCAACTGCTTCAACGTGCTTACTCTTTAACAAGTTACTGAATCTTTCTATGCCTGAGTTTCCCTAACATGCGTAATCTTCAAAAGTCACTGAATCTTTCTGTGCCTCACTTTCCATAACTATAAACCAGGGGTGATGCTGACCTAGTATTTAATGGGACTAAGGCAGTGCTTAATGTGTGCCAGGGCTTGCCAGCCCTGAGCCCCACCACCTCTAGGCTTGACATTTCATAGCCCCAGCCTCTCTGGGCTTGCTGCTTCAGTTATGAATGTAAGAAAATTGCTTGAGCCCCAGCATACCTTTCATTACAAATTAAACACTGGACTAAGGCCTCGTTTACATGGGGAAATTTTTTGGCATAACTTAAGGTATGAATGCAAACAGTTGTACCAGTGGGTGGGTCTTGTTCCAGCAGAACAGTGTCTTTTCTTGCTTTCGTTTATGTTGCTTGAGACGGGATAAGCGAAAGGTAAAAAAACCTCTTTTATCCAGAAGTAAGTAAGGCCCCGACAGGGCGGTTATACGTCTATTACTATCCATGTATAACGAGATCTTTCCTGCTTAGCCAAGGCCTTCCTTAAGGAATGGCTCTACTCTAGAGCAGTGGTTTTCAAACCATGGGTCGGATCCCAATACTGGGTCTCAGACCCTCAGGTACTGGGACATAGTGCCCCCAAAAGACTGGACTGCATTGCTCAATGATTCAGAGGGGTAGCCGTGTTAGTCTAGTTTAGCCAGAGGTGGCCTTTGGCTATTGGGAGCCCCAGGTGAAGGCCCATTGAGGGCCCTCTATAGGCCCATACGGACCCATATAAGTCCCCGTGGCCCATCCCTGTGGCCCTGGCTCCCTGCCACCAGCCTCCTCAGTGGCCCCAACCTTCCGCCAGTCCCAGCTCCCTGCCACTGGCCCAGGCCCCTGTTCCACGGCCGCAGCCCTGGCCCCAGCTCCCTGCCACTGGCCCAAACTCCTGTTCCACGGCCGCAGCCCCGGCCCCAGCTCCCTGCCGTCGGCGTCAGACCCTGCTGCCAGCCCTGGCCCCAGGGCCAGCTCCTCCTCCTGCTGCCGACAGGCAAATGCAGCTTTTGGGGTAGGCGAAGCAGACGACAGGGCCCCTTACTGCTTGGGGTCCTAGGCATGTGCCTGCTTCACCAACCCCAAAAGCCACCTCTGAGTTCAGCAAAACAAACAGTCCTGTGGTACTTCAAAGCCTCTGACAAAGTGGGCTCTTCTCCCACGAAAGCTCATGCGATAAATCTCTTGGTTAGTCTTCAGACGTGCCAGAGAACTCCTTGTTTGTGTTGCTCAAAGATCTAATTGTTGGGCTGTGGGCACAGATGATTTTTTTTTAGCTGAGAAACAACCGTTTGAAAACCACTGCTCCAGAGCGCTGTGTGTCTGCCGCTTGGAAATGTCAGTGGTGGTTGCCCAGTCAGCCCCAGACTAATAGAAAACCCATTCTCTTTGCCCAGGTTTTACATACAGCTCCTATTATTCTGTTTATGCATCTTGAGGCCCCTCTTCAACGCCTGCACAGAGGGGCTGGGTGAGAGCTCGGGGTGGGGAAAGGCGCTTTGGGGGCCCGTTTTGGATGCAGATGTGCATTGTCAGCGAAGGGGTTAAGCGGGGCAGTCAGTCAGGCAGGGGCGCTCAGCCAGGCAGGGGCGCTGCCAGCCTCTGCCGCGCGCGCTCCCACGCGGCTCCTTCCCGCACAGCCCGGGGACAAAGGTGCAGCCACCTCAGCACGCGCCCCCCACCCGGCCGCTCATTTGCATCTTCTCTCTCATTGGCCTGCAGGGGCAGCCTCGCGCACCGACACCCCGGGAGCAGCCAGTCAGGGCGCAGGCGGCGCTAGCGGCAGGTTGAGGAGGGCCGGTCCCGGGCAGATCCGTTCAGCAGCGGGCTGTGAGCTGATAGCCGAGGGCTGCAAGGCGGAGGTAGGGAGCGGCCGCGACTGCACCATGCCGCCCCTGCGGGTCTGCATCGTCGGCTCCGGAAACTGGTGAGTCGCGCCTAGAGCGGGCACCTGCTGCCCCGCTTTGCACAGAGAGCCGGAGCCGGCTGCGCTGTGTCCTGGCTTGGGAGGGCAGTGCTTGAACAGGAGCACTGGGGAGCCTGGGCAGAGACAAATCCTTGAGCCAGCTGCGGGGGTGTCTGCGGGCTGGAGCGTGGGGGGGCAGGGGCGCCGGCTGCAGCACTCTCCGTCTGCCAGTGCACGGGGCACTGCCTGCTCCGCACCCGCCCCTGCTCGCGAGCAGAAGTGAATGCATGGTGGGGGGCTGCCCCCTGCGAGCTGCCACTCCAGGATCCCAGCAGCGGTGTGACCCTAGTATTCCCTCTCCCCCTTACTTGTCAATTTCAGGCTCTGTTGGAGAAGTGTAATTGACACGTATGACAGCTCTCCCCCACTCTAGGGCACAGGTGTCTACAGGGACACGCTGCCCCCTTCGCTTTGCTGACTAAAGCCCTGCGCCGCTCCTTCAGGTGATTTTACTTTGCCAGCAAAACGGCAGTTTTCTTGGCAAAGGGGAAAGAGTAGTCATGCGTGTGCCAGGATGGTTTTGTCAACAAAAAACTTTCGAAGGTGTACAGGGCCTCAGACAGGTGCCGCTCACCCTGCTCCTGGGTCCCGATTTTTCATACTTACACCCTGGTTAGCTAGCAGCACATTCAAGCAATTTCTGCCCTTGCAAAGCCACAGATAAGTGACTGTAGGGCCAGGATGCTCCATGGTTATGTGAGTCTGGGTTAACCGAAGTCAGTGGAGGGAGACCCCCGTCAGAAGCTTGCAGAATCTGGGTTTATTTAAAAGTTCTCTGCAGTGAAAATTATACTGTGAGGCCAGGAGAGATTTTCTGTCTGGGTATTTTTCTTGAACGTGTTACAGATCTGAGTCACCCTGTTCTGTTTGGGTTTTGAGATGGCATTGAGGACTGAACATGACCTTAGCCTTGATTGGAAAAAAGTGTGCACGCCTACACATAGGAGTAGGATGCTTTGAGAGGCTGAGTTCTTCGTGAGAGGTGCTGTCTGCTCCTATTAACTACTGGAGTCAGCCAGTGAAGGAGGCACTCAGGACATTACAATAGGTTCTTAGCATCTCCTGGGGTCCGAGGCTGCAGCCCCAGGCTCAAGGAGGAGACAGTAAAAATATATCGGGCACTCACAAGCCCAAGCCCCCATCACACATGGGGCAGGCTGATGTGCTGGACCCTCGTGAGCCCCAACTTCCCCAGCACCAGCTGCTCCCTCTCCCCACGTGCTGAGCACCAGCCCCATGGCTACCAGTCTGTGCGTGCTGCTGCCTGCCCTCCTCCAGTGGTGGCCTGCCCAAAAGAGTGGGCAGCCCCGGACCCCCATGGGCCTTGATCTGGCTCTGCCAGGGCCCTTGAAGTCAGTGAACTATTGGGGTGACAAAGTGAATCTTAGATGTCAGGAAAAGCCATAGTAATTTTTAAATGTTTCCCATTACAAAGCCAAACACCTGTGGTCCTAAAACATGCCTACTGAACAGTACAAGATCATTGATCTTGATTGACTAAGAGCTATAGGCATCTATTAGTTTATTACTCTGTCTGCTGGCCCCCAACCTGACCTCACTGTAAGATCCTTGTACAGTGTGTAGCACACGGGGACCCAGTCTGGCTGGCCTCTAGGAACTGCTGTAATATTATACAATAATAATGGAGCACTGTAAGAGAGCCTGTGACTAGTGTAAGGAACTGTTCTTTACCTTTAGTTTTAGGATTTTCCTGCTGAGTGATAGGAGAGCCCAGTTATAGTCCAGATGAGAGATTTTGGAATGCATATATCAGGGTATCACTGGCTCACCACAAAGGAACAGGCATCACGTGTCTGGCTCTCAGAAGAGGAACACGTCAGGCTCTCAGAAGAGGAACACGTGTCACTAAGGAGGGGAGAAAAACAATAGAAATATGAACTAACAGCATTTTCATGCATAAATCTCAAAGCTTTGCAGAAGGGCGTATTATCCCCGTTTTTTAAGAAGGGGAATTGGGTAGCTTAGATGGCCAGCCCAAGATCACACAGAGTAAAGAGCAGAATTAGGAACAGAATCCAGGTCTGTTTATTCCTCATCCAGTGCCCTTTCCACTTGACTATGCTATGAGGGGACACGTGAGCCAGGGAGTCTTCTGGGCCTTGTAGCTCTGGTGGAGAGGCAATGAAGGAGGACCCGATGGGGCTCCAGGAGTCTGTAATATCTTACCTGTGCCTCAGGCCCAGACTGACTGTGAAATAATCTCATGCTCATGCATCCCCACCTGTACTTTTCTTTCTGTAACTTTCAGGTACTGAACTGCTATTGAATGCAGATTAGATTTGCCCTGCTTTTTAGTATTGTAACCTCTGCCTGGAAAGGGGAAGTGCTGTTTGTGCAATTTGCTAGAGGGATTGCCAGTTCTCTCACTCCCTGTGGTTTTAGAAAACCTCCTTAGTTCAAGCTTTTTCCCCCCTCTTCCCTTTGTAATTTCCAGCTGTACTCCTCAGTGAATTATTGCAGAGATCCTTTTGTCCCCTGCTGGAAAAGAACATGAGGGCCCCAATTCTACAGCTATTACACCACACAGTAATTCCATGGACTTCAGGATCTGGGTCTGACACAGCCTGTAAAGGATTATTTTCTTTTCTGGCCCCAGGGAGGGGGTCCAGTCTCCCAAATCACATGCCAAAATAATGCACTGGTTCTTTATACAAATTTCAAGAAGTTCCACACTAAAAAGGGACACAAATTTGAGAGGTATGATTCACAATGAGAAAAAAATGAGGGGATACACTACTAAGACTTCTCCATTCCGGAATATCAAGGGGGTCCTGCTAAAAATTTCAGAGAAATCATTAATGTTTACATTTTAAATTTAAATCATTAGGTTTCAGAGCAAACACCCTGAGATGAAAGGACTTTCAGGATAGTCCTTTAAAGTTGAGTGTTATTATCTGTAAACTTAGTAAGACAGCATTGGATGAGCATTCTAGGCATTCTCCTCAAAATCACAAGGGAAGGCATCTTTAAATTGAAAGTTTAAATTCTGCAAAAGTTGATGGTGCCCCCACAGAAGAGTTCATAAATGTTGCACATATACCGTCACACTTCACATCCCACGGACAGAGCTGAAATCTGATACCTCTCCCCAGTACATACACACAGGTTTACATTTTTCTTTGCCCTCCCAACCTTGCTGCTAGAAACCACGGTATTTCTTCCCTAAACTCAGTTTTCTAAAGAACAGTGCACGTATGTTCAAGTGCAGATCTCAGAACAATTATCTTAATATGTGGCTTGGGCACTAAGAAAGGAATGTCTCTCCAAGATACACATGCATCTGTATTTTGAAGGAACACTGACTCACCCTAGAGATAACAAGTCAGAGTTTGAAAAGAGGTTAAGTAACCGAGAAACCCAAATCCCATTTTCAGTCAATAGAATTTGGGCTCCTAAAGAGCTAATTCACCTTTGAAAAGGGGACAAGGTGATTTTTCAAATTTAACCCAACATGCTCCAAATTTAACCCTCTGCAACACCAGTTACACTGTGCATTTTAATACTGATATTCCTACCTCTCTGTACATGCCAAGGGAACACCATTGGGCAGCCCTCCAAAGTTAGAGTTGCAACAAAGTGAAAATTCCTGCTCCTAGTCTAGGCAACTCAAACCACTATTAGGACACTGGGTTTGCTGCAGTTGCATACAGTAGGTGCATGTCTGGCACCAGACCAGACCGAAAGATAGGAGGCCTCAGTTGTATTCCCAGCATTGCTCAGAATTTAATGGCTTCAGGCAAATCACTTTACTGCTTTGTGCCTCCAATTATCCACCTGTAAAATGGGTTTATGGATATTTACTCGCCTTTATAGTATGCGCTAATATTTATATAGGAAAATCCCAACATGCTAAGTATTATCAAAACACTTTAGGGCTTGATCCTCTCCGAGGCTGAGCACCCTTGCTTTCCGTGGGAACTGAAGATTCTCAGCATTTTGTAGAATCAAGCCATCTCATTTCATTCCCCTTCTGGCTCAGAAGGAGAACAGAGGGTCAGTATGCCATCTATATGCTGCTTACATGAAAAGGCCAGGACTAATATTAATGCCACCTTCATTTAACACCATGCACACACAGCTTTAAAACAGCATTTGCATTTTCCTGAGAATCCACTGTTCTCCAGAAAGGTGCTGTTACATTTCATATTTCTGGGAGAACTGAGCTTTAAATGGGCCCTGCGTTTGTTGCAATCACATAAGTGAACATTGTGCTACCATTCGGCTCTCCCACTTGTGAATCAGAAAGGAGTTGAAACTGGCAAGTACGTTGCTAATGATCTAGAAAGCACTTTGGTGTGATTCACAATCCACTGAAATCAATAGTCTTTTCCCTAAGTACAGTGGACTTTGGATTCTGCTTTCCTTCTGGCTCGTAAGAGCAGATGATTGAACGGCCCAGCATGAATACGTCTTTCTTGGTGCGTGATCCAGATCTCTCAGTGGTTCTTTGAATTGTTTAAACCAGCACGCTGGGTTGTGTAGGGTAGTTGCAGCCAGTGAAAACGTATTTTAAACAGGAGAAAAATCATTTTTATTTGGGGGGAAAGGCTGTTTTATGAGCTTGTCAAAGTTGGAACGGTATTTCTTTGAAATGCAGGGGTCAGAGTGTAATGTTTACCTCTAGCCCACAAGTCATCCCTTCCCTTGCACTCAAAATAACTATTTAGGTAACAGTTCAGGGATCATTGCTCAGTCTTGGCATGACAGCTGACCCATGACACAAATGTTTCAACAGCATCTCCCTCCTGCCCATTTGGTGTGCGTCACAGTGATCTATTATGCCAATGCCATCAGAAGCCTTATTACAGATTTGGTTGTAAATTAATTGCCAAACCAGAGGGATAGTAAGGTTGGTTGGTATGTTAGTAATAGTTCGGCTATTTGTTTTTAAAATACAGATGAATTTCTAAAGTCTAGCATCTGTGGGCCTGATTCTCCAGGATGCTGAAATGTGGGCCTGATTCTCCAAAATGCTGAATGTCTTCTGCACTTACTCACATCAGTAGGCATTGGGCACACTCACTACTTTGCAGGACTCAGCAGAGTATGTGAAATGTTATTTGTCTGCCCTTTAGATTGGGTCGATTTAGATTTAGGCTGGGTAGATTGTTCCAGTTATGCCAGTAAAATTCCACCAGCACAACTCAACACCCGCTCAGGACCCATTTATTCTGGAAAAAGAGTGCTTTTCTTTTTCCCCAGCGTAGTTTAAACTATTTTCAGATGCATAAGATAACATTGAAAAAACCACGCTTCTCCCAGAATAAGTGTGTCCGCGCCCATGGGGAGTTCTCCAGGTCTAACTCGAGTAGTTTAAATTATAGGAGTTCAGCCTCTACACTGGTAGAACTTCCCCACGTAGGCAAGTCTACAGATTGTAAATTGCTCACGGCAGGGAGCATCTTTGTGTTCTGCGTTTGTACAATGCCTCGCACAACGGGGCCTTCATAACTGACTGAGATTCCTGTGTGTGGCTGTAATAGAAATTAAGGAAAAGGTCCCTACTCCGGGATGAGTGTGCCATCCTGCTCCTCTGGGCGCTGACCCTGCTACTATTGAAATTACTGGAGGAGTTATCATTGACTTCAGGCAGAGGAGGATTGGGGAACTGCCATCCAAAAGTTCTAAGGACCATTCTGAAACATATTATTATTCATCTGTATTGGATGACTTGTAAGAATTGTTGTCAATGACTTTTTTTTTTTTTTTATAAACTGGGTCTCTGATCCCCTAAATGGGTAACTAATTAAAAAGGACAGCCATCTGTTATCTTTAATAAATTGACCTTTGACGAATAAATGAGAGACCATTTTGATGTCGGAGTGTCCCTAGGCTTTGTTTGCATAACTGAACCAAGCTCCTAGAATCTATTACTGCTAGACTCACAGATACAGCAATTCTTTCCAAAGTCGGGTTACTGCTGCGCTATGAATTTCAAGTAGGTTACGTGAAATAGAGCACCAGTTTTTGAGCTCTTTGTTTATGTGCAAGTCTCCCACTAATTCAGAGAGAGACTCTTCTCCTGCTGACTACTGCTTCAGATTTATCTAAAATTGCTTATTTTAAGTAACCTAGATTCCTTTATGTTGCAATCTTGGCGGTTTCAAAACTGCCCCAGCAGCGTCTGAGCACATGAACTATAAAGGCTCTGCTGGAAGAACAGTGTGGTTCTCTGAAAGCAGCCAACCCCTCAGAAGCTGTTAAAAGCTTTAAAGAGAGAGTAAGGTGCGCTGGATGACTCTGGATTGCTTCAAGGCCAGAACAAGGAGTTTCTCTTAATGTTTAGTGCTACTTAGCTAGTATCTGAACTAATCAGCATTAGGATTTTATACTGAAGTAATTTTAGATTTTCCTTTGTTGGCCTGATTTGCAAAGATGCCAAACATGTGTAGTTCCCATTTAAATCAATAAGTGCTGCGGATTCTCAGCAGTTTTTATATTACAGTTGTGCCCAGAGACTCCACATGAGATCTGGGCCCTTTCGCTGCATTCCCAGTTACCTGGTAAGAGGCAGTCCCACCCCCAAGAGTTTACAAGACAAATAAAGGATGGGGGAATCATTGTTATCCTCATTTTAGAGATTAGGAAGAGAGAAATTTAAATCATTTCTCCAAGGCCATAGAGAAAGTGTGTGGCAGATCTACCTCGTGTGTTAACCACAAGACCACCTTTTTTCCCAAGTCATAGCCACTGCACTTGTCCACAAACCATCATCCTCTATTCAGTCTCGATTCTGAAGAGAGGAGCTAAGAACTGAAATATAAATTAGGTATAAATGTAGTAAATATGTAGGACTCATATGACCATCTGTTTACAAAGAGAATTCTTATGTCCCTTTAATGAAGATTGCCCCTGAACCGTTTGCCTCCATACTTTACATTTATAAATGACTTAAAAAATGTGGTAGAATCTCAGAGTTATGAACACCAGAGTTACAAACTGACCTGTCAACAACGCACCTCATTTGGAGCCGCAAGTACACAATCAAGCACCAGCAGAGATCAAAAAAACCCATACAGCACCATACTGTGTGAAATGTAAACCATGGAAAATATAAAGGGGACGTTTAAAAAAAAATATTGACAAGGTAAGGAAACTGTTTTTGTGCTTGTTTCATTTAAATTAAGATGGTTAAAAGCAGCATTCTTCTGCCTAGTAAAATTTCAAAGCAGCATTAAGTTAACGTTCATTTATAAACTTTTGAAAGAACCACCGTAATGTTTTGTTCAGAGTTAGGAACATTTCAGAGTTACAACCTCCCTCCATGCCCCGTGTGTTTGTAACTCTGAGGTTCTGCCGTAAACAGATTGCCTTCATGATAAAAGGACTGAATACCCGATGGTTTTTGAGTAGCATAGAGGCACTTGCCCCCTGGCCAGTAGTCAATATTCAGGCCAAATGTCCATTGATTTCAGTGGGACTTCTGCATGAATAAAGACAGTAAGATCAGGGCTCTGCTTCTGTTATTGCTTATTGAGCAACTGGCCTTGTGCATGCTGATTTAAGTCTCTGCTACATTTGAGCGAAAGGAGGCAGTTACAACATGGTTTCCCCTTTGTCCCAGTTGCAAAGCAGTTATGACTTGTAGTTTGGACAGCATCTAACTGGACTTACCCTTGGCTATACCGTAAGTGTTATCAGTTAGAGATAACTTGCTAACATATAATTATATTCTGTTCATGCTTCTAATTGTAGGTGTATTCTAATTGGGTTGGAGACAAGCGTATTGTAACCAGATCCACTGATTCAGAAGTTGCCTCTATAGCATGAACAGGTCCTTAAAGGTCAAAGTAGACACAAAATTGCAATTTCTTTCTGAAAACTTAAGACCACTAACTGGTATTTTCTTCTACGGTTAAATCAATTTTTTTTGTTTCATCTAAATATTTTTCCTGCAGTGTTCATAATTGAAACATCACTGTATTGTGCTGGTGCGTCAGAAAGAGAAAATCAGGGAAATTGACTAATCTAAGTTCGCTGTCCAAGATGACAGAAATCAAGGAAATGCACAGCGTGACTGACAAAAGTAAACTAGATCACTAGAGTTGTTTCTGATTTTTAACCATCAAAGGTCTTGTTTGTCAAACAGTTAGATTTTAAGAGAGATTTCCACCCTGTAGTCAGCCCCTTGCTATTCAGTCATTGATAATAATGTTTGATATATTTCAGGTAAGATACAGACTTCACTGCATCCAGATTGCTCAGCAGCAGCTTGTAACTTGGGTTACTTTACATTTCTTTTTTTTCCGTTTTGTTAAAGAAAAATGTTATTCGAGAAGCAAAAAAATTCTTCAAAATTCTGCTTCCAAAATGATCCGTAACAGGCTGCATCACGCTTTTCACTCCATCCACACCCTTTGATATGTTAACCCTGGATTTTTGCCCATAAATGTATTTTACTTGATAATCATTCTCTGTATGTCTCAGGGTATATTCTTTACTGACAGAAGAGCCTTGGATTAGGCTTAGTGAGCATATAAACACAGGCCTTCCACGTGCTAGGAGTGTTTTGCCAATTTCAGGTTGTGTTTCCAGTTGTAACTAAGGGCAGGACAGCACTATTGTTTAAGTCAATCTAACTTTAATTAAAAAAAAAAAAAAAAACACCCATCTGAGCGACACGAATTGCAACAGCCTAGATGCTGTCCACACCTGTGCTATGTCAGAGCGTCTCTGCCCGACATAGCTTCCACATCTCACAGAGATGGAGTAATTATATTGATGGGAGATTGCTCTCTTGTTAGCATACAACATCTTCACCAGATGCATTACAGTGCTGCAGCGCTGTGCCAAGGAACCGCTCCCAGTGTAAACCTGCCCTAAGGTTACTCAACTTGCTTTAGGAAATTGTTTCCAACCAGCATACAGAATCCCGTCTCTAAGTATTTTACTTTGTTCTACAGGGGATCTGCCATTGCAAAAATTATAGGCAAAAACATCCAGAAGTCTAACAGATTTGATCCTGTTGTGAAGATGTGGGTTTTTGAAGAAATCATAAATGGGAGGAAACTCACTGAGATAATAAACAAAGACCATGAAAATGTGAAGTACCTTCCAGGACATACGTTACCTAAAAACGTGGTAAGTTGGCTAGACAACTGAAATGTTCTTATGGCTTTGAAAGTGATGGTGGGACCACACTGAGAATTTCAGTGTCTCTGGTTTGTTTTAAAAAAATGTCTTAAAGTGGATTTAAACACCCGAGAGAGGTGATAGGTTGACTCAGGGGAAGCTAAAGTTCTTTGTATAGACCTTAATTCTTCCCATGGAATTCCTGTTGCTTGGATCACGTACATTAGAGCAGGGGTCGACAAACTTTTCTGGGCCCGTGACAGCCCCACCCACTGCACCCTCAGCAGGTGCTGGGGCAGGGCCAGCAGGCTCCCTGCTGGCCCCACCCCTGTGCACAACTCCTGTCCCCCACTGATCCCGCTTCCCAGCTGGGGATGCAGCCAGCAGGGGACAGGAGCTGCCACGCATGCAGCTTTGGTGGGGCCAGCGGGGGAGCAGCAGCAGTGCGGCGTGCCGCTGAAAATAGAAGCACATGCCAGGTTTGCCACATGTGCCGGGGGTTGCTGACCCCTGAATTAGAGGGACTTCAATCCTCCTTTAACTGCAAATCTTACCGAGGAGTTAGCACCTCATCTTACTTATACATGCCAGGTATTAAGCTTTCTCACATCTCTTTTCTGCCCCAAAAAACTAACAGAGTCCTGTGGCACTTTTAAAGACTAACAGATTTATTTATCGCATGAGCTTTCATGGGAGAAAATCTCACTTCGTCAGATGCTTTGAAGATGGGAAACTCCGTTTGTTTTTCTGAAATAGACTAATATGGCTACCCCTTTGGAACTTTTCTGTCCAAGTTACTCGAACATTTGCATTATTTCTGAATTTGACTCATTGCATGTCTTACAAATGTCTCATCTCAAGGACATACAACTTCAAACAAACCAGTTCTATTTGAGTCTTTGTATGAAAAGCTCTGATCCTGCCCTGCTGTAATTCAGTGTATCTCCACATCATTTACAGAGCCATGCTGATTCACACCAGTTAAGTATGCAGCCCGTAGTGTCCACCCTAAACAAAATTACAGTTGTTTTAACTCTCTCTCTAACAGAGCATTCAATAGAAGAGCTAACAGCTCTGGAACATAACAGCATGTAGCATTGCTGTAATTACACGTGTGATTTCAGAATAGAAGAACCGAGGCACTTTAATTGGTAATGTAATGAAGTCTACCAAAAGCAAAAACTGTAACTTTTACTGCCGCTCAAAACACATGATCAGACTGTAATTTATAGCTTCATAAAATTAAAGAAACGTGATCATTCTATATTATTTATAGCTACTTAATTTAAAGCAAGCGGAGTGACATTTTGTTTGTTCAGGAGCTTGCCATATGGTGGTGTTTGGAAAGTAAAGAAATTAGCACAGCACTTACAGAGCAGCTTTGAATTTGCGCAAACAGAAATGAACATGCTCCATAAGAGTGGCCTCCTTGCTTGGAGAGTCGTTCATTTTTCTTAATTTAGTATTAGAATAGCATGTTTGCACTCACATGACTTGAAATTGACATAGGTCTCCTTGGTCCAACACCTAGCCAGACATGAACAATCTTGATTATTTTCACAATGGAACAAGAGGAAAAGCCTATCCTTGTAGCAGATGCACCCAAAGGTCTGAACTACACTAGAAAGTTGTACCAGCAAAACTAACCTTTTTCCAACCCAGCTGGGTGTCCATACTTATGTCTTTTATTGACTTCCACTTTTTCCCCACATAGTTATTCCCCTTTTCGAAGGAACACAAATGCCCTGCTGGTATAGTTCTAACAGCAGAGTGCCAGTATTAATGCACATGAACCTCTACTGGTGTAATCACTCCTCCACACGCAGTCGCATAATGCAACGTACCTTCCATCACATGTACACCATACTTTTCTGGCAGCACTTTAGAACTCCACTGCTGAGAGGTCACAGTGCGTGGAAGTCACCCTTGGTTCTGAATGCCGTGGGCTGCCTTCACAGCCAATCTCTTCCTGGTATCTGCTACCTTTTTGCTGAAATCGCGGCTCCTTGCTTTTGGTCTCATGCGGCCTGGTCCAGGATGGAGGTTCTGCTAGATTTCCTTGCACTGTGCGTGTAGAGGAGTGTGTGCAGGCTACTTGGCTCCTATAGGAAGAAGAAGATTTACAAGGATGTGGTGAAGGAGTTGGTGACCCTCAGATATTTACTCCAAAGAAGAGTCCCGGTGCTGCACAAAGGGTAAGAAGCTGGGGTAATTATACCAGAAGGTGAAGAACACCACTAGAATTGAAGCCACCCACATGTCCTGCACCTTTTATAACATGCTGGATGCTGTATTCAGCAGGGACTCTGTCACCACCACTGTAGACACTTCCCATCCTGGGGTTTGTATCAAACACATCACTGTAGGATCTAGACAATGAGTAACACGGCAGTCTTTAGGTCGAAAGTCTCCCAGTTCACATTAGATGGATGATGCCATGGGAGAAGCGTGCATGAACAATTTGCTTGGAGGGCGTGTCTGAATTCGTTAAAAATCAATTTCTGTTTTCGATGGCTCACTTCACTCCAATGCGCTCTGTGATAGTGTGGAATCCCCATTCACTGGGTTAGGCACTGGGACTTGGTCTGGTGCGGTTATTTAAAAAGAATGTGGAACCCTGGCTTTGAATGGGGCTGATGTGGAGAGCTGCAGTTTGTCTAGAGGACGGATTTGCATTATCTGGAACTGAAAGTGCTGTTTGATTTCTGCTCAGCTCACACTATGGCACAGATGAAGGTCCCTGCTCCTAAGGGAATATGTTCTATTATAAATAAAGCCACTGGCTGTGGCAGAGTTAAATTCAGCTGCTGTCTGCCGTGTAAGCTCTGGTTTGGTTGTTAACGGTTCCAATCAGAAAGGCTAACACTTGGAACAGGGTGGGCTTTGCCAGCTCCTTAGCATGTGTGTTAATTTTTGCAAATACTGGGCCAAACGGCTATTTCCCACAGTAAATCCTGCTTGAGGAGAATAAGCATAAGGATCCACTAGCAGAGTTTCTCCCTAATCATTCCGTCAGCATGAGAGGAGAATCCACTTATGGGGAGACAGAGGGGTCTACTCACAAACCCTGCAGGATCCTCAGGGACCTTGAGATGTTCTCCGATGACTCTGTTCTCCTGTGAAGAGGGCCTGTATCTACAGTCCGGGTTTTCCTCGCTCCGGCAGCATGGCCCCAATGCAATGGTACCACCAGGGTCCCTTCGCTGCCTTTAAGAACTACATTAAAAAGGCATGAAGGGACTTCTCCACTCTGAGGGGCACCTGAGAAGGCAGCTGCCTGTTTTATTATCCTTCTCCAAACATCTCCACAAGGCTCAGATGGGACAGTGGTTAAAGAAAGACAATACCTGATTGCATTAAAGACAATACCTCTTTGTCAAAGCATTAATTAACGGAAGGATTCCTTTTTTTTTAGTTTACGGATTTCTATTTTTAATGCCGTTCTGTGACAGATTAGGAATACAAATATTTTGTAGGTATGTTAATTCACTCATGGTAGGAGGGATGTTTAATTTGTTTTCTTTTGTTTTCCCTCCCTCACTTTTGTCCTAGGTGGCAGTACCAGATGTGGTTGAAGCATCAACTGGAGCAGATGTTTTCATCTTTGTTATACCCCATCAATTCATTACACGAATTTGTGATCAGATTGCTGGTCACATAAAACCTGGAGCGTTTGGCATTTCACTGATCAAGGTAATTTGGGATCTCTACAATCAATCTGTATGCACTGAGGGAATGAGTATGCAGTATGGATCTCTGCTGGTCAGCCAAGGATAAATGCATTTACTCTAATAATCAAGAGCTACACATCTAAAGCTTACTGCCCTCTTCCTTGTGCTCTTCTGGCAGGGCTGTATTTGAGAGGACAAAAACCTGGAGGATAACATGTATAATCCATTTTACAAAGTTGAAATGATTTGCAATTGGAATTGGGGAGGCTATATGAAAAAGCTAAAGGAGCCAGAGACATAGTAATCTATAAAGGAAAAAAAATATTTTAGGAGGTTTTTAAAACTAAAAAGCTTTCATTGTGCCTCCAACTTTGACGTTACTGCTCCTTCTTTACAATTGTTATAGAAAATCTCTGATTTAAAACAAGAATGGAAGGATATACAATTAAATTTTCAAACCTACCACTCTTTAGCTGCCCACCCCTCCCCTTTTAAGATTCTCCTGCAAACAGTAGTGGGGGGGGGAGCATGAAGGATGCTGCACCTTGACTTATTTTCTTGTGTAAACAAAATGGGCTATGCTGTATCGCATTTCATAGAACGTGTTATGTATATATCTTGCATATGAACATTTAAAAATGCACTACATGAATACTTGATTATTTCCCGACTATGGGAAGTTTAACATAAAAAGGAAAAACAGCCTCATCATAAAGTAAAACCTTGGGACAGACTGTGGCAC
Organism: Pelusios castaneus; assembly: GCA_007922175.1. Classification (NCBI taxonomy): domain Eukaryota; kingdom Metazoa; phylum Chordata; order Testudines; family Pelomedusidae; genus Pelusios; species Pelusios castaneus. The sequence continues at coordinate 11,207,536 of ML685777.1, forward strand.
TAGTTCAAAATCCTTTCATTTAAAGGTTTCCCTCCAACGTCATAGGGAGAACTGCATGAAGAGAGCCAACACATTTGTCCTACATTTCGCACCATCATTTCTTTCCTTTTCTAATACTTAACTTTGAAATGTTATCATTTAACCAGGGGGTTGATGAAGGCGCCGAAGGCTTGAAGCTAATATCAGACATCGTTCGAGAGAAACTGAAGATAGAAGTCAGCGTGCTCATGGGGGCCAATATAGCCAGTGAAGTGGCTGATGAGAAGTTTTGTGAAACCACTATTGGTAATTATCATTGAGGGAGAGTTACAGTCAAGAGCGCTGATTAGAACATCAGAGGGGCCAGACTAGGTCAGACCAATAGTCCATCTTGCCCCGTGTCCTGTCTTCCAACAGTGGCCAATGCCAGGTGCTTCAGAAGGAATGAACAGAACAGGTCATCAAGTGATCCATCCCCAGCTTCTGGCAAACAGGCGAGGGACACTTCAGAGCTTGGTTTTGCATCCCTGCCCATCCTGGCTAATAGCCATTGATGGACCTATCCTCCACGAAGTTATCTAGTTCTTTTTTGAATCCTGTTATAGCCTTTGCTTTCATCATGTCCTCTGGCAAAGAGTTCCACAGATTGACTGTGCGTTGTGTCAAGAAATACTTCCTTTGTTCATTTTAAACCTGCAGCCTATTCATTTCCTTTAGTGATCCCTAGTCCTTGCATTATAAGAAGGCATAAGTAACACTTCCTTATTTACTTTCTCCACCCCAGCTATGATTTTACAGATCTCTATCACATCATCCCTTAGCTGTCTCTTTTCCCAGATGAAAAGTCCCAGTCTTATTAATTTCTTCTCAGATGGAAGCTGTTCCATTCCACTAATCACGGTACTTGCCATTTTCTGTACCTTTTCTAATTCCAATATATCTTTTTCAAGATGGGATGACCAGATATGCATATAGTATTCAAGATGTGCATGTACCATAGTTTTATAAAAAGGCAGTATGATATTTTCTGTCTGATTATCCCTTTCTTAATGGTTCCCAACATTGGTAGCTTTTGTGATTGCTGCTGCACATTGAGTGGATGTTTTCAGAGAACTAGCCACTATGATTACTAGCTTTCTTTCTTGAGTGGTAACAGCTAATTTAGAGCCCATTATTTTAGATGCATAGTTGGGATCATGTTTCCCAATATGCCTTATTTTGCATTTATCAACATTGAAGTTCATCTGCCATTTTGTTGCCCAGTTACTAGTTTTTTTGAGATCCCTTCAGAACTCTTCTTAGTCTGCTTTGGACTCAACTATCTGGAGAAGTTTTGTATCATCTGCAGATTTTGCCACCTCGCTGTTTATCCCTTTCCCCCCAATCATTTAGGAATATGTTGAACAATATTTGTCCCAGTACAGACTTTTGGAGGATTGGTTCTATCACAAATCTTCATTTCTAGTCCCAGGAACCCCTAGTGGAGAAATAGGACAACAGCTGAAGATAGCAACAGAGTAAAATGTGTAATTGAAAGGGAAATGTTTGAAGGGTTTCTGAAAAGTTTTACTTATAAAGCATTTACTAACAAACTCTGAACTCCTTCCCTTGAAGGAAATGGCCACATTTCTGTCACATGCAAAGGAAACAGACTCAAACAACTGTAGATGCTAATAGATGCAGCTATTAACTAATCTCTTCTATTAGAAATTAGGGGTCAGTTCTCCTCCTACAGGAGTTAATGGACGACTCCTACTACTAGCAAAAAGATTTTATCAAATCCGTCAGCTGCTGACATATGGCAAGGGAAGTGCAGCCAGCCTCCCCCGTCCTCCCCAGCTTCAATTTCTCATCCCTCCCACGTCCACCTCTTCGGAACAGAAATTGTAGCACTCATTCTCTCTCTCATAAAGCACGAGCATTCAGTGGTGGCTCTCACCTTTACATTTTCACTAACTTCAAATTTGTTGTGAACATTAGCCGAGCAATATCGTTGCAGTAGATCAGAGGTCGGCAACCTTTGCCGGCCCCTGTGCCAGCCCTGCCCACCGCACCCTCAGCAGGTGCTGGGGGCGGGGCCAGAAGGGGGCGGGGCCAGGCTTCCAGTGCCCCGCCGGCCAGGACCTGCGCCGGCATCCCCCAGCGGCTGGCCTCCGGTTTTCGGCCCCAGGGCCGGCTCTAGTTCACAGGGGCGGCCTGTGGCTGAGGGCCCCTGCTGGATGGCAGGAGCGAAGCAGGTCACGTCGCCCCTCCCCGGCCAGCCGAGAGCCGCGCCGCTGCAGCAGAGCTGTCCCCGGCCATGGTCGGCAGGAGGGCAGGTCGGCTCAGCCCACCCGGGGTCGCCACTGCTGGCAGGAGCCAGGGCCAGGAACCGGAGGCTTCCCGCTGGCAGCAGTGGCTCCGGCTGGGCCAGGCCAAGCCACCCCCTTCCCAGCCATGGCCGAGGCCGGTTCTGCTCTGCCGGCAGCGGTGCAGCTCTGGGAGGGTGACGTGACCCGCTCTGCTCCACTCCACTCCCCTCCTGCTGTCCAGCAGGGGGCGGGGCCAGCAGGGGCCCTCTGCGGGCTGCAGCTGCTGGCCGTGTGGTTTGCGGGGCGAGCGAGGGAGCCTGAGCAGCGCCACATGCCGCTCAGGCTCGGCCCACGTGCCAGGTCTGGCACACGTGCTGGGGGTTGCCGACCCCTGCAGTAGATCATTCTGAAGGCTTGGAACTGAGTTTAGCACCATTGGTTGCCTAGTTTTAATGATGGCTACAGCAGAGTTTGATCTCGTGCCTTTTCTCAAAGCATTTCTGTCCCTTCTCTTTGAGAGAGAGCGTCTGAAAGAGCTACCTTTGCTGCTAGACAGGCAGAAATCAGCACTCCAGAGAAACATAATGCACTTCCACATGCCAGCTAGCCCAGAGAATGGTGAATCCAAACCAGGCTTACTGTGAGCTAGATTACTAATCCTAGGGCTGCAGGATTGAAGCAGCTCAGACTGGATCATGATATTAACAACATAGGGCCTGATTATCCGAGGCACTGAGCACCCAGAACTCCCAGTGGAACGGGGACTGCTAACGCTCAGCCCACTGGAAAATCATGTTGCTCTTATGAAAAAAAGGCAGGGAAAGCCTCATTTAATTAAATCCCCACCCAGCTTTCCCAATAGCACTGCCTTTCCACATCCAACACCCCCTCCCTTCTCAATGTCAAATGGTATGGCTGGTACCAACATTTTCCTAACAGTGCCACTCCTGAGCGTCTGGTTTCCGTGGGTCCTCCTGCAAGTGGGAATGCAGTTGGCGTTCTGAGACATTTGCGCCAGGGGTTTAACAATACCTAGCAAGGACGCTATTTTACATTTTCCAAGTCACGTGCAAACAATCGATGCTTACACCATCCTGCTAAGTAGTTAAATAACTTGGCCATTCTCAAAGAATGAGTCAACAGCTGAGCCAGGATTAGAGCTAACGGGTTTAACTCAGCCCAGTGCTCAGGCAGCTATAGCCCCTGGGCAGGGCTGGGTGAGCCCAAGGTACACCTGAGCAAGTCAGTGCGTGACATTGTAAGAGATTAAAGTACCCCATAGCTACACCACCACCTATGCCGGCAAAATGGATCTTGCTCAGTGATGTGAAAATACAAAGTGAGAAAAGTTTCACCGACATAGGTGGCAGTGTGCACAGTGCTGAGCTTCCCCCCTCAAGATAGCTACCACGGCTCGTTGAGGCAGTTTTCTTATGTTGACAGGAGAGCTCTCTCCTGTTGGCGTGGAGCAGCTACACGAGTGATCTTACAACAGTACAGTTGTGACTGCCGATGTAAGCGTAGATCCGGCCTTAGACTAGAAAACAACACTCGGCAAGGTTTGTAATTATACAGGCTAACTACACCTGTTGGGCAGAGATGGGTGTTGGAAGCTATCTACACTTGATATGTTATTGGACAAATTAGGTTACCAGCTGCAAGAACTGGTATTGGTTCACAGATCTCCCTTTAAATAATGTCTCGTTATATAGATTACAAAAATTCAAGCCAAACCCTTCCCTCAGAGTAATTCCCCAATTTCAGTATTTTGTTAAACGTACATTTATCCACCCTGTAACTCGTGTAATAAAGAAACGTGTAACTCCCATTCTTCCTTCCACAGGCTGCAAAAATGAAAAGCATGGGCAGATCTTTAAAGAATTAATGCAGACCCCAAATTTCAGGATTACCGTGGTGGATGACTGTGATACAGTGGAGATCTGCGGAGCCTTAAAAGTTAGTGATGCCAAGCCAAATACATTTTTGAGGGGCCAAATTTTACCCTCAAATATCTCATGCTCTAGTACCCACTCCACCTCTAAGCTGTTATAAGGCCGTGGGCAAATCAGAGGGGAATATTTATGTATTTCATAAGTGTGTTGAGATTACACTGTAAGCAATTCAAAATAAATTATACAAATATTTTGCTTATTGTAGGTATGTGCTGGGTACATACTTGTACTCTAGCAGCGTGCATGACTCAGAGCAGAATTTGGTCCTCAGGATTGCCTTGTCTAGATAGCTCATAAGCTCTTAGCATGGGTATATGTGCAGCATATATCACAGTGATCTTATTTGATGCCTTACGGCACATTTGTAATATAAACAATTGTAACAGACTATATCATTCAAGCCACAATTAGACAAACAACTTAACAAGGTAGATTTCTTTATCCAAGTGCTGGGTTGGTTGTTTTTAAGAGGTGACAAAAGGATCGATTCTCCTGTTTAAAGCAAATGTTTTCTTTCCAAAATTCAAGTTATAACTTACAAGGAAATAACAGACCGTGAACTCTTTGGGACAAGAGCTATGCAGCACGAGAATAGTGTGGCATTCCAATCCTGATTAAGACCTCTGCATCCAACTGCAATGTAAATGAGAAATAAGTGAAGTTGTAAATCCTGTTCAGGGCAGCACTTGAAGGAGATGAATAGTTTCTTTGAAACACATTGAAAATACACTCCCATGTACAGCTCAGTCATGTATATTCTCATCATTCAACTTAACCTGACTCAAAAGCATTGTTGAACAGAATCTGCTCTGTGTGGTTTACCTGCAGGGAACATAGTCTTTATACACACAAACATATATCCCAAGCAGGTTTCAGCCACACAGTGTAATGAGGTGTTTTTTGGTATGGAAATGCCCCAATCCTGCTCCTACTAAAATGAGAATTTCAGCAGTGATGGTGCAGAGGGCAATCGTGAGGCATGAACATTTCTGGAGACATCAAGCGTAAAAGTAGCCACACTAAAGCCAACTACTATAACATTTTGTGCACTACTCTGTCTCCGAATACAAGTGTGGGATCTTTTTGATTAAGATCCAGAGTGGAACCTTTTAAAAAAAACTCTTATAAGGAGGCTAAAATGTTCCTGTGGGCATAGTCCAAGTTTGATCTAAAGAAGCATGAGCTTCCACAACCCATGCCTATTTGGATTCTATATGGAGGTAGAAGCCCAGGATAGGCAAAAAGTCAATTAAAGGTAAGAATAGAAAGGTCACTGGCTCCCAATGCCAATCCGGCAACAAGGGAAAAAAATTAGTCCGTATGAATTATATTGGCCCAATTTTTAATCACTGCCCCTAGTTTCGCACCCAAAAATAGAAGTCGGAACTTTTTTTAGATCTTCAGAGTCCAACTACCTGACCTTTGGGAGCAATTAGAGATTTAAGTGCTATGAAGTATGCTCACAATGATTTGGAACCAGAAGATCAGGAACAACAGTAAAAACAGGTGTACTTACGGGGTTCACTTCCAATTAGCGTATGCTACATCTCTAACTTGGTTCCCCTTTTGCACATTTCCCATTAAACTGGTTTAGAACATCGTAGCCGTAGGAGCTGGGTTCTGTGATGGATTGGACTTCGGCGATAATACGAAGGCAGCCGTTATTCGTTTAGGCCTCATGGAAATGGTGGCCTTTGCGAAGCTGTTCTGCAGGGGCACAGTATCAATAGCTACTTTTCTGGAGAGCTGCGGAGTTGCTGATCTAATCACCACCTGCTACGGGGGACGCAACAGGAAAGTTGCAGAGGCTTTTGTGCGGACAGGAAAAGTAAGGAGCATTTTTAAGATATCATAAACCCATGCATTAACAAATTCTGCTTTACATACGCATCAGTAGTCATCCTCCTGATGAGCTGGCAACACCATGCCTTCCAATCAGAGAGAGGGTTCACAAGTGACTTCCTCTCCTTGCCATCTGCAAAGCCTGTTTCAGGGAATGGTGTAGCACATATTATTCCAAGCACTTCCTGAGAGCTGAAAGCTTTGGGCTGAACACAGATGGACGAAAAAAAATTGGAAGGAGAGAGAATATCATCCCCACAATCCTAAACCAGTGAAAATTCTCTTTCCCTTTGGGACAGCACATCAGGCACTGGCTTCTTTCTGCTTATAAACGCAAAGGTTATGTAATTTGGACTGTATGCCTCAGCTACGGCTTGGGGACCCGAGAAAGAATTTGTTCAAGCTTCCCACTGCCTTCTGTTCATTAATCATTTGGCTTATAACAAAAGTACAAGGCAGGCGTGGGCTGCTGCTGAGTCACCACATTCTTTTGTTTAACATTTTCAGAACCCTTCTGCCTGAAACACCCTGTTCAGTTGTGTAGCTTCCTTTTATTCTGTTTGTAGAGCTCATTCTCATTTCTTCTAGTCTGTTGAGGAGCTGGAAAAAGAGATGCTGAATGGACAAAAGCTACAAGGGCCTCAGACTTCTGCTGAAGTCTACAAGATGCTGAAACAGAAAAACATGATTGATAAGTAAGTTACTTAGCTTCTTGACTCTCAAGTGGACAGGCTGGCTATGACCAAAAATGATTACTCATTCCCAACTATTCTGAAACAAGTCTATCCTTGTCCACATCTCATTTCAAGTCAGCATCACATTCGTAGCAGCCTGCAACCTTATTGGCTCTGAACAGAACAGGCCAAAGGCTGAATGGCACGCAGGATGAACTACTTCATCTAGCGATGGTCCATTCCAAAAAAAAAGTTTGAGATGCACTAGCCGTGGCCGCCCGGTACGTGGTCTGTAGATAAACAGGATTTCTTGCTCTGCTGTCACCATTACTTCTTTCACTGATCCCAGCTACAATATGAACTTTCATTAGTATCTTCTCTTCGTACACGATGGAGGCTAATCTTTCTAAACAAAGACTGCTTGTGTGCTGAAAAGTTTTTGTCCATTAGTAGCAATTTAGTGGCACAAAGAGACACCACTGGAATGCAGAATCATTTAACACAGTTTCCTCGGTAACCTGAAATAGCAACAAGGAAGCGTAGAGGAAGTGGAAACATAGACAAACTATTAAGGAGGATGAAAGAACATTGTAAGCACGCTGGGACAATAAAAAAAAGATAAGGCACAAAATGAGTTACACCCAGCAAGGAAAAAAAAAAAAAGGAAGATGTTCTTTAAATATACTATGGTCCAGAGAAAGATGAAGGAAAGTGCAAGTTCTCTGTTTGGGGGAAAAGAGCTGATAACTGGTGGCATCAAGAATGCCTGTGAAGCTTCAATCTTCACTAAAAAGACTAATGCAGAGATGCTCAACACAATATTAACAACAAGGGAGAAAGGAAAGCAGTCAAAAATAGGGAAGGAACAGGTTAGATTAGAGCAAGGGTTGGCAACTTGCAGCACATATGCCAAAGGTGGCATGTGTGACCCATATGAGCCATGCCACGCCCAACTTCAAGCAGTGCTGGGTCCCCTCACCCTGTGGTCCCAGCCTGCAGGAAATGGGACCACAGATCCCTCTTGCTGCTACCAGGAACCCAGCCACTGCCATAGATATTGGTGTTGGGAATGGGCCACAGACACCCCTGCTGCAGCCACTGTGGCACAGGTGGGGGGTTGGTGGGATTTGGCACGCACCTTGCTGAAGGTTGCCAACCCCTGGATTATAGAATATGCACGTTAGATGCATTCAAGTCGGCAAGGCCAGATGAAATTCAGCCTAGGGTACTTAATGAACTAGCTGAAGCAATCTCGGAAGCATTAGCAATTATCTTCGAGTACTCACGGAGGGCTGGTGGGGTCTCAGAGGACTGGAGCAGGGCAAACATAGAACCTATCTTTAAAAAGAACCAAGAGGACCTGAGGAATTATAGACCAGTCAGACTAACATACCTGAAAAAATACTAGAACAATATTATTAGATGGTCAGTTACTAAGAATCTACAGGATAATAGCTTTATAAGGAATAGCCAGCATAGATTTCCTTCTTTAACAGGGTTACTGGCCTACAGGATATGGGAGAAAGCAGATGTGATATCTTGAGTTCAATGAGGCTTTAGATATACTCTCACATGACATTCAAACAAATTAGGAAAATGTGGTCTAGATGAAGTTACATGAGGTGGGTGCAGACCGTGTTGAAAGATGGTACTCAGAGGAGTTATAAATGGTTCATTGTCAAACGAGAAAGGCATATCTAGTTGGATCCCACAGCGGTCCGTCCTGTGCCTGGAGTTATTCAATATTTTAATTAAATGACTTGATGACTGAGTGGAGAGTATGCTTATAAATGTTCGTGGATGACAAAGTGCTTGCAACCTGCAAGCATTTTGGAGGACAGAATTAGAGTTCAAAGCAACTTTGACAAATTAAAGAATTGGTCTGCACAAACTACAAAATGGGGAATAACTGATGAAAGACCTAGGGGCTACAGTGACTATGAGTCAACAATGGGATGCAGTTTTAAAAAAGACTATTTTGGGGTTTATGGAACAGATATTAGGAAAACCTTTTTAACTATAAAAGATAGTCAGCTCTGGAATGGGCATCCAAGGGAGGCTGTGAAACCCCATCATCGTAAGTTTTTAAGAACAGGTTGGACAAACCCCTGGCAGTTGGTCTAGGTTTGTTACGTGGTCCTACCTCTGCACAGGAGGCTGGACTTGATGACACTTCAAGGTCTATTCAAGCCCTACATTTCTATTATTCTATATCTGCACTTCAGATTATAAATTAAATAATTTTAATTACAATTAGCCTTTGTCTCATCTTGCACAATGAAAGTACATGAGTATTTCTTTCAGGTTCTCCTACACTGGCACACAGCAGCAGCATTTAGGGTGGAAAGCAGTGTGAGGAGGTGTTTAAAAGCAATTATCTTCCATTATCATTTTAATTATGGAAAAACTTCTATTTGTTTTAGATTTCATAAAAGCTTGTTTTGACAGAGCCTATAAATTAGGCCAAAAATTGACCAGTGTCCCTTTAATGATATTCTAAAATACACTGGTTTCAAATCAATTCCATTCTTTCATTCTTATCTGTACAATTATCTAGCTTAAAAGACAAGCAGCAAAAGGAAAAAAAAAATCTTGCTTTTTTTAAAAGGCTATGTAAGGAAAACCATGTGAGATTCAGCTCTGCATGCTTTTGCCTTAGAAATATCACATCTTGTCTTTGTTGGAAGACTCCTTGGGTAGAGCAGGGAATGTTTTCTCAACCCCTAACTGAAAGCACAAGGGCTACGTCTACACTGGCAATTTAAGTCGACTTAAATTAAGCTACATCCACACCTGGCTGTCATTAAGTCGATTTAAGCAGCTCCTTAAATCGACTTAACTACTGGTCTTTAGGTTGACTTAACCATTCGACTTAGGAGTTAAGTCAACCTAAACATGGTGTTGTTATTTTTTATAAAGGCTTTAGATAATTTATAAATTATTTATTATAATTTACTTACTCTATAAGTCGACGTAGGGCATGGTCCGGGGAGAAGGAAGTCAGGTTCCTTTCTCCCTGGGACTGCGGGTCCCAGCCAGAAGGGAGCCCGATGGCTTCCCTCTGCCCACGACCCATGCGGGTCCCAGCAAAAAATGGAGCCTCGGGGGTCCCGCGCAGAGGAAAGCTGCGGGGCTCCCTTCTGGCCGGGACCACGTAGGTCCTGGGCAGAAAGGAGCCATAGGGCTCCCTATTGGCCGGGACCGTTTAGGTCCCGGGGAGAAGGGAGCCCAGCTCTCTTCTTCCCAGACCTGCGGGGGTCTGGGCAAGAAGGGAGCAGCGTTCCTTTGACAAGGGATCCCCAGAGGTTCCCCTGTCAGCTGGAGCACCGGTAGCTGCCAGACCAGCACTCCAGCTGATGAGGAACCTCCAGGGATCCCGTCAGCTGGAGTGCCGGCCGCTTCCTTCTTGCCCGAACCTGCGTGGGGGTCCCAGCAAGAAGGGAGCACCAGTTCGGACCCGCGGTTCTCTTCTGCCAGGAAGCCATGGGACCCGGAGAGAAAGAAGCCTTGGCTCCCTCTTTGCCGGGACCCTGGCTTCCTGGGGAAGGGACCCATGGGTCCCTTCTCAGCAGGGAGCCACAAAGCCGCGTCTACACTTCAAAAGTTGTCAACTTAAGAGTTGACTTAACTTTTCATGTGTAGACATAGCCAAGGAGCTGAGCTTCTTCCATACAGCTCTCTTCTCCAACTTGTCAAGCATTAGTGTTCAATAGCCATATGCCTCCTTTACCCCAAGATAAAACAGCATAACGCTACTTTCCTCTCAGCTGGTCCAGATTCATTCTCTTTGTACTTGATGTCTTAATCCTACCACTAGCTCTCCAGTCATCCAGACAATCTCTGGGGATGGGGAGGAGGTAGGTAAGACCTACAATTTTGAAGGAGAAAAAAAATGAAAACCCTTCATTTTGTTTTACAGCCTTAAGCAGATAAAGGCAGAACCTTTTCTGTTTTTTATAGGCGTCAAGAATATTGGAGCTGTTTGCATAATGTAAACTTTCAAAACCACTAATTATTTCATCCCTCTTTTAGATTTCCCTTGTTCTCAACTGTCTACCAGATCTGCTATGAGGGTAGGTTGGTCCAAGAATTCATCTCTTGTCTACAGAATCACCCACAACACATGTAAGAATTTCATGTGGCTCATCCAATTGTGAATTCGTCTCTTCTGGGTTTCCCTCAACTTGGTAGTAAATAAAAGCAGCCAGATAAGTCACATGGCACATAACTGTTCTTGTAAAGACAATGTATTTTTTTTTTTTTTAAATCAGCCTGAATATTTCAATATTATCTTCAACCAAGTGAGATGGCTTTGACTTGGATTGGTCATTTGAGAATTAGCCCTAGGAGAATGCTTCTCTTTCCTGTTAATTGTAAATCGTTCTCATACTCATCTGCTCCACTCAAGTCAAATTGAATTCTTGTGTATCTTGAGTTTGCCCACTAACGTTTCTGATACAGAAACAGTGCAAAGATGCATGCAATTTGGAGAAAAACACCTGGAAAAATATCAAAATCAGTTAATTTTTCCTTAAGAACAGACTACCTCAATGCTGTCAAATGGACAAATGTGCTTAGACAGTTCCCCTAAAATATGATTGCATTTCAAAAACAAGGTGTCAGTACAGTTACTTATTCAATTTGATTTCCTAATAGAAAGCTCTTGTGAAGAAAGGTAATTGTTACTCTATTCAAATACAACAAATGTTCAATAGACACAAATAAAGCAGTTTAATATAATGAAAACCTTACCACTGAAGCACCTAAATGTCCTGGTGAAGGATTTTCATTAATTTTCTTAAAGAGTAAGGATTTTGGGGGGATTAAATAACACTACAGAATGCAGTTGTGTTTAGCATCAGTGTTTCTCAACTATTGATGCCTAGTAATTGTCATTAGTCAAGACAATAAAATACATCTGAGATTGACGATTAGGGTCAAGCTTGACTCCATTGGACACTGTCTGCAATGTTGTTGATTTCAATGGAGTTGCAGGTGTGGAAAGAAGTGCAGAATTTGGCTAATGAAATTAGAGCCCTTGATGTTTCACTGTTACACTCGCACAAAGTAACAGCTATAAACGCACAAACTTCCTAGAGGACTGATTACATAGGTGGATTAGTGTGCTGCCTTGTAGCTCTGGGAAGGAGGTTCCATTACAGGCCAGTGTCGCTTCATGCATCATCCAGTAGATAGAAAACACTGCAGCCATTTCCATCAGCATTCTACACTCAAAAAGACCTCCATCCCTTCTGAATCCATGCCGATTCATGCACCAATATTGTAATTTTTCTATGGTTGGCTGCCAGGTTTCAAGGCTGTAAATTAACTTTTTAAACAGTTTTATAACTATTTGGGCAACCCTGCATGTTTGATGTTTTCCAGCGTTAAAAGCCCTCTATGAAATGAATAGTTATATCTTTTTGTATTTCAATCCTCTGGAAAAAAAAGGTACATTAAGGAAGGAGATAACCTACTTTTTGTACAACATTGCTTCTATTTCCCAGTAATGTCGGTGCATAAATTACGGTTTTATAAAAATTCTCTACACAAAACTAATTTTTTTCCTCCACAATTTACAAGAACCCTATCATACATCCTTTGCATTGATTTGTTCAGATTAAAATACAGAACTATGGAAAGAAATCCAAAAATGTCAGCCTTTAAAGTTAATCAGGAAACAGCCACACGGCTCCCACTAATTTCAGTGGGAACGGTGAGTTTAAATCCCGACTCTTTGAAGGGTTGGATGTAAATACATTGGATTTTTTTTTTTTTTAAAAAAGAGAAAGCACAATCATGAGTTTGAAGTTTGGGGCCCCTTCTTTGCTCTCCATCACACCAAACTATTTGAAATCATTTTAATATTTTCAGATTTGGACAATGTCAAGTATGCATTCAATTAAGTATAAAGCAATTAACTGCTAAATTTATAAATGTTTGCTGTAATTTCATTTTTCAAGGCACTGTTAAACTAATTGACAATCCTAGTAAATAAATTACTTTCTCTTTAATTGTGTATGTGTGTTATTCTCAGAGAAGGGCAAGATTAAGAAAAAGTTTTCTACATAAGTATTTATTGATTTACAAGGAGTTGTTCCATTATTTTAAGATAGCAGCACCTAACACAATAAAACAGAAATTTATGCTGACAACACAAACAAAAATTAGCCCTTAATCCTCAATTCCAGTCACAAAAACAATGTCAATTTTATTCTCCATTTACATTCTGCAGTAAAATAGGAAACACAATCAAGATCATAGTCACTTTCTCATCCAAAATAGTTCTTCTGTCTTCAGAATAAGCTTAATGTTTAAAAAAAGCTGACATTTGTGCACATAGACCCAGAGTGACATATCACATGAATGTACAACTTAACATATATGCATGGATCCTAACCCTACAAAGTGATATGTGCATACAGATCTTTGTACACAAAGTCCCATCAGCTTCACTTTGCAAAGTCAGGGCCTTATACTGCTCAGCTACAGTTTACCAATTTGACATTAAATAGTAACTTTGGAGGAAAATCCATACACCTCTTCAACTGCACTAATATAAATTAGTGTAGAAAAAATTTCAGGACAGAAAATATCTGAAAATAGGGACTGCGTCTCCTAAATAAGGGCAGTTGACACATGATTTTAGATTAAGTATTTGTTCCTAGTTTACTAGTGCACATCAAAGAGATAAAACTACATTGTACCAACAGTTGGGTAAAACATTGGAGCAAAGTTCTCCTTACATACCAGAAATGGATCCACACTCTAAAGTTGTCCCAGGAGCTCAGTTCATTTAGGAGAACAGAACACTGCAGAACTGCCCAGTGGTTTGGAAAATTTTGCTCATTGAATGCAAGTTGTCTGACCAAGAACTATCCTTCATCTCCCTATAATTCTTTGAAACCAGTGCCACTACTGAGTTCCTCAAAACTAGGTCACCTGAACTTTCATTACCATTTTAGATTAAAACTAAGAGGGAAAAAACTGTAAAACACCTTGAGAACTGAGATGCTTTGTTTTCTTCCTAAGCCAATATGTTGTGTTTCACAAAATAAATATTCTGAATACTATATAAATCAAGAAAATTCAGCTACAGCAAGCCAAATAACTTATTTGCTAGTCCAGAAGAAAGCTGGCAGTAATACACATAAGATGCAGTAATAAGTACATCACAGAATAAATGCAGCTAGGAATCTAGAGTAGCTACCTGCAAATTTTAGAAAAAAAAAGTACTTAAATTAACTAGACAACACTGAAAGCTGCCTAAATAACTGTTTAAACTAGGACTTCCAGCTGTATATTCTGCATTCCAAAATGGCTTATGCTTCCTACTTTAATTCTGCTCTTAAAAACCTGAGATGTTTTTACTTAATTCATCTTGAGATCTGGAAGTTAACAATATGTTGAATATTTAAATCCAAGACAATATAGAAAACTGAGGTAGACAGTTTTAGTTCCTTAGTCCTTCTGAGATGGAAAGGGATCGTTCCATTGCACTGACGGCCACCACATCGCTCTCACCTGCCAGGCGGCCTCATTACATCCATCAGCCCTCACACATTGCTACTACAATAGGCTGACCCGTCATTAACTTACTCAGATTAAAAAAACATGAAGTGTTTGATTAACCTCTTCATGTACAGTTTTCTACAAAAATCAGGCTGTCACTTCCAATTCTACAGTTCATAGTTGGATTCTTGACTGCGGCGTCTTCTCACAGAAATCACGACTGAAATCTCAGATTATTAAGGCAATCATATTTTTACTTCATTGGCTACATTAAAGCAACTGCTCGGTGCATACTGTTAAGACTGCGCCCAAGCATTCTGACAGGTAGGTACAATGCCCATTTTCCCGTAGCGCAGTACACCATGCAGATGTAAGAAAGCACTGGTTTTTCAAGTCACCTCACACGTCTCACTAAATTCTCAGAGAAGAGAATGAGCAATTGGGATATATCGCCGGACACAAGATTATTCCTTCTTATTCAAAGATAGCAAGTTTCACATTGGTACAGACAGGAGATCAAGATATCAAATGGCAAGTGCAATAAATTAACACTGGTAAAAATGTTTAACAGCTATAAAGTTCTTCAGAAAGTTGAGACAGTGCAAATATTTTACAGTATTAAGGAAAATAATCAAGAGACATTTTCAAGTATAAAAAGCATCATGGTTGAGTGATGCTACTTAAATTCTATTATTGCACAACGGACAAAAAATACAATATCAACCTCTGGCACCTAAGAAATCCTCTCAAACCATTACAAGAACAATGTCACACTTTCCTTCATTGTATATATAGTAAAGTGATCATTATGTTCATCATTTTAGTGTTTCTTAATCCAACTTTTTATACATTTGTAAGATTTTAGCCCTCACTGTGATTTTTCAAAACATACACCTTTAAAATTAATTTAGGCCTTGTATAGTTTAAAACAACACACACAACCTGGAACCAGCTCAATCCAAGGGATTCTCCATTGTATTCCTTAGGGCAGTTTTGGCCTGGGTAGCAGCCTACGGGCCGAGTGACACTGGCCACGTTACAAAACCCCTAGTTTGCCATTTGAAAGAATACAGTGGGCACAAAAAGATTTTTCTTTAAGATGCATGCCTCTGTAATGGAAATTCTCCCTAATAATGGACAAGTTCATCTGTGACAAAAGAATTTTTATTCCATACTGCCATCATTTTTCCCTTAAAGAAGGAGCAAGTCCCTGACAAATCCAATGACCTACCAGCTTAAAGTGGAATTTAGAAGATACCTCCCTCCTCGTCTTGATAGATGCTGAAACTCTTGACACTCCTGCCCACCCACATCTGGTAATGGAAACAGTTTTCTGAGAATCACAGCTATCAGCATAGACACACTTAACAGAGGAAGCAAGACTTGCTTCTAATAGTCCAAAAGGGGTCAGATATGAGCATCTACATCTCTAAATGCAGCCAGGAGCAGCCAATCTGTAGAGACAGCAGCTCTACGCATTCCCCTAAATTTAGTAGATTTTGTCCATTGCTAACTTGTGCTTCTTCATAGCGTAGGATGCCCTTGTATAGTTTAAAAAATAGCTGTTTTCATATCAATATTTTAAATCTTCATATATCCAGTATCTTTTTGGAGGTCAGCTCCATAACCATCAGAAGAGCCAGCCTGTTTTCTTAATACACGAGTCTTGTTTGGCCAAAAGCAGTTAACATTGTCCACAGTTGCCATCACTACTATCTTCTTCCCCCAAAGGAAAGTCAAGTCAAAGTAAAGGTGTTGTGTGTTCACATTGTCTATGCAGAACAGAACTCTTCATTATTTCACTGCTATTTAGGTCTAAACAGCCATAAAGTGTCTAAAAAACCCCTCAACCTCATCCTGATCATGTAATCTGAACACTCGTACCAAGGTAAAAGAAAACTACCACCATAGTGAGCACCCCACAAAAAGAACAGCAGCGTTCCCCCTTCTTAAAGTTACCCTGACAAGATCCAAATATTTAGTGCATCAATTTTCATGGAATTGGCACACATTAAATGAGTGGGCTTCAAACACGGCAGTCCTAAAATATTTCCTTTGTCTAGAAATTCACTTTGTGCAGTTATTAGAACTTTAACAAATGCAAAGAAACAAATTTTATGAAAAATATACCATCAATTCATCATTAATTTCAAAGTACGGACTGGTATTTTGGATGCAATCCTGTAGCACCAATTATGTGGGGATGTAGGAGGAGGGGTGCAGGCCTGTAATTGCAAGACTCAGTAAAATCCCATTTTGGCCTAGGTTCCTACCAGTGACGCCAAATGATTTTTTACATGGCTTCTAATGAAAGAAACACTGAGGTATATCTCCAGTTTGAGGAAGCTAAAAAATACCCTGCTACCACTCAGAGGATTTAGCAAAACAAAACCCACGAAGCATTCTTATAGTTTCAAACACATATCTCTAATGAGTCAGGTGCCAGGCTGCTTAATGCAGATAGCACATTTGATCCCCAAAGTTGTTACTATTAAAAGTTCAAGGTTTGGATTCAGAAAATACTGGCACTTGAAAACAGAGTATCCTTTGCCTCCTCTTAAAGCTCGCTGGTGCTGTCAGCACCTCCTTAGCTATGTGAGACAGACCAAAAGATGATTGTTCAGTGCGAGATTGCTGCCTGTAGAGATGTTGCTAGTGCTCTTGACTCAAGGAATACAGCCTGGTGGAGGTGTCTTGGAGCAAGTGTGTTTTTACCCATACCTAACTCCACGCACACAGAAGAAATCCTGTCAGCAGGGGAAGCAAGTTGGCCATCAACAGCCAGAGAGTTACAACCAGGCTGGAGGAACAAGAGCACAAATCTAAAAGTAAAAAATAAAGATAATACAGTTCACTATTCTGTGGCATAAGCATGAATATTAGTAAATGAAAGCATGAAAACATGCAAACTGCACCCGAAATACTATTCACGTGAATGCATTAGACTTTCTGGGCTAAGACCTCTGGAAATGCAACACACTTAGCCCTAGGACAGGAAGTGCTTTGTGTTGTTTCTACAGCTGGTTCTGGATTAGCGGCTAGGAAAATGGTCAGAAATTAGCAAAATACAGCAGGAAAGGAGCAGGAAGGGTAACATCAGCATTGCAACATAGTGTCTCCAGCTTTCAAGAGAGTTTGGTTTCTGAATAATTCTGATCTCAGCTGCCATAAAAGCCAAACATCAGAAACCAAACCATGCAACTATGTGAAGAGAAGAACAGGAAGAAAGAAATGCGGAATGGAAAGAGGGAGCTTGCAAAAAAAGTCTCTTCCTGTAAATTCTCACTAAATGTTTTTCTACTGATTTACAAGAAGGTGAGTGATTAACATAACCAGCAATTTCAGAGATCTGTTCTTTGTATATAGAGATTATTCAGAACATAGTATACACTAGGCTAGAACTCAAGTTAATTTACTCTATCTTCATTTATATAGTTCTTTACAAACTATACACAAGTTCCTTCCCAAACCATTGAAATTTGGCCACTTCTGGGATGGAACAAAACAGTTGTTTTGACAGAGGTAAAGATAAATAGCACATTCAACTGAGACTAGACGGCAAGTTCAGAGGGACAATGTAGTTATCCAAACTAGACTATGTCCTGCACATCTAAAGGACCAAAGCATATTTTAGAAGTTCAAGGAAAGAAATATACCAGTAGTGTGAATAAGATAAACTATATGATTTCCAGTTAACTTTCATTTTAGAAAGCAGCCAGGCAAGACAGATTATCATAAAATGAAAGCTCCAAGTCAGTAAAGGAAGATCGCCAGTTATTAACATATGGTGGTCATGTAGCCACCTCTCTACCCAGCATCATACATATTCTGGGTTATTTTATCCCCATGAAGTCATGTTTACAGGTGAAATTACAAAAGCGTCATCTCAGCATCCCATTGGTGTCTACAAGCAGGAGTCCATGCCTGTAGAGGTTGTAAGGGGGTCATAAGTAACGTTCCAAACACACAGGTCCCTTGTGATCTACAGAAAGTTTCATAAGCTGCAGAGACATCTCTGTGAAGACTGCCAGAGAGAATACCACATGCCCCCAGCCCTATTTCTTTCAACCAACCATCCCTTTTGCCCCAGCCCAGCAGAAAATAACCATACAGTAAAGATACCACTACTCTTCCTCCCCTCGCCAAGTTTCAGGACTTGGAATAGAGGAGAAGGGAGGGTTTGCCCCTGTATTTTGATGTATTTGGCAGTCAATATAGTCTTTCCACAAAGATGTCTACGGCAGAATAAAAAACATTGACATTTCCAATCTAATTAAAGTGAAAACCATTCAAGTTATTTAAGAATAGTTACACTGCTTAACTCCTGTAGAAGTTAGTATTTTTCAACAACTGACACAAAATCCTCTGAAGTTTTACCGATCTTTGTTGGGCTCTGGGGGTTTTCGCCTTCCTCTGTAGCACAGGGCATGGCTCACCTACCGGTGAATTCTCTGTATCTTAAAATCCTTAAATCGTGATTTAAGGAGGTAAATAACTCAGTCATAGGTTAGTGGCCTATTGCTGGAGTGGGTGGGTGAGGTTTTGAGGCCTGCATTTTGCAGGTGGTCAGATTAGATGATTGTACTGGTCCCTTCTATCTTTAAAGTCTATGAGCACATCAAGGCAACCTACCAATTGATGGAGCCCTTGTTATGTTAGAAGCTGGAGGATCCCGTTCAGGGGGGCAGGAATCACAGAAGTCCCAACAAGCTGGACAAATTAGATTTCCAGCATGTATCCAACCATTCATCTGAATGCTAACAGTTAACACTTGTCCAGAGTGGCTGCACAAGTATGCAGTGTCCTTGACCCAAACGTTCAGCCCTTGGGGAGAACAAGAAACCTTAAAATAAAGAAACAGAGTTAGGGCTGTTATGTTTAAACACAAGTCAGTTTGTTTATTATCCTAACTTGTTTACAAATTCTTCTAAGAAGTAAATATTTTGTTCACAAACTGGCTTGGAGACAGCACAAAGAACTGGAAAGACGTACTGCTAAATTTAGAACAATCACTATTTAAATCTGCTATTTGTTTCAAGATTTGGTAATATTCCTCTATGCAATTGTATTGACTTAACCCCTGAATTAAGAATTACTATAATCATTTGCATACTGCCAATAGTTTTATATAAGTGCATTTTTAGTTATGCCAAGAATATTTTGAACCTATTCTTTGTAGTAAAGCACAAATTATGATAATTATGAAAAATAACTTGCACATAGTCTTTCCATCTAAACTCTATGCATCTCACAAATAGGAAATGAGATAAATAGCCTTTGAGGCTGGCATCCCAATATAAAATTACAAAATGCAGAAAAATAAGTGTCTTATTTTACAACTGGGGAAACTGAGGCACAGACAAGACCCTGGGCAAGTTACTCATCTGAAGTCTGTGGTAGCACTAGATACAACATCAGCTCTGTCCTTATTCCCGCCCCCTTTTATTTAAAAAAAACCTTCTAGGGATGGTTTTAAGTTGCAAGCTTGTATTAGGAAACTATTTTCACAGAAACCATAAAATTACTGGATCATCTGACAAAAACAGCATACAATATTAAGTAATAAGCTTTTTTTAAAACAAATTTTGAGTTTTCATAAAAGGTTTTTGATTTGTTTTTGTTTTTTTAAATGGTTTCTAAATTTATTAAAAATGTTATCCTTACCTGGTAACATCCACTACCCCAGTCAGGATACATGAGCTTTTTTCTGCACTGTGCCATGACAAATGCTGATTTCTGAATGAGACACACCGAGTTTGGTCCATATTTCTCTGCACCATAGTTTTTTAAAGGATCTAGAGGAAAAAGAGGAATATTTCTGAAGAATTAACTCAGCTCTGTTAAATGAACATTAGCAAGCCTTTTGTAAATTAGTGAAGACAATTAACTTCAAGTAGTAAGCATTCGATAGGACAATTGCAACAAACACTGGAAAGAAAACTTCACTCTTCAGACTGCGTGTAGGATGTTAGACTAAAATCCTAGGTCAGTGGTTTTCAAACCACGGGTTGGGACCCAGTACTTGGTCATGGTGTCCCCTGCTGCCACCTCCACCAGAGACGGGAATGCATTGCCCAAAGATGTAATTGTTGGGTCGCGGGCATAAATGATTCTACTTTAACTGGATCCCAAGGGGGAAAAAGTTTGAAAACCACTGTCCTAGGACACCATTTCCACGATTTTGATCATTATATTACTTGAAATAACTTAACATCCATTGGAATAAAAGAACTTCTGTTAACATTAAACTGAATAAGACTTCCATCTGACTGGAAATGCAATATATGCCTGGCCAGCTAAACTGTATAGTAGCTTTGCTAATTTATCATCCCAGTAAGGCCACTGATGCACTGGGAGCGCAAGAGCTCATTAGATTATCCAGTTAGCATCTGATTCTCCTGCCTCTCTGTTCTGTCTATTAACCCTACTCCAGAGACGTCAAACACGCAGCCCGTGGGACAAATGGAGTCCGCGAACCTCCTCCACTGGCACACCAAAGGACCGCACTCTCCCCCTAACAGAGAGAGAGCTATCGTGGAGCATAGTTTCGCATACACAGCACTCCCTGATGCCACAAGAGCACCCTAGCGTTCCAATTTCTGATATGTATGGCCCACTTGAAGTATATTTAAGTCAAATCTGGCCCTCCATAGCAAATGAGTTTGACACCCCTGCCCTACTTCATTTGTACAAAAAGAAAAATGGAGATTAAAGGGAAGTGTTGGGAGTGGAGAAGAGAAAAAAGAAAATGGTCTGTCAAACAAATCAGACAACAGAAAGCATACTGAAAACAGCAAAGTTTGTTTTCTAAAGAATGCTCTTAACCTGAAATGTGTCTCTCTCCACATAAATGTATGTCTCGCTTCATCCTTGTGAACTTGCACACTTTGAACACCACTTTGAAAATGTAGTTTACTAGAAACTGACCTGGCTGATTTTCCAGTATTCGACAATCTGAGCTGCGTTGAAATTCACCACTTAAATGCCAACTAAATTCTTGAGTAAAGGGGCAATAGTCAGCAATTTCTACTGAGCCACCGTAATAAGGCAAATCTTCTGATGGTACTCCATTAAGACGGTCGAAGTACTGAGGGGAAAAAAAGGAAGCAGAGAAATATTTTGTGCAATAAGTGTCCATTTAGCTGTTATTAAATCTATCATAATTACAAATTTCCCACATTAGTGGGTGCTGCACCTGGGCACTGATAACAGGAGTCTACGTTTAAGAAATGCCTTTGAGTCAGAGGGATCCCAAAGCACTTTAAATTCTGCCAGCGTGTACACACACATGCATACACTATATAAATCACTTTCCCCACCAAATCACAGCCAACTCTGGGGTGAAATAATACTATTTTAGCAGTGCATAGCAATACACGGCAGCAGTTTAGATAAGGAACCGAAGAAGAAATACCATATATAGAAAAATCTCTCTGAGGAATTTATGTAGGAGCGTGCAACAACTTAAAATGGGATTTGGTCAGAGTGCCAGGTTAATATCATTGTTCTTTCAAAAGAGACCAAATGAGATTTCTAAATACCACAAATGGTTGGGATCAGGGGTGGTTTAGTAATTTTGGGGCCCTGGACAAAAGCCAAGGATGGGACCTCCCCACGCCATGTGAGGGGGGCCCCCCATCCTTGACTTTTGCCTGCTTCCACCTCGCCGGGGCCCTCGCCAACCTCCTGGCCTCACTTCCACTCCATCCTCCTCCCCCACCGGCCTCTGGGCCCCACCTCCAGCCCCGTTGGGGCTGCCACCAGGGCCCCCGCCAGCCGAGCCAGTGGGCAGGCCCCTCTCAGCATGTAACCCTGGACAAATGCCCACCCACTAGGACCAGCTATGCTCGGGACGTCTGTCTTATTTCTCTGAAATAAGGCACTTTCAACAACATATATTCCCATCAAATATTAGTTGAGTGCCAACTCAGAGGGAAAAAATACTACATCTTAAGTCACCACTACATCCCACATCACCGAGGTGACAAAAATAAGTGAGCTGTTCCGTGGAGAAAGATGAATTATACCTGATACTCCTGAGGTAACTGCTTTGGGAACTTCTGTAAATTGCACACCGCTACTGCCCTTTGGTCCTGTCTACAAGTTAACTGCAATGGATTAGTCCTCAGAGTGTCACAATATGGGCTCACCAACTGCCTCCTTCAAAAGAGGAAAGAAAATCTCAGTTGAATTAGATGATGATTATTTTCAATTGCTTTTCTAGGCAATTCTACAAAGCCTGCTGTCTCCTCCTCCCCGATCTAATACAGTCAATCATGTGTCAGACACTGGTCTCTTGGTTAGTTATCAAACTCATTGTTGCCATTTGACTGATCTTGAACATCCTGGCAAACACTTCCTTATGTTCACCAACACAATATTATCTAAATCAAAGTTTTTCATCCAGGGCACATTTATCCATCTCAAAGGTCTCATTTTTTGCTATCGTCTTTACAAATTTTTAAGCAGAAGAAAACATTAAAATCTGTTTGGCTAATACAAAGTGTAATGATAGATGCCCCCAGGGGTAAGAGTAACGAGCTCCTAGAACCAAAGGGGTGGCCGTGTTGTCTGGTTCAGCAAAACAAACAAGGAGTCTGGTGGCACTTTTAAAGACTAACAAATTCAGTGGTTCCCAACCATTTTGGCTCAAGGGCCACAGATAATTATTACTATGCTGAAAAGTCACCAGTCTCCGCCAGCAGCCCCCTTTCTTCCCTGCAGCCAGATGGAAGGAGTTCAGCAAGGAGGCTCTTCCATCTCCTTGGCTGAAGCAGGGAAACCACATGTGTCTTGTAGCCCATGCACTTCACCTTGGTCCCCAGGCAGTGGTTCCCTCCTGCAGCCAGCAGGATGGGAGATCAGTGCTCTCCTCCTTCTAGTTTCAGCAGGGACACCAGCACCTAGGGACCCTGGCAGAATGCTTTGCCATGTTCCCTGTTACAGCCAGGAGGTGGGGCACGCTATTCTCCTGGCCTCTCAGCTGCAACAAGGAGCCTGTACTGGTCTTTTAGCCCTGTGGCATCGCACTCTGCCTGGATCCTTAGACAGTGGCTCTCTTCTGCAGCCAGCAGGAGGGGAGCAGTTGGTCACTTTGAAACCCCCTGTGGGCCACAGGTTGGGAACCACTGATCTAAATATTAGAACACAAACCAGCTCTGGTTGTGAAGTGCACACTTCATTGTTGCAGGTGCAATCAGCTAATTAGATGTCTAAGAATACTATTGTTTGAACTTCCAATTTAATGGAGGCAAAGTAATGTCTCAGTCACTTTTCAAGATCAGATGTAAAAAAATTTTTAAAAAAGACAGTAAAAGCAAGAATATTAGTGATGGAAGCCAATCAACTCTTACTCTCGCACAAGCTAATGTAAGTGAGTGCAGGGTCTACATGACAGAAGAGAAAGATGCAGATAAATACTGACAGAGTACCCTACAACTTCAAATTCAACAGGTTTCAAAGCATCATATTGCGATACATGCTGAAAGGAAGCAGACAGAACATCTACAGGGGATACTTCCCAAGGTCATCTGGTGCAAGTAAAATGATTCTTTAGCACTTTGGTGAGAGAGATTGGAAATTCTGTTGCAGCTAAAACTGAACAGACTTTAGATTTAAAATCACTTGTGGCGAGTGGGATAGTCCAGCAGACTTCTGAATCACACCACTCAATATCCACACATTTCAGAGATTTATAGTGTGAGTGAAGATGAACAGACAGAGGAACATGAACACTGATTTTTAAAAAGTGTGCTCTTACTTCTGTCTCTTTTGGTCAATCCAAAACTTGCAACTTTTCATCACAAAGTCACAGCCTTTATCACGTCCCCAGTCTAATTTCTCTGCCATGCTGTAATTGGCTTTGTACCAGCTGTAAAAATATTTTTAAATGGAATTAAAACTGAGGAATCATTCTTCTGACCGATCAGCAAAAGACAGTTAAAAAAACGTAACTTATATTAAAATTTTCAATGAATGAATAAGATTACATCTATCCCCTTCTATGTATAAATTATATGATTATTTCCTTTTGACTTTACAGACAGTGAATTAAAGCAAAAACTTGTCTTAATTGTTAATGCAGTCATCATTTATTCAGCAGGAGGTATCCATCTGGCATTGTTCAATGGGTAAAACATGCCAAAAAATATGAGTAATTGCCCAAAGGGCTTACATATATATAAAGGGGAAATTCTGTTCTCATATCCACAGGCTAGATCTTGACTGATTCTGCCCTCCTTCCATCCATGGAAATTCCATATCCGTAAGATGAGCTGAATGACAGTGAAGATTTGCTAGGTGGCTCTGCAAGGAGAATTTTATCCTAAGGCATAATTTGATTACATAAACCACATACCCATGGGGGTGTGGTCTTTACTGAAAGTAATAAGTGATGGCATTCAAGGGCACTGAAGAAAAATGAAGCTATTTGGTATACCACTCACTATTTTGTTATTTGCCGTAAGAACTTAATAAGTGAAGTTGTATTCATTGAACTGTAACATCTCTAAGTGCATCAATTCCACAGTATTTCACTGTTTATGGCTTGAAAACACATACATCTGAAACCTCAACTTTAGGTCCTTTCAGCAACTCTTACCCTGTATCCTCCATTAATGCTAAGGTAACCCGAGAGAAGACTCTGTTCTGTGTGTGGGATCCAGTCATTGCCTCATTCTGAAAATTGCCAACAACAGTTAGTAAGCATCTTAAAAATGATATATAGGGTTGTTAAGGAAAAAGTTATTTCTCCACATGCCTAAGATTTCATTGCAAGCTAGAGAGATCAAAGAAAATGTTTAAAAAATGTTTATCTATCTTTTTCTTACTAACTTCTCTAAGGAACCTTGAAATTTGTTCCTTTATTGCTTAACTCCACAACACACCATATTGGCTGGGTATTGTGGCTTTATCCATCACCGCTATGTGACTAACACTTGTACTGTAAAAGGAACAATTGCTACATAGACAATATGACAGGCTAAATGGCCATCGTCTTAGTGAAGGAAAAGTCAATTGCCTTGTTCAGAGGAATTGCTGCATAGTGGAGATGGCCAAAGGCAGACTGGAGGGGATCCTGGAAATCGAAGGCAGTGATTGCCCATGGAGGACCCTAAGCTGCAATATTTTGGGCCCTGCACACAACATAAAATAAGTGAATAGGGAGTCCCCTTGAGATGCTCGGGGCCCTAAGCAATTACGTAGTCTGCATGCGCTTAGCACTGGCTCCGATGGAAATACAGATGAGCACTGAGACAGGTTACCTAGAGAAGATCCAAGGAAGATGAGGATCCCCTGTTACTAGAGGTTTTTAAGAAGAGATTAGAAAAACACCCATCAGAGATGTCTAGATATATTTAATCCTGCCTTAAAACAGGGAGAAGGGCTAGATGACCTCACAATGTACCTTCCAGCCCTGCATTTCTATGATTTTATGAAGGCAAGGTAGTGATTAAACTGCTTTCGAGACAAAAAAAGCTAGAGAAAGAATGACAAAAAATATAAACTGGCTCAAAAGACCTCCCCGCACCATATACTGACTTGGTAAAAAAAAAAAAAAAATCAACTGCAAGAGTGCCATTATAAATATAGTTCCAAAGGAGTAGCGTGCTAGTCTATTGCAGAAAAACAAAGAGTCCTGTGGCACCTTTAAACACTAACAGATTTATTTATCGCATGAGCTTTCTGACGAAGTGGGATTTTCTCCCACAAAAGCTCATGCGATAAATAAATCTGTTAGTCTTTAAAGATGCCACAGGACTCTGTTTATTATAAATATAGTTTTCCTCTGAAGAGACTAATTTGTTTTATGTACTTCTGCCCTAACTAAACTAGGATCACTGCAACGCTGCATTACACCAATAAACTCTTAATGGACAAGCTGCGGAAGACAGGTAAAGAACTACAGAAAAGTGAACCTCCAATTGTTTGTCATTTGATATTCTCTTCTAGGCACTAGTGAATCTTGTGCTTTGAGAATTAAGAGTTTGGAGAATGGTATGAAAGTTGTTTGGGAATGAAGAGAGAGGTTTAATGTGCACAACCTAGGACTTATTTGCAAGGTATTTCAGGTAAGTTTAATACCAGTGGGTCTCTAATAGACCCATGGATACACCTGAAAAATGGGGGTGCTAAAAAAAAAAAAAAAATAGAAAAATCTACATTTTCACCCCCTTCAGTGATAATATAGGTATATTTAGGATGAATTACTGGCACTAACCTCCAACAGTCGCTTTTCCCAGTGATTGAGCTCAGTCCCCATACCACCCTGATTTTCAAGCTCCATTCCTTCTAGAATTGGACAGCCAAAATGTTTCCGAGCCTCTTCCTATAATACAGGACTGCTGTTACAACCCAATTCTCAAAATACTGAGAAACACGCTCAGATGTGCACCTCATTAAGATTTTAATGAAATTGTTTTAGCGTCCCTGTTTCTGTTTTAATTTGAATGCAAAAGGAGTTCTCCTTTTTGACAGCTCTAGCAAGCCAATGCGTGTCCCAGAATTGAATCCAGCAAGTTGGCTCTTAGCCACTAGTACGTAACATCACACTATTTACTTATTCCAAGTTCACGTCAGAACCATCTGAAAACAATGTTTCATAAAAAAAATAAGTTCTCATCAAACCAACACTCCTCTTCATATATAGATACGCTTGAGAAATTTTGAACAAAACATTTTCCCCACTAGAAAACAGGGTTTTGTCAAAAATCAGAATTTCCCAAACAGGATAGATTCTGATGGAAAAGTCAAAACGTACGGCTATTAGCCAACAGGGATCACAATGTTGTCTAGAACAGTGGCTTGCCCTTCTTGTTCCCACCTCACAATATGGGCAGAAACCCATCATTATGGCTGGCAGTGCAGCTTTAAATACTGTTTTAAGAGTTTGGGTACAAATAATTATTTCAATTTCCTGAAAAATAATGCTGTTAGACTAGAATTCCTGAAAACATTATCAGAATTAACATTTGGGTGAAAGTGCTGTCGTTCGGTTTCATTTTTAAATTGGTTTCTGTCCTCAAGTTGTCTTAAAAAAAAAATCATAGTTAAAATTTGAGAGGAAAGACTGCATGAGAGAGTGGGGAGAAGGATGCATGGAGAGACGACCTCAAAACTTCTTGAATAATTTCTATAACAAGAGAAAAAGTGTGATGAAATATTTCAGCTGGAACACTTTATTGCAGGCTGAATTCAGAAAACATGGCAACGAATAGTATTTAAATGGGAAAGGAAAGTTATATGGGTCACAGGTAAAAAGGATGACTATTGAATAGGGAAAGGATTACGGGCCATATCGTTTAATTAAATAGCAACTGTCAGCACACAAAGCCTCAGATTTAGACTTTATGGAGATAGTGAGTGAGTAGGATGGAGGGGTCCATTTAATCACCACTAAATCTGCTTTAATCTTCTTCTCTGTCCTTCACAGTATCTCTACGCAACCCCTATGCTTTCTATTTGCATTTCAATTATTTCTTCCCTTACACCTCAAGACCAATTTTTCCATCTTATTTGACTAGCTCTCAATTAACTACAAGTTTCTTTAAAGTTTGACCCAAAGCAAATGATGTGGTCAAAACATTTTACTTATTTTAGTATTCAGTAAATGAACATCTTTTCTACAAGAGATGGTCATGACTGAAGTTCAAGAATCTGATGGTAACCAGGCCAGATACACAGCGAAAGAAGTTTACATTAATCAGTACTTACAACTACTCGAGGAGTTATCAGAAGAAATACCTCATGGCGCAGCATCTTATTACCGCGTACATCCCATAACCTCGCAGCTTTATAAATAACCTTATTGCTCCATTGATACAAACCTAGACTGTATGAGAGTGTTTTAATTAGTGATGTTTTATCAGTATCAAAGCAATAAACCTAAAAGGTACACTCCAAAACTGAACATTATCGTCCAAAACTGAACAGGGCCTAAAAAGCTAAGAACTTTCAACTTGCAGAAATCACAAAGAAATAAATGTTTACTACTAAAAGGGAAAACAGTTGCAAAAGAGTTTATTTATACTAAAAATATTTAACTGAAAGACAGGAAAGTGCACTGTGATTTTTGTTTGTTTGTTTAATATTAAATCAGAAGTATTATAGGCAGGCAAAAGTCATCCTATATAGTGCCTTTACATATTTAAAAATTTGAAAGATGGACACCTTTTGTTGAGTCAACTCAATTACAATGATGTTTGACTTATATATCACTGTAACCAAGTTTACTCAGTACAAGATGTATGTGACGTACAAACCTGGATTCAGCAAAGTATTTATGCATGTTTCTAAGTTTAAGCACAAGCATTACCATCAACTTAAATAATTTTATTGATGGGCTTAACGTCAGGTCAGGTTTAAATTACACTACTGCAGATAACCTACCGTATTATAGAGTAGTTTGCAGTATTATTATTCTCCATGTTCAGTAATGAGCATGGATATGAACTACTGTATTAGTCAATGGCAGGAAGGCCCTTAGTTAATTATTGGTGGTACCAGGTAAGAAATATACATGAAAACTGACCAATTCACTGAAGATTAATTGTTCAGGTCAAATTTGAAAGATCTCAATGAAAAAAATGAAGAAAAGGGACATGTAACTGTAACTGACACCTAAATATGGCCTTTTCCCCCTTGTTTATAGAGTGAGAGTGAACACGTGATGAATTTTATTTAATACTAAAAGCATAATGCCCCAAATGAAACACTACAACAAACAAACAAATGTTTGAGTATGAAGGGAAAGAACATTTCTGCAAAGGAACCACTCTGACTTTCAAGAGGATAACAGCAAGAATGTATTTCTTACAAAAATGAAAGGATACTGTCAAGTTAAGTAAACAAGAGGATTCAGGGATTCCAAAAATATACCTGTCATTAAAGGGTGGGAGGCCATCTGCATATCTTGTTGTCAAAGGATTTCCAGCATCATCATGATAAAATGCAAAGAGCCCAGCAGAGAAACCCTTCAAAATAAATCAAAAAGCGTTTTGTTCTTTTTTTTAAAAACACAATACTAAACATCCATCTACATACTACAAGCCATTAAGAGACTGATATACAACCGCCAACATATATGCTGAGAATGTTATACCTGAAGGCAGTTAGCACAGAAGCTGCAAGATGCAACCTCAATGCATTCCTCTTTATATTAACCAGCTCGGAGAAAGTAAAGAGATGACATTAAAATATCAAGCCTTACCAGTGCATGAATAATTTCATGTTTCACTGTAGACAGCATGCCAATAAATTCCTGAGTTTGAGTAGAAATCATATTTGGACACAAATTAGCATATCCTGCTATTGGCCTGGAAGACAAACATTACTTTTTTTAAATAAATTAAACTTTGATTAGATGCTGGGCAATTTAAAAGTCACATTAAACATGAAGGTAAGAAGTTTAACCTAAAACACACACACATGATTTAATGCAAATATCCCCAAAAGAGGGTGAAAAGTGAAAGTCCTGCCAAGTAACATTTTTCCTGACTAAATCAATTATCAGCAATAACGCACCACTAAAAACATGTTAAACAGCATATAAAAGTGTGTAGTTATTGAAGTTTGATAAGTTATTAAATAAAAAGCATTCCAATCTAGAGCAGACACTGCACAACTGAAGCGTGGGTCTGTCAGTTTCCATGACAAATCTATTTTATAGCCATAATAAGAGAGGGGAAAACACAAAGACAACCATTTATCTCAAATTCCAAAGGGGTAGCCGTGTTTGTTGTCTTTCTACAATAGACTGAGTCCTGTGGCACTTTTAAAGACTAACAGATTTATTTATCGCATGAGCTTTCGTGGGAGAAAATCCCACTTC
>ML685777.1:11247614-11350463 GCA_007922175.1 Pelusios castaneus
GGCAGTGACCCCAAGCAAGGCTTAGCTTCTTATTCAGATAACAGGAATTTATTATTAACATTATGGGTTTATATGTGCTTATGGCTGATGAGGGGGCAGGGTTGGGGAGCACCTTTTACCTAGTGGGGTTTTCATTCCAAAAGGCTGGTCACCACTGATCTAGAGTGAGGAGAATGTAATAGTGTTTTTTATTTTGTGTAGATCTGCACAATTCTCATGCTATTAAAGGGCAGAGGATCTGTGCGCAGGAAACGTGCCAGAGAAGCCAAGGAGAAAACAGTACTGCAGCCTGTTGAGGCCTAGAAAAGCTTAAAATATCTGGGATCCTGAGAAGTGCCAGATACACACTGCTGTATAAATAATAAGAGATTATTTTATTGTGTTAGAAAAGAGGGAGATCCTTAACCAGATGGTCTCCTCGTGGTGCTTCTTTAGACCATTGCAGGGTGGGAATGCTCTTCGGACTCTGGTACAAATAACTCACCACTCCAGTACATCTGCCGCGGCCCTCTAGCAATCTTAATGTGCAATGTGGTGTTTTAATCATTTCCCAAAGGACCAATAAAATGCAATAGGGCATCATAGAATCTCTCGTGGACTGCCGTGGAAACATTTACTACGGTCTCTGGGAAGCATTATGCACTTTGATGGAGAGCAGCGGCAACAGAGCAGAAGGGAACGCCAAGTGGCAAAGAAGCGAACCAATGGTTTAAATTATCCTCATCCCTTGGAAGGTGAAAAGGTCGATGATCCAAATGCACCGGTCACGCCACAAAATATTTAAACTCACATGGAAGTGCATTGCTGAACTGGGACCAACACGCATTGTGCTGTCACATACACAAAAAGAACAAACTGACTTTTTTTTCTCTAAATCCTTTCAGAAACAGTGATCCAACTTAAACAAGGAGTCCCGTGGCACTTTTAAAACCTAAGGCACTTATTTAATGCATGAGCTTTCGTGGGAGATTACTATCACAGCAGATAAAAAGCTTCATTTCCAAGTTGATTGCGTCTCGAATAGCTGTATAAATAACAACTCTATAATACACCGTTAAGTATTCAGAATAATTAACAGCTTTACTGCAAACATTATAAACATGACCATGGGAGCATAAGAAACTAGCATCATTCTTGTCATGAATGTAGCTAATTTTCAGAGATACAATCACTAAGTGTACTGGCTTCCCAGAGGTTAGCAAAGGAATTTATTAATAGGTGGTCTCCCAGCATTTGCTAGAATTTTACAATTTATAACATCTGTCCAGAGTCTATCATTGATGCAAGGTTTTTATAATTCTACAGAAAAAGGATTTATGCCTCAAGACTCCCCAGAAAGAATGCCATTCCTTTTTATACGATGATTATCTCAACTGTTCCAGGACTGATTTTGTTCTTGAACATTTTCATTCCACAGCAGGAGCAGGCAATAAAATTCAGCAGGGGCCGTGGTGGCAGGGAAGAGCTGGCTTGGGGTTGGGGTGGAGAGCGGGGAGCTGGTGGGGGGGCGAAGGGCTGGGGTGAGGGAAAGCGTCTGAGGGAGGGATGTAGAATGGGGCAGCACAGTACTGGTCCTGGAGTGCTGCAGCGCCAACTGGGGAAGCAGAAGGGGTGGTGCAGCACCGTCCCTGGCCCCAGAGCGGCACAGCACTGGCGGGCGGAGAGGGTGGGTAGTGGTAACACCGGCTCTGGTGCACCACAGCAGCCAGGTGGTGGTGGGGGGGGCCAGGGGTGGCAGGCTGGACAGACGTTTCAGGTGGGCCCGATCCAGCCCGGGGGATGTATTTTGCCCACCCATTCTACAGGATAAAGTGCGAAAGCACTAGCATTCGGCTGGGCACTTGGGAAGAAGAGCAGCAGTATAACGTGCACACTGATGTGTAGGACACGTGGGAAGGGGCTAAATGCAATTATGTGCTTTATGCTATTATTTTGGATTTTCCTTGAACCCCAAGATAATCGGAGCAAGTAGTGCTTGTGCGGAGGGATTAAGAGGTACACTTGGAAAAAACTGAGACCCAGGGCCACTCATTTGTGGCACACGTCAGAGGGTTTAACGCTCTCAGTCAGCTGTGCAGTTCCTTATGATGTGTTCTAGGAAGAGGATCCTTACTGACATACCATCCTGCTACACTCAGTTTACCCCTATGTTGTGGGGAGCGTAGAATCACCTCCAACAGCTTCCTGCTATGAACCCTCTGTACCTAGCCTGGGCTCAGCAATGCCTTCGTACCCCTCATCTACACCAGTGCAAGGTGGAGTCAAAATTATGAGTAAGTTATGGTGGATGCTAAAATCTACTTACCGCAGTTTCTTTTCTTAATATTTTAAATATATATCTTTAGGCAAATGGATATCTAAACAGTCGTTTGTGTCAAGAAACCAAAACCTAAAGAATTATTTAAGAAAGGTAGTATTTTCCTCATTCGTCAAATTTCTGGTTACAAAATGGTCTTTGAGGTATTATTCACAAAATAAAGGCACCAAAAAATCCTCTTCCACTGTTATTGAAATAAAAATCTTATCTTCTAAAAGTAATAAGGTATTCTGGATAAGCTTGAATGTCGTTAAATATGACAAACATTGATGGATGAGCCATGTTATCAGTCACACTGTCATATAGGTCAGTAGGATCTGCGACGCTTTTTGGTGGTGGGGTGATTAATCCTCCACTTCCAGCACAATATTCTCCAGTGAGAACGCGAGCAAGGTACATGTATTTTCTGCCATTTAAATCAGGTCGAGAGTATGTATCTTGAGCAGAATAACTGGCCTGAACAGCAAAGTAGGTTCCATTGCCAATGGCTGCAGCTGCGATGAGAAAGACAAAAGTTTGAAAACGTTTAAAGAACAATGATCAGACTTTCATTGTTATGTAACCCCTAAAATGGGCGATGTTCTCATCTCATATCAGCATAAAAGGATACTTTGAAATTAAAATTACAAGTTTGACAGCATTGTTCCAGCATCACTTGGAATAAAGCCTTGTACCAAAAGATCAACCTTGGGGCTACTGAGATGAAACTTTATCATGGAGGCATATATATATTGCCTTTCCTTAAGGCAATGGGGAAGGAGGTTAAGCTTTTTCCCCTCTGTTTGTTATTGTGTAGCCTTTTATATAACTCATGACAAGCATTTAGAACATTCTAATTGTAAGATTACATAATTGTAATTTTAATTTTCTAATTCTACGTCACAGGAGGCGGAGGAATTGTGTCTCTTCTTCTAGGATCTGTTTCTCTTTTCTAAAAGTGGGAGAACATTTCTGATGTAAATAACCAAAAATATACGCTAGGAACTGAATGCTATTGCTGTAGACTTCATCCTTCCGGTTCCTTGCCTTTCCTGCTCATCACATCTATCCATTGTGTCAGGTCTAATACTAGGCCATGATCTTTCAAAGTATGTAGCCTGAGTAGTCTGAGTTCAATGTTCAAAGCTAAGCACAGGCATAAATTTTTGCAGAATCAGGGCCTCAGATTTTTTTTGTCAGGGAGGGAGAGAAAGGGGGCAGAGACTATGTCTTTGGGTGCCACAAAATAAAACAACTGCATAATCATGTCAGAGGCTCTGGAGAAAAAAGTTTTCAAGACAGTGCAGAAAATCTGATTTATATTTAACAGAGAAACAGAGTCCTGTGGCACTTCTAAAGACTAACAGATTTATTTATTGCATGAGCTTTCATGGGAGAAAACCCCCTTAAAGAGGAAGAATGTGCATATTAAATTTAACTTAACTCGTGTGAAAAGTGGCAGATTGAGTAGCATCATCTGATTATCCCCAAGAACAGGTACAGGTACAGGTACACTATTCAAGTCAATTTACTTCATATCTGATAACAAGGTACTACTTTCTAGACATGAAAGATAATTAGTTCTATCTCCATGTTGATTCTCTCTTGTACCTCAGCTAAGAATGTTGACAAGGAAGCTATGCAGTGATAAACAGTTTTTGTGACCTAGATGATACATTTAATAATATATCAACTTTCACAAAGGCCACCAAAGTTTTAAATGATTTTAGATTTGCAACGTCTATGCTAGCTGGCAGCTGATACTGTGCCTGAGCCAAGGGATTAACTGCTTGACACTAATAAAACCCTTAGTCTTATTCCTAATTTACAATTTTCGGACAAGAAATAGTACAAATAAACTGAAAATAAAAGCCAAATTTACCAATAATGAAATCATGTATTTGGCCAGGCATAAAAACCCTCCTAAACATAAGAAAAGCCTTTGGCTTTAGGGACGATCTGTCTGATAGAAATAAACAGCTGTGTAATTAACAGATTACATGAGCCCAGATATATCAGAACTCACTAGCAATGCATTTCAATAACTTGAATAGCACTTCAGAGCCTGGATATGTGGTGTCATATAAAAAATTCTCATGGGCTCAAGACACACACAGAAGACTTCCAGAAGGTCATATCATGCTTTCTTCTTCCAGGCAGGATTATTTCCTATATTTACTAATTCTTCGTCCACTCTTTTTCTGATCTCATGCCTCACCATGCACTGTGCATACAACACCATTATCTCACACCATGTCGTACTCATCCATTCCTTGTTTAGGAAATTTACGTTCTTAGAATAATAATAATTTACCATTCTTTCCAGCAAAACCACGATTAAACCCATTGCAATTAATGATGCGCAGTGTGGAACTAGGTGTTCCATGGAACAGGAGCTTCTCATTATTTGTGTTCCCATTCTTTTTGTCAAGAGATAGCTTTTTGATTTGGTAGGTCTGCCACAGGTACGGGTTTTGTATCCTTTCAATCTGAAAGTTAGAAAATATAACACATTATTGATAATTCCCAAGATCCATGATGACAGCAAAGTATTCCAAAAATAAATATAAATGGCTGATTTTCAGATCAGTGTCTATTTTAAGTCAAGGCACTGGAAAGACAAACGTTATAGCATGTGAAACAATAATTTTAAAAAAATAACCAGAATACGATAGCCTAGAGAAAGTCATTAATTTGGCCATTTCCTTTTAATCTTAGGAGCCTTGCCTAATATACCAAATATGTGGGGCAAACACTGGCATGTTCTCAGTACAGTGATGAACTTTTTAGAGGTATAATGCAGCTATTTTCTGCTGTTGTACTCAGGGTCGTCCCTGGGGGGGGGGGGGGCGAATGTGGCGATCGCCCCAGGCCCCGCGGTTACGTGGGCCCCGCGGCCCCCCACGGCCACACTCTTCCCTGCTCTGCGGGCCGGGAGCACTAAGCCCGGCCTCTGGGATAGCCCTCTCTGCCCCCGGGGTGGAGCATATGGCTGGGGCCCACCTCTGGGCCGGGCTGCTGCGACTTGCCCCATACGGCCAGGGCCAGCCCTCGGCGGCGGCCTCGGGTCCCCAGCTGGGGCACCGGCCGCAGCAGCCTGGGGCCCCGGCTGCGGCCGGCTCCCTCCACCAGCGGCCCCTGCTTCCGGGGCCGGGCCTAGAACCGGCTCTCCGCCAGCAGCCACAGCCTCCCCTTGCGGGCTGGCTCCCTGGGGGGGAGAAGCGGCCCACCTGTCCTCCAGCACGGGGAGGGGAGGGCAGAGCCACCCCTAGGCCAGTTGGCCCTGGGTCCCGCTCCTCCCACGGGACAGCGCTGGTTGTATTATGGCTAGCCAAAGGGGCTTTTGAGTAAGAGGCATTCTGAACATTTGAACTCTTAGACGATAATTCTTCTACTAAGAAGGAGAATTATATGGGTATCATTCTGCTTCTACAAGAATAAGCTTCTTTTTTAGATCATAACTTGGAAGTCAAAATTATGTCCTCAACTTTACAATTAAGCCTCCTGAAAATTTGCCATTTAGGAATACACTACCAGAGACCAAATTCTGCTGGCCTACTCATGAAAGCAATCTATTTGTAAGTTGAACATGTGGTTGCAGGATGCAACCTGGTACATCTGCATCAGAAGTCTGATCCAGTTCCGACTGAAGGCATTAGGAAATGTTCTGTTGGATCTGGCTCAAAGAGCATTTCTGGAAGTCGGGGCACTGATGTGGAGTACAGAGTACGGCTGCACACCAGTAAAGTTTACAAATGGACTCAGTGACCTCTCATGTCCTTTCCAGTTTCTGTGATTCTAGAAGAGCTTCCAATTTGCGAGTTAATATTAATAAGATCTAGAATGGGAGAAGCTGGTTTCAGTCATGCTATTGCATGTTTGCTAATTAGCATTTTGCTCCATATTTTTTTTAGTGAGTCAGGTGCGATGGCATTCCTCTATTTTCTCAGAATATTATTCCTTAGGTTAGTGAATCTCACCATTGGGAAGTTTTCTGGGACCTTCAGAATATAATTCCCCATGCTTAATTTCATGTAATTTCTCCTAGTTCCATACCCTTTTGATGATAGTTAATTCTGCTTTGTCCTTGGGACCCACACCTTTATAAAGTGCTTTACAATCAGGCAAAATTTACTGAAGTCAATGGCCCAAATCGTGGAACCAGCACATAGGCTGAAGAGGATCTTCCTATGGGACTTACAGGGAAGGAATCTGTCCTCCCAGACTTTGGATTACCAAGAAAACTGCTCTGTGACTGATACTGTGACCTCAGGGCTGCAGAAGCGTGTGTGTGGCCAGCCAGCTCTCCCTCAGCAGAAGGATTTGTGTAAATGCAATTCCTCTGAACCCAGTGTTCCCCTGGCCTGCCTCACTGGGCTGTTGGGAGCTCTGCTTCCTACAGCAGGGCCCCATAATGCAGAGGTATGTGCAGATCTCCTGCACCAGATTCCTTAATCCTCACTCCTTTCACCAATGAAAATGCACTGTGGATGAGGAAGCAGTCCCAATGAGAGGCCTGTGTCATTAAGGACTTCAAGAGTGAATCATTTACTTGGTGGAGATTAATCTGACTGTTTCTTAGAGAAGGTTTAATATAACATTCACAGCAGAAAGGTTTTTGTTTGCTTTCTGACTGCATGTATGTGTGTGTGCCTATATTTCACATATAAATGACCTTCAATATCTCATTTCCTAATTTGAAGACACTGGACACAGCCTGCCTGAATGCCATATCACAAGGGCTATGTCTACACTTACAAAAGCTAGTTCGAATTAGTTAATTCAAACTAACTAATTTGAACTAATTTCAGTTAGTTCGAATTAACCTAATTTGAACTAGCATGGCCCCACTGGAATGCTAGTTCGAACTAGCCATGTCCATGCAGGGCACTTGCTTAGTTCGAATTAGTCAGTTGCATGAAGGTCAATCTGCCGATTAGTTTGAACTAAGCAGTTAGTTCGAACTAATATGGCCACATTTGACTTAATTCGAACTAACTATTTCAAATTAAGGGTTAGTTCAAACTAAGCAATCGAATTTATTAGTTCGAATTAAGAAAGCCCTTAATTCGAACTAATGAAAGTCTAGTGCAGCCAAGGCTTAAGTTAGTTCCAATTAAGCTTCCTTAATTGGAACTAACTTGCAAGTGTAGACATAGCCAAGGCGTTGACAGCCACTTTCCTTTCCTATTAGGATGGAAAAGTTCCTTAGATTTGTTATAAAGTTTTGGCTTTTATCTATGACGTCATTGTGAAGTGTTGGGAAAATGCTGAATGACACAGGGTGACTACAAGTAAATACTCAATAAAAAATATAAGCTAAAAGTTTCTACTTGTTTTTTCAGCCCCAAAGTTCACTCTCTTCATGTTAATTCACCTTCTCTATTTTGAATGTGGAGCAGGATTTCAGAAAGTTCCTCTGAGCATCTTGATATTCTGGCTGGGCTGCATTTAGGGTAACGACTTTGACAAGTTCTTGTTTCATATCACACCACTCTTTAGGAAGCATTATTGGTTGTTCACCTGGAAAGTAAATGTTTTGTTAATACACTTAGATCTGACTCTGGTTATACAGGCTAGTGCCTTACCAAAAATGGAAAAGAGCACTTATTATCCATTCTTCCCTTCCACAAATTCTTCGGTAAACCTCTTCTTTGCCATAAATAGTCCATGGTTTCTGTCTCACAGATGATTTTCTATTTTGCTATCAATCTGAGCCCTCCCTTACCAAACGAAAACAATTAATTAAAGTAAGATTTAGAAATGTTGGGAAATTTCATTTGTTACTTCTGGACCACTCAATGTTTTGGGTCTAAGTGCATAAACTGTAATAAATGAAACAGCTCTCATGACGACTAAGGACGATTAACGTGAGTAAAGTATGGCAAGACAGGAACATGTATCCTTTTATATGGAATGGTATTCACTTCTGGCTTATAACACTTTTGTTTTATTAGTAAATCAAATGATTTATTAGCAAAATAATTAAGATGAGAAATAGTACAGTTACAGCTAATTCACTCTTCTGTCACCAGAATATATTTGTTTATTGAGGTGTGATCCAGCAAAGCACTTAAATATGTACTTTTGCTGTGTCAGGGCTGTGTCTGAAACACTCTTTTATTGGGATTATTATAAAAGGTTTTAGAAAACACAATCTGCAAGTATGGGGGGAAGGTAAAAATGTACAGTTTAATATATTCTAATTAATAATGTTACAATTTTAAAATAGTTCTCATCTTCATCTTTTGAAGTGAAATCAGTGGAAGTAAAACAAACTGAAATCATACACACTTTCATATTTCTTGAACTAAAAACTTCTCCCCATAATCAAACCAACGTCCTTTAACTGTATCTTTACTTGAGAAATCTATGGAACTACCTGCCAAATTAAGATTATTGGAAGATCTGTCTTAGTTTTCTCTATAGATACAGTGTAGCATATCTGCATGCTGATGGATCCCAAGATGTGGTGGATGATTTAGCTCAAACTTTACAGTGCAATCCATGATTAAACAATTTTTTCATAAGGCAAATTGGTTTCAGTATATTGGAAAATGGAAGCAAGTATACAAGGAATTCAGTTTAAAATTATGCGCTGGCTTCCTGACACTTCAAACTAAAATTGCTAAATGGAGTCACTGACGGGGTAATGTCAAGCAAATGAAAATTTATGGCAAAAGATGGGTTTACTTTTGGGTATGAGTCTCCATCTAGAAGCATTGCTATTGGATGATTGAGAAAGCCTTTTTGGTATATCCTATGAATTTTCGTCAGTCTCTCTTGAGAAATGTCCTCTTTAAATCTGAATTCTCTGTACCCCTTTACACTGGGTAACTTTACTAAAGTCAAAATCATTATATTAGTTTTACGCTAATGTACACTGGTGTCATTACGCGAGTTTTACACTAGTGCGAGAGAAGAATCAGGCTCAAAGGGCACATCTACACTGGAGTCTTAGGTCAACTTAAGAAAGGTTAAGTCGACTACAGACTACTGCATCCACATTGGGCTTTTATTAAGTCAATTTAAGCGCTTCCTTAAGTCGACTTAATAACACCATCTCTTACGGTCGACTTAACGCTTAAGTCGACCTTATTAAATCGATTAAAGCCAGTGTAGACAGGGAAGCCCTTAAGTCGGCCTAATTGGCTTCCAGGTCCCCCCAGGGCTACCCACAATGCACCATTCTTCAGTCGACCTAGCACCTGCCAGTGTGGACGCAGGCAGTCGACAGGAGTGTTCAATGTGGACTCTCTTAAGTCAACTTACCAAGGTTGACTTCAAGTCGACCTTGTTAAGTCGACTTAACAGAGCCTCCAGTGTAGACATACCCAATATGTTTACAAATACAGGTGTGTTCAGCATCATCAATAGGTTCTAAGAACACAGACTAGCATTATTTAAAAATTTTAAATATATGAATGAAAGCATGTGTACATTGTCAGACCCTTCATGCAATAACAATAATAAAGCAGCTGTGAAGAACAGATCATCAAAGTTTAGTTTACCTTCATCCTTTGGGATACGTTGAATATTTACAACTATTCCTTGTTCACCAGTAGCATGTAGAGTTTTCATGTCTACCTTGTAGACCTTCTTGAGGAGACTTATATTAATGTGAGATTTTTTAGCTGCTTTAGCATCCTCTAAATGCATATTTGTCAGAAGGTCAAAGTCTGTGAAAGCACTATTATTTATGGAATATTTCCACTGCACTAGTTGGCTAATGAGTTTGGCTTTTAATTGTTCTTCTTGGTCAGCTTTGACTCTTTTGATCATGTTTTGAATTTTCATGGAAGCTTCACAGACATCTCTAGTCATACCAGAAACTCTAACAAAAGCAGGA
Organism: Pelusios castaneus; assembly: GCA_007922175.1. NCBI lineage: Eukaryota > Metazoa > Chordata > Testudines > Pelomedusidae > Pelusios > Pelusios castaneus. The sequence goes on from ML685777.1 coordinate 11,257,760, forward strand.
GTTTCCTTAGTTTCCAGATGAATGATAATATGACTGCTTTTCTGCAGTTCACTCAGTTGCTTCACTTCTACTTCACCAAAACTTTCAATTACTTCATCTGAAATAGTGTTTTCATACTGTTCCTTTAAAATCAGATTATTAAGCCAGGATTCAGTGGCTTCCACATCTTTCTGGCTTTCACCACAAATCTGAAACACAGCTAAATCAATTTTCTTCTCCAGAACCAAAGCACGTTTCTTTCTGGTAGGACATTTTTTGCTTGTAAAAAAAGCTGTAATGAAGCAAAGATCCATAATTACTCAATTTGTATTTTAGAAAATATTTAGTTCTATGCATCTGTTTAAAAACATTCGTTACTCACATGTTATCTTAGAAAGCCAAGATTCTGATGTCGGTGAAACGGTAACTCCTTCTCTTTTCTGCATACTTGCGTAAAATGCATTTTGCATATGTGGTTGGAAGATGACTATTTTAATTTTTTTCACGTGCTGGACTGCTTTTGTACTTACAAAGTCAACTAGAGCATCCAGCATGTACTCAGCTACGTTAGCTGGATTCTGCCCTGCCTGACCTGTAACAAATAAATAAAAAATACACATTTGCTGGTGAATGGTATGTGAACTGAGATGGTCTCTGTATCATAGAAACTCCCTCCCTCCTCCGCCAATGCCCCTCACTTGCACTATCTGAAGACCTTGTGAACCGTCGCAGCAAAAAGATCAAAGAATGTTTATCTTCTAGTCTGCAAGCTGTCAGGGTAGAAGAGTTCTCTGTATAGGGCCAAGCATGCTGTTGGCACTATACACAGTGATGTCATAATAATAATAATCAAAGGCAGCTCCTCCAAGTCAAAATGGAGGTATTTTGTGCTGCTGCTGTATCTATGCTGTACTTATTCTGTGGCTCAGCAGAAGACTTCATTGTCCATAATTATAACAGATAACTATGACTATGGCGACTTATTGAAACAATGAAGTCAATACAGTCTCCTTCTCTTAATGAAATCAGGGCAATCAAATACGCAACAGGGTTTGCAAAACCAAAGTACTGTAAAAAGAGATTTATTTTGTGAACTCTTTAAGAGAAAGCTGGCTCCAATGTTCTCTGGCTGCAACCGTTCACTTACAGGCTGCATTCTCTGCCAGTAGTGTACCAAGGCGGGGAGTAGGGGGACAGGCCTGAGGCTCGGGATTGCAGGGGGGGCACCAAGCTGAGCCCAGGGCCACATTAATGCCCCCATGCAGGCGCGGCGGCACTTAGTGCTAGGGGGGCTGGCGGGGCCTGCAGCTGTGAGCTGGTGCTCGGGGTGTGCAAAAATAATAATCAGTTTTGGTTGAAATCAAACTGTATTTTTTCCCTAGAACTTTAAGCTCCACGGCCAAAAAAAGTCAATTATTCTTTCAGCTCTGGTATTAACTGGCACCTCCCTTAGCCAGGCCATTGTGCGTTACTGCATGTTTTATTCAACATCTCTCCACGCAATGCAACCTCTCAGCCAGAAAGTCATCTGCCAGTGTTATGATACATGGTTTGTCTATAGCAAGCCAGTTGAACCAAGCAATTGGGCCACTTATGGACCAGAATATGCTGCTGCTGAAACCAATAACAGTAGACTTGCATCAGGCCTTCAGATGCTGATACCATATGGATACTTGCCATACAAATCCGTAATTGTAACTTGACAGTTTTAAATCTCTTCACGGATACGATTTTAAGTGTAAACTTACAGTGATCTTAATTTTGTTTTTCCTTTCAAACTCTACCTGCTGCTCTGCCCAACAATTCAGGCAATAAGACGCTCAGTTCATCATTCTTAAAAACGGACCACACTTAAGGAACCCTGATTGTTTTCCTAAGAAAAAGCTGACCTGTTCCAATTGCTGGGAAGGCAACAGATGTGTACTTCCTCAGTTCACACTCCCGGAGCACTTTCGAGACCTGCGCTTTAATATCCTGATGATGGACAAGGTGAATAATTTTCCTGCACATCAGGTTCCCACCTTGTGTGGTTATAAAGCCATGGTGAGGCTGCAAGGCTGTAAGACAGAAGAAAAAGTAAGAAACACAAGACAAAAAGATCAACCCTTTATCATAACAAAAGAGCAGACCTTCCGTTAGTGTAGAGTGGAACAGCTCTGGTGACTTAAATGGAGCCGTGCTGATTGACACCAGATGGGAGTATAGCTTCAGGATATAAATTTGCCTGGTATTTGCAAAGAAGGTAGAAAGGAAATCTACTTTGAAGGTTTTATTCATTAAGGTTGGTTGAAACCAGCTTTATCTGATTATGGTTTTCACTGCTCACATTCTACTTTTTGGGTCCAAACTTCATATATGCCCAGAATTTCCTGTTTTACGTATGACTGAAATCTGGGAGGTCAGCACAGAACAGCATACTCGTTAACACAACCTGCCTCCTAATGTGTATTAAATTTAAATAATTAGATTTGTATTATCAACATTTCTTAAAATATGTATCAATGGAATGTGCACAGTACCTCTGCATGAGAAATCCTTAGCTTTATTTATGCCATTTACCTCCAGACATCTCAAATGATCATCATTTTACAGCTGACAGACCAACAAAGGGCATGTCCATACTGGAGCCTTAGGTCGACTTAAGGACGGTTAAGTCGACCTACAGACCGCTGAGTCCACACTGGGTGCTTATTGAGTGGACTTAATAACACCACCTCTTAAGGTTGACCTAAGGCTTAAATCGACCTTATTAAATCGATTTAAGCCAGTGGAGATGGGGGTAGCCCTTAAGTCAACCTAGTTGGCCTCCAGGCCCCCTCGCAGAGTTCCTGGCCACCCCTCCATCGACCTAGCACCTGCCAGTGTGGACGCAGGGCTGTGGACTCTCTAAGTAGACACAAGGTTAAGTCGACTTAACAGAGCCTCTAGTGTAGATGTACCCAAGGAGGCTGAGGCACATACCAATCCATGGGTTGGTGTCATTTAAAATGTTGTGTTTGAATTATAAACATATAAGAAAGGGCTTATGCTGGAAAGAAAAAGTGGACTTGTGAGCACAAAGGTAGAAACAGCACCATAAGGCAGAAAGGCAATGAATCAACTGTGAGATTATGTACACATCCCACCAAGGTGCAGAACAGAGTCAGTTCCCAGTGGGTTGGGAGTTGACGGCACTTGGCACAGAGTGGGAGGCACTCAGCACCTTGCAGGATCCGGCCAATAAACCAGACTTGCCAAAAATGAAAAAAATTTGAAGCAAGAGGTGCAATACTGGAACTCTACTGCCAGAACCAAGGGGGGTGCGCTATTTCATTTTCTGATTCAGGAAATGCACAAAGGGTTTTTCTTGCACTAGTGGCTGCCAACCACAAATTGGCAATGGTTAATTTCAGCGTTGGTTTGTCAGAATCCAAAGACTGTAGATGAGCTCACAGACTAAGTAACTATTGGGCTACATTATTTCAATTAACAGCAACTGTGCACTTTTAAATACAAGAGGAGAGACACAAATAATCTCTAAGTCCCAGTGGGGTAGCCCTGTTACTCTGTTTCAGCAAAACAAACAAGGAGTCCTGTGTTGTGCCCCTGAAAGCTCATGCGATAAAGAAAGTTGTTAGTCTTTAAAAGTGATACAGAACTCCTTGTTTGTTTTGATAGTCTCTAAGGGTGCGTCTACACTGGCAACTTAAGTCGACTTAAGGACGCTTAAGCTGACCTACACAAAGCCACATCCACACTGGGCTTTTATTAAGTCGACTTAAGCGCTTCCTTAAGTCGACTTAATAGCAGCTTAAGTCCACTTAATAACACCACCTCTGAAGGTCGACTTGAGCTTTACGTCGACTTCTTAAGTCGACTTAAAGCCAGTGTGGACGGGGAATAGCATTAATTCGACCTTATTAAGTTGACTTAGAGCCAGTGTGGACGGGGAATAGCATTAATTCGACCTATTAAGTTGACTTAGAGCCAGTGTGAACTTAACTTTACAAATGTAGACATAGCCTAAGAGATTGATCCTGCACCCACTGAAGTCTGTGGCAAAACTCCCACTGTCTTTTCCAGCAGTGGATCAGTCCCAAAATTGCTATCGCCTCAGTTCAGGAAGGCACACCAAGCATGTGAGCTTGAGTCACATGAACTTAAAGTGACTCTGAAGCCAAGAGGCCTCATGAAACTTAAGCATGTGCTTATGTACCTTCATGAATAGGAGCCTACGGTTACATGACTTCCCATATACCTATTAGGATCAAATATCCTCTCTTCTAAATTATCTTCCTCTTCCAAAATTAATACACCTCCCAAGTAGGTGCCATGACAGAGGGTTTTAAAAAATTCAATAAAGTCAGCACAATTTTATGTAATGTAATGTGCTTTCTTATTATATTATCCAGCTAGGGAATTGTAACATAAATAAAACATAAGCAGCCATTCAATTTTTGGAGGGCAGAGGTATAAAAATAAAGAAATCAACAGACTATATGTTAAATTATACCAAGTATAGCACATTCGTTTTGAACCTGGGGTCCAGCCGCTTCCATCACTGCTTTGGAGACACCTTAAATAAATGAGAAAGCATGTTAGTTCACTATGTCAGTTTCACTGTTGTTCTCAAAAATCATATCACAGCTTTCTGAAAACTCCTATAATAAACTCTCAAACTTTGCCTAGCCACCTGCTTTATTTTCATGTACTAACAACCAGATTATGCTTTGCTTGAATAGCCAAAACTCCCATGGGGTCAGATCTGACAAGATGCTCAGCCTCCCAATTCCCATTTCGCTCAGTAAACTGCTTAATATCTCATAATGTTTGCAAAGAACACACTGCACTTACAGATTAACTTTTATTTCACAGCTCTCTTGATTGACAGTGCAGCAGCCACCCTGCTCCATTACCTGAGAGATTGCCTTTCTTTGCACCATGCTGCTACTGCTGGGAAGGGATCAGCAGAGATGGTCAAGTTGAAGCCCCCTTGACACAAATGAGTGGCAGCTGCTAGTAAGGCGCTTCCTGTCAGAGGTCCTTGACTTTGGAACTGACTTACCTCAATGGAAGGCCAGAGCCTATATTTGTTAACCTTCTGGGCAAGTGGCAAGATCCATTTTATCTTGGGCCTCCAAAGAGGGAGATAGGCTAAGGATTGGCAGAACTTGGTGGATGTTAATTTACTTATGGGAAGTCCTTTAAGCAGGATGAGCACCTAACAATATATTTAGTATTTGGGGTAGGAATCAACATCATGGAATAGAATAAAGAAAGGGAGAAGACGAGGGCTCTCCCTTCAGTCTGCTCTGACTTGTGCCCAGGTACCAGCCCAGCATACCAATGGCTCAGGTTCAGAGAAGAACAAAGGTGGCTTGATGTCACCTTTTCCATATTGAAAATGCTTCCTCCGTTTCCAGTAAGTGGCGGTGAATTTATCATTAAGTTAATATGCATTCAATAAGGTACCTGATGTGGTATTGAATGACGAATTTGAGATGTTTACAATCACGTCTGTATTTTCCTTGGTAATGTCTCCAGTTGCTACCTGCAATGTGATGGAACCAAGCTGCATTTCATGAACTCCCAAGACTGGTGTTGAAACATGCCCCAAAAAAGCTGCAAGGACAATGAAAATACATTGAGAGAGGCTTGTGCTAGTAAAGGTGCTGTCCCTTGAGCTTATGTAAGCTTCATAAACTCAGCACAGAGCTCACAATATGGGATCTGCAGAAATAAAGTATCCCCTTTACTCCAATATTCTCTAACTCAGCTTTTTTTGCTTCTGCTTTTCATTATTATTAAGTCTATAGGACTAGGGAGACAGAGAACTCTCCCAATTTAAGCATTGTGGAGCCATTGCTAGGGCCCTGTGCCGATTCAAATATGTGGATCCACATCCCACCTGCATCCACAGTAAATTGTCTGCAGATACCCAGCATCGCATCTGGGGATTTGCAGGGCTCTATCCATTGCTACTCCCATTGATGTCGATGGAATTTTGCTCTGAACTTCAATGGATAAAGGAATAGGTTCTATACTCTCCTGAATGACTCTCTGGTGTTGCATGCTGTTCATTCACATAATGTGCTGGCAGAATATCCCTCCTAAAAATTAATAAATGGAAAGAAACTAAACCTGCTGGATAACTTTGTGTGGACCATTTAAGTTACAGAGGTGGGAGGAATCTTCACAGATGGCCTAAAAAGGTGTGAAGGGAAATGATGCTGTTGAGAGCCCACCCTCTTAGTGATTGCTCTTCTAGCATGTTATCTGTTGTTTCCTTGGAATGGTGATTGCACTTTTCTGATCTCAGCAACCACTGCAATCCGATGGTGTAGTACCAGTGGATTCTCCTTCACATATTAAGACTGGCAGCAGCTCTGAAGAGCAAGAATGTCACCACAAGAAAACATTTTCTCCCCTAAGTTTTCCATCTCCTGGGTTTAAGAATGTCCGTTCACTAGTCTATTCTACATCCTGGTGACATTCTCCTGCCCATTTTGTATTTGTAAAACTGCTTAAAACCCCAACCCAATTCAAACAAATAACCTTACCTGGACTCGATGAGGTGGCCTTGGACTTCCCATTGCTCCTCGATTCTAGTTCATTGGTAAATGCCTAGAAAGAGAATCAGAGTACTGCAGACAAAGTTTCAGGGATTTGCTCACCAGAAAGAGGTTCAAACTAGCTATTCTCATAAATAAAATTAACAAATATGTATCTCCATTTGAGGAATCCCATGCACATAACAAACGAGGAGTCCTGTGGCACTTTTAAAGACTTTTGGATCAGGCACATAATATTCATCTCACCCAGCAGAGTCTAAGGGTATGTCTACACTACAAAAGCTAAGTCAACTTAGAGAGTCTACACTAGTTTCTTAAGTCTACTGGCGAGGTCCACGGAGGGAGCTGCGGCTTCTGGGGACAAGGGGAGCCCCGTGCAGCTCCCAGGGAGAAGGGAGCTGCATGGGGCTCCCCAGCCAGAGCTCCAGCAGGGAGGGAATCTCCCGCTGGGGCTCCAACAGCAAGGGAATCCCCCACCGCCTGGCCGGGAGACCAGCAGTGAGGGAATCCCCCGCCACCCCAGCCAAGCCCGGGAAGGGAGAGCAAAAAGGGAGCCTGGCAAGAAGGGAGCCCAAGAAGGGAGCCTGGGAAGCTTCTTGCCGGCAAGCCATGGGTCCTGGGGAGAAGGGAGCCCCAGCTCCCTTCTTGCCAGACCCGGGGCTTCCCAGGGAGAAGGGAGCAATTCCCTTCTTGCCGGGCCCCACACGGTCCGGGGATAAGGCAGCCCTGGCTCCCTTCTCCCGGGGAGCTTCAGCTTCCTTGTCCCCAGCCCTAAGTCGACTTCGGGAATTAAATCGACCTAGGGTGTCCACACCGGTTTTTGGTCGACTTAATGAATCGCCTTAGCCGTTAGGTCGACCTAACCACTGGTAGTTATTAAGTCGACTTCATGAAAGCCCGGTGTGGACGTGGAGTAATTGTCCTTAAGTGATCCTTAATTGCAAGTGTAGACGTACCCTAAGCGTCTGTGGTAGTAATAACGGGAACTTTTGTGGAAACTAGGTGGTGGTAGCTGCAGGTATTTTTACTGCTGTGACAACCAGAGCTGCTCTCAGCAGGGTTAAAAAAAATGCAGCGTTTCAAATGCCTGCAACCGTGGAATCTTTCCTACATTAATACAACATTTCTACCAGCGGTGCAGCTGCACCAGGAACAGCAAACATGAAAAACACTTTGATTAAAAGCGTAATGGAGACTGCACCCTAAAATGCGGAGCCTAATGAAACTTTGGCACGGCTAAGCAGTGCATTTGTCTTGTATTGGTTAGCTGCTTTTTGGCATCTAGTGCTGCACCTCTTACTTGCATGCGGAAGCACTGGTGCTTTAGAAGTATGCCTGGAAAATGCACATACACAAGTGGGGAACGAGGTCTGAAAATCAGGACCTCAGGTCAGAAACATTGTTGATCATATGCCTAGTCTATTCGTGCATATGTAGAATAAAGACATACATACAGGTTCTTAATTCCTCTCCCCCAAAGTTTTGTTACTGGCTACTAAGAATGAAAATGGGACTTTTTTTGTTGATAGGTCATAGGTTATGCGGTTTAGTCCCCACTTTAAGGCAAAAATCACCTGTTTGTGACATCACAATTGGTTACTACAGAAACAGTCATATTGTCACATGCAGGAGATAATAACTACCTGGGGAATAAGCAGACGGATCTGATTAAACAAAAAACCACAAATAAACCAGAAAACAAGTGGAATACAGGAGAACGGTTTCTTGACAGAGAGTGAAATTCTGGTCCCATCAAAGTCAATGGCAAAACTCCCTTTGATGTCAGTGACATCATGATTTCACCCAGCATGTTTTTGGATTTCTCTGAGGAAGCAGGTGATCTCTCAGGGTGCATCTACATTTAGAAATTAAGTCGACTTAAGCTTGCTTAAGTCGACTTAATTGAATCTGCGTCCACACTACATTTTCCTTAAGTCAACTTAAGCAGCTGCTTAAGTCGACTTAAGGAAAATTAAAGTCGACTTTACTAAACTTCCTTTTAAGTCGACTTTTCTGGCTAAGTCGACTGTAGAAAGTCGACTTAGCCAGTGTGGACGTGGAGTAGCCCTAAGTCAACTTTAAGTCGACTTAGGAGGCTTTAGGGCTTCCCCAGTGCCCTCCCTGCCAGGGTGGCTGGCACAGGGAGAGCCAGCATGCCTGCCCACCCTGCCCCTATGCCCTGTCAGGGTCCCTGTCCCCCTTTGCCCCATTGTACCAATGTACAAAGGCTGAGCCCCCTGGCACTTGGCAAGGGGTGCCCCCCCTGCCACCGTGGACCTGTCTCAGGTCCACCTAGCCCCTACAAGTTGACCTAGGTGTCCAGTGTGGACGCTCTAGGGCAATTTGGCAGGGTCCCCTGTAAGTCGACTTAATTTTTGAATGTGGACGTGCTAAGTCGACTTAAATTAACAAGTGTAGACATAGCCTACATGCCCAATCCTCACTTAGCAGACCAAATCCTGAGGTCCCCATTCACTTTTTACTAAGTCCGCACTAGAGCGAACTCCCATTGAATGAAAGAGGAGTTTGCCTATGTAACAATCTCAGAATCCAGAAAAGTGTAATCAAGAGCACCTCTCTCGTGAAGATGGAGGTCCCAGGTAAGTGTCACAGGCGCAGGCCCATTGAGACATCTCTGTTAACCCGTCAGTAAAATAACTTATCACGTAAATAATAAATTAGGCCTTTAGAAACATTAGCACTAAATCATAATGATCATAAATAACTAAAACAGTGTCATAGGAAAGACATTAACATGGAAGAAATTACCTGAATATTATCCTGATCTCTTGGATGCAATAGAAAATGAACTTCCCAAAGAGACTTCAAGCTGTGGTTACTGCTGAATTTGAGCACTTCATCAAACAGTAACTTGGCAACAACGGGTTTAGGAAACCCAAAGCCCCCTGTCCCGATTGCTGGGAACGTGATCGAATGTAGGGACAGCTCTTCCGTTTTCTTCAGACATTTTTTGACTATGTTTCCTAGGGTCTGTATAAAAATAGCAATCTTTGTTTTTGTCAACAGTCTTTATTCTTTAATCCCAAAAAGTAACCATTGGTCCTAAAATCCTCCCTTCCCCCCATTATCAAACATCCATCACACATCTTGAGGCCATTCAAACTGAAATAATGCAGCAGATGCTCCTTGCTCACTGCTATGTAACTTCAGTAAAGGATCCACATTAAATCCCTCTCCATTGTAAATGAGGAGCACATTCAAACAAAATTAATGCTCTGAAGAAAATTTATAAAGACTCTTACATTCAGGGCAGCTCCTCCTCCTTGATCCCATACAGGAACAATGGCATGGAACAGAAAACTGCAGGTGAGGTTACATCCACTTGTTTGGAGCACAGATCCTTCCTTAGGTGTTTGTCTTTGGCTTTCTTCATTGAACTCTTGCTGGAGTGCTGGTCCAGCCTTCTTCAGCAAAGCTTGAGAAAGCGGACCTACACCAAGCCGCAGATCCATGCCCACACTGCTCACAATCACGTCCGTCTGAAAGAAAAACAAATATTTCTAACAGGATCTTAAATCCAGTCCTTGCTTACAGACAGCCCCCCAACCTTAAGCAAATACCAGCAACTATCCACCAGACAACAGCATTGACCCAGACATCACGTTCTCACCAGGGGCTCTCCACAGAAGGTATAGAGAGGTGTCAATCTGTCCTGGGAGCACAGGAATTCTGCCTTATTGATACTGCCTGCAGTATTTTCTAAATTCCTCCAAGGAGAATTGCTACTGTGCAATTTCTCCTTCCCATGGCACTTCCCAGAAGCACCAACAGAAAACAGCAGTTGCACCAAAGGGAAGCTGAAGCAAATTTAGCCCAAAACACTTATGCCCTTGAGTAATTTCACACCCCTGAGCTATGCCTCAGATGTCACACACAGCTGTAACTTGATGCTGTTCTCCCTCCCCACAGCTGAGATGGGACAGGATGCTTCTTCTTAGAAAAGCAATATACCAAATATAAACCTGTGATGGTAGAAACTGAGGTGGTCTTTTTACTTCATAAAAGACAGTAAAGAGCAAAAACCACCATTTTTTGTTTTGCATTTCCTCTTTAACACTAAATAGGGAGGCATTTTGAACAGTGGGTACGATAGGTTGTTACAGCACTAAAACTTACCAGTATAAAGCTGTCAAGGGGTGCGTCTACACTACATTTTCCTTAAGTCGACTTAAGCAAGCTGCTTAAGTTGACTTAAGGAAAATTAGGTCGACTTTGTTAAACCTAGTTTAAAGTCGACTTTAGGCTTAAGTCGACTTTCTAAAGTCGACTTAAGCCAGTGTGGACGCAGAGTAGCCCTAAGTCGACTTAGAGTCGACTTAGGGCTCTCCAGGACTCCCCCACTGCCCTCCCTGCTGGGGGGGGGGCACAGGGGGAGCCTGGCGTGCCCCCCCACAGGGCAGGGCAGAGCCCTGCCCACCCTGCCCCTATGCCCTGCCAGGGTCCCTGTCCCCCTTTGCCCCACTGTACCAAGGTACAGTGGGGCAAAGGCTAAGCCCCCTGGCACTTGGCAAGGGGTGTCCCCCCTGCCACCGTGGACCTCTCCCAGGTCCACCTGGCCCCTAGAAGTTGACCTAGGCATCCAGTGTGGATGCTCTAGGTCGACTTTATAAGTTCCTCCCTAAGTCGACTTAAAATTTAGGTGTGGACATGCTAAGTCGACTTAATAAAGTCGACTTAAAGTCCCAAATAACTACAAATTTAGGATGTTTGAATCCAAGTTGAATGTGATTTTAAGTCCACCTTTAAAGTCAACATACAAAATAATTGGCTTTTTCAATATGCTGTATTGAAATTAGAAAAGTTAACACTGTTGTCCATAGAGCTTTAAGCTGACAGATGGGCATCTGGTTCAAGAGGATTTTTAATTAAAAAGAAAAATCCGGGGCTGTTATGACATACAGACTACTGAGATGCACTGGGAGCCACTAATATAAAGAAAAACAAACACTCAGGGTGTGATACGGATTCACACTGGACTACACAAAGACAGTCCAGATAAGCCATTCTGAAATGTTTCAGCTGTACTCTGGATAAGCAGAGAGTGTGAAAACAAAGAGCAATTAGTTCAGGTTTCCAATGTACCAGTCCAGCCATCAGTAAAAACAAGCTAAGCATCTTCTTCCACTCTTGCTCTTTCAAGGACTCATAATTCCTACAAGTTGTACAAGTCCCGAACGTTGGCCTTCCCCAGTCGAGACAGAGGGGAAGGAAACAACTCACAGGCCACCCCTTGTATGGCAGCAAGACCAAAGAAAATGGCACCTCTTGAACCAGATTCCCATCCGTCAGCTTGAAGCTCTATGGACAACAGTGTTAACTTTTCTAATTTCAATACAGCATATTGAAAAAACCAATTATTTTGTATGTTGACTTTAAAGGTGGACTTAAAATCACGTTCAACTTGGATTCAAATATCCTAAATTTGTGGTAATTTGGGAAAAACTGGGGTTTGGAACTCCCAAACTGGGGGCAATATGCAAATGCTTATCTTTATAGTGAGCTGAACCAAAAATACAGAGCCAAACACCCTTGAACTTTTGAATATTGGAAAGTCAGTTTTAGATATAAACTTTGTGGCTTGGGTCCCTTTCCCATTTATTGATTAATTAACACACCATGGGTGTTTCATTATAGATTACTAATTTTAGAAATCAGTTTAAGTGATTTCTTTTCATTTCCCATGTAACTCTGGAAAAAAATGTTTCCATGCAGCTGGATAATATCTGATAAATTAAAACACCTACTGTAGCATCCTGAATGTCTCTCTTCTCCAGTATGACATTCAGACCTTCATCCGTTGACATCATCTGGAAACCCTTCCTGTTCTGAGCACTTCCACTTTCTCTGGGCTGGTGGCCTGTTTTGAAATGAGGCAATACATTGTGTTGGGGTGGTTTCTCTCTAAACACGTCTTTCAAGGCTTCACTGAGAGCCTGAACTGTTTTTTCTGTAAAGTCCACGAGATGAATCTCCTTCAGGCAGCTGTCCTCTGCAGAATCTTCCAAGGTTTCCTTGATGGACGTTACAATTGAGTCTGCACACAGCTTTAATGGGAATCCAAAAATCCCAGAGCTGATAGCAGGGATGGCTATGGAATGGTGATTGTACGTCTCAGCCAGGCGTAGACTTTCCTTTACTGCCCTTTTTAACAACCGTACACACTTTTCTGCTTCATCATCCCTCCACCTGGGCCCAACAGCATGAATCACCTGTTTACATGGGAGGTTTCCAGCGTCTGTAATAACGGCACGGCCAGGCTGCAAGGAGCCTCGTTTCTGTACAATATGGTCACATTCTCTTTGTAGCTCTGGCCCGGCGGCTTTTAAAAGTGCCTCAGCCAGGCCACCAATATGCTTTAAGTCCTCATTTGATGCATTCACCACAACGTCAGCTGGATGACTGCACAAGTCCGCTTTGTAAACGGCTACCGTAACCCCACCTTGCAGGATCATTTTACAGCGGACCTTTTTAGTCTGACCAGTACCCGTTGCATCATCTTCGCTTTGTTCTTCTCCATCTTCTTGAAGCCTGATCAGACACTTAAATTGATGCTTTGCCTCACTGACATGCAGGCGTTCCTTGTCTCTGAAAAATGCTTTGGCTCCTGGTTTATCAATTAACACATTTGAAGAATAAAGTGATGATAGAACTTGCTCAATCAGGCGGACACCCTTCAACACTTCTACTTTTGGTCCACACAGGGAAATACTTTTACGGGAAGTCTCTGTACCAAAATTAATTGTCACATTTTTCTTTTTCAATTCAAGACAAACTTGGGATTTTTCCTCCTCTATGAACTGTACAACTGCCATAGACTTAACTGGAATTAATTTTTGCACCTGTGTGTTTCTTTCTACAAAATCAAAAAGCTTCCGATAAGCTTCTGCTACGGCTTTAGAATAACCAGTAAGAACGATGTTTTCATCTCCTTCCAGAGAGAGCAGGTCATCAATTATTAGCATTTCCTGGGATGAATTATATGTCTTGTGCAAGATGCTAGTGAGTTCCCTCCATTCTCTCTTTTTGACGACCTCCCGGTCTTCCAGAGGAATGTATTTATAGTTTAATTCTGTCTTCATTCGTTCTTCTGCTTCTAAGAGAACTTTAGGAGAGTCTCCTACGAGCAGGACAGTATTATTCTCCAGTTTATAAAAGGCATTGATTTGATTAGTCACAAATAAGCTCCGTGACAGCATTTCATTATCTACATGCTGTAGGAACTGGAAAATCTCAGGAGAAGTAGTAACTGACTTCTGTGCCATCTTCTGCACCCTTTCCAGTATGTCACTTTTGACTTTATATACTTCTGCAACTACTCCATGCAGGGCAATTGTCTTCTTTGCAGCATCATAAGAGATCTTCAAGTCTGGGTGTTCCTTGTAAACATTCTCCTCTAGCCCAGCACTGTGTAAAACTGCATACTTTTCTGGGGCAACTGACATAGTTGTTTTTATACTTTGCTTTTCCCTTTCTGTTTCTCTCACAACGTTTTCCATATGTTCTTTCAGTTCTTCCTCCACACCCTCCACAGCCAACAAGTCACCTGCTATGATAACCATCTCCTTAGAAAGGTCAGGTACAGTCAAAACATAGTCGTTCATCAATCTGGTTTTTATGGCTTCCCAAACCACTGCATTTACTTTACACTTAATAGTCTTGTACTTTGACATGACACGTAAGAACTCATTGGAAGCATCTTCTTTCCAAGTCGCAATCAACTTAATCATTGACCGTCTCTGCTTAGACAAAGTTGTTGAAGGACACAACGTAATTTCCGGGTATGCACATTTGGTAGGGGGCCATTTTAGCTCACAATGGCAATTTTTCATTTCCTGGTTTATTTCTTGGATTAGTTTATCATGGCTCTGTAAAAACTGCAAGACGTGTGGATCCACTGGGACTTTGATTGGTTCTGGCATCTTTATTAGTGGTCTCTTCTTTCCATAAAGAGCTGTACCCAAAGAATTGTAGTACGGATGTACAGAAATTGGTATTTGGTCAAGAGAATGTTGCATTTTCAAGACAGTGTTCAGATCTAAAAAATACAATATAAAAAGATTTTTTTTTTAAAAAATATCATCCTGAAACAATATTAAGCAGAACAATAAATTCCCTTTTGTGTCTACTTCTGTGTTTTGTGATTCCAAAACACTGTTTTCGGAGGAGCAGGAGAATGAGGGTTTTATTGATGTTTTGTTTTCAATTTGTTTTGTTAAATATACCTGCCCAGGCATTTATCTTCCCAGTTAAGATTTATTCTGAGGGCTTATTGAGAGATGGGCATGGCAAAAGGAAAGGAAAAGATTTCTTATTCTAAACTTCATAACTACAATTCTTGGTCCACTGCTCATCAAAAAAGTGATGTGAAGTATTATGCGTGTTCATGCCATTTTAAATGGGATAGACAATGCTAGGGAAAATGTGACTGAAGAGAGTACAGAAGGGGCATTACCATGAGCCAGGTTACACAACAAAGTCTAACATACTGAAACTTCTTAAGTAATCATTTAGCATGTTAGGCAAAACTAAGTCACTTGCCAGAAGTCTTCAATTAAAAGTCAAACAACATTTTTCTGGAGACCTGGGGATTCTGAATAAAGGGAGCTGGTCATTGGAACTGGGCCTAACATTGTGATGAGGCACTGGATCTACACCGATTCAAAGGAAACAGTGCAACTTTCTGAATCAGCACCATTTAGAAGTCAGTCTTCCAGATGCTGAAGAAATTTGACCCTGCTTAGCTTATAAAATCCAAACAGATCACAGCCCAAAGTGGTTTAAAACACCTGCTTTCCCTATCCTCACGTTTAATTATGTAGGCTGAAAGACCTTTGATGCATTTATATTAGGAAACAACAACACAGTCATCGATTCATACATAACAAAGATATTACAGGTCTCCTGTACACACGATGGAAGAGTTCTGGAACCCTAAATATGCAATAAATATGCCTGGGTATTTCTAATCAACCAGATGATGAAGTCTGACTCAGATTCTACTTAATTCTTATTTAGATATAAAAAAACCCAAACAAACCACTTTCATTGGGTCAAATTCTAAGATGCTGAGAACCTGCAAGACACCTTGAGGCCAACGTTGAATGGAAGTTGCACTCAGCACCTTGCTGGGCCCAAGCTTACTTTTATGACACTGAACCTGGGTCTCTTATTAGTAGAGTAGCCATCTATTTTGAGGCACCAAGATGGCCAACCATTTTCTAAGAATATCGTGTTCATTTTCTAATAGGAAGTCGCACCGAAAGTGAGACAGTATTACCTTTGTGATCATCAAAAGTAACAATAGCTGACTTCTCCTCAGGTACCAGTTTAACATCTAATACGGGGCCACCTCCATTCTTTGGACTTTCGAAGTAGATAGTGACATAATCTTTGGGAACATTACATGGTATGTTTTCAGCCTTGATGCTTTGTGTTAATTCAAGACACCTGGCAGTAATTTTGAAGTTTTTAAGTCTGTTGTTTTGGGCACACATGTTCACTAATTCCACAGTATCTGAAATCAGAAAAAAAAGCATTCATGAAACATTTCATAGTGTATCATCATGGAGCTCAGCTATAATTTCTGGAATGGCAATGAATATGGTTTTGGTTCTGTTTACATTTGTAATTAAACCATTTTGAGCACTGGGCAATTTTCCTAGTCTAAATGCCCCTTTATTTATGGCAGTGGATTCCACAGACCAATTGTGTAATAAAATATTTCTAATAATTAGTTTCAAATTCATTCTCTTTCAATCACATTGGCTACCCTTTTGTTCTTGTAGTATCATAAAGTTAAATGGGAGCACACAATTTACTTTCTAATTACTATCCATTATTGTATTTCTCTCACAGGTCTCCTCCTATATCTCTTCTGCAAGATAAGTAATCCTAATCTTTTTACTCCATTGTCATATGGAAGTTGCTCCACATTGCCAATACTTTCAAACATCTCTGGACTCCATTCCCTCCTATTTCTGTTATATCTTTCCTGAAATGGAAGGACCAGATTGGAATCCAGCATTGAAAGTGTGATTGTCCCATCAATTTATGAAGTTGTCATAATAATATTTTCAGTATTATTTTCTCTCACAATCTTTCTCGATCCTCACATTCTGGTTGTCTTTCTATTGAGAGCTGTACACAGAGCAGATGTTTTCTGGGAGCTGACCACAAAGGAACCCAGAACTTTTTCTTAAGTGATTGTAGTCCATTTAGATCCCAATTCAGCATTCACGTTTTTATTGGAATTGGCTCAAATTCTTAATGTATTACGTGATAGCCACCTTTTAATATGACATCTAAAAATTATCGGCACTGTATATTCTGTCTTACCTATGGTTTTTAAAAAGGTGACTACGGCAGCATTTATTTCAGGTATCATTTCCATCATGAAGTCATTATCTCCTGATAAGCCACTGATATTCTCCAGCAGCATACTTAACATGGACTCTGTGATAGACTCTTTGATATTTTCAAACACAACTGGAGATGTAATTGTTTGGGGGTGTTCTTGAATATTCTCTACGAGGAATGCACTGTCTTCTACAGAGTGTTCCTTTCTTTGCAGGACCTCCTGCACATCTAGTTTGACAGAAACAAAAATAAAAGTATGTCACTGTGTTACATAGCTGTTCATTTCATGGGGTAAACATATTAGGACAAACTCAATATTACTTTACTTTCTATTTTTTTTTTATTTTTTAAAACGTTCATTTTCTCTCTTTCTTAAAAGGACTCTTGCTTTCTCTTCTGGAAAAAATAAAATGACTGTAAGAACAAAAGCTTTGCTTAAGTGACTGTATACTACAAAACATCAAAGTGTTTTCATGCCTATCTACAGGAAAATCACCTGCAGGAACAGAGCCTCATTTACCACATCTGATAAAACATAGAAGGCACATGTAGGCATAAAATGAAGATGAGCTTAAGACACAAAACTTGGTTGGAAACAAAGTTTGGAAGTTTTCAATATTTGGGGTTATTCTGGGGTCCATCTCTAGGATGAACTAATACAACACAGATGTTAAATTTAAGTACATATTGTTAGAGGCAGGGAAGGTCCAATGTTTTAAATGAGACTATGAAAGATAGTTTTGGATGTACTTGATAACTTGGGACACTGACCAGACAGGAAGTCATGCCTAGAATTTTCAATGACAGCCAAGATATTGAGGGACACATCACTGCTCCTAAAACCTTGAATGAGAGAGATTCATACGAAGTGATAGAAAAGCATTAGTTTCAAGAGCATCTTTAGGTGAATGAAGTTTTCTTTTCTGCACAGGGAGGAGATAAGTGATATAATAAAGTCTCCGAGCTTGAGCACTCTCAGTAGAATCACAGTAGTCACTTGCTGATTATGTCCCAAATATTCCTGTTTCCTGGCCACCTATCCTTCTGAACAACTTTTGAGCCAGGATGCCAAAGCCAGAGAGCCCTCTGAACAACTCCCTACAGAAACAGAGGTCAGCGTTGGAAGAACAGTTTTACCGCTAGCAACAACATTTTCATCTGATGAAGAACCACTTTGTTCTTCGATGTACAGTATAATGAAGGATATTTTACCTTGCTCTTGGGATTTGCCTGCTGTCTCTAAAGCCTAAAAATAAAACGACAGCAGAACATTAATAAATGGCCCTAACACTCCTGTTATTGCTTCAAAGCTCTGGACACTGTGGGTTAGGTTTGTATTTACTTACCTGTTCAGGAGCCAGCTCTTCTTGAGACACAGCTTCTTCAGTTTCATCTTGTGTTTCAGGCCACGTGACCAATAGCTTTAAGCTTCTTTGATCTGGCAAATCAAGCTCATGGGCCCTTCTTTCAAGAACTCGTTGCCTCACTAAATTACAAATAAAGAAAACGTATAACCTTGTTAAAAAGGACATTAATCTGTAGATCTATGTGACTCTTACACGCTACTCACCATTGAACATATTTAAATATTATACAGCTAAAACTGTATAAGCAATAATCACATGCAAATATTTTTAAAATCATGGCACTAACACAACACATATTGAACTTTATTAGAGCCTTGTTTGCCTAGCGCCCAATGGAAGCGCAAGCAGGTGCTTAGGTTATTGCTTCTTTGGGCAGGAACCTTTTTATCACAGATCTCTGGCAACTAGCACACTTTGGTGCTATAAATAAATAAATAAATAAAATAATACTGTGTATATAAAAATATAAATAAATTAAAAATAAAAATAAATAAATAAAATAATACTCCTACACAGGGGCTAGGAAACTCCATGCGTTTTCATTTGTAGTGTTTCCTCTCAAACCATTAGTGGTGGTGGTCTGAACTGGAGGCACAGACCTGGAAAGGTGTTTGGCTCTCTAAGCCTTTTGATAGCCCAAGAATTGCATGGATTTCAGAAAGGCTGCAGAAGTCTGAAGCTTCCACACATCTCCATAGGCTTCCTCCTCCATTATGGCACCGTGGGTCCTCCCTCTGGAAAGGCACTGCAGATGCACATGAGGAGTTACTGCTTGATTGACCAGTACTAACTTCTGGATGGGTATCTGCTCAGAGAAAGTCCTCAGGAACTAATGGTAACATGTACCACTCAGTCACTTCTCCTTAATTCCTTCTCTTTTTCTTTTTGTCTTGAAGCCCTGACCCTGCTAAGGAGTGTCTGTGGTGACTAGAAGAAGAATGCTACACAGCTGCTAATCCATACCATGTGTGTGTCTCCTATTCTGCCACAGTTGAATGAATACCTTCCATATTGCGCACTATGGGGCCTCATGAGGACCACTCTATGTTTTAAGACAACAGAGTCCTGTGGCATGTTTAAAGACTAACAGATTTATTTATCGCATGAGCTTTCATGGGAGAAAACCCGACTTCATCAGACGTTTTGAAGATGGGAAAGCATCTGATGAAGTGGGATTTTCTCCCACAAAAGCTCGTGCGATAAATAAATCTGTTAGTCTTTAAAAGTGCCACAGGACTCTGTTGTCTTTCTACAATAGACTAACACGGTTACCCCTTTGGAATTTGACTCTATGTTTTAAGTAACTGTGTGCCCTCTCCTGGTTACAGGGACTGATATGAAAATACCGAAGGTTGGTACATCCTTTGGACCTTGCGTTTGGGTGGTTTACCCTCAGATGCTGCAGAAGGATGTGATGTTCAAACACTGAGTTGTTTTAACTTTTTTCTTTTTAGTGGTGGATGGGCCTTCACTCCTTGGAATTGCTAAAACTTTAATTTTTGCCACTAAATAATTTGTAAAGCAAATCCAGTTTTTTAAGCCAACTCCACCTGATCCAAATTCCAGCATGAAAATGCTAGCCTGTGGTTTCCCTAAAACAATCTAGGAAGTCTGAAATAAGCTACTGAGGACCTTGAACTAAAGTCCAGTTTCACACACGCCCAGACTTTGAGGAAGTTTGGCTTCAAATCCAATGCGAGTGGCTAACTCCAATAATGGGCACAGCAGAACACTGGATCCAAACACTCATGAGTACTAGGGCTTAAGCCCATTTTAAAGCAAACTGCAACAGTGTCAGAGGAAATTCCTCACTCAGGAAAGATTTCCAGCTCATTTCAAGGCTCTCTCAATTTCAGAAAATCTTTCTCTGGTAAATTGATCTTGCCAGTTCTTCAATTTTGATCAGTGTTACTTGATTTTAACAGCTGTAGGAAGTCAGAGGTGTGGCAACATAAAGAGTTACATAAAATACTGGTTCTATTCATTTGTAGGAGAGTCATGAGAAGAGAAACAATCTAGAAACACTTTATTATTTGCATTACCACATTATTATTGCGCCCTATTGCACTGGGTGCTGTGCAAATTCATAGTAAGAACCAGTCTCTGCACCAAAAAATAGTAATCATAGGCCCCAGTCACGCAAACACTTCTGTCTGTGCCAGAGGCGGCCTTAGGGCATCTGGGGCCCTAGGCGAAGGCCCCTTGTGTGGCCCCCTATGGGGTCCTCAGCACCGGCCCAGCTCCCCACCAGGGGCCCTAAACCCCCCTCCCTACAGCCCTGGCTCCCCGCGGTCAGCCCTCCCCATGGCCCTGGCACCCCACTGGGGGCCCCAAATCCCCCCCCCACAGTCCCCTCCCACAGGCCTGGCTCCCTGGCAGGGGCCCCAAAATCTCCCCCACAATCCCAGCTCCCCACCGTTGTCCCCCCCCAGCCAATCCTGGGTCCCTGCTGCTGGCCCAACCCCGGCTCCTCACCAAGGGTGCATCTACAGTAGTAAATTAAGTCGACTTAAGCAGGTTTAAGTTGACTTAATTTACTCTGCGTCCACACTGGAGTTTCCTTAAATTGACTTAAGCTGCTCCTTAAGTCAACTTAAGAAAAAATTAAGTCGACTTAATAAGAGCTCGTTTTAAGTCGACTTAAGGCTTAAGTCGACTTCTTAAGTCGACTGAATCCAGTGTGGACACCCTAAGTTGACTTACAAGATAAGTCGACCTAGGGCAGGGGAAAAAGGGAGCCCCTGCTCACTTCTCCCCAGGAAGCCGCTAGCAGCTTGTCCTGGGGAGATCCAGTCCCGCAGGGGGCTGGTTCTCCCCAAGACTGGCAAGCCACTAGCGGCTTGTCCCAGCTCCCTTCTCCCAGGGACCCCCGCAGTCCTGGCTGAAGGGAGCCCCGCGGCTCCTTTCTGCCCAGGACCTGAGCAGTCCCAGCCAGAAGGAAGACCGTGGCTCTGGGAACACGGGGCTCCCTTCTCTCCGGAACCCCAGAGGTCCCCGCCAGAAGGGAGTGCAGGGCTCTCTTCTCCCCGGACCTCAGCGGTCCCGGACAGAAGGGAGCCCTGCAGCACTTTCTGTCTGGGACCACACTCCAGCTAATAGGGAAACTGCTGGGCTGGGGTCCTGGAGAAAAGAGAGCTCCGTGCTCCCTTCTGGCCGGGACCGCTCCAGGGCTTGCTGGCTCTCCCCTGGACCTAACCAGTCGACTTAGAGAGTCTAGTGTAGACTCTCTAAGTTGACTTAGTAAGGCCAGCTTTAAGTTGACTTAAGAGTCCTGTGTGGACTCTCTAAGTCGACTTAATAAGGTCAACATAAAGTCGACTTAGTAAAGTCGACCTACTAAAGTCGACCTAAATATCTAGCTCAAATGTCCTGAAGGAGCCCCCTCACTGCTTTGCCTACCCCAAAAGCTGCCTCTGGTCTGTGCTCAACTGGATGTATGTGAGGTGCTCCCTCGGTGAGCTCATGAAGTGAGTGCGTAAATGTTTGCAGGATTGAGGCCTACAACTTTCAGCTCTCCAGTGCAGCAACTGTTCACATCACATATCTGCAGAGAGCTCAGCTCAGCGGGCTCCCAATCTGACGGCTGCATCCAGGCACTACTAATGGGGCTACTTGTCTGGTGAAAGATAAGCATGAGCATAAATGTTTGCAGGATTAGGGTGTTCCGGGGATCTAGTCCTTGCATTATGAAGAGGCCTTATCACAGAGACATTCCATCGTTCGTAGCAACATAAATGTGATGACGTCAGTCTGGTCAAAGCAGAGGATTAATCTGTTCTTCATACCAGATGCTTGATTGGGCCATGAAACCTGAATATATTTACTTTCTTGCACAGTGTTTTTGGATCACTGGCTCCATCTAGTGGATTTTTGTTTTGGTTTTTGTTCTGAAGCTCTGCTCAGAGTCAAAGATGATATGTGGTAGGGCCTTAATCAGCTCAAAAATTGGCCCAAAAATTACAAAAAGAGGAAAGGACTGACTCGTTTCAGGTCTGAGACCTATTGGATCTGTGCGGGTCATGTAGATGAGACTCAATTTTCCATTCAGTAGATAAGAGCCGATCATTAACAGGACTATGTTCTGAAAAGAAAACTCTTGCGATAAATAATAAAAAACTACGTTAATGCAGCACTTTCATCCCCAGTGTTTTACGGAGTTCAGGCAGGCTTTCACTGCCCCTAACATGGCCATCAGGGGAGTGAGGTTTATTTCCACACCTCTATGCAGCCAGTGCTGAGGACAGCTGGCTCTGTGGGGCCAATACTTCCCCAGTCTTCACACGTGAGCATGTGCATAGGGAGTGGTGAAGAAAGGCAGAGAGTGGGGACTAACCCAGCTCCAGAGCCCTGCCTCCTAGCAGAATGACCAAGAGCTGAGCTGACTCAAGCAGGAAGTAAGTTGTGCCTTGTATGATGCTGCAGTAATTTAGTTACCCCATTCTTTGGGTCACAATTCTTTCCCAGGGCTGCTTCTGGGGCAAAGCACTTAGACATTGCCCTTATTCAGGGCAGGAGTAAAGGCTCCATCTAGCCTTCCGTAAACTACTGTATGTATGGAAGAAACATTTCACCCATCCCGGAAAGGCAGCCATTTCTGCGTGGAACGCAGGAACTGTTTAACAGTACAGAGTAACATTAAAAAACAGTTTACTGGCTTCAAAATAATACCTCTGTCTGGGCTCATTTTTACCTACTCATACAAGTAACACTTAAGGTTACAAAAAGAAAAAAAAATCTTTTTATAAGTTAGCTTAAACTGCATTTGGCAGCACTTTGTGGATAGTTTTCTCTGTTTCTCCAGTTCCTGGGGGTATTTCATTAACAGGGGAAACTACTTTTAAATATAAAATCTGCAAAAATCAAAAACTGGATTCGGAAGGACATGTAATACCTGAAACCACCTGGAACCTGTTTTGTTTTTTAAATCACTAGATTTCAAGCTGATGGTATCCTTTTAAGGACCGAGCGGGAGACTATCCTATTTAATGAATCAACAAGGCAAATTTAAGTTAAATAGAAGGGCAGTTACACTGACAAGCATCTGCATGGGACCACGGCGCTGGTGCCTCTATAAATGCAACACACACCTCCCCTAGCAAAAATGCCAAGGAATTCTTAATGGCCACTAGTGTAGACGCAGCCCTAGTGAGGCTGCTGAATTTTTTAATGTAATTCAAAGCATTTCTATATTTTTCTCTGCATCAACTCATCGATCACAAATTTTGAAGCAACATCTGGGAACATCCTCTCTGACACTGAAACCATTGAGTGTCACACAATGGGAAAGTCAAGTGGAGGAGATAAAGCCTATCAAACACCAAATTGGGAAGACAGATGATGTCATGCTTGCCATTATGGAGGATAATGCTATGACAGGAACTGTTTGTGGGAGAACAGTGGCAGAGGGAAATGGAATCACCAGAATCATACATAACATCACATTTCTGTGTGGCTTAGTGTTGTGGCATAACATACTGTTTGAAATAAATATTGTAAGCAAGAAACTCCAAGGTGTTGGCCTTGATATATCTAAAGCAATGGAAAAACTGGACAAAGCAAAGTCATCTTACTGGTCAGATGAGGGATTTCAAAATGTTCTGAAGAATGCACAGAAGTTGGCAGAGGAACGTCACACTGAAGCTATTTTTCCATCCATTCAAAGATACAAGAGTCACCGAAGAAGACATTTTGATTACGAGGCAGTATATTTGGGAGGTTGTATGATATTCCAGAACTCCTCACTATACCTGAAGAAGACCTATACCAGCAATGCCAGGCACGAGAGACAGTGCTGACACTTGATGACATGCACAATATTGATGCAAGTGATTTGGGTGAAGAACTGAAAGCCCTTTCAAGATACATTTCACCAGGATCAACTCCACAGGCTGTTCTGGAATATATATGCACAAACAAGATGACCCCTCTGTTTCCAAATGCTTTTGTTGCTCTGCGCAGACTTCTAACACTTCCTGTAACAGCTGCCAGTGGAAAACGCAGCTTCTCCAAGCTGAAGGTAATAAAAACACATCTTCGCTCCACAATGACACAGAAAAGGCTGGTTGGCCTTGCAACCATCTCAATAGAGCATGAGCTGGCCCAGACCATGGACCTTCAGGAAGCAGTTCTAATCTTTGCAATCAAGAAGGTACGGAAAGCACCACTTTGATTATTCAAACAGATATAAATGCCCGGGTTTACTAAGCAGACAAGAAAAGTTACATTTGCTGTTCAGGCATCTGAAAGTTAATTAAATTTTTTGAACAAGGCATTTTAAGTTGTTAGCTCTCCTTTATTGGGGTAGGTAGCAGAGCAGTATCATGAGAGGCGTAGAACAGGAAGAAAGCAGAATTGAGACCTTTCAAAGTTTTGACCCAAGTGAGGGGCTTGGGGGCATCATTTGATCCCTGCCCCAGGTGCCAAAATGTTGTGGGCCAGCCCTGAGTCACAGACATGCCCACAACGGGCTGGCACACACAAACTACAACCGTGAGGGTGATCCAGCGACTGCGCAGGAAGGTGGTTTTCTGGCATTGGTGGTTGCACCAGAGAAGTTGAGAGCTAGAACTTGAAGCCTTTGCAGCGCAGGAAGGTTGTTACAAGCTTCCCCAGACAATCCAGGCTAACTTACTATGAAAAATACGGGAAACTGTCACAACAAATGCTCCCAAAATAGACTAACAAGGGGAGTCCTGGGGCACCTTAAAGACTAACAAATTTCTTCGGGCATAAGCTTTCGTGGACTGCAACCCACTGCGTCAGATGCAAAACAGACTGCTTTTCACACCCTGTCCTTCAAAAAACCCCAAGTGAGAGCTGCCCCCAAATGAAATCTAAAACGCCCTCTCTACCCCAACCCATGGGCTAGGACAAAATCCCGACCGTCCTTCCAGCCCCACTCGCTGTAGGACCCCCACGCTCCGGATCCCTGCAGCGTGTAGACATGCACTGTCTGTTCACACGTGTCCGCGGGGTGCAGCAGGCAGCGGCCGGGGTCCCCCTTACCTTCCTCCTGGGCAAAGCAAACCAACACCTGGGCGGGCCGCTCCTGGATCTCGCACTCCCCCCCGCCCGATCGCTTCTGGCTCTGGAAGTAGCAGAGGAGTTTATTCCGCAGGCTCCGCTGGAGCCCCGCGCCCCCCCAATCGCCCTGCACCAGCAGCGGGAAGGAGCACCTCGCCCCGGCCATGGCCAACTAGTTCCGAAGACCCAGGGCCGCGCCCCGCCTTGCAGGCCAGTTTCGCTTTCATTTCTCCGTGGGAGAATCATAGTCCCCTTTCCCCTCCCTCCCTCCCTCCGGTTTCTGTACATGTAGGGACTGGAGGGCAGGAGGCGGAGCCGGGGATCGAACCTGTTTCCCACTGACACAGGAGCCCCTGGACCCTCCTCCACCCAAGCAGACTTCGGTCTGCTACTGCCCCCTCTGCACGCCCACATCTGGGCAACACTTGTCTTCTCCCCAGCTTGGTTCTGCCTCGGCCCGCCCCCACCCCTGGTTTTTCCCTAGTAAAATGTGGTGTTAGCAGAGAAGAGCTGCCTGGATGGGCACCATAAGCATCGGAATGTCCTTCCGAGGAGGGTGAGGCCAAGGCAGAGTGAGGGACTATAGTTCATGGTGGCAAAGAAATACAGCTGCTCCCTGGGCACAGCAAATGTTGCCTCTGCCCTGTCTCCCTTTCCCAGTGCTGCCCTGCCTGCAACTGGTTTTATTAGTGTCTTACGGACAGTCACAATAACAGCCCAATCAAGGAGGAATACTGCACGATGAATAATACACGCAGGGCACACGACTGGTTCCTCTATAATCCGCTGGCATGATGTTCCTTTGTATACCGAGACTCATCCCTGGCCTGGGGAATTTCCAATATAGGCTCTAGAAAGTCCCATCAATTCCTTCTCCCTGTGAATGAGAGAAGCTGTTGGTGAAGGTTTTACTTACAGTCGGCACTTCCAGACCTTCTGTTAGGAGCAGCCGAAAATGCCTGTGAGGTGTGAATCTGCTGGAAGTGGGAGAGACCAGCCAAGCATCTGAGAGGACACAATGGTCCTACAAAGCCACCTCGCTTCTTCCTAAGACATAAACTGTGTTCTGCTTAGCATAGTCTCAGCTCTGAATCAGAATCCCCCTCTCGCACTCTAACCTCCAATCACACTCCTCCCTCCACAAGAAGTTAGTATATATTTTTGAACATGTAAATAGAATTTAATATTTTTCATATACACTGGCTAAATTATATTTAGAAATAACTAACCTAAATACATTACGGGAAATAAGGCTATTGGTCTGAAATCCCAACTAAGAGTGATGATAGGAGGTGGGAGAAATGTAAGGAGGTGTGGGTTATGGAATAGGGGTTCCTGAAGGATGGTAGAAAATAATGGTATAAGCAGAATTACAGCCTGGAAGGGAGGAAGGGAAGTTGAACAGAAAGAAATTGGGAAAAGGAGTCAGGGGCAGAAGCAGTGAAAAGGGGAGGGGACAGAAAGTGGAGGGAAGAAAGGGAGGGAGGATATGGTAAATGTTCTTCCTGATCATTTTCTTTCTGTAACATCTCCACTAGTCTGCACTACTGGGCTTTCTCTGCTTTCCATAGGATTGTTGGGGAGCCACTCAAGATGGTCTTTAGCAACCCTCTCTGTCAGCTACACCTGTTCCCTGTGCTCCCAAGGGTGTTGTTCCAAAGCTGTATGACAATACTTGAAAAAAGAAATCCAACTTCATAAAACTTCTTTACAGGCAATTAACTAAATTCTTTGACAACTAGCTTGGTAGATAAATCTACACCCTACTTCTATTAGGAAAACGGTGCTGTGCTTGTGGATAGGAGGAGGATAGGATTTTTTCTTGCAACACATGGACAGGAGAGCAGACCTTGCACAAAAAATATGGAGTACAAAAAATCCTAGATTCCTGGTGAAGTAAGCAACACGCCTCAGGGAGGCTGTTTCTTCTGACAGCCATTTTGCTGATGCAACAGCTACCAAAATGTATTGATGAAAAAGAATGTTCCATTGTAAAACATATTCATCTACAAAAGTTATTTTTAAAAGTAGAACTTTGATTCTGCAAAGATGGAAGGCCTAGCCCTGAGGGAGAACCTTACCTTCTAGTCCTGAAAGTGCAACCATTTCCTTAGCTTGCATCGCCAACTGCACTGAAAATTCCACCCTTTCCAGGGTAAAGATGAGCAAAAGTAACAAAAACCAAAATGAAAACAAGTTGTTACAGCTTTTCTTCCCTCTCCAACATGTAAAAGCAGTACCCCTGGTAGTCCCTTAGGGGTGCGTCTACACTGGCAACTTAGGTCGACTTAAGAACGCTTAAGTGGACCTACAAAAAGCCACGTCCACGCTGGGCTTTTATTAAGTTGACTTAAGTGCTTCCTTAAATTGACTTAATAACAGCTTAAGTCCACTTAATAACACCACCTCTGAAGGTCGACTTAAGCCTTAAGTCGACTTCTTAAGTCAACTTAAAGCCAGTGTGGACGGGGAACAGAGCTAAGTCGACCTTATTAAGTTGACTTAAAGCCAGTGTGGACAGCTATGTCTACTGTTAAGTAGACTTAGCAACGTCGACTTTAAGTCGACCTTTTTAAGTCGACTTAACAGAGTCAACAACTTTACAAGTGTAGACATAGCCTTAGAGTTTAAAGCCTGGTCTACACCTAAAACATAGATTGACCAAGATATGCCCTCATTGGTTTGAAAATTTCACACCTAAGAGATGTAGGTGAGCAGACCTCAGCCCCAGTATAGACTATTTCCATTGACCTAGCAACCACCTCTCACGGTGGTGGATTTTCTGTAATGATGGAAAAAGCCCTTCCAGTGCTCAGGCATGTGTACACAAAACATCAGAGTAGCTGCACTAGGGCAGCTGTGCCTCTGTAGCACTTTCAGTGTAGACATAGCCCGAGAAGAGTTGCTACCTTGCATCTTGCACGGGGTGTGTCCTTGGGCCCGTTTTGACCACAAACTCACTGTTTCTCTTTCCACAAAGCTACTTTCTTTTGCTCTGCTCCAGTTTGCTGGATTCCTTCTCGGGACTGGGCTGTGTTGAAGAAAAACTACTAATCAAGTAATATCAGGTTTCAGCAAGACACCCCTTTTATTCCAAGCAATTGCAGGGAGAGAGACAGTTAACACCACAGAGTGTCCTCATCTGTTAAGTGAGCTCTGAGCACATGCAGATTTTCCAGAGTATTTATAAGAAAAAGCAGTCAGTACAACTAGTACAAACCAGATAGAAACAGCACGACCATAAGATAAGACTGATGCACCAGATGGAGGAAACTCATCTTTCAAAGCATTCCATCCTTATTTTGAACAATTCACAGTTTCTGCTGACAGTTAGCGATTGCAACATCTTTCTTTTACATACATGCTGTTATTGGGCAAGTTTTGAGGCCTGCAAAGTTTGTTTCTACAACTATCCTGGCCTCTAGTTAAGAGAACCCCCTTCTTGGGTTAGTTTACTCAGCTGTCCGGCTTTCTCTTTAGTCCTAAAGACCTCTTCCTAAGTCCCTGACAGACTCTGTCCTAGGACCTTTGACAAGGACAGCCCAGAGTTCCTGCCCCTCTACTAATCCTGCATTTCTACTGTGGAGATCTGAGTCATTCCATCTCTGGCTGCTCCAAATGAAGCCCACCCTGAGCCCACCCAAGCCTTCTCCGTTGAAGCAATAGATGCTGTTCCCAGAGATACGGCCCCCAACAGGTGCTGCATCTGGGCACCTTTTTACTTCAGGAACCTCACCCTCACAGAACAAAACCATGAAATACTGGACAAGGAACTCAATACGAGTAAGGCGGCCTTCACATAACGGCACCGCTCTATCCAGGGGGCCCGGTACCCAGTCTACATGTATACTGACCATAGTAACTTGGAATATCTGTGCAGGGCTAAGATCCTTAATCAGCAATAGCTTTGATGAACCCACTTCTTTACATGTGTCAATTTTGTTTTTGCCTAAAAATAGCCAGGCTGACGCACTGTCCTGGAAAGGAGAGCATCTGGGTGACCCAAAAGGCCATATCCCAAACCCTCCAGGCTCCTCAAGCCACAGAACTTGCTGGTGCAGCCCCTGGAAGGAGCTGCTTGCCTTGCACTGGTCAGCCTTAATCCAAGGGTTCCCCCCAGTGAACTGGAAGCATGAAACAAGGAGGTCCCCGAGGTCCATGGTGGGATACTCTTCATGAAAGAACATATCTGCTTGCCACACCAGGCTCCAGAGAGTTGAAGCTCTGCAAGCCTGACACAATTACCCCCAGCAGGACAGTTCAGCTGTACCAAGGACCAGGAGCTTGCCTTTCTTGGTGGCCCCACATGTAAGTCAAATATAGACCTACACCACCGCCCAGTAACACCTAGGCCTATGGCAAGGTGCTATATGATAATGTGATAAACCCTTCTGACTCTTGTAGCTCCTCAGGGTACCATCTAGACCAGTGGTCTTCAACCTTTTTTGGATCATTGCCCAGTTTTTCAATATTTTCACATTTGCAGGAAGTTTACTGCCCACCTACATAAATTGTTACTTTTTATAAATTGTCACTGTCATTAAATTAATTGTTACAGTGTCGTACTGTTAATCTTTAATTATAATTTTCAATTTATTTAAATTTTAAACTCGGGTATTTTAAATAGGAGATCAAACAAATTTCATTCACACAAAATGTATTCATTATTCATACAAACTTTTTATAAATTACAGCCGGATGAACATGGGCATTATCTCCTTCCTTCATTTTTGTAGCGGCCACCAAAAATCACAAAATGCCCATTAGTGGGCAGTATCACCCAGGTTGAAGACCACTGATCTAGACCCTGGGCAGTTGTCACCTTAGACTTAATCATGGAATTACCCAAATCCAATGGATTTATGACACTTTTCCAAGGCGACCCACTTTTCCTCCATCAACCTGCCCTCCTCTGAAGAAACTGCTCAGCTCTGAATGGAACAAATTTATTCACCTTCATGACCTTTCAGAGCAAATCATCTCTAGTCATGGACCACAATTTATGGTCTACTTCTGGTGGGAGGTCCTCCAAATGTTATAATTTCAACTCTGTATCCACCTACCGCTCCCAGAGAAATGGCCAACTAGATAAAGCAAATCAAATTCTAGAACAGTACCTCTACGCTATATTAATTGTCACCAGAAAGAGTGGTCCTCTCTACAACCCTTCATAGAGTTTGTGTACAACATCACAGAATATGCTTCTACAGAGCAAAGTCCTTTCTTTTCAAATGACCAGTTCCACCCATTTCCACTAAGCACTCCCCAAAACATCCTCCAACCCTGCAGCTGTAGACTATGTACAACTGATAATGCCAGGCCCAAGAGGAGTTGAAAATCCACCTGGAGGACACTAAGAGGAGTTAAAAGCACTGTGTAGATCAATATCAACAGCAAGCCCGTCTTCTCTGTGATCCAGGAGGTTTGGCTTTCAGACAAACACCTACATGTGGATAGGCCATCCCATAAGCTAGACTGCCAATTCTTTGACCTCTACTGAATTTGCTGCTAAATCAATTCAGTCACCTTCAAGCTCCACCTACCTCGATCCCTCCGGGTACATATATCTGTTCCAGTCATTATTGTTATTCTCAGACCATGCCCAACCACTTCCCGCTCTGGTGCATGCCCAAGATAATGACAAATATATCACCTTCAAAATTCTTGACTCCATTAGAAAGTGGACAAACTTTGGTATCTGGTGAATGAGGCAGGAGATGGACGCTACGAGGAAGTTCCTGGGAGCCTGAAAACAAAATCCATGCTCCCTACCTCGTGAGGGCCTTCCACATCTCTCCCTTGGAAAACCAAGTCCAAGGCCACCCTGAAGGTGTCCAGGAAAAGAGTGTCATGAAAGGGCCTTAGCATCTTGAAACAGGTCCACAGGTTCTTAGGCAACCTGCACACACCAGCTGTCACTGGGCCACTCATCCAGAACTCCATGAAGTGAGGGACTAGCCCAACTCTAACCTCTCCCAAAAACACCACCTGTGAGAGTACTGTTTGAGGATGTTGACTGGTCCCACCAATTGGCCAGACTAGACTATATTTAAGCAGAAGGAGGCACAGAATTTGTTTGAACAACTGGGAGACATTAGGGGAGCAGTTGATATTTAACTGAACCTGACTCTTGTTTGAATCTCCGGTTTTTGATTGTGGCTGAGACCTCTGGATTAGTTCCTGGCTCTGAGCCCTGTCTTGGATGCTAACTCAGACCACTAGGTCAGAACACACCTGCTTTGACCATTAGGTCAGGTTACCCACATCCTGACCCTGACAAGCTCAAGCTAATTGAGACTAGGTACTGGGCAGCAGCAGTCACTACAATAAACATCACATGGTTTATATATTTTAATAACTTTTACTGAATACGGCCTGAATCAAGTGACGTGGTGTCAGATCAGGCCTGCCATATGAAATGAATTGTGATACTTCTGCTGGACTAAACATAAGTGGGACCCAATTTAACCATTATGCCCCCAGGTAAGTAAATCCCCTGCATCCCTCCTTTATATTTAACACAAGTCATTTAAGTACATTTCTAACCCATGTAATTATGTTTCTCATGTACACACTTACTCTCCTATGGCCCAAAGATTCTCTTACTCACCAGATTCCTGCATGGATTTTGACTGTTTCTTAGGGTAGCCAACTTTCCAATTTTTCAAAATCTACAGGCCTCCCTATCGTTTGCTTCTCCAACCCACTACTCAGATCATGCCCCAATTGTTCTGGAGGGAGGGGCTGAAGGAAGAGCAGGATGCAGAGGAGGGTCAGTCGCCAGAGTAAGGGACTAGGGGATATCAGGGCACCATGGGGCAGAGGAATGATGGTCACTGGAGGGGCCAGGGCAATAGGGGCACAACAGGGTAGAGGGTCAGTTCCCTGAGTGAGAGATCAGGGGCACTCAGGGCATGGCAAGGTGGTTTGAGGATCTGTCTATGGAGCAAAGGGCCAGAGAGAGTTGGAGCCCCAGGAGGCCGAAAAGGTAGGACAGGCCCTCACATGGGTTGCAAACCCAGCCATCACTCCTGCTCCTCAAATGCTCCATGCTTCAGCTTGGAAAAGAGGAGACTGAGGGGGGACATGATAGAAGTATATAAAATTATGACTGATGTGGAAAAAGTGGACAAGGAAAAGTTGTTTAAATACTCCCATAATACAAGAACCAGGGGTCACCAAATGAAACTGATAGGTAGCAGGTTCAAAACAAATAAAAGGAAGTTCTTCTTCACACAACGCACAGTCAACTTGTGGAACTCCTTAACTGAGGTTGTGAAGGCTGGGACTATAACAATATTTAAAAGGGAACTGGATAAGTTCATGGTGGCTAAGTCCGTAAATGGCTATTAGCCAGAAAGGGGTTAAGAATGGTGTCCCTAGCCTCTGTTTATCAGAGGATGGAGACGGATGGCAGGAGAGTGATCACTTGATCATTGCCTGTTAGGTTCACTCCCTCTGGGGCACCTGGGCACTGGCCACTGTCGGTAGACAGATACTGGGCTAGATGGACCTCTGGTCTGACCCAGTACGGCCTTTCTTATGTTCTTATGTCAGGCTTCCCACACCAGGTGGTACCAGTACATACCTCTCCACCAGAGCTCAGAGCCAGCTCCTCACACTAGGTTTCTCTCCATCAGCTGAGCAATTCCCCCAGCAGCTGCTTTTCCTGCCTACCTGGCAGTGGAGGCCAATTGTGGTTACTGCAACAAGGGGATATTTGGTTTCTGATCACTGCGGAAACCACAATTGGCCTCTGCATTTGGTGTCTGGTCAGCAGTGCTGCCTGGACGCTGCACAGGCCCCCTTTTGACTGGACTTTCTGGTTGAAAACCGGACACCTAGCTAAGTTTTAACACACTTTTACCCAGACTATAAACAAAAAACAAATAAATGAGATCCATCACCCCTTACATTCCTCCTGGGCAAAACAAATCAGGGTCTCTCCAGGCTTCTCCTCGATGTGACATTGCCCCACCCGATTTCTTGTGTCTCAGGAGAAGTTCTTTCCTCTAGTTCTTGAGATTTGAGCCCAATCCCCTTCCTGCCTAGCACAAGGAAAGGGTCCTTCACCTCCTTGGCCATGATCAGCTACTTCTGAGGGACAAAGGAGGGAGCCTGGCCTTACTCTCTGGTCACTCAAACACCAAATTATTGGAAGTTTCACTTTCATTTCTCTGCAGGATTCCCCTTGACTGAATTCCTTTCTGTAACACACCCAGTAATTGGAAGTTTCACTTTTTTTTTCTCTGCAGGTTCTACCCTGCTCCTATTCCTTTTCATAACAGTGACCCAGCACCCATCCTTCATAAAGCTGCTGCTCTCCCCAAATTCTCCTCCTCACCCAAGTAAACCCCAGCTCACTGCTCACATTTCCATTTCCCTATCCTCAACCAACTTCCACCTCCCTCTATACTCCCACTCCTCACCCACCAGACAACCTTCCTCCCCAATTGTCCCCATCCTTTCTCATCAGCCATCGTTTCCAATTCCAATATATGGATTATTTTACAAAGACTTTCCTGTAAATTATATGAACTATAAAACATAGGAACATATATATATGAACTATAAGAAAACCAAATTATGACTGGGAATGTGTGGGGGAGAGACAGACTGTGGAAATGAAGTGTTTAGCTTTAGTAGAGAGATAGAACTTTCCAAAGACTTGTCTACAGTAGAGATGTTTGCACTGCAGGAAAACTCCATCATCGTAAAGGATTTGCAATGGTGTAACTTACCCAGGAAAACCAGGTACATCAGTGTAACTATATAAGAGCAAAACATTCTCAGGTTTATCTATAGGGGGAAATTTCCTGGCAAAACTATGCCAGTATAATTATACTGTTATAGCTATGCAGGTACATCTCCCCATTCTTATTCCAGAATGAGTGCTTTTTGGTGTAGCATACCAGAAAAAGTGTTCTAAATAATTATACAAAGAATGGGTACAATCTTGCAACCATCTATTACTGTGTTAAGTAAGTTTTTCCCAGGTCAGACACTATGCTATGTACTGTTGCTGAATGAAAAAAACATAGCATGTGGGATTGGTGTTCCATACAGTTTTTAAACTGCAGTTTTGTTTTTAAATTATGGTCTATACTAGTTTTCAATTTTTTTTTCATTTGTGAACCCCTGAAAATTTCAAATGGATGTATGAACCCCTCTGAAATCTTAGTCTGCAGCCCAACAAGTTGAAAACCATTGATCTATATAGAGAGAAAAATCCTGAGTAAAGTTTTTCTGAAAATGCAAAACCCGATGAGACTTCACATTCCACATTTTCGCAGGCAAATTAAAAAATAGTGACAGATATTTGTAACAATACAAAATACCTCTCAGCAATATCTTACAACATGCAATAATCATTGACTGCAGCTAACAATTTTATTGAAGGCACTAATAGATATGACCTGAGGACATCTCGCATGACGATACAGCCAGAATAAAAAGCTAAATATCTGAAGAACAGATTAACTTCATAAGGTTTAGGACAGTCACTTATTTATTGGTACCAGTCTAGGTTTATTTGTTCCTTGATTTACAATGTCCAACTCTGCTGTGAAATATACACATTCAAGAACTGAACTTGTAGAATTATTAGTTCTGCACAGTCATAATTCTGTATAAGAAATATGTTTGGATACACTGCAAGAATATTTTTCATTCGGTTGATATGTAACATAAAGGAGCAGTTTTCACCAGAAAACTGAACGTGAAACTTCATGCAGTGTAAATTGTTAGCCCTGTTCTTAGTAGTTGTACATTTTTTTTAAAAGCAGATTTTCTTCTTTTTGACTATTACAAAATTACTTTTAAGCAACTGGGTAACTACATAGCAATCCAACTTTCAAAAGATAACACGGTAAAATACTTTTTACTATCCATCACAGCAGATTTCTCATTAATTAATGGGCTGTGAACTAACCTTGCAAAATAAAAAAGATTTTTAAAAGTTTTTTGTATGTAACTGAGAATGCTTATATGGTGAAAGTAATAAGATATTCTGGGTAAGCTTGAATGTCATTAAACGTGACAAACATGGATGGATTTTTCACATTGTCAGTCACACTATCAAACAGGTCTGTAGGATCAGTACTGCTTTTTGACGGTGGTGTAATTATTCCTTTTTTTCCGACACAATATTCGCCAACAAGGACTCGGGCCAGGTACATGTACTTTTTCCCATTTACATCTGGTTTTGAGTAGGCGTCATTGGCAGAATAATTGGCATGGACAGCGAAATAGGTTCCATTTCCATAGCACGCAGCTGTGGTAGAGAGAGAAAGGTTTGAGAATTGTTCATGAACCATCATTGTTTGTCTTTCACTTTTCTATCATTCAAGAACCCTATAACCGTTGCCAAATGTTACCATGAATAAAAAAGAACACCTGATATTGAAAATAGAGCTATGACACCATTCCAGACTTACTTGCCATAGAGCCTTTTACCCCTGTAAAGCATAATAATATTGAGCTCGCAGGTTGTTATCAATTAGCTCCATGTTTTAATGTCATGGAGGAGCTTCTGCACGACAGAACGCTCTCTCCGTTTATCCTCTCTGGAACCCTGTCTATCCCTCTCCAACATAGCAGATGTGAGATCTGCATGTAAATCCTCAACTCACACCGCAGTGAAGTTGTCAGCACAGCAGTTAGTTTAAAACTTTTAAAATAAGACTGTGCCATTAAATCACCTTGCCAATTCCAGACTCACAAAAGACGTCAAGGATGTCTGAGTTCAATACTTAATCAGTTGGTCATGTTCCCATTTTATTTTATATGGCCACACAAATGGATCTCTGCTGCACTATCCAGCATATACAAAAAGAGGGCTGCTGGTCAAAACTCCTGGGCCCTCTTTTCCATTTTGCTACTGCGCTTAACCTCTTTATGCCTGGGTTGCCCCACCTATAAGAGAGGATATTTCCCTGCTTTACAAGCGTGACAGGAGCCTAAATGTATGGTTTGTGATGTGCTCTGAGTTCTTCTGATGAATGAACATGTAGAAGTGTCATTATTCTATTATTATTTCAAAAGCTGAATCATAATTGCAGTGGAAAACAGCTGAGGCACATACAGCATACAGATTAGATACAGAAAGGCCAGTAAGGAACCACTGTGCATCGGATGGATGTGTATATGGATGGCATGATAAACCTACACCGTGTCTTCCTATTTTATCCCATGCTTACAAAACCAGCATGCTTTGAATTTCACATTACCATTCATTCCAGCGTAACTACGATTAAATCCATTGGTATTAATAATGGTTAATGAGCCGCTCGTTGTTCCATGAAATAAAAGCTTCTCATTATTTGTGTTGTGATTTTTGGAGTCCATTTCCTGCTTTTTTATTTGGTAGGCCTGCCAGAAGAATGGGTTTTGTATCCTTTCGATCTGCAATGTTAGAAAAACGAAATCTTATTGATAATGACCAACATCCTTCATAACACCAAATCTTGAAAACACAATAATTAATTACAGAGGGGCATTTTCTAACCCTATTTATCATGCTGTAACTTCACTCAACTCAGTGCAATTTCTCCAAACTGACATGGGTAGAACTGATTGTGTGTTCGACACTGACTGAGCGATTGTGATTAATTACGATAAATGTAACACTAGATATTCCATGAGTAGAAGCGTCTCATTTATGCTGCCATTTTTGCTATCCATCTTCCGCTTCCTTATTAGTTAGGCCAGCCAGTAGTAAGGATTTTGTATGCTCTAAGGCTACAAAGTTAAAAAAATGAGACACAATATCGATAATGACCAACATCTTCAATGAAGGCAGATTAATACTGGTGTCACGTGATGGCAGACCTGGCCCAGAATCAATGTTTTGTTTTGTTTTTTAAACAAAAAAAGTTCTTGTTACTCAGCCAGGGACCTGGGGCCACCGGCAGCAGGAGACAGGGCTGCATCACTATGAAAAAAGGGTGCTGGAACTCAGTACCCCTGATTACCATCACAAAAAAAGGGGGCCGGTACTCAGTAGCGTTTCTGAAAGTAAACAGTGTCCCTACTACGCCTAGCCAGCTAAACAGGGTGTGTGTGTGTGTGTGTGTGTGTGTGTGTGTGTGTGTGTGTGTGTGTGAGAGAGAGAGAGAGAGAGAGAGAGAGAGAGCAAGTATAGGAATGCAATGTGACAATGTGTGTAGTGGAACATCCCCATTCCTCGAATCACCATATGTAGATTTGAGCAGGCTGGCACATCTGTACTGAGGTAATAATTGTTGTAACTGGTAGGTCTAAAGTCCTGCTTCAGGACATTTTAGAAGATGTAAGGCATTTCAAAAAAGGGATTTTGCAGAACATTGCATTCAATGAGTATGTGTTGCTTATCTGTCTTTTCTCCTTTGCAAGTGGAGAAGCAACTAGCAGCATCTGATCTTTTCCCTCCCCCCTAGAAAAGAAAGGCAGCTGGCTAGTGGAAGATTGTCTTTAATAAGAGAGAAATAGAAAGGTACCCCCCATCCTATTGCTCACACTTCAGATTCTCTTACTTGGAAAGTCCCCACTTCCCCAATCAGAAAGAAGGGGAAGTTCCCCCAAAGCAGGGAGAGGAAGAGGAAGGAAGCTCATCCTCTGCTTTTAGCAGACCAAGGCAATCTGTGCTCCAGCACTCCTCATTTTAGCACCTGGCTTGTTGGAAATCAAACAGCAGTACATTGCTTTGCTCTACTGTAGTAGAAAGGCTACAATGAAAGGGTTAATATCATTGTGTTCTAAACCAGCAGCTCTCAACCACTGTGTTGGAACACATTACTGTGTTGCTGCACAGCCCTGTCTCGTGGAGAACCAGGGGGATGGCTGGATTTGGCAGGCTGGTGTGTCCTGTAGGCAGGGCCATCCCTTAGGGGGAGTGGGGCCCAGGGCCAATCGGCCTAGGTGGGGCTCCTCCCCCCCCCACAATGCTGGAGGGGAGTGCGGCAGGTCGGGGGGAGAGCTGGCCCCGGGCTAGGAAGTTTAGGCCACCCCCTGGGCGACGGGGAGAACCAGAGCCGAGGCTACCCACTGGGCGGCTGGGAGAGCCAGCCCCGCCCCCGCGCTGGGAAGCCGAGGCTGCCCGCTGGGCGGTGGGGAGAGCTGGCCCCGGCCCAGGAAGCCAAGGCCGCCTGCCGAGCAGCAGGGAGCCGGCTCCAGCTGTGGCTGCAAGCTGGCCCCGGCCCAGGCCCCACACTTCCAGCGAGAGCCGACCCCCGCTGCATGCGGCTAAGGGAGGGGCAGGCTGACCCAGCAGCCGGGACCCGCACACCTGCCCCACTCCTGGGCCTACCTGCTCCACCCTGGGGGCAGGGAGGGCCAGCCCAGAGGTGGGAGAAAGTACCCCCAGCTCACCCAGCTGCCTGGGGAGCAGAGCAAAGTGCAGCTGTCGGGGGGGTGGGGGGTCCGCGGTGCAGGTCCGGCACTGCCCCCTGGGAGCAGGACAGCACGGGGCCCACGTAACTGCAGGGCCTGGGCCCCCCCCCCCCCCCCAAGGACGGCCCTGCCAAGCGTAGTGACACGCAAAAGGTTGAGAACAACCGTTCTAAACATCTGACTTGTTGCATAAGATTGTCTGTGACTATCTTAACTGTGATGTTAACTTTGATAACGGTTCGAATTATGGTGAAATTGATACTAGCTGCTTTGCCAACATAAGGGCGTGTCTGCACTGTCGACAGATCAAGGCAGCGGCACTGATTGAGCAGAGCTGGACAGACCCACTCAGTCGATGGGAGAGCGCTTTCCCATTGAGTGAATTAGTCCACCTCCCTGAAAGGTGGAAGGTCGACTCAATGGAAGACGTCTTTGTGAAAGTGTTAGTGCGGATGGGGCTGGCAACCAGCATTTTAAACCCCAGGGGCCAGGATTTTAAAGGAGTTTCGGCACATAAAGATGCAGACAGGAGCCAAGTGGGATTTTCAAAAGCACTTAGGTACCCAACAGCCACAAAGTTCCTAGCTGCATTTTTAGGCACCTAATTACCTTTAAAATCCCCCGTTGCCTAGATGTGCTCTCAGAAGGGCTAGATTACATCAGTGGTTTATCAACTTTCTGAGTTGAGCTACAAATTTTTATTGCACTCCGGCCACCCAGGCTAAAATAGACGCATGCAGAAGTCTGCTTGATAGCTTCCTCATACACCGAACAGAGACCTCCCCCCAGCTCTCATTACAGTACAGTTTCAAATATACAGATACTTAGCAGAGGCACGGCCAAGCCTTCCTCGGTAGCACCTTACAGCCAGGCAATACATGCCCCTCCGTCACTCCTCGCTCGGGTATTCAGGATGAGGGAAGGCAGATGTGACGGTCTCTGGCCCAGACCCAGCTCTGCCAGGAGGCTGCCAGGAGTGGAAATCAGCATGGCCGAGACACCGAGACTGACTCGCAGTGGTTGCTAAGGTGAGTCAAGGGGTGGAAGTGGATTGCTGCCACACGGTGCCTGGAGTTATTTGCCCTCCCCCGGAACATTTCTCCATGCCCCCTACAGGGTGTGCGCCCCAGTTTGATTACAACCCCAGTGACAGATCTATAGTATGTGCCCACTGGCAGAGGTGCAGGGAGTGCAGGAGTAGGTGATTTTAGTGTGGATACAATGGGTAACAACCATGGTCACTGTCAAATCCCTTTTTGTTATGTTTTTGTAAGGAATTCCCCATTTGTATAGAAATCTGTAGTGTGCAGCTAGCTCTGAAAGAAGCAGAGCAGTGCAGCTATTGGGTCTTGCTTTTCCTGACAAGTTGCACCTAGCATTTCAGTGAAGATTCGGAGATTTCAGGGGAAATCCGCATAAAACGTTGTAAGTTTCTGATAGGGACA
Source organism: Pelusios castaneus (assembly GCA_007922175.1). Classification (NCBI taxonomy): domain Eukaryota; kingdom Metazoa; phylum Chordata; order Testudines; family Pelomedusidae; genus Pelusios; species Pelusios castaneus. The sequence goes on from ML685777.1 coordinate 11,297,870, forward strand.
TGCCATTCACACCCTAAAAGCACTGGTTGGGGGGATGTACCATAAAGCACTTCATAAAGACCACAGAGGGGACGGATGATTTCCTAAATGCTTTAGATATATGCTAACAAGCTGATGGTCTTCCCTCCTAAGCAGACGTGTCACAGATCAGGACTCATACACAGATGATATAAATTAGTGTAACTTCGTTGGCTTCTACATAGCCGAGGTGATTTATGCCAACTGACATCGTAATCCGAGATGTAGAGCAGAACAAAAGTAGTTCTGATGTCTCTCCATCCCCAGGCCCCATTTTCACAGTGTCTTGATTAGGCTCGTTTGGAGAAGCAATCTCACTTGAAGGCTGGGCAGGGAGACTTTGCTGGTTTTCTGAAAGCTGGTGCTATATCCGCAATACCTTAGCTTCTTTTCTGAGTTTCCTTGTTCAAAGCAGAAACTAGACAAGTTCAAACTGGAAAGAAGGCCTAATTTTTATTGACAGTGATGGTAATTGACAAATGAAACAATTCACCACTTACCCTGGTAGATTTTCTGTCACTGAGAATTTGAAAAAGATCAAGATTGGATGTTTTCTAAAAGATTTGTTCTAGCTCAAAATGAATTGTTTCGGGGAAGTTCTATGGCCTACCTTATGCAGGTGGTCAGATTAGATGACCATAATTACCCTTTCTGGCCTTGGAATATATTCATCTATGAATTATTCTTCTCCTATCAAGGAACTGTCCACGTTTAGAAATCCAAACCAACCTTTCCAATCTAGTGCAAGTTCCCAAAATATGTAGAAATGTGGGGAAAATTTTACCTTCTCAATTTTGAATTGTGCACACGTTTGTTCAAACTTCTTCTCAACCTCTTGATATTCTTTCATTTCTGGATTTAGCAGCACCACTTTGACATGTTCTTGTTTCATATCACACCACTCCGCAGGGACAGCTGCTGACAATTTACCTGCAAAGTAAACATCCTGTTAATCTTAAGTCATGCAAGATTCCTCTGGTTATGAGGGCATTTGCCTCAGTACAAAACCTTTCTGGAAGTAAACATTTATTAATTATCCAATCTCTAATGCCATTCTTTGTCAATAGAATGCACATTCCATGGGTTCTGGGTAAGATTTACTGATGTACCAAGGGCTGGTTTCCACCCTTCTGGCAGCTCAAAGCAGCTAAAGGTTCACAAGTAACACAGAGCAGCCCCTGTGTTACACTTCTCCCCATGCAAAGTGGTGGCTGAGAGAAAAGGGGTGAGGATGGCTTGTTCCCTGTCTGCAACACTGGAACCAAGAGGGCCTAGACCTGAGGGAAATGTAAAGGGGTGGCCTCAAATCATGTGCCAACCCCAGCTCAGCCAGATGGGAAAATCTGACCCAGAGTTGTCTACTCTATTCCCAATCTGTTCCATCCTCATGAGACAAATTTAATTGAGGTTTGGGACATTCCAGAATGTTTACTCCGAGCCAGACACTGCTTTATATCTTCATATTTGTACAGTGATAATGCCTAGCGGCTATACGGAAGGTTGTTTCTAGTCTTTAACATTTTCATTATACCAGGGAAAGGTTCTGCAGACTGAAGAACAGCTATGTGATCAGATTCAGGAGTACAGTCCACTCTTCCAACTCTAAATATTACAGATTTGGCCCTCCTTGGTTTTTTACTGACCCTGAATAGGGAGTAGGGAAAACTCATACTGAAACCACTGGAAGTTTGTCTGCTTGAAGACTGCATAAAAATTAATGTCCTAAGAATACTGCCATAAATTAGTACAATGTTGACATTACTATTAATGGACAAAACTTGGACATCCTTGCTCGGTTTCCACAGAGGAATTTGCCTAACTAAGGACTATGAAAGTAACAGGGGTTTTATCTGACTAATGACTGAGTAAAAACCGAATAAAGACCTCGGTATTTGTCTGTCATACATGTAGATTAATCTGTAAGAGAATGCCTAAAATAGCCTGTTGTGCACTTAAGAAGAAAGGCTCCTTTTATGAATTCACTGATACAAATGTGGACTATGGATAAGTTTCGGAACAGATATAGCTCAACTTTCATCTCTTTCTTGTGTCTGTTTCTGGAAGTGATGGGGGATGAGAGGCAGGCACAATTAATCCTTGCCATCCAGGAGAACAGGAAGTCAACAGCCACCTGGACGAACAGGGGAGTTTCCTTATTAAACTAAACATAACCACCTTCTCTCCTCAAATCTAAAGCCCAAATTCCACAGCAGCTGCCTTTCTCTGTCTCAGTTCAGGACAGAGAGACTAAGACCTTATCTGTGTTGTCAACCAGTGTGAAAGAGGCTTGAATTTAAGGCAAAGGAACCCTCTGTTTAAATTCCTCTCCATCATGTCTTTTCAGTTTTTATGAAATCTTTATCGTGCTTGAAACTCTCTCCAAGAACAAAAAGAATGAAAAAAGTAGGGACAATGTGAGGGATCCCTGAGAGAAAAATGATCACCCTTCTTGACTGCAATTATACTGTGCCTTAAATACAGGAACATTGATTCTGGTGGGAGCAGATGATGAAAGAGTTCCTAACAGGAGTCTCCTCTTATTATTGTGTGTGTTACAGTAGCACTTAGATTATACTGCCATTCTGCTAGACACCGTACATACACGTAACAGAAAGATGGCCCCGGCCCTGAAGAGTTTATATAACCCAAATGTAAAATGAGAGACAACAGATGGATCCGACAAACAGAAGAGGGGGAATCTCAAGGTAGGAATGAGATGATTATGATCTATGTGACCAGTGGTGGTCACTGCACACCAGCTACCTAAATTATTGAGCTCTTTGTGGGCACCGTGGTATTTGTTTTCTGCATTTCTCACAGTTTACAGAAATTCAAGAGCCTTTCGTCTGTTTTCTATTCCAGCACCTCTCTATATTCTCCGTATTTGGCTGATTCCAGATGTGACAGGAACTGCTATTCTGTTTGTTCCTTGAACAATCCCCACAACTCACCCATGCCAGGCTAGACACAATGTGGCCCTAAGTAACACCAAACAGCTGTCATTCACCTTCATCTTTTGAAACTCGTACAATGCGCGTCTTTTTCCCTTTGCAATCTGTAGCGGTTTTGGCTACCAGATTCACTTTGTACTTTTTATTCACCATGACGATGTCAATCTCTTTTTGGTTTGCTGCTGCAGCATCCTCTAAGTGTAGATTTGTTAGCCTGTCAAAAGGCACGTACTGATCCTTTTCTAAATATTGCCACTCAACTAGGTTGCTGAGAAGTTCTGCCTTGGACTGTTCCTCTTCAACCTTTCTAATTCGTTTGATCATGCCTTGAATTTCCAAGCAAGCTTTCAAGACGTCTTTGGTAACACCAGAAACTCGAATTACAGGGGCGACACCCTGGGATTCCAGCTGGATGGTGATGTCCAGTTTCTTCTGGAGGTCTTCTAATTCCTTATAATCCCGGCGATCAAAGCTTGAAATCCATTCATCTGAGATAGTGTTCTCATGCTGTTCCTTTGAAATCAGGTGTCTAATCCAGGATTCAGCATCTTCCACGTTTTTTTGACTTTCACCACAAATCTGAAAAACTGTTGGCTTGATTTTCTTTTGCAAAACCACTGGAGGCTTTTTTTCTGGCGTACGTTTCCCAAAGCTGAGGAATGCTGTAATGAAGTAGAAATATTTGCAGTCAGTCAACTGCTAAAATTAAATAAGGGTTATTTATGCCTCTCCTTACAAATGAACAACAAGGCATCTACTTACACATAAATCTTGAAAAGATGGACTCTGATGCAGGTGGATCAGGCACATTGGCAGTAGCTTCTCTTTTCTGCATGCTGGCATGAAACACACTTAGTAGCTGTGACTGGAAGATGATAATTTTAATGTTTTTCACAGACTGAACTGATTTACCACTTTCAAAATCAACTACTGCATCTAACATGCTGTTAGCTACTTCTGCTGGATCACGGCCTGCCTGACCTGTAAGAAATACAAGGATACAAAAAAGAGTTATTTAACAATTACACTGTGTTGAAAGACAATTAATACAGGTAGAGTTTTATTCAAGTAATGGACTGATGCACAATTGGATGTTAAACACAGGGCCCCAATCCTGTATTCTTTGATTCCAACGATTCTCATGATTTGAATGGAAATTCTGCGTGATCAGGGATGCAGAATCAGGCCTAAAGAAATAAGTTCGTATCTCTATAAGGCCTATTCCTGCTCCTACAGAGGTCAGAGTTGAAACTCCCACTGTCTTCATTACGAGCCAGAGTAGGCACACAGACAGCTTTCCAGTTGTATGTCCATGAAGACCAGGTTAACTAAGACAAACATTCATAGCTCTGACAACAGAGTCTTGCGGCACTTTTAAAGACTAACAGATTTATTAATCGCATGAGCTTTCGTGGGAGAAAATCCCACTTCGTCAGACGCTTTGAAGATAGGAAAGTTACAGAGTGGGAGGAAATTAAATGCAGGGGAGTGTATGACATAGCATCAGGTCAGGCTGTAACAGCAAATCAAAGTAGGTGTTAGGATTCAAAACACTGGGGAACAGCACATAGAGGAGGGGGGAGGTCAATTCACTTGATGTAATGCGAGAAAAATCCATAGTCCCTGTTCAACCCCAAGGCAACTGAGTCAAATTTGCATATAAGTTCGAGCTCTGCAGACTCTCTTTGAAGCTGTGATTTGTTATTCATCTGTGTCAACACAGCTATTAACAAGTCGTTAAGGGAGTGAGCAGGGAGGTTGAAGTGTTCCCCTACAGGTTTTTCAGTATTTACACTAACATTCCCCACAAGGATGGATTACAAGCTATTAGAAGAACCATCCAGGATGATGACACAGCTAAACTTGTGGCTGACCTCTGTGACTTTGTACTCACCCACAACCATTTCAGATTTGAAGATGATCTATACCTTCAAGTCAGTGGCACTGCCATGGGTACCCGCATGGCCCCACAATATGCCAACATCTTTATGGCCGATTTAGAACAACGTTTCCTCACGTCTCATCCCAAAGCACCCCTACTTTACCTACGCTATATTGATGACATCTTCATCATCTGGACCCATGGTAAAGATGCCCTTGAAGAATTCCACAGAGATTTCAACAATTTCCACAACACAATCAAACTTAGCCTGGAACACTCCACACAAGAGATCCACTTTCTGGACACTACAGTGCAAATTAGCGATGGGCACATAAAGACCTCCCTATACCGCAAACCTACTGATCGGTATAGTTACCTACATCCCTCGAGCTTCCATCCTCGACACACCACACGATCCATTGTGTACAGTCAAGCCCTAAGATATAACCGCATTTGCTCTGACCCTTTAGACAGAGACAGACACCTTCAGGATCTCTACCAGGCATTCTTAAAACTACAGTACAAACCCGCAGAAGTGAAGAAACAAATTGACAGAGCCAGACGGGTACCCAGAAGTCAACTACTGCAGGAGAAGCCCATGAAAAACAACAACAGAACGCCACTGGTCGTCACCTACAACCCCCAAGCCAGACCTCTTCAACACATCATCAAAAATCTACAGCCTATTTTACAAGATGATCCCTCACTCTCTCAAGCCTTGGGAGACAGACCTCTCCTTGCTTTCAGACAGCCCCCTAATCTTAAAAGGATACTTACCAGCAACTACAGATCACAGAGCAGAAACACTAAAGCAGGAACACAGCCCTGCAGCAGACCACGCTGCCAACTTTGCCCTCATATCTACACTGATGACACCATCACAGGGCCTAATCATGCCACCTACTCCATCAAGGGTTCGTTCACCTGCTCATCCACCAATGTGATTTATGCCATCATGTGCCGGAAATGCCCCTCTGCCTTATATATTGGACAGACAGGACAGTCTCTGCGCCAAAGAATCAATGGACACAAATCTGACATCAGAAACTGCAATACTGAAAAACCTGTAGGGGAACACTTCAACCTCCCTGCTCACTCCCTTAACGACTTGTTAATAGCTGTGTTGACACAGATGAATAACAAATCACAGCTTCAAAGAGAGTCTGCAGAGCTCGAACTTATATGCAAATTTGACTCAGTTGCCTTGGGGTTGAACAGGGACTATGGATTTTTCTCGCATTACATCAAGTGAATTGACCTCCCCCCTCCTCTATGTGCTGTTCCCCAGTGTTTTGAATCCTAACACCTACTTTGATTTGCTGTTACAGCCTGACCTGATGCTATGTCATACACTCCCCTGCATTTAATTTCCTCCCACTCTGTAACTCTCCTATCTTCAAAGCGTCTGACGAAGTGGGATTTTCTCCCACGAAAGCTCATGCGATTAATAAATCTGTTAGTCTTTAAAAGTGCCGCAAGACTCTGTTGTCTTTCTACAATAGACTAACACGGCTACCCCTTTGGAATTTGAATTCATAGCTCTGTATATATTAATATCATATGGATATTCTCAAGTCTCCAATGTTAAAACAGGACAGCCTTAATTAAATTACTTGATATAGTTGTTATATTTAAGCTAACAAAAGTCATCTCCAGCTTCCTTATCATTTCTAAACCTTTCATCTGGCCTTTACCAGACAATATTTGAATGTCCTTCCCCAACACCACAATTTTCTTAATATAATTCCTAAAAGGAGAATAAACTTTTCAGGCAAATCAAATCCCTGGAACATGGATGTCAGTGGAATAAAACAGGATTAATCTGAAGAGAAATTATTGGTTTTCATTTAATTTTCAGAGAAAACATAAACCTGTTCCAATCGCTGGGAAGGCAACAGATGTGTACTGCCTCAGTTCACACTCCTGGAGCACTTTGGAGACTAAAGACTTGGTATCATTCTGGGCAACGAGATGAATTATTTTCTTGCACATCAGGTTTCCTGCTTGTGTGGTTATAAAGTTGTCGTGAGGTTGTGAGGCTGAAAGATGAAAGAAATATACATACATAAGACATGAGAGAAAGAGATAAATCCTTTAATTGTCCATACCGTTCACTTTTCTAAATCATCATCATCCTCACTTGCTACCTTCCTGTATGACTCTTTCCCTAAGTTCCTGCATTGACTTCCGAACTCCTTCTGCACCAGATTCAAACCCTTCCCCTCATAGCCGCAGCTCAGCTTCTGCCACATCTTTTCCGTCCTTTCGTCTCAGCGTGCCCTGTGTGCTCAGACAGCGTGGTGCAACTCAGTGCTTCTCTGGTATCCTACCACAACGCGGCAGCTTTTCTCATTCCAACCCTTTACCTGCACTCTCCTCTCTGGTTCTGCAGACTACGCAGCCTCACACTCCCCTTTCAACTTGCCCATAAGACCCACTTCCTTCATTTGCCTTTCAGTGCTGACTACACAGATGTCTTTTCCTTGACCTTATGTGTACTTCACAAACACAGATCTCAGTTTTTTTCCTGTTGGACCTTTATCTTCCATTGGTTGTATTTACCATTCCTTGTTGTATTACGTATCTAAATATACACACGTTCCGCTGAGGTAGGAACTTTCTTTTTTCACTTGTCTCTGAGCCGCGTGGAGGATGCAGTGGGTTGCTGGTATAGAGCCAGCAGCACATTACTACCTCCTAACTTCAGAAAAAGGGAGATGCAGGAAAGGAAGACAGAGGGCTCTCTCAGGCACAATGCCTTCTGGGGCTGCTTCAGGGTGGTGCAGCCTATTTCTTTACATGCAAGTATGTACCACCCAATGTTCAGGCTCTGATCAAAGGCACCATCTAACCCTTTGTGTGTTTGCCTGTTTTAAAGGATATGTCTGGCAACCAGAATATGGCAGATAAAGTGGAGTTGGTTCTTTTAATTTACCTCAATGCTGACCTCGCCTAAGGATTGTTCTTTTCTTTAGTACTTTATTAGAACATCTCGTAAAATGTTTTACAAGCACTGTATTAATTCATCAAAGAATTGTGAGATAATTAATAAATACAAGAACTGTAGCATTAGTGGGTTCATTTTCAGTAATGATATGCTCCCACTAACTTCCATGGAAATTGTGGTGTTCGGTGCCTCCCAGAAAGCAGTTCACAAATGGTATATTTATACCTAGCTGAGCACATTCTGCTTCAACTTGTTGTCCAGCACCTTCCAGAATGGCTTTTGACACACCTTAAATAAGAAACACCAGGTTAGTTTAACAAATCAAATTAACAGTACTATTAGAGTCTTACCTAGATCAATCAGACAGAGTACTCAATATCTCTCAAAATCTAGCAATAGTATAGGCCAGGATTTTTTCAAACATAGAAGCCTACACCAGATTCCTCTTAAAGGACATCTGTCTGATCTTTAAAAGTGCACCGTACCCTACAGTTCAATGAGGTCAAACACAACTGTTGCTTCCTTATAGACAGTGCTTACACTTTGTGGCAGTGTTGCAGGTGAGACACCCGAGTACAGACTCGGTCCTGGAGCCTCTTTCATTACAAATTAAACACTGCTGTTACGTAAACATTATAGAATTGAATAAGGATGAAAGCAATACATTTATACAAAAGGTTAAAGCTCATAATATTTAAAAGAAAGATTTACTTTCTATGGAATGTTTAAACCTCATATGACTATAACAAGATCACGGTGGCTTCCCTCTTGAAGGGTCTGGGCTAGTGAACCCTTATTACTCAAAAGGCACACCAGGGTTGGATCAGGTGATTCCCAATAAAAGGTAGCCACGTGGCTGCAGTAGAGCAGGAAGCTCAGGAAACTGTAGGAAATAAAAAGGTTCTTCTTTGCAGTAATCTTAATTTCAGGGAAGGCTGGGAAGCAAGAGCCACAAACCTGAGATTACAGGGAGGTAGAATCCTGCCAATCTGGGAAAGGCCCATGCAGGAAAGCACGCAAGGTGAACTGGATATGAGCAGGCTCCATAAAGAATGACCTGTGATGTGGGATTTCTCTTTTGAAACTCTTAGCAGGTAAAGTCTGGGCGTGACCTGATAAGAGGGTAAATTAGATGGCCTGCATTTTGGGATGCCTGAATTTTATTTTGGAGCTTTATTTAGATGAATAAAGTTGGACCGTTGAAAAGGAGTGGCAAATGGATCAGAAATGCCTCCATGGAGTTTGTTTAAAAAGTCCTTTGAGGGAGAAGTTGTTACTAGGTGGTACCACAGAGGCACTCCTGGCCATGAGGGGAGGCGGTGAACCCACTTCACAGAACATGGTCTCTCTGCTCTAGAATTCTATGGGGAAGTTTAAACATTCTAGAGAAAGATTCTCATTTTCTGTTAAATACTATAGAGTTTTCTACATACTGGGACATATTGTTTTCTAGTGCAGCGCGCACGCACGCACGCACGCACGCACGCACGCCTCCCCCAACCCTTTATGCATGCAGTCAAACCACCCACAACGCATTTCTCATTAATATCAGCCGCTAGTTAAAGTACCTGTTTTGAGGTCAAACATTTGATTTGATATGTTTACAATGACATCTGTACTTTCTGCGGTAATGTCTCCGATTGCTATCTGTAAAGTAATGGAACCAATCTGCATTTCATGCACTCCCTGTGCTGGGGTTGAAATGGGCCCGAAGATAGCTGCAAGGGTAAAGAAAGCAACTAAAATGGATAAAAGTGTATCTCGGCAAAAGGTTCCATTTCCTACACTGAGAGACTCACCTGCCTGTATATGCGTCTAGTATAGAGCTCACAAAAGGCTTGATTTTTAGTCTGACTGTGTCACATTCCCATGGAGAAGCTTACAAAAAAACCAAGTTTACAGTATACAGTTCAATCATGTTCACCCACACAAAGCCCAGATAATTGCGTGGGTGGAAGTTGAGAGGAGATTCACTCCCAGTCAGGGTGTAGGGCACAAAGCTTCCATACAACTCCTCCTGCTATTGATGTTGCTCCAATATGTGGGCTCAAGTAGCAGCTATTGCCACTCAGCATTGGTATGTTGGACACACAGCCTCTTGGTAAACAGGGAGTGCCTGGCCTCTTTCCTTACCTGTTCCCCACTACCCTCCAAACTAGGAAGGCACAGAAAACACTGTTACAATGAACATGGAGTGGAGGTGAGCTCTCTCTGCATGATTTGTACTCTCAGCCACATAGGCCCACTGCAGGATATAAGAGTGGAAATGAAAAGATCAAGCTGCCTGATTCTCCTTTTTTTTCCAGTATACTTTGGGCAGGTTCTCTCTTCCAGGACAGGAACTGCTTATCTGTATATTCCTTTAAAAATCTAATATTTATCCTGTTCTGTGTAATTCCGTCAGGCTGACAATGAAAAAGAACTGTTTAGTTCAGTAGTTACCAACCTTTTTGGCTCAAGAGTCACAAATATGATTTTTACAACCCTGAAAGGCCACCAGTCTCCACCAGCAGCTTCCTTTCTCCCACTGCAGCCATACAGAAAGAGTTCAGCATAGAGGATCTCCCATCCCCAGGGCTGCAGCAGGGAAACTGTGGGTTCTACCTAGGTCCCAAGGCAGTGGCCCCCTTCTGCAGCCAGGGGGACGGAGGATCAGTGGTCCCCTCCCTCAAGCTTCAGCAGAGACCCAGTGCCTAGGAATCCAGGTGGAGCTATTTGTCGTGCTCCCTGCTACAGCCAAGGGGAGGGGAGCACTGATCTCCCGTCCCCCTGATGAGCCATTAAGGACATAAGGAATACAACCATTGTGTCCTTAATGGCTCATCAGGTTTCTCCCTGGGCCCACGGTACCTGGGAGCTTCCTTAACATTAAGGAGACAATGGTTGTAGACAGCCTGTCTCAGGTGTTTCTCCAGAATCACACAGGTTAAAGTATGGATATAACAACCATATTCCTAACTTCTAATACAAATACAATTCCTAGACATAAACTATATACCGTAATCATTCCCAGCAAATTACTACCTTTCTATTGATACCAAACATGACATAGTTCCTATGGATTATAGCATATATGAGATATTAATAGAAAAATAATATCATAAATGGTTCCCTAAATCCGGACAGCATCACACAGGGCTCTGCCCTGCCCTTTGGGGAGGCATGCTAGGCTCCCCCTGTACCCCCCCCCCGGCAGGGAGGACATTGGTGTAGTCCTGGGATAGCCCTAAGTCGACTTAGGGCTTCCTCACGTCTACACTGGCTTAATTCGACTTTAAAAAGTTGAATTAAGCCTTAAGTCGAATTAAAAGGAGGTTTAATAAAGTCGACTTAATTTTCATTAAGTCGACTATTTTCCTTAAGTCGACTTAAGCAAGCTGCTTAAGTCGACTTAAGAAAACTGTAGTGTAGACGCAGGGTAAATTAAGTCGACTTAATTTACAAGTGTAGACGCAGCCTTTGTTAGTTGGCATGGTGGTAAAAATACCTGTGCCCTGTCAACACTACACCTTCCACTGTTTACGAGAGGTGGTGAATTATGGGCATGATTTTTACTAGTGTACGCAAACCTACTGTGAATAGATTATTGCCACTTGCTGAAAATGCAATTTTCTTCTTGTATTGATTTTTGCTAATAGGATTATCAATGGGCCTGACACGCTCACCGAAAAAATATCAAAACAACTGAAAAAAATTCTTCACACGTTTACCTCTCACTAAAATATTTATCAAAACTTGCAAAACTTTAACAAAGTAATCTTACCTGGACTTTGCTGGGCACTCTCTGGAAGAGTGTCCCACATTTTAACATCGGTAATATTTCCACTTGTCCTGTTTTGCAGTTCATCTGAAAATGCCTAGAAAGAGAACCATCGTCACCCCCGTCATCTTTTGTTTAGAATGTTCTCAGTAAAAATATCATTTTGAAGAATAAAAATTAAATTAAAAATGCTTAGGAAAAAAAAAAAAGGTGATAGATTGGATACTGTCCACTGAGCAATCGTATTTAAAACTGATGGGAATGATTTATAAATAGGAATCACGAAGGAACCATGATTCCTTCAAAATTATGAGAAGCTGGCAAATTATTTCAGGCGTAACTCCTGCAGGTCATACAGTGAAACTCTAATTTAGCATTTAAAAGGGTGCACAAACATAAAGTTTATATCTAACTTGAGTGATACCCCAGCTCCACTCCTGTCCACAAACAAAGACCCTCCACTCAAGAGTTAACAGCACCACCAAACAAGTTGGATGACTCATCAAAGAGCACAGGCCGGCAGCTCTCACTACCCCAGCTGCTAACACAATCACTGTATGCTGCTCACCGCAAAACCGTACAGCTGCTCTCACTCAAGCTAAGGCCATGTACACACTACAGACTGTCCCGCAATGAAGTTGTTTGGGGACAAGCAAGCGTTATAACTGTAACGCTTTACCCTGTCCACACAGCGCTCCTTGTAGCGAAAAGGAGCATTCACACGCTCCTTTCAATTTTCGCTATCAGGAGCAGTGCATGGTGGGCACCTATCCCACCATGCACTGCCGCAGTCAGCCTTTGGGCTGGCAGCGGGGCTGTTCCACCCGGCTGGCTGTCTCGGGGTTCCCCACAGGGCTGGAGCTGCTCAGGAGGTTCCCTGGGAGTTCCCCGGGGCCAGAGCCACACTGCCGCCAGTGGATTGAGCCCTGGTCAGCGGCTAGGGCTCAGCTGCGGTGGCTTGAGCCTGGCTCCGTGACCGGGGCTCAGCTGCCGCTGGTGGCTTGAGCCCCACTACTGTGAGGCCCAGCCATGGTAGTGGGGCTCCAGCCCTGGAATGGGGCCCAAGCCGCTGGCCCCGCGGCACCCAGAGCTCCAGCCCCGGGAACTTCCAGGGCAGCAGGGCTCCAGCCGCCAGCTTCTGGGAGGCACCAGATCCCTGGCTGAAGCTGCCCGGGCTTGGGTGCTCCCGCTCGGGAGCCGCTAGCCCGAGTGGCCACTCCCCGGGAGCCACCAAGATTCCTGGTGGCTCCAACAGCAGCGGAGCTTCTATGGCAGGAGCTCTGCTACTTGTCAATTTCACTGCTCTGCTAGAGCAGTGAAATTGACTAGTATGACAGCTCGGGTGCCCCAGAGTGGCCTCCACTCACAGTAAAGCTCCTTACCACGCAATAAGGCTGTAGTGTGTACAAGCCCTAAGTGAACTCAATGAGTTAAACTCAAGTGTAGATATTCAGCGATGACACACCCAGAGTAAGGAGGCTATGCGTGAAAGATTCATATGACTCCATTGGCTAAGCAATCTTTCAGTGTCAACATGTGCCAGTTCCAGCAAATGAGGAAAAAAAACTGCAGGAAAGGCAAGTGATTTTGTATGGAAGAATCAAAGGCCAACTTTTCATTCTAGATGGACTCCATTTTATCAAAGCAGGAGTAGCGATCCCCTCATAAGATAGTGGCTGAAAATTATCAACATCATCAAGAGGGAAATGCTGGTTTCTAGGAATTTCTTGGCTAGCATGATAATGACTCTGTTGACATCTGCCCACATCAGAAGAAACATAATTTAATGGCCTCCAAACCAAAAGGGGAATCTGACACTGGACCAGGGCTTGGCAAAACCCAGGCGCCAGGTCACCACAGAGCCTGGAGTTTGTAGCCTGGCTCCTAGTTCTGCTGCAGAAATACACCAGAGGAGTGCCCTCTGGCCATCAAAAATAAAACTGCCGGTGCCTAGCAGTGAGCCAATTTTGCCGAGCTCTGCATTGGAGGCTGACATGAGACACACTGTTTGTGTCTCCAGTAGGGGTTTTCCTAATATGGCTCTGGCACAATGTAGCTCTACAAATGAAAGCAATGGAGGAAACACAAAATAAACTGGCAACCAGGGTTTCTGCCACTCTACTATTTAACTCTTACTGGTAAAAACATGCCAGTGACTCATCTACACGAGCACATTAACCACTGCTACCAGTAGTGGAGCAGCAAGGGTGTTCACCCAATAGTACAAGGAGGGCCGAACATTCTTGATATAGGGGCAGCAGAGAGAGACAAAAACAGCGTAATCTAGTTCTGGCCCCGACATCATTTCCTTAGCCCATGTGTAAACAGAAAGCACAGTAATAGATCACAAATTACCTGAATATTAACTGTATCATTTGGATGCAACAGAAAGTGAACTTCCTGAAGAGACTTCATGGTTTTTTTACTACTGAATTTGAACACCTGGTCAAACATTAATTTAGCAACAACAGGTTTAGGAAACCCTAAATTCCCTGTTCCGATCGCTGGGAATGTGATTGACTTTAAAGACAGTTTCTCAGTGGTCTGAAGACATTCTGTGATAATGGCGCTCAGTAGCTGTGAATCACAACAAAGTTCACATTAGTACATGTAGTTTAATATTTTTTTCATAGTGACTTTTATATTAAAAATATAATTAAACATGGGTTACTACAACATGAACTGAGTTGCATCAAAATAGAATTGACCCCTGGATTCCTAGGACAAGCCCCACTGATTTCAGTGGCGAATTCAAATTAAATCTACATTACTGAGGCCTGGTCACACTCGCTGTGGTTTCGGCGGCAGTTGAAGGAGATACACAAGCTACGAAAAATAACTTGCGTACCTCCCTTTGACTGATTAATGCCTACTTACCACCGCGGCTCCACTGCACTGAGCTGAAGGGAAATACCCTCCCTTTGACTTGGCGCTACTCTTTTTCAGGGGGTGGACTTACTAGGTCGACTTTGTGGTTGAGCTGACACGGCAATTTGCGCCGTCAGTGTAGAGTTGGCTTGTGATACCCATTCAATCAAATGAGAATTAGGAAAATAAAAAGCCTTCTACCTTCTGTCCAGATTCCTGCCCTTTATTCCATCCAGGAACAATGGCGTGAAGCACAAAACGGCAGCCCAGATTACATCCTTCCGTTTTGAACACAGACCCTTCATTAGCTACTTTTCCTAAGCCTTCTGCAGATAACTGTTCTTGGAGCATCGACCCTGCCTTGCTCAGCAAAGCTTTAGAGAGTGGACCTTTATCAAGCTGGAGATCTTGGGCAACACTGTTTACGATGACGTCCGTCTGAAACAAAATAAAATCTCTGTTATAAAATTAAACTTGAAATGTGTGAAGTTAAGTGACTAGAACAGCAGCTGAAGATTTAAGAAATGAAATTAATTTAAAAAGGAGCGATCTGGCATAAAGCAAATCTTTTGAATTAAACTGGGCCAAATTATGCTTGGTTTTTCAGCCTACTGACTGTTGTGGGTATAACAGTGAAATTTGCCCCTTGCGCAGTTGTTTCTATTTTATATGGAATTGCCAGAATCCTATCTTCTTACCTTACTCTCGCTATGTCCATTTGAAAAATCCCCGTGTATGATTCTCCTGCAGGGGGATCACGTTCAGATAACTGCATCCCCGGCAACAAAGTAAAACTGACATGATGCTTTTACTGAGTTTCAGATGCCTTGCTGCTCCTGTTAGCACCACTGAGGAAATCTCAGTTATGTGGAAAGGGAAGCGAATGAGGAGTTACGGGGAAAATAAAGGAGAGGACGAGGAGAGGGAAAGGTTTAATTTTATCATTCCCTAGGTCACCATGGGTTATGAATGACATGTAAACAGCACGGACAGTGCCAGTAAAGGAGTAAAGTACATCATGCTCTATTAACCCTCTCTACCCAACAGAGGAAGTTATATTTATAGGTTGCGGTAGATGCGTTCAGCTAGCACTCAGGATGGATAGCTGGTTGTTATCATGTGGGGCAAACGAGGCAAAAAAGAAGGACTAAGAAGATACTCTCTGCCTCAAACAAAAAAGAGAGATTGCTGAATCAAAAAGTGAGAGAGGAACAGAGGTACAGAACACGGAGATAAAGGGCTTGTCTTCACTAATGGCAGCGAATTCGCTACCATCAATCGATCTTTCTGATTGACTAATCAGGTCTGTGAAGACCTGCTCAGCCGATCAGGAAGCCATCGCTGGAAAACCACCCCTGCAGAAGGAATAGCGCTGATTCAAAGGACAGAGGATTCCGCCCCCCGCTCAGGCTACTGAAAACAGCGCAGTAAGCAGAAAGTAGACAGTCAGAGGGAGCTAAACAATTACCTTGCGTATCACCCGTCAATTGTCACTGAAATTGCGCAGCAGTATAGACCAGCCTAAAGACTGGATAAAAGTAATAGAAGGAAGTGGTGGACATGGAAAAGAAATTTATCAACCTGAAAACCATATGGAAGAGACAAAGACTTCAAGGAGAAAGAAGAGATCATTAGGAAATACAGATGGAAATAGCTGGAGAGAAAGCAAACAGGTTGTCCCAGAGGAGGATTGGGTCGAATGGCACCCTTTATTACCCGCTCGTTCCCTCAATGTCTCAAGTGAGCCAAGCGGGATGTTTTCCCAACTCTTTTATACCAAACAATATGATAATACATACGTGATTGACAGTGTCCCAAAGACCCTTATTTGGTTACATTAGTACCTACATAATGCACATAATTATCCACGCCTCTGTTTACTGACTTTGTCCATTTTGTGCAGGCGTCCTATCTTCTACCTTATACTAAATTGCTGAGTTAATAGTTCCTAGGGGGCAGAGGGTCTGACTTAATTGGAGTTTTGGCTATTGGTCCAATTAAGAATTCAATGTTGGTGGGATCTGAAAATTTGTAGGCAAAGTAGACACTTCACGGAACATAAAGATCCCTTCGCTAGAGGTACCAGAGATAATTAATCCTTCCAGGGCAAAAAAAAAAAAAAAATGCGAGACGTGACCTGCAGCAGCCAAAGCACCATGAAGACACTGCAGTGGTGGGAGCCGTGTAAATTGACAGACACGCGGTTAGAGGTTCATATGCCGCCAGGGCCAACTGTCAATGGGATTTAAGGATGCCGAGGATCAGGAATTTAATTTTTACTTGTTTAACTTTCTGCCACTTTCCCTCATGAAAACTACAGGCCATTGCTACCCAGTCGCTCTACAGACTAAGAAGTAGATATTCGCACACCTGGTGAGACTACAGAAGTGCAAAGTCATCCTGACAGCACTAGACATCCTGGTGTCATACCTGATACAGCAGCGTGAACTATAAACACAGACAAAGTCACAGGGAAATGATGGGAGGGAAACAAATGATTTGATCGTAAGGGCTTAATGTGACTCAATGAATACAGTTCAAATTTAATCTAAAACAGGTTTGCTCATTTTTGTACAAATGTAGCCATCATGAAAACCTGAACTATTGATTTACTTGTCTACCCTATACAACGGTGTTAAAATAATCAGCTATGATTTATAACAATGTTAATTACAACTGAAAATGTGTCTTTCTATATACTCGAAAACAAAACGTACATCAAGTCTGAAAACAGCTGATAACTTAAAATACCTACTGTAGCATCTTCAAGGCCTCCTTTCTCCAGTATGATGCTTAATCCTTCATCTGTTGTTACCATCTGGAGACCCTTTCTGCTTTGAGCATTTCGTCCTTCTCTGGACTCCAAGTCTGCTTCAGACTTAGATAATGAATTGGCCTGGAGTGATTTATATCTAAACACGTCTTTCAAGGTATCACTGAGAGCCTGAACTGTTTTCTCTGCAGAATCCACGAGATGAATCTCCTTCAGGCAGCTGTCCTCTGCAGAATCTTCCAAGGTTTCCTTGATGGACATTGCAATTGAGTCTGCACACAGTTTTAATGGGAATCCAAAAATCCCAGAGCTGATAGCGGGGATGGCTATGGAATGGTGATTGTACGTCTCAGCCAGGTGTAGACTTTTCTTTACTGCCCTTTTTAACAGCCGTACACACTTTTCTGCTTCATCATCCCTCCACCTGGGCCCAACAGCATGAATCACCTGTTTACACCGGAGGTTTCCAGCGTCTGTAATAACGGCACCGCCAGGCTCCAAGGGGCCTCGTTTCCGTACAATACGATCACATTCTGTTTGTAGCTCTGGCCCGGCGGCTTTCGAAAGTGCCTCAGCCAGACCACCAATATGCTTCAAGTCCTCATTTGATGCATTCACCACAACGTCAACTGGATGACTGCACAAGTCATCTTTGTAAACGGCTACCGTAACCCCACCTTGGAGGACCGTTTTATAGTAGGGCTGGCCTTTTTTATACATGTTATTAACTTCAACATCATCTCCATGTTCCTCGCCTTCTTCTTGCAGCCTGATCAAACAGTTAAACTGCTGTTTCACACCACTAACATACAAGTGTTCTTGTTCTTTGAAAAACACTTTGGCTCCTGGTTTATCAATTACCACATTTTTCGAATGTAGTAAAGACAGAATTTGTTCAATTTTGGTGGCCCCCTGCAACACTTCCACTCTTGGTCCACTCACAGAAATACATTTACGTCTGGTTTGTGTACCAAATACAATTTTCACATCTTTCTTCTTGAATTCAAGCCATATACTGGACTTTTCCTTCTCCACAAACCTTACAACTGCCACAGACTTAGCCATGACGACTTTTTCTACCTGAGTATGTCTATCTACAAAATCAGAAAGTTGCCGACACGCTTCTGCTACTGCTCTGAAATAACCAGCAACGACTATTTGATTCTCCAACTCTTCAATTATTATTTCCTCGGAACAGTTATGTGCCTTGTACAAATGGCTGGTGAGCTCCTTCCATTCTCTCTTTCCGAGGACTGACTTGTCCTCCACGTCAATGCATTTGTAAGTCAAATCCTTCTTCATTTTTTCTTCTGCCTCTAGCAGAACTCCAGGAGAAGCTGCTATCAGAATTATGTTTTCAGTGCCAAGCTCATAAAAGGCATTAATTTGCTTTGACATAAATAAGTTCTGTGACAGAGTTTCATTATCGATGTGTTGTAGGAACAGGAAAATATAAGGATGGATATTGACTGATTTCTGTGCCATGCTGTGCACTTTTTCCAGTATTTCACTTTTGACTTTAAATACTTCTGCAGCCACTCCACATAGATTAATGCTCTTTGATGATGCATCATAAGACATCTTCAAGGATGGGTACTCTTTGTAAACATTCCTCTCTAGCCCAGTGCTGTGTAAAATTGTGTATCTTCCTGGATCAACTGAGACAGTTTGTTCTATGCTCTGCTTTTCTCTTTCAATTTTTTTCCTGGCATTTTCTATTATCTCCTTCAGTTCTTGCTCTGCACCCTCCATAATCTCTGCATCACCTACTAAGACAACCATCTTCTTGGGGATGTCAGGTATAACCAAAACGCCATCCTTTACCAAACTGTTTCTTGTGGCTTCCCACACCTCTGAACTGATTTCACATTTAACAGCCTTGTACTTTGACATGCTACATGAGAACTTTTTAGAAACATCTTCATTCCATGTCTTGATCAATCTGATCATAGATCTCTGTTTAGATAAGGCATTTGAGGGACACAATGTTATTTCTGGATTTGCACACTTGGGTTGAGGCCACATTAGTTCACATTTGCAATCTGCCATTTCATGATTCATTTCCTGGATTAGTCTATTATTGCTCTGTAAAAAGAACCAGATGTAAGGATCCAGGGGGATCGTAACTGGTTCTGGCATCTTTATTTGTGGCCTGTCCTTTCCATATAGCGCTGTACTCAATGAGCTGTAGTATGGATACACAGAAATTGGTACTTTGTTGAGTGAGTGCTGCTTTCCCAAGACAGTATTTACATCTAAAACCAAAGCAAAATAAAATAAAAATTACCCAAGGCAAATCAATTAACCGTAATACTTTTAAAACGAGCTATCCTCAGATTTTTTTAAAGTTGCAATTCATGAATTGCAGCATTTTTTAAAAAAATTCTGTTAGGAGTGCTTTTTGTGATAAAGTACTTTTTAAAGTTAAATAGCAACATTTCCAAGTCATTGACAAGTCATATTTTTCCAAGTACGCAAGGGCTTGTGTATCCTGCATTTTTGTCTACATGCCCACTGCGTAACAAGCCACCAAACAGGACTACAAAATACTTACTCTTGCAATAAATAAATCCGAGACACTCTATCCAGAAAAAGTTACACAGTAAAGCTCTTTCTGCACAGCACATTCATTGTGTGAACAATGGACAAAGAGTCTGATTTGAACTCTATTCTGTGCCTGCAGTCAGATCCAACATGCTCTTTTAGTCAGACTCCTCAGGAAAAAGTTTGCTTTATGGTAAAGGAATTTTAGGTGGATCTATAGAATCATAATGCACACGGTGTTCCACACCAAACATCAGTCTTCTACCTTTTTAACCTCTTAGTGCCAAACCAGTAAACCCCCGATTCTCTAAAGAATCGCAAATTGAAGAATGGTAAGCACTTAGTGTTTACTCCAAACTTTTCAGGGATGAGAAATGATGGAGGGTGGAGTGTCCTGAGTTTCTGCACTCATATGTAAGAAAAACATTGGAGTTCAAAGGGTAAAATTATGCAAATTAAAAACCACAGCTCAGTCCAGGGGTTCGGGTGGCGGCAGAAGCTCCGCCGGAGCTTCTGCCATCCCCCGATCCCCCAGCTGCTCCTGCTGTCAGCAGGAGCGGCGGCGCTTAAGCGCCCCCGCTCCTGCTGACAACCGGAGCCCGGGAACTGAGCTGGGGGGCCGGCTCGAAGCGGAGCCGGTCCCCCAGCTCAGTCCAGGGGTTCGGGTGGTGGCAGTAACCACAGGCTTATGCATGGCATGGACGTGGATTCAGCTGCTGCGTGCGCACAGCTGTGTCAGTTATATGCGCGTGCAGGAGCTGCGTCCACGTCCCTCCATGCATATATACAACTGTGGTTTAGTTATATAGATGCTGCTTGCTGTATCTATACACAGGCTTGGCAGGATTCAATTATAATGGGTAACTATAGCTAAACATCTACTTCAGCGACATATCAATTGGCAACACTTGGTTTGCCTGCAGGGAAGGGGTGTTGTAGTCTGTGGCAGAGCCCTCCGCAGCAAGCAGCAATCACGGTGAAGGGCTGGTAACACCCAAATCAAAGCGGAGACAAGTGCGGTTGGAGGGTGTGGCTGTCCTGGCGCAGGGAGCAGAGACAGCCAAGAGAAGGATGAGTCCCCAGATCTGGGGGAGGCCACCCTGCTGCTTAACAGTTCCTTGCAGGGGACAGCTCGCATGCGCCTGGCTGGTGACTGAAAGACCCAAACTATACAATTAAGGCCAGATCCTCTGCTGGGGAAATAAATGGAGCTATGTTGAGTTACATAAGCTGAGGATCTAGTCCTGCAATGAAATTACTGGCTCCTCTCGCTTGAGCGGCTTTGCCCACAGCTGTTTATAGTTGCAAAACAGAGCTACATTTCCAAACATTTTAGGAGACTGGTTAAAATGTAACTGGGCTAATATTTATTTTTAATAAACGAGACAAAATGAATATTGCATCAGATTTAAGACAAATCCCACTGTGCCGTCTAACCAAACTATTTACCTATATACAGTGCTAGCTCTCTAGAGCAGGGGTTCTCAAACTTAGGGTCGGGACCCAGAACTGGGTCACAGACCCTCAGGCACTGGGTCTGGGCACCCTCTGCTGCCACTGCCAAAAGACTGGAATGCAATGCTGAAAGATGTAATTGTTGGGTCACGGGCATGAGTGTTTTTTTAACTGGGTCCCGAGAAAAAAAAAGTTTGAAAACCCCTGCTCTAGAACACACATAATCCTGGGTGCTAAAGTTAGGCGCCTAAATCCACATTTAGGCAACGACCTAAAAAGACGTGAGAGCTCAGTGCTGGTGCCTATCTTTGGAAGATCTCGGGCCAGATTTTCCATTGCCTTCTTGGAGTCACTAAGGAGAAGTTCTCAGCTGGTGCACCGCACTCCCCATTCCACCCAGCGCGCCACTGCAACTGGTGTGAATCCGAGAAACCTCAGGACGAAGGGAACATAAAGGCTCAGGGCTGCCAGGGCCAGGAGCTGCAGCCCCCGAACCCAGTCTGAAGGGGGTCCCTGATTGCAGCTCCTAAAGCCCCCGCTGATCCAACCCAGCCAGCAGGGCTGGGATGCTGGTAGCGGGCTCTGGAGACAGCAACTGCAGCAGTGTGTGGCGCCCCCACGCCGCGGGCCAGCTGGTCTGCCCCAAGAGGCAGAGTGGGCTGGATCAGTGCGCACCACTGTGTTGCAGGGACAGCGCCGCCCCTTCCCCTCGCCCATGCTAGCAGCAGTGGGGGACGGGTGCACTGTGGCCGGCAACGGCCTGTGGCTCCAGGGCCACGCTCCCACAATCCGAGGCCACAACCCATGGCCAAGAGCATCTCTGCCCACCCACCCCTCCAACGTATTGAACCCCAATCACACGCCCAGACGTACAGAGCCCATGGAAGACCCTGGATACCATGGTGAGGATCACAGACTTAAGATCTAGGTGCAAAGGAAGAAAAGGCTATCCAGGCTACTCCTAAGAATGCCTGATGAAAATTCACCTCCAAACTTATGTGGTGTCGTTGTTCGCTTTGGAGTCCCTTGTGTAACAGAAAGAACCGAATCCTTACAGAACCTCAGAGACTTTGCAGAGACCGTAACAGTGTAATCTGTCCATGGGAAACTAAGTACCTCCTATTGATCATATAATATCCTGGCCCAAATCTACATTTCTAACCCAAGAGCGTAACAACTTACCAAATCACAAACCAGTTAACTCTTTTATAAGGACAACAGAGTCTTGTGGCACTTTTAAAGACTAACAGATTTATTAATCGCATGAGCTTTCGATTAATAAATCTGTTAGTCTTTAAAAGTGCCACAAGACTCTGTTGTCTTTCTACAATAGACTAACACGACTACCCCTTTGGAATTTGACTCTTTTAAAAGGGTAAGAGTACATTCATTTTCATGTTGCTATTTTAACTGTAAGATTAAATAAATGACAGTTATATGTTACCTTCATGACAATGAAAAGTTATGATAGCTGAATTCTCTTCAGGCAACAGTTGAACATCAGACACTTGTGCACCTCCATTTTTTTTACTTTCGAAGTAGACCGTTAGATAGTCATTAGATATGTTAGGTGGTACATTTTCAGCCTTAATGCTTTTTGTCACTTCCAGACGCCGTGCTTTAATATTCTGTTGCTTCACTCTATGATTTTTGTTGAACTTCTCAATAAATTCACCTATATCTAGAAACAAAAAAGTTGAACATTCACTCAGGTAATGTTTACTGTTATGTTAGAAAAACAGAAGAACATAAGCAACAAGTGTATTGATCAAAATGATCAATTATACATAATTAAGCCTTATTAACCAGCTTTGCATAATTCTGCTTTCCCACTTGCCTGGGTATTCTTTTTTTGAGAGGGAAGTAAAATTTAATTAGTTTTTTCACTAACATCAACCATCATGGTAAAGAGCGTGTGGGTCTGGGACTTACTTCATCCCCATAATAAACTAACCCTGACCAGCCTCGGGTGAAACTCAGGGATTTAACCACTAAAATTAAGAAAAAAATGCTTTGCTACTGTAAAGACACTCATGTGCTAGGAAGTTTAGGGAGGATAGAGATTAACTCAGCAAATAATAAGTTAGGTAAGAGAAGATCGGACCAACAAATTTATGAGCAGCTGCACAAACAAAGGGGGTCATGAATAAATAATAAACTGGGTCATGCCTTGAACCTCAATAGGATACATGCAGCATGCCCTAGATTTTTGTGGGTAAAAACTCGTGGAGAATGTGGGCAACCTCGGTCATCTGGACCAAAGAGAATGAGCCTAACACAGCAGTCAGATAGCATATTTGTGTCCTTGTCAAAAGGGACTGTAACATGCTTGGAAAAATAACCACTCCAGGAAAGAGGGAAAGTAAAAAACTTTTTTAAAAAAGGAGGGGTGTGGACGAGCTGAGGAGCATATCCTCCTTGCCAAACGGGTAGTGGGACAAGACCCATGCACATGGAGAGAAAGATGCGAGAAAGGCAACATTATGGAAGCTGCCAGTAAACTTTCAAGTTTGGTGCTACTCCAAGGATGGCAACTGGAAGGTAAATTAGTTAGGAGTGGCTAAAAATAATTCGGCATTTACAGGAGTCAGAAGCAGACTTAACAGACCTTAAGAGACAGACGCTGCAACTTGGTCCGTGGGGAGTGGATCAAAAAGAATTTCCAAGTGACAAAAGAGAGTGAGGGGGGTATCTAAAATTAATGCATTAACCCATGGAGTTGCCCAGGAATCAGTTAACTGCACAAAAAAGGGCAATCTGTTAACCATACAAAGGGCAATTGGTATGCAAACAAAAGCAACAGACACTAGGGACACAAATGCAGGGTTTGCAAGGGCAGGTAACAACATTGCTTACCTCCTAGAGATAGGATAAAAAACTAGGGGTAAGGGTTCCCACCTGTTTTAACTCAGGGATCCCTACTCTTTGCTCATTGGTAACGTCCTTTATATTACCTGTATCAATGACCAGTGTAACAACAGCAGTGTTTATTTCAGGTATCATTTCCACACTGAAGTCATTGTCGTCTTCTGACAAGCCACCGATGTTCTCTATCAGCATAATTAACACGCAGAGTTTTGTAGTTTCTTGTACATTTTCAAGCACAATTAGGGATGAAGCCATTTGTGGGGGCTCTTCTACATTCTCCATTTGCCCTGGTTTCACGTGGAGTGCAATTTTCTTTACTGAGTGATTCTTTCTTTGCAAGACTTCTTGCGCATCTAGTTCCATAGAAACAGAAATAAATGGAGATCTCTGTTAACTGTAGTTACTCAGAATGGATGAATGTTTTTCTTTTGTTATGGAAAAGATGAAAAACAAGACGTGGTGAAAAGTTATGATCAAGTTAAGAGTTATTCTACAGCCCCATAAAGGAACATTCAGAATATCCCAGACTCCTTTTAAAAAAAAAAAAATGCAGTTATTAGTAGTGCTAAATGTTACCATGTTACTACTGCTAATTAGTCCTTAAATGCCAAAGACCACACTGAATTAAGTTGCCCTAAATACTGTCATCACAAAAAGTAGTCCTTAAATTTTAAAGCTGCAGGTGAGAGACCACAGATATGCCAGTGGTCTATTTTCCACCAAAGGCCTATGAGTTTCAACTGATCTCGGCTTCTGCAGTCAGCTCAGCCAGCACTGTAGAAACACAATTTTGAGGACAGATGTCAGTTACAGCGATTTAGGTACTTTATCTTCATTAGTCTCTCTGCCCAAAGCAGCAACTTGTCTTATAACAGGAGAGTCAAGCAATGAGTTTGGAGATTCCAATTTCTCTGGGAAGTCACATGGTATAGATGTTTTTGATTTTTCAGGTTTAAGGCCCCAAATTCAGGAAGGCACAGAAAGACCTTTCTGAAGGGGGGCCTAACTGCAGAAGAGGAGAAACAGACATGGAGATAATGTACTTGCTAATTGCAAATGATAATGTAATTTAGTTGCTTAGGATGGTAACTTGGTTCTAAAACTCGACTACTTTCTTTTTAATTTTATTTTATGAGGAACAGACTCAAGGGTTGGAGGTTGCCGGGGGGACAGAGGGTAGGGGGAAAGAGACTCAGTGGCTGGTGGGGTGGGGTGAAAGAGACTCAGGCTGGTGGGGTGGGGGAGAGAAGAGACTTGGGGAGAAAGAGATAAAAGGCTGCTGGGGAGGTAGAGAAGGGGGGTTGCTGGTGGGAGTGGGGGCCCTTAGAGCATCATGCACAGTTAGGAACCCTCCCAGCTGTGTCGCAATCCTAAAAAGGTTGAGAACCGCTGCCTTACACAGTGGTTTCTATATATACGAGATCAGCGAGGATCCAGTGATTTCTCCCCAAAGCCACCCCAGTATTCTTTCCCTGTAGTAGCATCTTCCCAGCTGGCATGAAGCCCACATCTCCAGAGCAGCGGCAGTACAAATACGGTTATTCTGTCCAGACCCCGTCATCCAGGAATAACATGGAATTTCAAAGACCCTCTACCAAACAGGGCATATTTTTAGACGCATGTTGATATCATACCTTCCGCCTTTTCAAAGGTCATGATTATTTGTTGATTCTCTCTGACACAGGACTTGATGGGTCCCCCACCTGACCGCATTTTATTTTCAAAATACATTTCCACAAGTTCATCATCAATTTCCTCCCCCGAGGCAGTTGCGATTACTACAGTGTATTCCTCAGCGGATGTCATCTCCTCTCCCAAATTCCCTGAAGAGGCTGAAATCAAAGATCAAAGACCAGACATCTCATGGCTCCAAAAAAATTAAAAAGCAAAATGATCTTTTTATCTTTCTCAGCATTAATACCGAGTTTATCAGCAGCAAAATAATGATAGACGAGAAAGACAGAGATATTTCCAAAATGACTATTTAAATTTTGCTTCACAAAATTCTTTTAAAAAAGCCACGTAATCTGAATGCATGCTAATGAAAGGTTGTGAATCAACAGTGCTGGCATTGATGCCTCCTTCACTAAACCAGAACAGCGGAGCAAATGGCTGTGCAGGCTTTGGCCCATCCATGACAGAGGACCATCCGTAACACTTCAATTACACAAGGCGTTTTCCGCTTACATTTCCCACTGTCGTCATCACCAGAGCAACTTCATCAGCGACAGCCATATTGGGACCTCCAGTATAAACAGCCTACTGCTGTTTCAAACCCCCATGCTATCTACACCCATTCTGTGCTGTATAGGATAACAGAATATTTTCGCCACGGCCAACCGCGATGGAGATGAACCCTCGGTGGCAACAATGGGAGATTTGTGTAGACATAGCTAGTTAGAGAGACAGTCAGTATTCAAGCCGCTTCTGAGATCGTCAGCAAGGCTAGATATTTGGTGCTGATGATACCCCAACTCTGTTGCTGAGAGTTGGGTGCGGGTCTCCCCCTGCCCCCACTGACACAACTCAGGCTTGTCAGCAGCAGGGGGCTCTAGCTAGGACATGAGCCATCCCCAGGAGCTGTGCAAACGAACCAGATGCAATTTGTTTTATTGCACAAGTGAGATAGAAGTAGATATTAATTTTCCTTCGTTCCACAGAGGAAGCCATGTTAGTCCAGCTGAGGAAAGAAATGAGGAGTCTGTGGCACTTTTAAAGACTAACAATTGTTAATCTTTTAGCGCCTTATTAAGTCGACCTAAAACCAGCGTGGATGCCCTAGGTTGACTTGATTACTTAAGTCTACCTAGGGCTGGGGAGAAGAGAGCGAGCACTGGGGGAGCCCTGGCTCAGGGACGGGAGCTGTGGAGCCACAGCTGGGGGAGAAGGGAGTCCCCGGGGCTCCCTGGGACCCCAGAGCAGTGGCGGCTCCTTTGTCCAGGGGAGTCCCCAGGGACTCCCTTTGGCCAGGGAAGCCTGCAGCTCCCTTCTCTGGAGGTCGGTTGGCTTCTCCAGGGCCAGAAAAAATTAAGTCGACTTAACAAGGTCGACTTTAGTCAACTTTGTTAAGTCGACTTAACAGAGTCGACTTAGCATTTTAGGTGTAGACATAGCCTCTGAGTTTCATTCTGCAATCCATCTTGGAGCATCAGATTCACCACTGACAGAGGCCTACCCCCCTACTTGCGCCAAGTCTTTTTGGATACTAGGTTGGTTCAAATAACACATAAAGGACTGGTAATTATATGACATCAGCTTGCAGAACTTCTTGGTTATGAATGTGACTTAGATATTCTTACATTTGAAATAAACATGGTGTACTCCCTGGCTCCACCTGTCACTGTCCCATCATGCCCTACTTTAGTCAGAAGAAGTGGCCTTGGTGAGGATGCGCACCACGGACAGAAGGAGTGAGGGTGGATGGGAACCATCACTTTATTTATTGCAGTGGCTGTATATCAGTCTAACAACTTAATTTTGTGGTGCAGATAAGACTTAAGACAGGCTGCAAGCAGCGCAGGCTGGTTCTCACAACTCAGAGATGGGGAATAAACCAGACCTGCCTGAGCTGTGGATAGAGAGGTTAATCTCAGATAAGGGAACATGTTCGCAGATGTCTGCTGTTTTTAAATCCACTTTTTCCTAAGTGCTGCGTAACTCTGGACAGAAATAAAATCACACTTGGTTCTGAAGAACTGATTTCTGACTCTCTGCGAATGTCTGCCATCAAAGGCTCCCAAAGATGAACACTTGCAGGGTCCAATCCCAGTTGGGCCTCCTGCATTAGTCATGGTTGACACCATGCAACTCCATTTGCAGGTCCTAATCAGAGAGTGGAGTGCAAACCATGCAACTCCATTCGCAGAGAGGTGAAGGCTCAATGCTTGAGGGGGTGTAGACAGAGATACCCTGAGAAAGGAAACAGCAGGCACTCTACCCAAGGACTGTTGCAACTTAAAGTCTGTATTTCTTAGAGACTCATGAAATTAAGTCTATATTGTATTAAACAAACACCACAAGCCATTTAATTTTCTATGAAGCTGTTATAGCCTAAATTTCAAAGAAAACCATCAATTAATGGATGAGCAGAATTTGTGATTCTCCTATTTAACAAGTTGCATACGCACCTGTCTTCTTTTCCTGCTCTAGAGACACAGAATTCCCATCATCAGAGCAGACTGGAATAGATACATGGCTTTCATTAACTGGAGGAAAAAAACCCCAATAAGATACAATAAATGCGATTAGTTGGTGCTTACTGCGGTTGCAGGAACAGTGAAACTTTTTACAGTTCAGAATTAATCTAGTTTAACTGTTGCCTTCTTTCACTATGTCTACACTGGCAAGTTAGTTCGAATTAAGGAAGCTTAATTCAAGCTAACTTAAGGCTTGGCCACACTAGGCTTTCATTAGTTCGAATTAAGGGCTTCCTTAATTTCAACTAATAAATTTGATTATACCTTTGAACTAACCCTTATTTCGAACTAGTTAGTTCGAATTAAGTCAATGTGGCCATGTTAGTTTGAACTAACTGCTTAGTTCAAACTAACTGGCACATTCAATTTAATGCAACTGACTAATTCGAACTAAAATTCCAGTGGGGCCATGCTAGTTGGAATTAAGTTAATTTGAACTAACTAAAATTAGTTCAAATTAGTTAGTTTGAATTAACTAATTCAAACTAACTTTGGTAAGTGTAGACATAGCCTTTGATATTGGTGCACAGCCAGCCTGTTAGACTGTATCCATCCATTCTAACAGAAACAAAGCTATGAGCCCCTGCCATCTGTTAAACACATTAAAGTGAACTCTTGTTGCTGCAAAAATGGATGCTGTTGAAGATGAGATCTGTCGGACACAATCTTTTCATGATGAGAGGCATCACTACAGGCCCCGATCAATAACACAAATAAAGAACAGTAACATGGAAGGGAAAAAGTAAGTGACAAACACTGCCAAACTGCACTTGTGGCCTGAAATGTTGACCCCTTTCTTACATGAAAACAAGCAAGGAGTCCTGTGGCACTTTTAAAGACTAACCAATTTATTTAATTAATGTAATGTAATTTAAATCTATTTAATTTAATAAACTGGTTAGTCTTTAAAAGTGCCAGAGAATGCCTTGCTTGTTTTACTGAATATGGCTACCCCTTTGGAATTTTTCTTACATGAATAATCCTTACATGCAGGCCTGGGCCACAAGAGGCTAACTAGTAAGAAGTGAGACCCTTACCTTTCTCTTAGCTCGACATCCTGTTACAAAAACTGCATACCAAGCAAGTTCTCAAGTCCCATAGCACAAGAGGCCCCTGAATCTTCATTCAATTAATGGAGATTAATTAAGGAGCTTTATTTTATCAAATGGGGGGCTGTTCGTTTTCTGGTACAGACAGTAAATTCAGATATGGATGGGTGGAACTGACAAAGCAAACATTGGTTTAAAAATGCACAGATACAAGGGATTACCAAGGGAGTGGCATGTTAATTTTAATTTTAAAGCTAAACAATCTTGACAGTGTCCTTTTAAAGTGTTACAGTTTACATTATCTTTCCATTTGGCCTTTATCAAAATAAAATTAACTTTTGAACTGCATTAACAGCTTTCATATTAAGTTCCAAAGGGGCAGCCGTGTTAGTCTAGTCCAGCAAAAACAAACAAGGAGTCATGTGGCACTTTTAAAGACTAACATTTATTTATCGCATGAGCTTTCATGGGAGAAAATCCCACTTCATCAGATGCTTGAAGATGGAGAACTTACAGAATGGGAGGAAAATAAATGCAGGGAAGTGTAAGTCATAGGATCTGGTCAGACTGTAACAGCAAATCAAAGCATTTGTTAGGATTCAAACAGTGGAGTCCAGCAATTAGCAGGGAGTTGGATGCAAATTTGACTCCATAAAGTCAGGACTGAATAAGGACTACGAGTTCTTTTCCAATTACAACAGGTAATTTTGCCCTCCCTGTTCCCACCCACCTCCCTGCTAATTGTTGGACTTCACTATTTGAATCCTAACAAACACTTTGATTTGCTGTTACAGTCTGACCAGATCCTATGACTTACACTTCCCTGCATTTATTTTGCTCCCATTCTGCAAGTTCCCCATCTTCAAGCATCTGACGAAGTGGGATTTTCTCCCCCGAAAGCTCAGGTGATAAATACATTTGTTAGCCTTTAAAAGTGCCACAGATCTCCTCCTTTGTTTAGCTTTGATATTGTTTCTCCAGGGCAACTGTTGTGTTCCAATGTTCCACTGATGTTTCACAGGTGAGGGTGGAGTGTTAACCACAATAAACAGCGAAGCTGGTGCCCAAAGGCACCTGAAATATTCAGCAGCAATCACTGTATTCATTGGAGTTATGGTCTTGTTGGCCCTAAAATAAGAGACAAGATGGGTGAGGTCCTATCTTTTATTCCTTTATAGCCATAAAGAGTTTCAGGAAGAAGAGCTGTATGTGGGCTCAATAGTCTGTTTCTTTCACCAACAGAAGCGGGTCCAATAAAAGATGTGTTCACACCACTTTGTCTCCCAGCTGCAGTTAAGGGAATGCTGTCCTGCTCCAGTTCAGAGCTAGCTTAATGATTCACAAGAGTAACAAGTTTTCACCTCCAGCAAATGACAAACAGCAACAAAAAAGAAATGTTCTGCAGGAATTAGTGAAGAGAAAAGCATTACAGGTACTAAGCCAGCAATTAAGCATACGCTAAATTTTAAGCACATGAATAATTCCTCAGAAGCATTACCCACACTGCTAAAAGTTAAGCACTTTGCTGGACTGGGACCTGACACCTGAGCCAGAGAGAAGCCTACAGCAGGAAATAATAAAACTCACTGATCACACCCAAAACACTCCTTCTTTCTCAGGCCAGGCCTACACTGGTGGGAAAATTTGGCAGCAGCCAACAGGAGTTAGGAAGTCCCCAGAACTTGAGTAACTCTCCTTCGGTGTGGCATCTTCACTGAGCCAACGGGAAACGCCTTCCCATTGATGAAGCACTACGCCACTTGAGGCGGGGTGTTATTAAGTCCATCTCCAGATCGACTGTGTGGGTCTTAACAGACTGCTAAGTCAATCTGGAAAGATCGATCTGATGGCAGCAAATAGATGTGGCTTAATAGTTTATCTACACCAGAACTGCACGGTGTAAAAATTCCAGCTTGAGGAAACGTACCAGCACGGTTGTGACGGAGCTAGCAAACTAAAAACAGAAGGGTGGCCACAGTGACACACGCAGCAGGAGAGATTGGCTGCTTAAAGTATATGCTTAATGGTTTTGGATAGGATCATACTCAGAATGACTACTCCCAACACAAGGGGCAACACTTCTGGCTTTAGAAAGCTAGTTTATTCACTTTCCAACTGTAGTGTACACAGACCTAAGTTACTGCCTTGGGCTATGTCCACACTTGGCCAAATAAGTCGACTTTAAGTCAACTCTGCATGTCCACACTATAAAATTAGGTCGACAAAGTAGACCTTGCCAAATCGACTTGGAGTGTCCACACTGGATGGCTAGGGCAACTTCTAGGGGCTAGGTGGACCTGGGACTGGTCCATGGTGGCAGGGGGGGCACCCCTTTCAAAGTGCCAGGGGGCTCAGCACTTGCCCCCATTGTACCCTGGTACAATGGGGGCTGAGCAGGACAGGGACAGGGGCAGGGTATAGGAGCGGGATGGGCAGGGCTGTGTCCTGCCCTGTGGGTGGGCAAGCCAGGCTCTGGCTGTGCCAGCCAACCTGGCAGGGAGGTCAGTGGGGGAGCCCTGGGGGCCCTTTAAGTCGATTTAAAGTCGACTTAGGGCTAATCCGAGTCTACACTGGCTAAGTTGACTTAATAAAGTCGACTTAGCCAGTAAAGTCAACTTTAAACTAGGTTTTATAAAGTTGACTTAAAATTTCCTTAAGTCGACTTAAGCAGCATCTAAAGTCGAGTTAAGGAAATTGTAGTGTAGACGCAGAGTAAATTAAGTCGATTTAAGCAGGCTTAAGTCGACTTAATTTACAAGTGTAGATGCACCCTTTCTGAATAACTAAGGCTGCAGAACCCAAATCTAGAAGGGGGGGAGGGAAATCACATATTTCTGCTGAATAAATCCCTACAGCGGGTGTAGTTCAGCTTTTCTGATTTCTTCATTGACTTCAATGGGTTCTAGGTTGGGCCAAGAGTTAGGAGTCATTGCAGAAAGATTTCTCTCCCTTAAAAGCAGTTTGTATCTTCCATACATCATTCCTCTAACAGAAAAAGAAATCCTCACCTCTTACAAATAATATTCTAGGGGGTTTTGGGGTTTGTTTGTTTTTTACAAGCACATTAAATATTTCAGATTTGCTTTTTGTTTTAAACAAAAACTTACCTGGTTCTTGGGGCTTGCTTGGTGTCTTGACCTCCTAAAAACCAAAAGGCCAATAAACTGATTAAAAACAGCATGAAACATTCCTGTTATTATTTCAAAGTTCTGGATGCTACAGGCTAGGATTCTGTTTCATATTTATTTACCTCCTTAGTAACCGGCACTTCCCTGGACACATCTTCTTCAGTTGCACCTGTTGTTTCAGGCTGCAGGACAACCAGCTTTAATTTTCCTTTCTCTGCCCAGTCAAGCTCATGGGCCTCCTTGTTAAGAACTCGCTGCCTCACTAAAAAAGCAAATAAAGAAAATTATCATCTTGGTAGAAGGGAAGTTAATCTGTAGGTCCATGCATGAAATGCTAGGAAACTACTCCTCTTTGCTATGTCCTGACAACAAATCATACAACAAACTTCAACAATTAAATAAGAACATTAATAAAAACTAAAGATCTAGCCTGAAGAGCTATATTTCATTCAATAAAACTCCCTTGTACAGTGTTTTTGCATGACTGGCTCCAACTAGCATTAGGTTAAAAAAAATCTGCTCAAAGTAAAGGCCAGATATGTGGCAGAATTGGGGTAGGGCCAAATGAAAGGTCTTAATCAGAAGATTAAAAATATGCACAGTCTTCTGGGATCAAGTTCAAAAATTAAGAAAAGACATAAGCATCTGAAAGTCTGAGATCCGCTCAGTCTGATGTGTGTAGGAAAGGAAGAGTGGGTATACATCTACCTCCTCCATTAAGGAGATACAGCCCATCAAACTCTTCAGAGAAAAAGTTTTGTAATAAAGATTTTACATTAATATAGTACTTTCATTTCATCCCAAGTTCTTCAGTGGCAGCGACAGTCTGGTGCAAACATGGCCATGCAGGGGAGCACTGAGGTCAAGTTTACTCCACACCTCTATGCAACATGGAGGCCAATAGTTTCTTGCTTAGGATCAAGACCAGTGGTTATCAAACTTTTCTCCTTGGGACCCTCCTTGGGGTTGAAAAAGGATCTTTTATGCCCATCACCCAACAATTATATCTTTGAGCAATGCATTCCAGTCTTTTGGCAGCGGCTGCAAGGGGTGCCGAGACCCAGGGTCTGCAGCCCAGTACTGGGTCCGGACCCTAAGCACAAAAGCCACCGAACTAGACACAGAATGGAGAGAGGCAGCGATTGGAGGCAGAATTGTGGCTCCAACCCCCACAAAGCTTCCACAAGCAAACCTGAGCTGAAAAGAGGGAAGCAAATTTTGCCCTGAAAAATATCTGCAGTGACTTACTTTCCTCAACCTTCAGATCATTATTTCCGCCCAAGACTCCTCCTGGGGCAACATGCTCACATTCTGCCCCTTACACAGAAGAAAAACAAAGGCTCCCACCCTTGTATAGGTGCAGCAAACATTTCACCTAGCACCGAGACACAGTCCCTCGGGGTGACACAGCCATGCGGGAACTGTTGAACACCACACAGCCAGACCACACAAGAGTTCCAGGAACCCTGCTGACTTCACCACCACCTGGCTGACCCATCATAGTTACAAGAAACAAAGGATCTGGGAGGAAAATAAATTGTTCTCTATCCTCTCCCCCCCGCTTTGATCAACTTCTGCATCACTGTCTATAATCACTTTCCTCTGCACAGTCAGTTCCCTTGTCCAGGGGGGTATAACTGGAAAAAGAAAAAAATATTCCAGTTCCAGTGGCACAAAGCTGGCAGGGCCGGGAAAACACCAGCCTTTGGAGAGGGATCAAGTCTGTCCCGAGGGCAGGGATGGAGCACCGACTAAACAGGCCTTTTGGACACAGGCTCAGCACTAAGGGGGCGGGGGGAGCGGAGGAGTTCGGGGGGGCACGGAAATAACGGGGGATCATGCACCAGGGATGGGGTCACCGCCTGGGGCAGAGCCGGGCGCGGAGCCTGAGCCTCCGCGTGTCCCCGGGGTGCAGCAGGCAGCGGCCGGGGCCCCCCTTACCTTCCTCCCGGGCAAAGCAAACCAACACCTGGGCGGGCCGCTCCTGGATCTCGCACTCCCCCCCGCCCGATCGCTTCTGGCTCTGGAAGTAGCAGAGGAGTTTATTCCGCAGGCTCCTCGGGAGCCCCGCGCCCCCCCAATCGCCCTGCACCAGCAGCGGGAAGGGGCACCTCGCCCCGGCCATGGCCAGGCTGGTGGGAGCGGGGATCTACTCTGACGGCTCCCGCGTCTCCCCCGGCAAAGAAACGCCCAGCTCTGCAACCGAGGCTGGTTTCGCTTTCGCTTCTCAGAAATCAACTCCCCTTTCCCTTCTCCAACCCGCTCTGCCTGGGAAATAAACCTCCCTGGGTCATCCCTGCAAACTCCACTCTCCCGCCGGCATTGCCAGCGCAGCCCCCTGCAAACCGGGGACAATCCCCCTCCAGGAGGAAAGCTCACACCCACAGTAGGAAGGAAATCAAACAAGCCAAGGGTTATGGGGCGGGCTGCTAGGAATACAGTGTTAGGCCAGTGCCGGATTTAGGCACAAGTCAAGTGAGCCATGATTTAGGGCCTCACATGGCTCACTTGGAAAATACGTCGTGATTGCTAAGAAGATTTATCATAATTGAAATTGATAATGCAAATAAGGCTTTTTGCAAAATGTATGTTTTATTTAAAGAAATAAGGAGGCCTGTGGCACTTTAAAAGACGAACAAATGTATTTATTGCATGAGCTTTCGTGGGAGAAAATCCCACTGTGTTGTTTTTTCTTGCATCTTTGCCTATATTTATCCGTTACCTACTCCACTTGGAATTCTTTACCTGTTTACTTACAAAGTACAGACTTGCTCCACCCAGAGAGGATGGAGGTGATAATGACCAGTGCAGAGACACTTTAATGACATTAAAGGCCTTAGGACTATATTTAGGGTAGGGTGGGGGGATGGAATGGAGAGGAGAGTCCTTACAGGTAGTCAGAAATGTACTGTTCCCATCTAAGCCAGAATTTCTCAATAGGCAGCTGGCCACTGCCTTACTGATTGTTCACAGCACCATTGTCCTTAGGTGGATCTGGTATGACTATCTGTTA
Organism: Pelusios castaneus; assembly: GCA_007922175.1. Lineage (NCBI taxonomy): Eukaryota > Metazoa > Chordata > Testudines > Pelomedusidae > Pelusios > Pelusios castaneus. The sequence continues at coordinate 11,333,322 of ML685777.1, forward strand.
ACTTGAGTTTCATGCCACAACTTACTGGCAGGAAAAGTATTCAAGCTGTAACAGAAGAGACCTGACAAAGAAAAGTCTACAAAGACAGAAAAAACCCTAACAAGCTCATGCGATAAATACATTTGTTAGTCTTTAAAAGTGCCACAGGACTCCTTGTTTGTTTTGCTGACTAGACTAACACGGCTCGCCCTCTGGAACTTGAATGTAAAGGTTGCTCCAGCATCAAAGAGCTAGGGTGGGAGGCTGAGGAACTGGCCTGTACGTCTGCACAAGAATGTAGCTTTTGCTAGTGCTTAGTAGTGATTACAATTTACAGCTCTCTTAAAATCAGATGCATATGTGGAGCTGAGTCCATGGATAGCTCTAGGGACTTCCACGGGACTCCGTATAGGTGTAAATGATCTTTCTGCACAAATCCAACTGCAGGAGAGAAATTATACAGGATATACCGAATAATTACGAATAAGGAGGAAAGAAGTGGCGGCTATTAAATGTTACTCATTACAGACGAAGCTCTATGTTTTTATTGATATCAAACAAGATGTTTGTACTTTTAGCACTAAAGGGACAGCCTGACATTCAGCTAATGTCAAAACAGAGAAAAATATTTTCAGTCCTAAACCCGTCGCTGGGATGTCCTGACTAGCTTTTAGCTGAGCTCTTGCTTCCCTCTAGTCTAGTCTAACACGTTGTTTGAATCAAAACAGCTTGTTTTCTTTGCAGAGATAGACTATCAGTCTATCTCTCTGGATCTGTTTGAATTGACCCTTGTGAGTCACCCTTTGCTGCATCTGTGTATTTACAGCTGTAGCCCAGAGTGCTTCAATAGCAGCAGTGAGAACTACAAGTTCTGGACTACAAACTGCGGCATGTTGGGAGTACTTCCTGGCTCCTGCCAGGAAGCATCTCCTACCCTCCCCAGCAGGGAGTGTCTGCATAGACTGAAGCTGGGAGCATGTAGCAGACAAGCAGGGAGGAGGCCGATGGAGCATAATGCTGCTGTTATGTCTCTTGCAGAATAAAACCGTGTTCCTGGGGAATTGGTTTGAGTGGGTCTGGTCTGAATAGGCACACACAAACACAACGCAAAGCACACAGAAGAGCCTCAGGCCTAATTTCCCTAACCTGTGTAAAAGGCCACCAGGGCAGACGTCCCCTATCTTGAACACCCTCACGCTGGGCCAGGAGGCAGGAGGGGCTACACAGCTAACATGCTATTTTTTCCATTTCATGAATCTGATGAAGTGAGATTGTCTCCCACGAAAGCTCATGCAATAAATATATTTGTCAATCTTTTAAAAGTGCCACGGTACTCCTAGTTTTCTTTTGTTGAAATAGACTAACACGGCTAGTGCCATGCCGAAGGCAGCGGTGTGGGCTGGGAGCGCTTCGCCTGGCCTCTGGGCTGGCCCTCCCCGCCCCCAGGGCGGAGCAGACAGGCTGAGAGGTGGGGCAATCGCGTGAGGCCCGGCCTCTCTGTCCTGTTTGTCCAATATATAAGGCGGGGGCATGTCCCAAGTCAGACCTCTTCATCACATCATCAAAGATCTACAGCCTATTCTACAAGACAATCCCTCACTCTTTCAAGCCGTCGGAGACAGACTTCTCCTTGCTTAAGACAGCCCCCCAACCTTAAACGGATACTCACCAGCAACTACAGATCAAACAACAGAAACATTAAAGGAGGAACATATCCCTGCAACAGACCACGCTGCCAACTTCGCCCTCATACCTACACTACAGACACCATCACAGGACCAAATCAAGCCACCTACTCCATCAAGGACTCATTCACCTGCACATCCACCAATGTGATTTGTGCCATCATGTGCCGTGAAAGGGAATATAAAAATGGAGTCTGTCTTGTCCTAATATCTATCATGTTGTTTTGCTTGTTTTTCTCCCAGTGTGCTTAGAATGCAAAGAATGCTGAACTAACTGTTCAGCCGGAAATGCCCCTCTGCCTTATATATTGGACAAACAGGACAGTCTCTGCGCCAAAGAATAAATGGACACAAATCTGACATCAGAAATCACAACACTCAAAAACCAATGGGGAACACTGCAATCTCCCTGCTCACTGCATTGGCAACTTGTTAATAGCTGTGCTGAAACAGATGAATAACAAAATCACAGCTTCAAAGAGAAACTGCAGAACTGGAATTTATATGCAAATTCAACTCAGTTGCCTTGGGGTTAAACAGGGACTACGGATTTTTTTCTCATTACAACAGGTGATTTGACATCACCTTTCTATGTTTGCTGTTCCCCAGTGTTTGAATCCTAACATCTATTCTGATTTGCTGTTACAGCCTGACCTGATCCTATGTCATACACTCCCTTGCATTTAATTTCCTCCCATTCTGTAAATTTCCCATCTTCAAAGCATCTGATGAAGTGGGATTTTCTCCCATGAAAGCTCATGTGATAAATAAATCTGTTAGTCTTTAAAAGTGTGACAGGACTCTGTTTGTTTCTCTGCAATAGACTAACATGGCTCCCCCTTTGGATCCTGTTAGTTTAGTTCAGCAAAACAAACAAGGAGTTCTGTGTCACTTTTAAAGACACACACATTTATTGCCTGAACTTTCTTGGGTGAAATCCCTCTTCATCAGATGCTTGATGCTTTTCTACACACAAAAGCTCAGGAGATAAATAAATTTGCAAGCCTTTAAAAGTGACATAGACCTCCTCCTTGGTGGTTGTTTGTTTGTTGTGGTGTTTTTTTGGGGGAGTGAGCTAGCCAGTCCATCTGATAGTCATACCTTTTAAGGATACCTTCCGATTCTATTTTCTGAGGGCACCAGCTCAGGTGTTACTCAGTTTTCACCTCAGTAAACCTCAGTCCCCTTTTGTTAGGAGAGGGTGGAACTTTGTGACAAATGAGTGCTGTATTGTTGTCTAATCAAAATCCAGGAGGCTAACACCTTTTGAATTGAATAAAAACATGTAGGTCTTTCCCTGTTTGCTTTTGTTTCAACTTCTTTTGGTCTCTCCTGTAATTACCAATGATGCTTTGAAAAGACTGAATTTAAAGGTATGAAGAAGGAAGTAATCTCACAAGCAAGCACATGTCAAAACTGAAAAAAATTATTCCAGATGCAAACCCAACATTTCGCCCAGCTTTCTTCTGGAACTATGGATCCAAGCTCTTGGAGAAATTGTTCAGAATTGAAACCACTGCTTTGTGCTGCGTTGGTGAGGAAAACTGGTTTTGCAGCTAATATATATTGGATGTTTGGTCTGGAGGCTCATTTTTTAATAAGTGCAGTAATTAAAGGCTTTCTATCATTACTGAACAAGTATTGTGTCAATTCCTGAACACACTGATGTCAGATCCCAGTTGGTCAGGTAACATTCATAGGACGCGATTTGAAAAAAATTTACAATTTTAATGTCCAGAGGGGTAGCCGTGTTAGTCTGTTGTACAGCAAAAAACAAGAGTCCTATGGCACCTTATAGACTAACAGCTTGCATCTGACGAAGTGGGTTATAGTCCACGAAATCTTATGCCAAAGAAAATCTGTTAGTCTACAAGGTGCCACAGGACTCTCGTTGTTTTTTTACAATTTTAATGGTATCTTTTAATTCTGTTGGCATTTTTTTCACCATTTATGCTTCATGAGGATGTATGTTTTTGATGCCACGTGATGTGTTTGGGAGACAACTGCACTCAATTTAGCTGTGCTTGATTGAGCTCTATTAGTACACCCATACAATGCTTCCTCTGAATATCGTCTGTAAAAAGAAAAAATCCAAAATTAAAAAAAAAAATATCTTCTGCTGACAGGTATTTTGAAATAAAGTACCAAAACAATTGAAATTGGTATGATTATATTGTGTTATTTTGACAAATAAACTATGCAAAATTTTAAAATATTGTGTGCAGAATTTAAATTTTTTAGCACAGAATTCCTCCAGGAGCAAGTGATTTTATATCTTCATCTATGACACATGTAAAGCCAACTTTAACGTAAAGTTCATCATACTTCGTTCTTCGTGTCACCTTCCTCCTTTTTACATTGCACCCCAGTGAATGATGGATGGTGCTTCCCTATCACATTTGTGTTATCACTTGTGTCCTACTTGATTTTCTTTTCTTTTTCGATAGTAGACTTTTTTTTATAACACTTCCACTTTTTAAGCACGGATTCATTTTGCCACATCACCCCTATTTTCATTTTAACTAACATTATTTTTGTGGTGTAGTCCTGGATGGGCACGTACTATTACTATTGGGACCACCCCACCAGCAGAGACATTATTAAAGCATGATGGAGTAGAGGTTAGTCTTTTATTTGGGGATCAATACAGGACGAGGGCTCACGTGCTTACAGCTGTGATAAATCCACTGTTTTCACTGGTACTAAATCTTGGCTGGTTTGGGCCCTTGGTAAGATGAGCGACAAAGTAAATCACTTCTACTGTTGTTAAATGTTTTTTGATGCATCGAATCACAGCCACTTACACAGTGCACAGAGAATGATGGTGAGACCTGTATGTAGGCTTCACCCACACTGCTCTCCTGGCCGTGGTCAGCATGGGGCTTGGGGGGGAGGAGGGTGTAACAGGACAGAGCTGGGCTTCTTCCCTTCTCTCCCAGAGGACCCACTGCTAAACCCACAGCCATCCTTAGGGGCAGGCACGGCCCAGGGCGAATCACCCTCTGTGGGCCCCCACCGCTAAAATGCTATCAAAGCGCAGCAGGGGGCGGACCAATCCCCAGGGCCTGGTGCGAGGTGGTCCCCTGTTCTCCGCTTCCCCCCATCCTCAGGGACAGTCCTGACTAAACTGCAAGTTTCTTTTAGGCAGTCATTTTCCAAACTTAAACCAAAACAATGAAAACAGTTGATCAGCTCACCTGGGAATTTCCCCCCTTACCTTTCAGGATCTCACTGCTTCCTCTTGCAGAGGGATCTAATAGCCTTATCACTCCTACTTCCTAGCTTTGACTCATTGGGTCTCCCAAGCTTAGCTGGGTCAGTTAATGGGGCACAGGTGCGCTGGTTCTGCCTCACCCTTTGAGAGGGTGCAAATTCAGTATGAAAACACATTGGCTGATCAGCAAGTATTATATGAAAACAGAATTTTATATACTGAAAATACACTCCCACCACACTCATAAATGAGTTTATTTATCAGCAATATAAATTTACTCTGAAGTACCTGCTTGGATGTTAACTGTTGCATTTGATACATTTACCATGACATCTAGGTTGCAGAATCTGGGTTTTTTCCTCCCATCCTTGGGGCTTTTTGGCAGGGGTGAACAGTTATATCAAATTCTTATTTTGTCAAATTCCAAAGGGGTAGCCATGTTAGTCTATTGTAGAAGACAACAGAGTCCTGTGGCACTTTGTAAGCCTCACCCATACCTTCCATTCTTGTATTCATCCATGTTCACCATAAACTGGGCCTGATCCTGTAGCTCATATGTGACTAGCTCCATTGGTTTCACTGACTATCGACTGCCTCTTAGATTGTAAAATCTTGGGTGCAGAAACTTGTCTGACGAAGTGGGATGAAAGCTCATGTGATAAATAAATTTGTTAGTCTTTAAAAGTGCCACAAGACTCCTTGTTCGTTTTGCTGAACTAGACTAACACAGCTACCCATTTGGAATTTATCTTCACTCCTATGGCACTGTAAAAATAGTAGGATTTTTTTTTTACCTATCTGTATGCGCAGTAGCGAACGACATGGAACTGCAGAGAGAACACAAGACAAATGAGGCAGATCTCTTTTAATTTGTGAAAAATACTTAACAACAATCACCAACTGCACTGAATCAGAGCCGTATGATTGATAAGTGTAAATGTAAGAAACAAAGTATTTTGTTAATGTAAAATATCTACAAGAATGAAATCTATAGCCCCAGAGAGTACTTCACCCACATACCAGAAGATACATTGTGATTACTAGCAAAATAGAATAAAAAGCTAAAAGCAATTTAAAATGCAATTCCTACACTACAGGCTTCTTGTACTGTAATCAAAGGCTCAGAACCAGGGACTAATTTTCAGAAGTAACAAGCACTCAGTTCCCACTGATTTCTATTGGAGTTTTGGGCACTGGGCAATTTCTGAAAAAAATGGAGCAAAATCTGTTAGCTCTGAGAACTACTTCACACATCAGCACTTTCCATGCTAAGTATGCTTCTTTGCCTCCACTAATATAAAAACACTGCATATCACGTTTCAAAACTCCAAAAAACTATATGCAGTTTCCATATCTGGGGACGAAAGGAAGGAAATAAAAAAAGGAAGAACCATATACAACAGATGTTAATCATCTACTTACTGTTCTACTGGAAGGCCCTCTGATACCACAGTGATGGGTACACTATAAAGACTTGAACAGAATATATTCTGATAAAAGATTTTCCTTCAATTTTTTATACTAATGGCACTGAGGTTGCAAAAAAGAGGCATGAATCTGCTAATCATTCACTCATAAAAGTAATCCTTATTCACATCCTGTAAGAGACGACTCATGTAAATGGGATCAGGTTCATATTTGGGGATCAAAACATGTTATTTCCCTTAGATAATTTCTTGCAACTATAACACCCCTCCCCCCATTTATAAATACAGCAATGCTGTGCCTTTCTTAGAAGAAGCCCTCTAATTTTATATAGGCATCTGTACTCGACTGATAGGCTGTAGTAAATAAATGCTCTATTTTATGGCAAATACAGCTTAAGAGCAGTTGGCTGATACATGTCTTCATTCAATTCCTTTTGCTTTCAGTTCTATTCGAACACGTTGCAGATAGTTAGGATCAGGGTAACCAAACCTGTGGAAAGAGAGAAGGATTGTTTGCGCCATTTACATAATGAAACAATATTTCCTAATTCTACAGCACCTTCCATCCAAATCTCTTAAAGCACTTTACAGTCCTTAGCCTTGCAACAAACAGGCCCTAATTTGCAGATGAGGAAAAGTGAGGCACAGAAAAGTGAAAGGTACAATTCTACAAAGCAGCCATTCATTTGGAGGCCCGAACTGACACCTTGAGCTTGATTTTCACACCAGCTGTGCACCTGTGGGAACTGCAGATACTCAGCAACTCTGAAAATAAGGTCCCAGTGATCTAAAAATTGGCACTATACTCAGGCAGGCCAGGGGGTGACATGGGATGAGGCTGCAAAGGTGATGTCTTTTCTCTCTTCTCATCTTAGGTCATCCAGTAACGAGTGTGACTCTTGGTACGAATTAGAGCTTCCTGCGTATGCTCTATGCAGTGTCACTTTTATGCACACTAGTGAGGCTGTGCCTCATCTCCCTTAAAAATATTCATTTATGGCTATTTCAGATTGCTAAATCCGACATATAGTATGTACAATTTCTGAGCTCCTGAAACTGTTTTTGTTATAATTTATGCTATAATTTCTTTTTAAAATGGCCTGATTTGCTGATTTTGTAGTGAAGGATGTTTTTTTTCTGTGAAAAAAATTACTTCCGCAAGCTGCCATTTTATACTTCAGAATAAAACTAAAATCATGAAGACTGGATGGTTTAAGGGACTCATAAAAAGATAAAAGAGCTTTTCATTGATAGGTCACTGGTCTGACTCCAGCTCAAGTCTCTAGGGACCATGAATCATTACCCTCTATAATGTATTACAGTGTCAAACTAACTGTAGCAGACAAGCAATCATTTCACGAAAACTCCCATCGACAACTGCAGCTGTTGTTGGGAACCTCAGAAAAGAGGCCAAGGCCATGAAGACTGAAGAGTGTCAGGAGACATTCATTTTTTGTCAGAGGTGGGGTACACTTCAGGACCGATGTGAAGATGTTTGCACTTCCCACTGGTGTTGTACCCTTTTCTGTGGATAAAAATAGCCTTAAAGCGCTGTCCACACCGGAGAAGTGAACCACTGCAACTTGGAAGAGTGACTGTTCTGGTACACGCTGCAACCAAACATTGCCATCCTGTCTGACCTGCACAGAGTGCTCTGCATCCACAAACAGCACTACTTGTAAGAGATGCAGGAAATGGGGATTGTTGCACATACCCCACAGTTCCTGGCACCGGCTTCCTAGAGCGGATACATTAACGACCGGGATCTACAGCAGAGTGTCAAACTCATTCTATGTGGTGGGCCACAATGGAGGGCAGGACACCTGACGAGGGCTCTGTGTCCGTGTGGACACCCCGACCCCTTCCCGGCACAGTACCACGCAGGCTCTCCGACCCTTTCCTCAGCCCCCCTGCGGGGCTGGCTCCCCTACCTGGCTCAAAGGGGCTCAAGCCAGACCCTGGAGTAAACACTCGGGGCATGGCCCTGGGCCCAACTCCCTCATATCTCCCAACCCCACTCCATGCTCGATACCCCGAATCCCCCACCACCACGCTTGACCCCCGCCTCTGGCTGTGCTCCACACCCCAAATTCCCCACCCTGCTCGACTCTTCGCCTCGCAGCCACGCTTGCCCCCAAATGCAGCACCCCCAGCCATGCTCACCCCCCAAATCCACCCCCCCACCATGAAAACCCCCCACATCCACTCCCCATCGCACTCACCCGTTGCCAGGGCCCACCTGGTCTGCCCCCATGCCCACTGGCCCTGATCCTGGCCTTCTGCCAGGGACCCTGCTGGCTCTGCCACCGTCCCACCACCGGGGGACCCTGCTGTGTGACCCGTGCCCGCCTCCGGGTCTTCCCTCCGTCACCGGGGGACTCTGTGGCCTGCACCGGGCTCCCCTTTCCCTTAGCTCAACACCCCTGCAGCCCAATCCAGGCTCCCCCCCTTGCCACTGGGGAACCCTGCAGCCCATGACTAGCTCTGGGCTTCCCACCCGGGACCCTGCATCTGTTTCCACTCCAGTTCTTTCCCTCCCCCTTGGAACCCCCACTTACTGCAGTCTGCAGTGCAGACCAGGCTGCCTGGGCCAGAGAGGAAAAAGGGGTTAATATTTCCCTCTCTGCCCTGGCTAAGGTGTGGGGGGGAGGGCTGGCAGCTCCTCTCTCAATGCCACCAGCAGAGCTCTGCGTGCTGTCTGCTGCTGTGAGCCACTCACTGGAACAGGCAGCCGCTCAGCGGGCTGGGTAAGAGCCCTCGGCGGGCTGTAAATTTGACACCCCGATGCAATGCATATGGTCCCCTGTTGACATTTTGGATTTGTTCCAATGGACGACACTTCTAGTGACAGTTACAATGGTGGAGAGTCATCAGCCTCTCTCAAGGTGCTGAGCGACAGACGGGGGCCTGCGGATCCAGCCCATATTCCAACAATCATCTAGGAGGTGAGGAACGTGGGCTTATTTATTTATTCAATTATTCTGTAATCTGACTCTTTAACGTGGCTGATTATTCTGTCCTGGTGTTTTAGATTTTCTTTTTTGGGGTGCCCTCTGTGTTTTGCAGGTGGGGCCTTATGGGACAGACAAGTAATCTAAAAACTAATTTTGCACCAAATGGGCCTGTTTTTACCGAGTGTTTTTCATTCTGTATCTGGGACGTGTGGCAGGGGAATTGGGGTGTTGGTTCTTGAGGGATGAGGGCTAAAGCTGAGCCCAATGGAGTACCACCATAGGTGCTCTCAGACCGGCTTGTTCTGAAGAATGGAGGGCACTTTCTAGCGAGCAGAGATCTGTTGAGTAGCTATTTGCTGGCCTTTTGATAGATACATTGCTAGTAGGTGAGTGGCTTGACACGGTCAATGGGTCAATGGAAGGGTGCAATGCAGAACTGTATTTGGAGGAATAACTGTATTGTTGTAGCTCCAATGCTCGCCTTCCCTGCAAGAGCAGAGTGACTGATTGGAATATGCAATACCAATGCTGTTGAGCCATGCCTGAAGTAAGTGCGTATGGGATGATGTTCTCAGTGCCTGCAACTGCTTCCGGAAGTTTTGTGCATGGACACAAGGGGCCTGGTTTTCCAGTGCCTTGCATCTTACGTAGTTATTTACACCCGTGCAAACTGCGTGCAAAATGGATGAAGGATTCTTACAGCATTTTGCACCCACTCAGCAAAGGCGAAAATGACAACGCAAGGGTTATGTCTACACTGGCTACGTCTACACTTGCAAGTTAGTTTGAATTAAGGAGGCTTAATTCGAACTAACTTAAGCCTTGGCCACACTAGGCTTTCATTAGTTCGAATTAAGGGCTTCCTTAATTCGAACTAATAAATTCGATTGCTTAGTTCGAATTAATGGTTAATTTGATTCGTTGATTCGAACTAAGTCAAATGTGGCCATATTAGTTTGAACTAACTGCTTAGTTCTAACTAATCGGCAGATTGACCTTCCTGCAACTGACTAATTTGAACTAAGCAAGTGCCCTGCATGGACATGGCTAGTTCGAACTAGCATTCTAGTGGGGCCATGCTAGTTCGAATTAGTCAGTTGCAGGAAGGTCAATCTGCCGATTAGTTCGAACTAAACTATTAAGTTAATTCGAACTAACTACACTTAGTTCGGCTTAGTTAGTTCGAATTAACTAATTCGAACTAGCTTTTGTAAGTGTAGACATAGCCAAGGTGCCTGGCAGTGGAGGATCTGACCCAAGATGTTTGACAGGCGCGCCAGTAGTCTGCAATGCAGCTAGAAATGCCAAAATGCTTTAGTACAGAGAAGGCTCAGGTCTGTCAATCTAGCACCTTTGACAAGCATGAACGTAACTTCAAAATACTCACCCTTCAGGTCCTCCGTTGATGTTTGTCTTATGGTGAATATCATTCCAAGTGATAACATCATTTGCACCAGAAGTACGTGATTGCCCCACTGTGAAGATCAATTTTTGGTTAAAGGCTCTTTTAAGCAGCTGCAAAATTTCTCTTCCTTCCTTGTTGTCAGGTAAGTATGCAGTTCGACTCGTTCCGTGATATGGTGTGCCTGGGTTTGGATGGCTTTTCTGTTTTGTAAAGAAGATAATAAAAATGTACTGTATACCAAAGGCTCTTCTTTTTTGGTATTTTCTGGGAATTTATCACTGTTTATTATAGACAAAAAACAAAACAAAAACACCATACAAACAAACTAAAAACCCAAACAAACAAAACCAACCCCTCCGCCCCACCTGGAGGGGAAATCAGTAAAAGCGGGAATCCCTGGATGTTGTGCACAGGGATGGGGAGAGGCACCAAGTATTTACAGGGTGTACTGCGGGACAGGGAGGAAGGAACGTCACAATATAGCAGTTGAGGAAATCTTCCACTCCCTATGGGCCTGTCATTGCAATTTCGGGAGGTCTCAGCTGCCAGCACCTGGCAACTCTGCCACTGAGCAGAGCGAGCCATGCAGAGGAGCTGCTGTTAGAATGGGAGCAATACATTATGCCCCATGACACCGGCTCCCTGCTAGACAGAGCTTCCTCCCGTTAGAGGAAGTGGAAGGGGCTGTGCTGAAGGAGCAGGGTGAGTGGAGGGCTGTCTGATGGAGGAATCAGTACTCATGGGACACAGCCTTCTGCCTCCTGTAGGCCTGTCTTGGCAGTTGGACAGCCTCGGCTGAAGGGATCCAAATCCCTGCCCATCTCTGAAAAATTCCTGGGTCTCAAAAGAGCCAAAGTTTGGGTAAAAAAAAAAAAAAATAATCAGTAAAACCCGAATATTGGCTTTTTCAAAACTTCAAATTTTTTTTTTTTAGAGAAAATCAGTAAATACCAAAACCAAAGAGCCTTATGTATACCATAGATACAGTAAAAACATGTGAAAACTAATCTGACACCTCAATTTCTGCAACGCTCTTTATTCCCATCTCCCCAAATCCATTCCCCAACTCCTTCAATCTGTTCAAAAAAATCACACAGCATGGTTAATTTTTGACTTTGTCTTCCTGTTTACACACCTTCTCTTTCTTCTCTTCACTAGCTTCCTGTGTATCGGGGGCATCCCTGAAATTCACCCTCACTTTTAATAGCCTAACCAGAATAGTTCCTTGTTAGGGCATCTCATTTCTCCTTTCCTCCCTGCCCATTCCCTTCATGCAGTTTCTCTCATATTTTCTTGTCACTAGTCATTCATCCATTGTTATTTCTAAATATCATGTTCTTACTCTCCTCCCTCTCCCCGTTTGCTTTCCTCACCGATGTCCTTGCAAATATTATATCATCTGCAGTAGTACCTAATGGTCCTGATCAGGGCCCTGTTATGCTAGGATGGGTTTGTAGAAACATGTAACATAAACCCCCTTACATAGTGCTTGGGAGAGGGGGAGAGAAAATAATTGTATTTCTATAGCTAACTGCTTGGCCTGATTCCCTCCTCATGGAATTCTACACCAACATCACTCCACTGATTTCAATGGAGTTATTCCAGATTTACACCAAAGCAGCGCTATTTTTTTTTTTTGTAAAAAAAGAGGTGCTGGTACTCAGCTTGATTTGGCCCTGACCCTAGCTGGGGACACAGGGAACCCGGGGCCACCGGCCAGGGACCTGGGGCCATATCGCTGTGGAAAAAAGGGTGCCGGAACTCCGTACCATCGCGTACCATCACCAAAAAAGCACTGCACCTAAGTGAAAGGAGAATCAGCCCATTGTGTATAACTCTGAAGGCTACCATGTATTTTTATCTTTCATTTATATTTGATATTTTTGTTTTTGCCTTGTAGCTCTGACCCAGCAATGGGGGTTAGTACTGCATATTAATGGCACTCCATAAAAAAAAAAATATAATGGAATGTCATGTGATTTGAGAACCTAGTAGGAAAACTGAGATTTGTAACCTATACTCAGCGTATCAGAAACTAACAAAAATATTGGAATAAATATCTGATGGATTAAAAAAATCTCTCTAAAAATGGAAGAATACTGGATTCTATCTTCAAGTTCTGTTTTGTTAACAAATAGCTTTCCATACTTTCAAATATACTTACATTTTGAACCCCACTGTACATATGATAGTCAATCTTAATAGTCCCACATCTAGGATAGCCAGGGAGTGGAAAAAGAAGATTTGAGAAAGACATTTTCCCCTCTGGTTGATTTCCTTCTATGCGTCCATAGAATGTATTACAGATAGGACAGGCAGGCTTATAGTTCATTGCCTTTTGGATGCATGCTTTGCAAAATTCATGTTTGCACTTTTGCAGTACTTCTTTTTGATGGATTTTTCCCATGCAAATGGCACACTCATCTTTGGCTTCCTCTCCTCCGACTACCTTTGGTCTAGGCTCTTTGGAAGGAGCCCTATTTATTTTTCTATCATCACCTGCATCCACAGAGGTTCCTGTAGCACCATGATAACCAGTATCATAACGGAGAGCCACCTCTTCTTTAATCTTTGTAGAGTCATCAATGTTAAGAAAGCTCATGATGTGCTTTTCAGCAGCACACAGATGATCTGGTAAACCTTCTAAACTGAGTTTCTCCTCCATCTCCTTTTTCTTAAGTATTATACGTGGGTTTTCCAGTTGTAGTTTATCAAAGTGTTCATTCAGTTTTCTTTTCTGATCACTTGAAAGTTTCAAGCAGAGGTCTTTTTTAGTTATCATTGCTGAGCCCTTCTGAAATGCACTGATGAAGCTTTCATAAGCATGTGCAGACAAATCTGAATCTTTGCCCTGAGGTTTAAATATGATGTGTGCTTTCTGGTTCTGTGGATAACCCTTGATATCTATTAAAGTATCAAACTTTTGATTTATCACATCAACTTCTTTACTTAACATTGTTTCCAAGAGTTTAAGCCTAGCAGACTCAACGTCAATTCCATTCCTATATGTGTAAGTTTCAGATTTTATTTTCACAGGTTTTTCAAATGGGCTGTTCACATTTTTTTCTTCTAGAAATTTTTTTGCAGCCAAAATCTCATTTGGTGGACCACGCAGTATTAATATATTTCCTTCGTTTTTGGCAAGAAGATTCTTAAACCTGGTATTTAATTTTTGTAGTGTTTCATTTACTTGGTAACTGTTCATCAAAGAAACTTTTTCTTGTTTTAAATCTACTACCACTTTCCGAAAATCAGTGATAAAAGACTGCTGAGCTTTCTCTACCAAGCCAGAACTCCCAACAGACCTGAAACACACTGAAGTAACTCCATTGTCATGCTCTTTGCTTTTTATCTTTACGTTAAAATGTTGCTGTAATTTCTTAATTTGTTCTTCGTGGACATGGTTAAAGTATTCATAGAGAGCTGATGCAATTTCAATATTGCTCACTTCATCCAAACCATTCTCATTCATATCTTCCAAATCATTCCCTCTTGCAGAGCGTGAAAAATCAGCGTGTTGGTCATTCTTTGCAAGGAGTTTATCAAAATAGTGATACACTTGTTCAATATCCACATAATCTCCTGTCACTTTCTCGATGCCATTAGAATTTGTTTCTACTTTTAAGTTTGGACACAGGATGGTCACTCGTTGTCTTTGCTCTTTAGTGAGCAGGTCAGCATTCAAAGTTGCAGACACATGGAGAAAAATCTGAAGATGAAAGAACAATTAGAGATCATTAGCAGCTTTCCTAAAACTTTCAGCTTGTTCTTTCAAATGTTTAATTAAAAAATCTTTTTACACTTTTTCTCAGCTTGCCAAGATTATTTTGTTCTGACTCTATGTAAACACTTGCATATGATCTTCACGCAACGCATGAACACAGATATAACATCATTTGTATCCCTATGTGTAAGTATTTCAGAACCAATCTTGTTCCCAATGAAATCTGTGAGAAAACTCCTGTCTTTTAATGTGAGCTGCAGGGAGGGGCAATGTAGAGGCCATCCACAGCTCTCTGTTGAACTGAGACCCAGTTCAACATACAAAGCAACTCATGATCTATTTTGCGGGTATTATTCTTTATCCCACAGGAACTAAGGATCATTACAAACCTCAGGATTTTTTATTCTAAGTGCAAAGCACACTTCTTCGACCTGCCTTCCCTATCAGAAACACAGAGCAGTGGTTACTTTCAAAAGCAAGCAAACAATACAAAACCTAGACTCCATCAAAACAAAGCATTAGATGTACAGTTAGTTATCCTCTGCAAAGGATGAGAGAAAGAACCACTTCATATATGTTAGTGATGTTGCCTCATGTAGTACTGGAACGTGTTCAGGTTCTACAGTGACACGGGCCGCATAAGAACCAACACAGAATAGAATATCTGATTGTTTTTATTAGTTCCTTTGAAAGGCTTCTCAAATGTGCATCAGTAGCAACCCAGGCACACAAATTGGTCCTGAAAAAAAAATGCCACAAAGATAATTATGATTGTAAATCCATAGCAGTGCGTTACAAGTCACCATGACATACTGCGGGTCTATTTGTTAATTAGGGGAATGGACATGATCATGAAGTTCATAAATCTAATAAATGGTAACAATTTCCAACACCTCTATTCTGGCTAGACAAACAAGGAGTCTGGTGGCACTTTTAAAAACGAACAAATGTATTTATCACATGAGCTTTCGTGGGAGAAAATCCCACTTCGTCAGACGCTTGAAGATGGGGAACTAACGGAAAAGTTCCCCTTCTTCAAAGTGTGTGATGAAGTGAGATTTTCTCCCATGAAAGCTAATGCGATAAATAAATTTGTTAGTCTTTAAAAGTGCCACCAGACTCTTTGTTTGTCTTACTGAACTAGACTAACACGGCTACCCCTTTGGAACTTCTGTTCTGGCTAGAAAGTGAAAAGAGTTTCTTGTCTCCAACAAGCGTATTGGAGCAGAGCTGTACGCGTGTAAATGCTTGAGAGATTGGTGAATTATTGTTTTCTACTTTGAATTAAACATACCTTTTTAGTCAAGGCTCTAGATGAACTGTCATCAGGTTTTCTGCCACGCTGTTCCGTCTCAGATTTCTTTGGAAGTTGTGAAAAGCCTGACAGGCCTGACGATTCTGTTGTAGGCTGGCTTTTTCCAGGACTTTCTACCTCTGCATCTGCCTGGATAAATATCTTCAGACTTCTGCTCTCAATTTCTAGACAATGGTCTAAACGTGATTTCACTCTGTTCTTAGCTATAGTGATGTGGAAATAAAATGGGGCAGGAGGAAGAAAGTCAGGAACTTCTGCTTATTCAGGCGTATGAATGAACACTAAACAGTTGCATTCTCCATGGCTTTGCCCCTCATGTAGTCATTTTCACATGTGTGAAGTTAGCACAGAAGGCTAACATTCTGATCCAGTACAGTTTTACACCCACTTTGCACACATGATTGATCACACAAGGGGGAAATGGAAAAATGACCCCAAGGAATCTCACATATGTGCTGTGAATTAGAAGGTTTGAAACTAAGTGGGTTTAAGTCACTTTTGTATTGTCCCAATGCTGTGGCCCTTAGGTGCTGGCCCAGGCCACAGCAGAACACAGGGCAGTCTTAGAACTGCTCTAATAATAATAATATCACCGCCACCTAGCTGTTATATAGGACTTTTCACTCATACATCTCATAAATACCTATGCTGCTTGTCAGGGGCAACCCCACATCCGCCTTCCCTTCTCCCTGACTATGCCCCTGCCCCTTGGACCAAGATGTGGATGACGTGGGAGCAGCTATAGCAGTTTTACACTTCTCAAAGTTCGCTCTACATCTACCCAGAGTATCACAGCTGGCATGCGGCATCAGCAGCATATCACTGACACGGAGGGGTTCACAGCTGGCGTGCCGCCTAGGGACACACCGTCCTGTCCACGTGCTCTGCCATTGGCACATCCCCATGCTGCTGAACTTCAGTGCTGACAGACCATCGCCCCTGCTGAGCGGCAGCTTGCAAAATGCCAACAAAATTCAAGTGGCAGGCAGGATGCCAGGCTGAGTGCACAGCTGATGCGCTGGTCTGTGCCACGCCATTCAATGGTGCTGCTGGCACACGGTCACAGGGCGCAGCTGGCACATCTTCTTCCTGGGGAACAACTGCTGTCCTGCTGGCAAACTGCCAAGTGACATGGCTGGTGCTCTGCACCCCTCTGGGGGCAGGAATAGCACATTTTGCACCCCCCATCCCAGCTAGCATCCAGCTGCTCACCTCTGGGCACACCTGGCACACACATCTCTGCCCCTGGGGCCTGGCTAGCACATCCCTGCTCACCTCTGGGCACACCTGGCACACACACTTCCACCCCTAGGGCCTGGCTAGCACATCCTGCTCACCTCTGGGCACACCTGGCATGCACAGCTCAACCCCTGGGGCCTGGCTAGCATTCAGCTGCTTACCTCTGGGCACATCTGGCACGCACACCTCCGCCCCTGGGG
>ML685777.1:11350473-11381239 GCA_007922175.1 Pelusios castaneus
CACTCCCCTGCTTACCTCTGGGCACATCTGGCACGCACACCTCCGCCTGTGGGGCCTGGCTAGCATTCAGCTGCTTACGTCTGGGCACATCTGGCACGCACTTCTGCCCCTAGGGTCTGGCTAGCACTCCCCTGCTTACCTCTGGGCACATCTGGCACGCACACCTCCGCCCCTGGGGCCTGGCTAGCATTCAGCTGCTTACCTCTGGGCACATCTGGCACACACACCTCTGCCACTGGGGCTCGGCTAGCACTCCCCTGCTTACCTCTGGGCACACCTGGCACGCACACCTCCGTCCCTGGGGCCTGGCTAGCACTCCCCTGCTTACCTCTGGGCACACCTGGCACGCACACCTCCGTCCCTGGGGCCTGGCTAGCATTCAGCTGCTTACCTCTGGGAACACCTGGCACGCACACCTCTGCCCCTGGGGCCTGGCTAGCACTCCCCTGCTTACCTCTGGGCACATCTGGCACGCACACCTCCGCCCCTGGGGCCTGGCTAGCACTCCCCTGCTTCCCTCTGGGCACAGCTGGCACGCACACTTCTGCCCCTAGGGCCCGGCTAGCACTCCCCTGCTTACCTCTGGGCACATCTGGCACGCACACCTCCGCCCCTGGGGCCTGGCTAGCACTCCCCTGCTCACCTCTGGGCACACCTGGCACGCACACCTCCGCCCCTGGGGCCTGGCTAGCATCCAGCTGCTTACCTCTGGGCACACCTGGCACACACACCTCTGCCCCTGGGACCCAGCTAGCACCCCCCTGCTTACCTCTGGGCACACCTGGCACACACACCTCTGCCCCTGGGGCCCGGCTAGCATTCAGCTGCTTACCTTTGGGCACACCTGGCACGCACACCTCTGCCCCTGGGGCCTGGCTAGCACTCCCCTGCTTACCTCTGGGCACACCTGGCACGCACACCTCCGTCCCTGGGACCCGGCTAGCACCCCCCTGCTCACCTCTGAGCACACCTGGCACACACACCTCTGCCCCTGGGGCCTGGCTAGCACTCCCCTGCTTACCTCTGAGCACACCTGGCACCCCCCCTCCCCGGCACATCCCGCGCCCCTCGCCGGTCCCCACCTGTCTCCGAGTCGAAGGCCACCAGGAAGGTGCCCGGCTCGGGGCCCGGCTCCACCTGGCACTCGCCGCCCCCGGAGGCCCTCGAGGACTGGAAGTAGCGGTGCAGCTTGAGCCGGTCGCCGGGCAGGGGCTCGGGCGAGACCCGCACCAGGAGCGGCGTCGGGCGGGCGGCCATGGCGGACGCAGGCGGCTGCAGTTTCGCTTTCGATTCCCGGCCGGGTCCCTCCTCCTCCCAGAAGCCGAGAGCAGAGACTTCCCGCCCGGCCGCCGCGTCCTGCCGCCCCGCTGGCCAGTGCCGGCCCCCCGCACCCTGGGGGCAGCGCGCTCCGCCCGGGCTCGGGTAAGGTGCACCGATCGGGGACGGGGCAGGGCACGTCGGGGGCGCGGGGCCGCTCGTTGCCGGCTCGTCCTGTCCCGGGGCCGGGGGTGTTGCAGGGCAGCGCTCTGTTCGGCCCTGCCTGGCTGGCTGGCCCAGGGCCCCCCCAATTCACTCTCCCCGCTGAAAAAACATTAGTTTGCACGTGCTGACTAGAGTATATGTGGGTGCAATGTCACATGATAATATTCATATAGAATATATACTTTTTTTTGGTATTATTTACGCAGATGTCCAATCTCAATACTTCCGAGAAGGATTACACTTCAGGTAAGCTTTCTCCTGTCGTGGAGCAGATGAGAATTTATTCCTTTCCCTTCTTTTTTGAACTGAAAGTCCATTGCAGGTAAAACAAGTCAACTTGAAAGTATGCAAAGGGTTTTAGTTGAAAACAAATCAAGATGCACAAGCTGGACAAGGATGTACGTTTCAGGTTTAATTCGTTGTACGTGGTTTCCCCACACCTTTGGAAGTACAGTGGAGGTGTGTTAAAGAAAAGACACTTTGCTGGGAAATAGTTTAAATTCAGTGCACCTGATCAACAGTGAGATGCAGAACCATCTATTTTTAGACTATAAATGTGGGGGAGAAATAGGTACTATAGTGCAGCTAAAAAGTGAGGTAAACCCATGCACATGGTAAGTATTTACACAAACAATTTAACAAATACTGTATGTAGTTCTGTAGAAATCATAGAAACTGGAAGGGACCACGAGAGGTCATCGAGTCCCGTCCCTGCACTCATGGCAGGACCAAGTATCCTCTTAAGCCATCCCTGACAGGTGTTTGTCTAACCCAGTGGTTCTCAACCTGTGGGTCGGGACCCCTTTGGGGGTCGAACGACCCTTTCACAGGGGTCGCCTAAGACCATCGGAAAACACATATATAAATAATTTTATGGTTGGGGGTCACCACAACATGAGGAACTGTATTAAAGGGTCACGGCATTAGGAAGGTTGAGAACCACTGGTCTAACCTGTTCTTAGAAACTGCCAATGATGGAGATTCTACAACCTGCCGCGGCAACTTATTCTGGTGGTTAATCACCCTGACAGGTAGGAATTTTTTCATAATGTCCAACCTAAACATCCCTTGCTGTAAATTAAACCCATTGCTTCTTGTCCTATCATCAGTGGCTAAGGAGAACAATTTTTCTCCCTCCTCCTTGTAACAATCTTTTAGGTACTTGCAAACTGTTATGTCCACTCACCGTCTCCACTCCAGCACAGAGGATTATATGTTTTAGGGGATTGTTAGTGGTATAAAGACTCTATACTGCTAACTCTGATCCACTCCTAGTGGGTTGTGATTTAAAAAAAAAAAAAGTTGTTGACCTAACATCTATTTAGTGGCTTGAATGTGAAATGAGATGGTGGACCCTTTCTTCCCCCTACAGAGCTTCTCAATTTTGTAGGGAGAATGTGATTGCTGTGGGCTCAAAGGGAGGGCCAGTGAGCAGCTGGAGAACTAAAGAATGAGTCTTTTAGATGAGAACAGGGGCTGGAAAACAAAGCAGTCACAAGTTTGTTGTATGAGGTGGATATCTGACAGCTCTAGAATATTAATATGGAGCCTCTTCTGTTCCTCACAATCAAAATGGACTCCTCAGCTCCCTGAAATTTATATCAGTGGTCATGCATAAAGGATTGAAAGGAGGGAGGGAGAGGTCTTGAAGAAGCATGAGATGATGGGACCACCCAGAGAGGAAAGTCCACATGGACAACAGAAGTCCTGTGGCACCTTAAAGACAAAAATTTCTTCAGGCATAAGCTTTTGTGCACTGCAATCCACTGTAAGATGCCACTGAACTTTCATTGTTTTTGCTATATACAGACTAACATGGCTACCCCTCTGGAACTTATCCACATGGATGGAGGAAGGAAGAGTTCTTCCTGGGAAGTCAGGGAGTGACACCTGATTGAAATAAAGATGAGGGTGTAAGCGTAATCGAGCCCATAGAGCAGACTCTTTATAGGCTGTAAATTGTTTTAGGAGAGAAAGAATTGATCTGATTGTGGGGAGGAGAAGAATTAAAGTGATGGCTCTGGAGAAGTGAATGAGCAAGAATGGAGCTAGAGCAGGAGTTATGTAATGAAGTGCTCACTAGTAAGACTGGTGCTCCTTGCTTTACTGGTACAGGTTGCCAAAAAACTCTCTCTCCTTAATGTGTCTCTAAGATAGAATGGGAGAAGAGAAGACTAGGACAAAAGGCATTATCAGTAAATAATTAAAATATGC
Organism: Pelusios castaneus; assembly: GCA_007922175.1. NCBI lineage: Eukaryota > Metazoa > Chordata > Testudines > Pelomedusidae > Pelusios > Pelusios castaneus. The sequence continues at coordinate 11,354,170 of ML685777.1, forward strand.
TTTGACATTGGATCACTGCATTTCTCTTCAAATTGTTTTATAATCTAGGGTCCAGCATGGATACAGAGGAGAGCGCAACACTTCCCATCAGCAGAGATGTTCATGAAATCTTTAGGAGACGCGAGAGCTGTCTGCGTGACCTTATTGAGAAGAAGTTTGGTTGCACAGCGCTCATTAAGAGTGCAAGATGTGCTTCTGTAGTGTACAGGAAAAGTCTGGAGGAAGGAATTGAGATATCTGTTTGGATGGATGACATGACAAGACATAATGCCGATGCTTTGGTGAATGCAGCCAATGAACGTCTGGAACATAGTGGAGGCCTGGCTCTGGCCTTGGTGAAAGCTGGTGGGTCAGAAATTAAAGAAGAGAGTAAACGTTATATTGAGCGCCATGGAATGCTCAGCACTGGCCAGATAGCGGTAACAGGTGGAGGCAGGCTTTCTTGTAAGAAAGTTGTGCACACAGTAGGTCCAAGGTGGTATGCATATGGCAGTGAGAGATGTTGTCTCGAACTTGAGACAGCCATTATAAATGTGCTGAAATATGTTACTGCTCCAGAGAATAATATTAAATCTGTGGCAATCCCTGCCGTGAGCTCGGGAATTTTTGGCTTCCCACTAGATTTGTGTGCTCGTGTGATCGTACAGACTATCAAGAATTATAAACCGGTATCTGGCTGCTTTAAAGAAATCCACTTGGTGAATATTGCTGAGCCCACAGTCGCAGCAGTGAAAAAGGCCTGTGAAGAATTGCTGGGCAAGAGTGATGTCAGCTCATTTCCAAAGACTCCTGCAGCCTCAGCAAGCCAGTGTCCACATTCCATCACCATTAATGGTCTTCACCTGCACATCAAAAGAGGATGCATTGAAGATCAGCAAGTAAGTCTTCACAATAGAGCACAAAGGCCCTGATCATGTGAAGTGCTGCGCATGGAGCTGCATCCCAGCACTTTGCAGGATTGGACCCTGAGAGATGAGAGGGCATGTTGTGTAGATCCAGTAAATATGTATCTTGTCCTTTCGCTTTTTTGAGCCACCCCACATTAGAATCAATGGATCAATACAGTCCAGACCCAGGTGTCTCATAATATGACTACTGAGTTTTGAGACGTTTACATTTTCTTTGAGTGAGCTCTGCAATGAGAGGATAGAAGAAAATGGATGGAGTCAGGACAGTCAATAACTTTATTCTATGTTTAGTTACTTTTTTAATGTAATGGTTTAATTAGTTAAGATTTTGTCCTTGTACCTTTAGAAATTTACTCTCCTAGCTCCTATCATGTCTTTGGGTTTTCTTTTAAAATGGAATGGGACACATGGTTCCTTGAGTCTCACAGTTGGGTCAGTCAGCATATACTGCAGCAGCTGAAGATATTTTCTGAAAACAATGTATACACATCATGGAGTTAGCCCACCCCATCACCCCGTGGGGAAGTTCAAGAGGATACAGGGAATGGGCATCCTGTGGTGTGATCTGCCAGACTGGGTCTCCTCAGCTCTGAGTCCTGCAGGCCCAAGCCCTATTGGCTTCCTCCTGTGACAGGCAGTGCAGCCTAGTGGCCAGAGTCAGTAGGTGCCCTCAGGTCAGGGCAGCACGGCCTGGTGTTCCATTGCACCCCCTTTAAGAGGGTGGCATCCAGGCACAAGGAGCTCAGGCCCTCTTTGAACCACTTAGCCCCATTCCAGGGTCTTATTGCGTAGGGATGGTCCAATACCTGGTCTGTGGGAATCCTCCCAAAACATACTGCTTGTTGTCTCTCTCCACCCCCAGTTACACCATCCAGTCCCCTGGGCTACTTCCTACCTGGCTATCAATGGGGTCATCCCTCAGGACTCAGGGTCATCCAGGTTTCCCCATCTGCACCACTGCCATCTGCATCTTCCCTAGATCCTAGAGCTCCCTGGCAGCTACTGGAGAGTGACTGGGCTCCAATAAAGTCTCCTGGATTCCTGGCTCCAAGCCTCCTATGTACCTCCTCCTTCCTCTGCAGTCAGAGAATGAATGAACTGGGCTGCTCCCTTTTATGCTAGGACAGGAGTTGGAGCATGCTCAGCATAGTCTGGGGGGCGGAACTTCTGCTGCCTGTAGGCTTAACCCTTTCACTGCAGGGTAAGCCCACCCTGTCACAACACATCATCTTTTTCCAGTGTGTGATTTAAATAGACCTATTTAATGTATTCTGACTGGAAAATCTGGTAAAAAACATGGCAATCCTAGTTATGGGCAAATCAGAAACTGTGATTCGATTGGAAGTTGCATCACAAGTTTAATGATAGTCTGTATTTTACAGAATTTTCCATACCTTGTGCATTAACCATCTTGACTCCTTAAGAAGTTTGTTTTTATAGATGTGAAAATAAAGGGCAACAATTATGACCTTTGGTCGATGTGGGAAAAATTCTGTCAACTGACTACACAAAGTTATATTTTTTCTGAGCAACTAAATGGGTAAAAGCCCAGGGCTTTGTATTTATAATTACTCTTACGTAATGAAGCTAAGGTTAGACTCATTTCTCCTGTGATCAAAATACCATAAGCAAAAATTTTGCATTCCACAAATTTAGTTCCATACTGCAGCCAGCCTAGGGAGTATATAAGGGGCAGCAGGAGGTAGCTCAGGGATTTCCATCCTCCCATAGTGTTCCTGAATGGAAAGCAGCCATAATTTTGTAATTCCTCCTGTGTACACAAGATGGTGGGAGCTGTAAATGTTGCTTACCGCAAAGGCCGTATCTACACGAGACACTGTGTGTGTAGGCTGTGTGTAACTACGTGCCACAGTGAAAAGTCTGCTGTGTCCGCTGCTTGCTGCGACGTGTAGCTGCTCATGTCAGCGGAAGGCTCTGCCAGAAGTAGACAGAGGGGAAAAGCGTCAGCGACTCCTTGCAATAATAGGGAGCCACTGCTGTGCCCTCTCTGCCTAGCTGACGGAGTCTTTCTCTATGGTGGGAAAAAGCGCCAGCAGCAAAGAGCCAGTGACATTTGCACTGCTAAAAATAACAGCGTAGATGGGGAGGCACAGCTTGGTTGAGTAGAAAGTGCATAGGGTTGTACTTGTGTGCATAACCACGCCCTTCAATTGTGTCTTTTCTGGCCTAAACCAGGCCTCTCTGGCGGCACTGCTATTTATATCCACGTGGGGGTGGGGGAGTGCTACGCTGTACGTATTCTACGTGCCGCCAAAAGAAACATGCAGTGTAGATGTACCTGAAAGGGGGAGTGTCTGGTGGGGTGGAGTTTATAAAGAAAAACTCCATCAGTTGCACAGGTAGATTTGAACGGAGGATTTGACTGAAATGCAAGTAAAATATGCATTTGGCTGAAGAGAAATACTGAGAGCTTGTGTCCTTTTCTTCCAGACTGCTGTTGTTGTGAATTCTGTCATCATGAACGGTGATCTCGCAAGAGGAAACATTTCAAGAGCAATTCTGGAAAAAGCAGGCCCATCTCTCCAGAAGGACTTTCTATCTGAGTTACAAAGATCTCCACCACATGAGAAATTCATACTGACGAAAGGATACAATCTGCCCTGCCCGGCTGTGCTCCACATAGTGTGGGCATCACAAAGCACCAGTGATTCACGCAAGGTGATGTTCAGTTAAATTGGATTTTCACTTCTCTTTTCATGTCAAAAAGTAAAGTGATGTCAAAAACTCACCCTTCTTTTCCCCCCTGCAGGTATTTAAAGCTGCAGTGTCAAAATGTTTGCTTAAGACTCAAGAGTATCAATTTCCTTCAATTTCCTTCCCTGCATTTGGGCCTGGAGTGTTATGTTTGACATCAGATGAAAAGGCAGATATTATGATTGATGAAGTTTTAAGCTTTGCAAAGGAACATCCTGGGAAGAAGACAGATGTGTATTTTGTGATCCATCCAAATGACAGTTACACCTATCAGGTAAAATATTTACTATTAACTAAAGTAGAACCCACTATAATCCTGAAGAAAGTTTCTGTTTATTGCTATAAGCTAAAGTATTTGATGTACTAAGCTATATATAACATTTGCAAAAATGGGTAGCGAGCCTCTGGTGTATGTGTTTGCCTCTCCCTTATCTACTTTACTATAGTGTGTCACATGTTGCTGTCTTGTGAATAAACCCAGGGGAAGATCAAACTTAGGAAGTTTGGACTGGGAATTTGATATCTTCCCCTGAAAAGTAAATGGCATCCTGGCAGGGGACAGGAATCAGCCTATGTGAGAAGCAAATCCTCAGGGAATGTGAATTCTAGGCTAGCATTGCTGAGTGCTCTCTCCTCTTTTGCCAATTTGCCCACTTTCTCCCTGCTGCATGGGTCTGCAGGATGGAAAATGTGCAGAGGGATGTTCATTTGACAGTAACTTGAGACAAATTCTGACTGGAAATCCACCAGTTCCCTGGAGAACTTACTTCTTACCTAGCCTCAACAGCCTGGCTGTGACTTAGGCCTCATGCAGTTCTGGGGCTGTCCCGGAGTCAAGCTGTTGCTCCCCACTTGGGGACTTTCTGATGTACTGCTATTGAAGTTATGCCACAGGAAATGTATTTAGCTAATTCCGTCACATCATCTCATCTAGCAATTGATTGTCACAAAGGACTTGGTCTTCTATAGAATCATAGAAACTGGAAGGGACCATGAGAAGTCATTGAGGCCAGTTCCCTGCACTCATGGCAGGACCAAGCACCCTCTTAAACCATCCCTGACAGGTGCTTGTCTAACCTGCTCTTATAAACGTCCAATGATGGAGATTCCACAACCTGCCTAGGGAACTTATTCCAGTGGTTAATCCCCCCGACACTTAGAAATTTTTTCCTAATATCCAACCTAAACGTCTCTTGCTGTAATTTAAGCCCACTGCTTTTTGTCCTATCATCAGCAATTAAGGAGAATAATTTTTCTCCCTCCTCCTTGTAACAATCTTTTAGGTACTTGAAAACTGTTATCATGTCCCCTCTCTGTCTCCTCTTTTCAAGACTAAACAAACCCAGTTCATTCAATCTTCTCTCATAAGTCAAGTGTTCCAGATTTTTAATCATTCGTGTTGCTCTTCTCTGGCCTCCTCCAATTTCTCCACATCTTTCCTGAAATGTGGTGCCCAGAACTGGACACAGTACTCCAGTTGAGGCCTAATCAGTGCGGAGTAGAGCAGAAGAATTACTTTTTGCGTCTTCCTTACAATACTCCTGTTAATACAGCCCAGAGTGGTGTTTGCTTTTTTTTGCAAGTGTTACACTGTTGACTCATATTTAGCTTGTAGTCCACTATGACATCCAGAACTCTTTCTGTAGTACTCCTTCCTAGACAGTCATTGCCCATTTTGTGTTTGTGCAATGGCTTGTTCTGTCCTAAGTGGAGTACTTTGCGCTTGTCTTTCTTGAATTTCATTCTATTTACCTCAGACCATTTCACCAGTTTGTCCAAATCATTTTGAATTGTGATCCTATCCTCCAAAACACTTGCAACCCATCACAGGTTGATATTATTGGCAAACTTTATTTGTGTATTCTCTGTGCCATCACCTAAATCATTGATGAAAATATTGAACAGAACCAGACCCAGAACTGATCCCTGCGGTCCCCCACTGGTTCTGCCCTTCCAGCGTGACTGTGTGAAACATTGATACTTGCTCGCTGGGAGCAGTTATCCAACCAGTTTTACCAGTTATGGTAGACAAGGCTGTAGACACATGAGGCCAAATTCTCTCTTGGTGATTTTAATGGAACTGTACCAGTTTATCTCAGCAGAGTTTGGCCTAGATGATTTCTATAGGGCTGTTTTAGGCAGCCATTTATTATAAAAATATAAAGTTTGATCCTGTTCTCATGAATCTAAATCTCCCATTGACTTCAGTAGGTGAGGAGTGAACCTGTACATTGTAGCAAAAGTAACATACAGAGCAATAGTGTATGGGCTGGCGAGAAGGTTACATTACGCTCGTGCGTCTGCTCTGAAAGGCTATTGTGGAGATTGGAATCACACTCTGGACCAAATTCAGATGTGACATGTAATGTGGTATCGGTAACTGAGTAAGGAAGTCCGAGTGTAACATACAGGCCGAAAGACTGGAAAAAGGGATAGTCGCTTCTACCTTCTTGTTCCTGTTAGTTCCTTTTCCTGATACATTGTCTCTTCCGTGCCACTGATGTGTAGATTACATCAATTTTGATACCTAGGTTCAAATAAACCAATTTACACACACGCAATGGCACATAAATTACACCCCTTGCATGTAAACTCTGACATTGCCCCTCAGTTATAGAAGTACGTACAATAAGAGTTTCCAAGTACAATTACAGTTGACTTTTGCTCATCCATGCTGTAGACCTGCTCTGCAGTTTCTTCACCTTTTGGTCAGTAAATTCAGTGTAAAATCTCATTTTCCATTGTAGGATTCATTTGCAATGTCCTTTTCACCGTGTTCTTCTGAAGGTGATTTTTATCATTTTCCCATTTGTCAGAGGTCTGCCAAATTTCATTCGTCTCAGTGTTTCCCTTGACCACATGCTCACACTGCTAGATGTTTCACTAATGTGCTAAAGCCTGTCCTCCCCGCCTCAGGTCCTCAAGGATGAAAAACAACAGGAAAATTGTATTTTCACTGCAGAGGGAGGCCAGTCTGCAGGAAACCCAAACCCACTGCCCAGCGCAGAGCAGGGCTCTTCAGTGGCTTTCCACATGAGACTATGGTGGGGAGCTTTGTGAGTTAGGATAGTCAGTGCATAGCACGGATCCATCAGCATAAAACTGCAAGTGGAAGAGAGCAATGGGCAGCTTCTGCTCCTACCCATTAGCTATAACAGCCACAGCCTGGCTGCCATGGCTTCCCGCCATACGACCGCCAGATGGAACTGGGGAGGGTGCCATCCATGATCTGGAGTTCATTTGTTAGCGGGTTGACCCAGAGCTGATTGCGAATTGATTCTAAATCTTTCTTTTTGCAGGTTTTCCGAAAGAAGTTTGATTCAGTGAAAAGGAAACTGGGAGAAGACAGAAATGGTGACTTGGGTAAGTAAGGTGCACAAAGGGTGAGTAAGATTCTGAAAATTATAATCCTAATAAATATCTATTATTGGAGGTGAAACCATCACACAGGAGCTCTGCATTTAATTTTTGACTCTGTCCTTGTGTGTCAGACTGGGTGATGAGAGGTGAAAAACACAAGATTGGTTTTGGTATAATGGGAGAAATACGTTACCTCTTTTAAAGTTGTGTTTTGCAAAACTGTTCTAGTGTTATGATATTTAATTAGACAGCTTTGGACTTTTATCGGATTCTTCTTGGTGTGAACAAAAATGTAACTGTTGAGCTAACTATTCAACTCTTCAGGTGCTTTGCTCTCTTTTGCCCCTTGGAGGACTCATGTCAGTCACACAGATGTCAGGAGTTAGGTGTGAGAACTGAGACTAGAACTAATCTTAGGGTTTGCAAGTTCAAAAGGAGGGTTTCTTAAATATAAAGACAGGCAGGAGAAAGCTGAGCTATGAGTTATTAATTATTCTCTCTAATCAATCATCTTCAGTCCCATTCATTCCATTTCAGGAGCCAATGGGTATAGTAAATTGTTGACACAGAAGGGTCTCACTGCCCTATTTCGGCACCTTCATTCCAGCTCATGCAAACATATATAGGAGATGATCAGCACCATCCTTCTGTAGAACATAGGGTTTCTCGGACCAGACTCAGATCTTTGCTGTCCCCACCATGCTCCAGAGGGGACCCTTCTGGCCTCAAATAACTCACCTACCCAATTGTGCAGTGCCTTTTCTTGAGCAAAAAGAGTTCCTGTCTGACCCTGAAAGACACGTTTTAATCATTCAATTGCATTCTTGCTTGAATGGCTACAAGGCCAGTTAGTGGCTATAAAATTCTCTAACCAGTGCTGTCCTCAGCCTTGCTGATTGTCACTGATCCACCATTTCCATCAATGGACTCTTTGTTAGAAGCTGAGAGCGTTGTCATTTCAAACATATTCTAGATAGCCAATGCAAAGCAATGGTTCTAGCACTGATTTATTTTCTACGTTAAACAAAAAACCCATGAAGGACACAAACAGAATTAAAATGCAAAAGATACCTCATTTATCCCAAGCCAGATAAAAAGAGCCCCTTTAAATCCTTTCTGGTAAGTAAGACAATGCCTTCTCCTTCACTTTCCTGTAGAACTACAATGTATTCTCTAAACACAAAAAAGGTTTCATAACTAAAGACTTAAAAGCAAGATTTACATTTGCAGTCTGTGTAAATGTAACCTTCGGGTGGGCTAAAATTCATTTAATTGCCCTTCTCCAGTGCCTCACAGAAATCAATCCCAATCCCTATGGAGAAAGCAGCTGAAGACCCAGGATCCAGTCTGTATGGGACTCACAGCAAAGATTGCTCAGAGTTACCACCCCACATTAAAATACTACTAAAAACAAACGTAACAATGAACTTTATTAACTACTAACTAAATGAACCTTATCCTAAGAAAACAAAATACAATTAACCAAGAACAATCCCTACCGAAACCCCCGCATGACAGATACCCGAGTCCCAAAGTTCAGGTGGAGTTCACCCAACTCTCAGCTGCAGTCTCTGTTCCAGAGTGGCTTGAGTGGCAAGAAATAGCTGTCCTCTTCTTTCATTGCAGGAATCGTCTGTAGAATTCCATGCAGGCTTTTCCTTCTCCTTTGCAACCAGCCCTCAGTCCCATATGCATGTCTGCAAAATCTGTTGCAGATGACTCCATTAGAGGGAGAAAACATCTTGTTCACTCCTGGCTCAGCTTCTCTCTTGAAAACTGAGCACATGGGCTCTTCTCAGAGCAGCTCCTGCCTGCTGTCTGCACAGACTGCTGCTCTCCTGTGATCTCACTCACCACACCACATCACACCAGCAGGACACCCTGTGGAGCATGCTCAAAATGCTACCACGCCCTGCTTCTGGAAGTTTCTAGTTGTGGGTAGCTAATCTGCCCAGCAACAGTAACCCACCCCCAGTAGGTCTCTCAAAGAGAGGCATATGGGTTACATAAATATTTAATTTCATCATCTCCAGTGTCCCCTGAACTAGCCACTACTGCTTAAACCACACAGTAGAGGAATGCAGAAAAACAGGACAATGAATAACAAGTTTCTAAATAGTTCACAGAAGAACAGCCACCATTTAATTTGACTTCAAAATGTGATGATGTTATACATCTGGGATCAAATCGAATTTCTTAATTGGTACTTGGGTCAAATCCTGATCCCTTTTAAATCAAAGCGAGATTTGTCATTGACTTTAATAGGCACAGAATTAGGCCCTTACGGGGAGCTTTTCAATGGCAGAATTGAAAGTTAATGGGGAGTTAGATGCCCAACTGCCATTAGTATCTTTAAAAATCTACCCTTTAGTGCAGTGGTCCCCAAACTGTGGGGGAGCCCCCCAGGTGATGCAGAGGAAGATTTTTGTGGGGAGGGGAGCATTACAGAGCCAAGGTCAGCCCCCATGAGGAGGAGGGAGGAAGCACCATGTTTCCAGCTCTGCTCTTCTCCCAGCCCAGCTCCAGCCAGAGCTCCATTCCATCTCCTGCTCTGCGCCCAGCCCACATCTGCCCTCATTCTCTTTCCACCCCAAGGACACCTCTAGCCTCAGCTCCTCTCCCACCTCCACTTACCACACCCCCTCAGCTCCACCTTCAGCACAAGCCCCATTGCTGAGGAAGCCTTGTGCCTGAATGCAGAGTGGTTACAGACAGAGCAAGTGGGGGAATGGCAGGAAAAGTTCGGGTACCAGCGATTTAGTGTCTGTCATAATACCCCCATTCTGAATGCACCAGAAGGTCAGTAATGTTTCCTTGTGCTACAAAGTCTCAGGTCATGTATAGAAATCTGTAAGATCCCCTGTGAACTTTTCAGTCTACCAACTGCACCTGTATGAACAGTATTTCTTTCAGGGTCACGGTCAGACCGACAAGCTGAAACAGAGAACAAAATAACCGAACCAGCCATTGAACTTACTGGGAAGCGCTACGAAACACTGGAAGCAGCAAAACTATGGTTCAAAAACATAATGCAAATCCCAGAAAGTCGCCGTCTTGTGATAGAAAACAATCACATTTTTAACTTCGGCAAAAAAGATCATGCAGAACTGGCTCGCCTGCAACGTTTCGGTGCATCCATATCGGAAGAAGTGGTTGGTGGAAAGGCAAGATTAGCGATTGAAGGTCCTCCTGGTGCTGTAATTGATGCGGTGTTCGCAATTGAAAACTTACTGTGTGAAATTCAAGAGAATAGAGCCAAACAAGAGGAAATGCTGCAGTCAGAGGGTCAGTGGGATTAAATGACTAAACATAAATATGAAGCAGAGACTATACATGTGTGTTACCCATATTTAGATGTGCTTGTATTTCAGTTCATACATACGATGAATATTCAGTAGGGTCAGATTAATTCACGTGTTTAGATGCTATGGTAATGGGCACCATGCAAATCCCTGAAAGACACTGTGTTAGTTTGCTGATGTCAGTTGATTCACTGGGTAAGATTCCAGTGGGCTGAACTTTATGTTATTGGAAGCGGATGTGATTTTGTGGTTCCACTAGGGAGGGCATCTTGAAGGACCAGCCAGCTAGGAAATATGTTGAATCAATGCCTACCTTGCTGAGCTGGTCCTGCGTACTTTGTCATTTGCTTGCTGCAGCTCCCTTCCTAGGGTCCCACAATTGCTCTGGTGGGAGAGAATCAAGCCCTTTGACTTCAGTGTAGAAATTACTGAGGTCAGTTAAGTCAATTAATTGATTTCAGTGGAGTTACAATAAGAATGAATTTGAAACCTGTACCAAATATCACCTTAATGGACAACTTCCTGTCTTTGAAATAATTCTATTTTCCAGGTTGGTTTTATTTGGCCTGTAGTTAGAAGGCCGTATTTTTTCCTCGTCATTTGAATGATTACTTAAGATGGGTTCCACTGTACTAGATAGATATGCAAATACACAGGGAGATAATGGAGATGATACATCATGTGGATCTTCTGTTTTTGACTTTTCATTGGTTCCTTAACAGAAATGGATTTAACAGACATAATATATTCAGCAAATTCAAATGTAAACTGTAAAGTCCTTAACAAAGTTGAATCGGTTAAAGAATGTCTAGATCTGAACAGATACTTATTTAAATGTGCAAGAGAGTAAACAGGTGCTGGCGGGTCCATATCCAAAGTCCATTGAACTTAACAGATGCCTTTCCATTGACTTCGGTGGACTCTGGATCAGGCCCCAAGTGTCCGTGATATTTTTTAAAACAAAAATCTTAACATTAAAACTAATTTAGCAGTACATTTGTTACCTACTGGCAATAACCAGTTAGCCCTTATAGCACAAAAGAAGAAAAAGTAACCCAACCTCCCTCAATAGACTAAGTCATCACTGCCTTCATCAAAAGTCCCTGGAATGGAGGAGTGTTGATTCAGATGATCCAAGAGCTGCTTTGGAGAATATGAACAAGGAGTCCTGTGGCATTTTTAAAAGATTAGCAAATTTATTTACCGCATGAACTTTTGTGGGAGAAAATCCCACTTTATGAACATCCTCCTCCACTGACTTTGCTGCATTGAGGGGGAGTTTAACAAGCTGAAAGTCTTACATTATTAGTAAATATTCTGTTACTTGTATCCAGGCCGAGTGGAAATGGAATATTCTCCAGAAAGATTCCGAGACAAGACAAAGGATACCAAAATGCATTACCAGATCTCACCAGTAGAATCATACCGTCAGGAATTCAAGGACCGGGAAAGACAGTTTGAAAAAGCTGGACTTCATGTTCTCAAGGTAAAGAGTGTGTCCTTGGTAAAATGAATCCGAAGGAATCTTAAGATATCAGATGTTTACAAGAGCCTGGATAGAATTAAGAGGGATACATTTTTTTAAAAAGAACAAGATCAAACGTAATTGGCTCTTTATAATACTTGAATGAACTTTAATTAAATTGCAAATGAAACCAAAATGTATTGCTCAGTTAAGAGGACTGTTTAAAAAAGGTTACAGCTGATCACTCAGAAAAATGCAGTTAACCCTCATTTACTATTTCAGAAAATATCATATGTTTGTTTTATATTCTGCAACCTCAAGTGTTCAGTTAGAGACTTCTCAGGGATCAAGGGGCTGATTCCACTCCTGATGTAGTCAGTCATGGGTCCAGGCCCTTCTTCAGTGCATGAAAGGACGCAAAGATATTTAACATATACATAGAGAAATATAAGCCTCTGTAGCAGATACGTTCTCTATGGCCGAGGGTCGGGGAAGAGGGAGGGGTGGAATTGTCTATAGCAGGTAACAAGAAGCCAGGATTCATAGATTCTGTTCTTAGTTTTGTCAATGACTCACTATATGACCTTAGTCAAGTGCACTGATGCTCTGTGCCTTATTGGAAGAGACGAGAACTATTTCTTTTAGAGGGGAGATGATACAGAGGACACATGATAAAGATACATAGAATAATGAATGGTGTACGGAAGGTAAATCGGAAGCACTTCTATTTACTATCTCACAATATGAGAACAAGGAATAATGGATTAAATTGAAAGGCAGCAAATATAAATCTGACAAAATGTACAGTTGGCCTGTGGAATTCATTGCCACATATATATCATTGAGGTCAAGAGCTCAGCAGGATTCAAAACAGGCTTGCACAGTGCTATGGATATGAAATCATTCACAGTTCCAATAGATAAGATTTGTTAAACAAATAAACAAACAACCAGAAGCTTGAAGAGGCATAAACCCTCATGCTTCAGGGCATACCCTAACCTCTAACTGAAAGGGTCAGGAAGAAACTTCTACGGAAAGGTTATTCCATAACTGGGGTTCTTGCAGCTTACCCAGAGGCATCTGATGTTGGCTAAAGTCATGCTCAGGATCCTGGTCTCTGTGGACCATGGATCTGCCCCAGTATATTATTTCACATGGTCCTGTGCATCTTTTCAAGGGTGTTGCAGTGGCCATGCTCCCCCAAAGTTCAGTGCCTACTTGAGGCACAAGGCCTCCTGCATCCTATGTGATGCAGAACTGTGCCTTAAAGGCATGATTCAGTTCAAAGGCTTTTCTCAGGATTGGTCTACACTACTGGGGGATTTTAGTGGCAGTCGAAGGCAGATATGCAAGGTACATAAAATAACTTGTGTATTTCCCTTTGACTACCTAATGCCTACTCATCGCAGAGCCCCACAGTGCTGAGTCGATGGGAAATGCCTTCCCTTCTACTCTGCGCTATGCTATTTGCCAGGTAGGTCTTAACCAATCAGTCTCCAGCTAATTCTGGGCTCTATTGAGCGCATCTTTACAGATGCTCAATCAAACTCGCACAATTGATGCTACGGTGTCGGAGGTGCCTAGCCCTCAGTGTGGACCTGATCTTGTGAGAGATTGAGTAACTTTAACTCTCACTGAAGTCAGGACTCTCAAAGGAGACACACAGCTCCTGGCAGGATCCAGTCCTAAATACATACACAGTTCTCATTAACATTTATGGTTGTTACCTACATCTGTTCAACACAACTCAGCCATTACAAATCACTGGAAGAGTGCACAATGATGGTCCTAGTGATTTCATTGGACAACTCTGACATAGTTCTTTTTCTCCTGAGCAACTGCACACATAACATATATGCTGCCTGTACTGCTGATTAGCTCTAAATAAAAAAAAAGCTTGTTAGGTTGAAGACCGTAAATTATACAAGCGACAGTGTATGCTTTAAATGGTATGGCTCTATAGCTGTCTGTTTATACTGTGCTACTGTTGTTTGTGTTTCAGATAGAAAAAATACAAAATCCTGTTTTATCAGCTGCTTTCCAACGGATTAAAAAACGCGTAGAAGGAAAAAATATTGGCAAGCAAATATGTCATAGATTGTACCAGCGAGTTCCTGCTCAGTTCTGTAGCTTGGTGTGCAGAGCTGGATTTCAGAGAACATACTCCCCTCCACCAGGTAATTCACTGCTTTCCTCTTTACAATGCTGCTGAAAGATTGCAGAAACCGGCCATTAAGAGTGTTTATATAATTCTGCGCCAAACAATATGTGTCAGTTTGCTAGTACAGAACAGAAAGGACTGGGCATTTTTTTGAATCTGCCTTTGGTGATAGGAATATTTTGCTTCTTTACTCCAAAGAAACAGTAGTGGATAGTAAAGCTCAGTTTAGGTCAGAAATCTGACACTTTCTCATACGAGAGATCTGGTTACTGTACGTATTCAGTCAAACCCACTTACCTTAAGAAGATTTTACTTTACACTTTTCTCTCCTGTGAGTACAGCAGCGCCCATGCAGGTCTGGGAGAGTGAACTGGCTCTTCCATTTCGGTCTGTGCATCAACGGAATTGCTATCACAGATCTAACTGAAGAATCTTAGAAAAACCCCAGCTTTACTTTCAGATTGCAGCTTGACTTTGTTGCACTGGCAGGTAGAAACCCCCCCCCCCCATCTGATTCTCTGTTCCATTTGAGTGGTTTTACACTGAAAGCGATGGTGTTACAGTGGTGGAAGACTGCAGTAACGGAGTGGAGAATCAGGCACAGCATCTTTTCACTTGAAAACTGAATACATTTGATATGAAAGCAATTTGACATACATACAAAGATTCATCCAAAGTTTTTGGAATAGTGTTTAAGGAACTTGTGCAGTAAGCTTGGTGCTTTACAGAATGTACTGTAAAGAAGATAATAGGCTCTGGATTAAAGTGTTTACAATCTAAATAGACAGACAAGCCCTTTCCGACAAATGATGCAGAAGGTGGATTTGTGTCAAAGTGCAGGACTTAGCTAGTGCAATTTCTTTTACTTTCTTCTTAAGATATTGAAGATGTTGCCACAGGCGCTGGGTCCTGGGCCAGGACCAGATGCCGCCCCTGCCTCTACCTGAGAGGGATTTAAATTTTCAATTTTCCTCCTCCTCTCCTGCTCTGTACCATGTGCCTCAGTACATGCTGCAGAGCAGGTGTGGAGGGAGATCAGGGCAGTCGCAGGCTCTCTGAGCCTGTGCTACCATGGCTTGGGACACTCGGGGCTTTTGCCCCTCCCCAGACTCAGCACCAGTGATGCCCATGGCTCTGATACAGTTTCTATTGGACCCAAACCTGATTTCTAAAGACCACGGTCACCTACTCCATCCAGGCTTGCAGGCACTTCATTTAATAGTCTAGAGGAGGGTAGATCATCGGGCGTCTTGTTGAAAAGAGGTTCTGTGTATGCTATGAAATAGCAGGAAGCCAGCTACTCTGTTTACTTGGTGAAGTGATGGTCTATGTGGCCATGACAATCGAGTCTTGCAGACACGCTCTTCATTCCAACATAGCTTTTGAGTCCCGCGGCCTGGGCTCTAGGCCGAGTCTAAACATCTAAACTGCAATTTTATAGTCCTGCAGCCTGAGCCCCACAAATCCGTCGGCTGACACAGGCCAGCTGCAGGTGTTTTAGTGCAGTGTAGACTTACCTGTGTGGAATGCACACGCACAATCGCTTGGAGAAGAAAAAACGGTTACTGACCTGTTCCATAACTGTTGCTCCTAGAGAAGTGTTGGATGTGTCCCTTCCACTACCTGCCCTCCTCTGCACTGGAGACCCTGGCAAGAAGGACCTAAGGCAGAGTGGGGGTGGGTCCGCTCTTTCTGATTCCTCGCAAGGATACACAGTGGCAGGGATTGAGCTGCTCCAGCAGGCACTGTTGAGGGAAATGGAACAATCATGCGCATCACAACTAGGAGAACAGTTATGGAACGGTTTTGTAACCTTCGTCCTCTGACGTCAGTGGGAACTGTATGCGGGTATCTGAGGGCAGAATATGGACATCGGCATTTAGAAGAGTGAAAAGTATCAGCAGATGTTTCTTTCTTCAGGTTTTTGGTTTTTTTCAGCTGATGAGAGAGACAAGCTTCCGAGCCCCACACAGCTCTTCTTCAGGTCTGGGTGACGAAAGAGACCAGCTGAAGAAGGGCTCCATGTGGCAAGAAAGCCTCTCTTTCACTAACAGAAGTTGGTCCAATGAATCATATTACCTCACTCTCCCTTTTCTCTGATATCCAGGAACTGAAATGACTACCACAGTGCAGCATTGCAAGCCCTAAGAAAACTCATTTTTTGGAGTCTACAGTTTTCATTTATTTGCTTTTTCTTTACAGAACAAAAATATGGAGCTGGCATCTACTTTACGAGGAACCCTGGAAACCTGCAAGAGAATACCAAGGAAAAATGTGACATGGACCATCTAATTTGTGTGTTTGAGGCTGAGGTAGTAACAGGATTGTACGTGGAGGGAAAACAGTCTTATATTGTGCCACCAGCAGCTGATGCAAATGGTCTGACTGTATATGACAGTGTAGTAGATGATGTTCACAGCCCTGAAATCTTTGTCGTTTTTAACAGTAATCAGGCTGTTCCGCACTATGTAGTGACATGTTTCCAGATTGGGCTGAAGGGTCAGACCAATCCTGGGGGACCAGCAAATGAGAGTCCATCAGAACCAGGGGGCAAAGGCATTCCCCAGAACCGGAAACACAGAGCCTCTCCCTAACAAAGAGTATCGGGAGCATCCTGTCAAAACCCAAATATTAGCGTATCTGACAACACTGACAGTGCCTAGCCCGAGAGCCTTAATGCAGCCTTATTTGTATATCAAGAGCTTAACCAGTAATGACAACCTAAGAAAGTTAAAACCAGATATAGTTTTATATCAGAAAAAGTTACTCGATACAGAATTCAGTTCCCCAACCCTGTGGTGGTTAAAACACAGAGCTTCAAAAATATGCAGAAGGGTTGTTCCCCTTCTAAATAGCAATAATATGCACACGATGCATTTTATTTTACTGAGGTGCCTAGGATGAATAAATACATATTTAGTTAAAGGAAATGCCAGGTGGTTTATAAAAGAACCAGAAATATTTTTAAAACTTCAAAAGGTCAATCTATGTAGTCCAAAGTAATCCATTGAAATAAAAAAAAAAAAAATATAGCCTGTTCATTTATTTTATTTTGAATTCTGCTTTCACTTGTTTAGCTAATCATCTACAATAAATCAGTGTTTCAACAAGAATATTGTCATTATCTTTGGAAGTTTTATATTTTATAAAATATAAATTCATTGAATTCGTTTGCAACGTTAGTAGTTATATTGTAGTTTTTTTATTAGCTGTACCAGGTGCCAACCATTGTTGGTAACATTTAAGAGAAATAAAAAAATTGCATGACCAAAAATAAATCAATCTGTTAACACGTTTCTGATTTTATTTCTCCTCTTAACAGGGCATTAAGGCTCCTGACGGTGACAGTAGACAAACCTCTGTTAACTATTGCGCTGTGTCCAACAGGGCCTTCTATGAAGGATTTTATGAAAAAATAAAGCCTGAGTTCTCAAGTTGGGCTAGCGTTCACCAGGAGGCCACAGATAGGTTTCGGGGGGAGGGGTTGTGATCTTGCTTGGGCGGGGCCTGGTGGCCTTAATTGTTTTCAATGCAGTTTGCAGGCATGATATGTAGGAAAGGCTGAAAACTGAAATATTATTTTAAAAAAATCATCTTGGTTTCTTGTTCTCAGATACTTGCAAAATTGTCTCTTAGTAAAGGCTTAAACCTCTCCAGGTGATTTTAATGGAGGTAGAAATACAAGCATTGGGTATGAGACTGGTTGCTGGCAGGGGATTTGACCCGTGGCCCAAAGGAAAAGATTACTAAATCTCAAGCAGTGCTTTGCATTCATGTTTTTGTTTAAAACAAAGACTCTGTGGTCTGCAACATTTATGCCAGATGCTGCTCTGATTTACAAAAGTTAGCCAGTCACTATTTCCTGACCAGTTCTGACCTCTGAGAACTACATACATGCCAAATAGGAAGTTTTAAATTAAAATTGGCTTTTATACCTGCTGACCAAAAAATACAAACTTTTCAAAACCACTTGTGATGCTATAACATTTCAGCAACGATCAAAGGGATTATTGTCCAATTTAAAGTCTGTTTCTTTTCAGTGAAAAGAAACAAGCACTTACCGACAAAGGATTTTATTTCTGTTACAGTTTAATTCAACAAAACAGCGTGGAAGAAAAGACATCTCAGTCATGACTACAGCAAAGCATTAGGGACATGCTACTCTGATACCTAGAGAACAAAATGTGGCAATGCCCATAAAGCTATTGTGTCTCATAAAGGACGTTCATATATACTATAAGTGAATTAACACATCTTTAATGTACTCTTGACACACTTTCAAATACATTTTCTTTGTATTTTCTTTATTTTTTTTTAGCATTTTAATACCATCCTACAACCTTAAACACAAATATTTCACTAAATTAGCTTTCCAACCTGGCCAACAGATCCCCTCCCCTTCATTTCCATTAGCTTCTCGTTTGTTTCCTTATTGACACACCAATGGAGGTTTGAATTTTGTTTAGCCAAATGCTGGATTGGAAGGAGCTGTCAAATTACTTTCAATTTTCATCAAAATATTTCATTTAAAAAGTGTCTTGGCAACACAACGAATTTTTAAAAGTAAATAGTTATTTGGAATGCAGAAACTATTTAATCCTTATTTTAATGTACCTGTTTTAGACAAACTAGTGAGATATCCATTTTCCTTTTTATATACAGAACACTTCTCTCTCCACTTACTCTTAAGAGTTTTATATCTATATCTATCTATATATATATATATCTCCACAGGAATTTTAAAATGACATCAGCATGTTATAAGACACATTTTATCAATAAAAAAATAACAGCTCAGTGCTGGGTCTATTATTGTAAAAATTGTGCAGAACAGCTGTATGCAGAACATAAAAAGAAACAACCGCATCAACCAAGTTAAAAAATAATCCCTCAAAATTCAATAATACACTGCTTATTTATTTTGCATTTATTATTGTAGCAAATATTTTCTTATAAACAATAGCTACTTTAATCCACCTTCCCCTCCTTATACTTAGTGTTATATATTTATATAGTTTACAAAAGAACTGGTAATATCTGAAGCTGTACATAATTGGATATTTTCATCTGGTCCTCAAAAAGACTATTATAATTTCATATACAATAACCAGAAAATAAAAAGCACAATCTATATGTACAAGGAAGTACATATTAAAATCATTAATTACCACAGTAATTGAAAATCCCTGATATTTCTCTAATAGATTAACTCAAGGCTACTCCAAAACCTCTGGGATTTCTTTGTCATCTACAATGAGAGTATGAATGATTCCTTCCCTTCGCTTTCCGCTACTGACAGCCTTAATGCAACAGTCATGGTCACCAACACTGAAGTGAGTTTCTGTTCCATCTTCTACAAATTCACCCTGAGGAGTGGAAAAAGAATATCATGAAAAGGAATATGATTGAGTAACAAAATACTGCAGTGCTCATAAAGCATCTGTGGTCTGATTTTTCAGAGCTGCTGTGCCCCTGCAGCTCCAGTAATGAGAAGTGTCATGATAGCTTTTTGGTAGCTGAAAAATTCAAGACAAGATGCAAAATGGAAAGCTAAAAATTTTAATATGGCTTATTTGGTCATGGCAGCTGATTATGCAGCACTTCCGATTTATTTATGTTACGACCAGGCTGTTACCTGGTCAAAAAAAGGCAAAGAAGTTTGTAAAATATTTTGGGTTTTGTGACATTTGAAAAATTTCAGCCAGCACTGTGACTGATAAACCTAATTAGAACAAGCCAAACGGGGTCCAGGAGTAACTCTTTGAGGTTACTGAACTTGCACTGGTTTCCACCATAGCTGAATTTGGCCATAAATTAAATAAGAGGACTTGCATAGGATCTGAAACCATATACACCCCGTAAGTGGAACGTAGGTTGTACAAAGAGCTTCATATGTGCCCTAAATTATCAATGAGCACTCTGGAGTATATTTGTACTGTGGAAGCTTAGAGAATTCCTGGTGTGTTACCTCCTGTTTTGAATTATACCATCTTTCAGCAATGGTAAAATTGCCAGACTGATAGAGTGAGGATTTTGTCTTAATCCATAGGAATAGGTGTACCATGGGTGCAACGAGACAAACTTCCCTACACATGTAGTCAAATTCCAAAGGGGTAGCCGTGTTAGTCTATTGTAGAAAGACAACAGAGTCCTGTGGCACTTTTAAAGACTAACAGATTTATTTATCACATGAGCTTTCGTGGGAGAAAGTCCCACTTCGTCAGACGCTTTGAAGATAGCGTCTGACGAAGTGGGATTTTCTCCCACGAAAGCTCATGCGATAAATAAATCTGTTAGTCTTTAAAAGTGCCACAGGACTCTGTTGTCTTTCCCTACACAGTTCTGTCAAGATGCCTAAACACTTAGCCCCTATCTACACTTGCTGCTGTTTTCAGCTGCAGTCAAATAAATACTTAAAATAACTTGCATATCACCCTTTGACTTCCTAACATCTACTTTCCTCACACGGTGCTGAGTTGAAAGGAAATGCCCTCCCTTCGACTTTACTCCATTTGAGGGTGTGGCCTTCAGCGATCAACTTCCTGATCGACTGAGTGGATCTTCACAGGCCCCTCAATTGAATTGGAAAATTCAAACGAACGGCAGTGAATTTGCTGCCATCAGTATAGACATGCCCCAAACTGGAGGGAGGACCACCAGCAGGCATGAAAAGGTAATTTGAGCTATTAGTTGATGTTTAACTTTCGAACACTCTTGATCTTGGTAGATTTGAACTGGCTGGCTCTATAATATACAGGGCCATTTAGTCTCCCTCCTTTCCTCTGCAAAACACTTTACTTAAAAAGCCCATAGCTATTTCCCTACAGTGTCTGAATTATTTCACTGATGCATAAAGTCAATATCAGTTTTCTAACAGTGGTGAGAGGTTTCTCGGTTGTTAAATCAGTATCTAAAACAAGTCTCTAAAACAAAAGCCTTTGGAAATGATCACATACCGCTGTTTCCATTTTTTTACCATTGCACCAGACATCCATTGTGTCCTTTTCTGTAAAAATCAGAAAACAGAACAAAAATAGCATGCCTCTTTATAAAAACGAAGATGATACAGAAATTCCGAATGTTTACCATGAAATTTTAGCTATAATTTTATGTGTTCCCGATAAAAAGTAATATCCTGAATTACAAAGCTTGTCTTCATAAGGAGAGGCTCTCTTAAGGTTGCAACCAGCTTCTATTAGATTTTACATTACTGAAACTGTCCTTCTCTGTGCGTGGTTAGTGACCTAGGACCAAATCCTGCTTGTCTCTCATGCCATTTTGATCAATCACGGACTAGAAATGTCAGTAAAAAGAGCAGGCTTTGGCTCCTACTCCTTACTTATGGATCCCCCTCTTTTCTAATCCTACATGATCTAAATATGGCTTTTGGTACTATTGGTCATTCTATCCCTGGACCGCTGGAAGAAAACATCTCTCTAGGCCTCTCCCCTCCTACGCCCTGATCCTGGACCTACACCATTAACTGAGAGTTTTGCAACTGACTTCAATGAGTGTAAGAATGGAGTGCCTAACATGAGCCCTCTAAATGCTACTAAAATGTGGAGAGAAGGGTTATAATTTAAATATCAAGGTAAGATTGTAAATATAAATACAGATCTTTGATCTAAAACATTTCCCATGTTAATTAAAGCAAGTTAAAAGACAATATTCAACCATAGGAAGATGTAACATATTTTTTGAAAAACCCTTTTAGAAACAGGGTAGCTGTTTAAATGATCACATTAAACAAGACAAACTTAGGGTAACATGGTTACCCACCTTCAGCTAATAGTTATTCCCAGTGGGAGTAAGCACCGATATTTTTGAAAATTCACTAGACACAAATCTGCATTTTAGGTTCTAAATACTTTTGAATATTTTCAAATGACTTGACCCAGACATAAAGGAAGTCTGTGAAGTAGGGACTTGATCATATTAAAGGCATATAAGATATAAGGGTATAAAAAGGCACAGTTCTGGGAACTCACTCAATATTAACTTACCTAACACAACTCTGCAATCCACACCATCCAAGCTCAATACCCAAGTATTTGTTGTTTTTGACCGGTTCTCCATGTACTTCTTGAGGCTCTTCCCATTGACCTCCAATGTATACTCATATGCAAACCCACTGACGGCATCAATGTTAATGGTAGCCTTTGTTTTGGCTGCTCCAACTGTAAATGTTTCTTTACCCACTAGTTTGAACATCCACTCTTTTCTTATTTCTTCCTGAGGAATAAAATAATTAAAAAGGAAAATGGGTGTTAATAAAAATGTGAATATTTTTGTCTCATTACTGAAAACATCAAGCCAAGTAGCAGATGGAGGAACTCATGCAAAGTACTGTCATTATTAGATCCTGGACCTGTAGCGAGATACACCCATGTGTAGTTTCTGGGCCCATGTGCATTTCTGGGCATGATCTGAGCCATAGTCTATGAGAATGCAGGAAACTTACCCACCGTGGTCAGACATCAATCCCCTGGGCCCACGTGCATTTCTGAGCATGAGCTGAGCCATAGCCTATGAGAATGCAGGAAACTCACACACTGTGGTCAGACATCAATCCCTGCTAGAGTTTCTACACACTCTTGCTATAAGACAGGGGTAGTCAATTATTTTTTGTCCAGGTCCAAATTTCTTGGACAAGGTACAGTCAAGATCCAAACTCCAGAGAATATAATTTTTTTTTAAAAAAAGAGATAAGTAAATAAAAAGATTTCAGGGGCCACTGAAACTATTTAGCAATCCGGATTTGGCCCAAAGTTCACCTATTCATTATACCTGCTGTAAGACAAGGAGAGAGAAAGAAAGGAGAGCAACATGGATAAGCACCATGTCCTTCTCTTCACAGGATAAGATCAGTAAGAGACTGTAGAAGCACTACGAGGAAGTGACATCAGGTTTTGGTAGACTCTAATGTTAGTTCTGAACACTAACAGAAGTCATATTAACACTTCTCATGTATAATGCCGGTAAAACTCCTGCTGTTTCCCTATAAGTCAGTAAGCTGCTATCAGCCATGCTGTTGCCAGGGGATACATCTTCCAGATGAGGATAACAAATGCAGGGTACAATATTGCAGCCTGAGATACATTCTTTCCTTTTAAGTATTACTCAATTGGTTAACTGTCTTAAAAAGGTAAAAAGCCTCTGTCCTATTTATTATTATGTTTAGCTATTTAGCTAGTTATACTTTCCACACACAAAGATATATTTACATAAATATTGACTCTTTCACACATGTTCATTTTACCTTTCCATCTATATATACAACACGTTTTCCTGATGTAGTTCCGTGTTCAAATTCAATCTTGTGAACACCATCACTTAAAGCAACCTCCCAAACAGCCACCAGATCTGTCATCTTCTCCAGGTGGCTGTAGCGGGACCTGAAGAAACAACAATTTAAAGATTTACAATTCTTATTCCATTTGCTGTATATTTTGCTTAAACTTATATTAGTTCAGGTCACGTCAACTTTAACAAATTAAAAATAAAATTCCTGATGAAGAACAAATTTAGCTGTCTGAGAGACTGGTTTAGATTTTATTTATTTATTTTCATATCCACAATCAAATACAACAAACAAAGTTTAAAATTGAAACTATAAAATGAAATTATTTTGATCCCAAAAATTAGGCTATGGACAGAAACAGGCAAATATAGTTTGACTAATACTGTAGACATATACATATACATCCATGTGTGTGCTAAAATGTCTAGTTACAGAGGAATACTACTTACAAAGCTACCTAATTCCTCATCAGTTAATTATTTATCTTGTTTGTTGGCATCTTCTAACATATAGTAAATTGAGTGACCCAGTACAAATCATTTTAGGTTTTTAAACTTCAGAAAATGTATCTAATCATCTGTGGGATTCTTTTCTAGCCTATTAAACTCAATAGTTTGGTTAATAAATATCACACGAAGATTCTGACTAAATTAAAGAAACTGCACTTAGCTCAGTGGTTTTCAACCTGTGGTCCACAGATCTGTGGGGGCCTGCAGACTTCGTCTAAGCTTTCCAAAGAGGTCCACATTTCCATTCAAAAATATTTAGAGGTCCACAAATGAAAGGATGAAAACCATGGGCTTAGGTACTATCTAATGTGTGTGCATGCACACATGTATTGTGATGCATTATTCACTTAAAGAGAATAATCTGCATACACACAGATCAGATGGTGAACAACCATTACATTTAAAATTGCAGGCATCTTTCTGGATCGGTTTATACTTCAGTGAATGTTTTGAGGGTTGTTGTTTATTTTTTACCTTACTTCATCTTCATAGAGAGTAATCTCCTCACGAGATGCCATAGTTACCAGAACAGCCTTAAATCCAATTAGCAGCAAGGAAAGAGAAAAGCAGAATAGCAGCAAAGAAAATGTCGAGTACTACAGTTCTACTTAAGAATCCTTTCCTAGTTTTTTCCATTTAATCTCCATGGTTATTTTCCAAAAAAAGTAGTGAGCTTTCACAGGGCCTGACATTAAAAATGTAATATAATATGGTTCTGGACACAACACTGGGAAATATAAATCTGTATGTATGTTTCACTGAATTTATATTTGCTATATATCTACATAGGTTAAGGGTACACAGTAACTCATTGGAGATTTATAAGACGGAAGACCTTTTGACTAACACTGAGGTCAAAAGGTTAAGATCCCCCTCCTTTGGAAGAATTTCACTCCAGATTCAAGTTTTATAATTCCAGCATATCTCACTTTGAGATTTGGCAGCTGAATATGTAATTGTAGTGAAAGTTCATAGGAAATCCACACCAAGAAAACAGAATCTACACAAAAGTGATATACAAATGCACAGAAATTTAGAGAAGTCAGTGTTAGATAAAAATGGGAAAAATAATTTAACCTTACTATCACAACAGAAACCTGGGAGGATATCTAGCTTATCGTGAAAGATACTCGAAGTTCTTCATCTGTGCAATTATTCCAGAACACAAGGTATTAAACAGGTACTACTGGATTTCAGAACATTTATTTAAGTCTAGATTAACAACACACAGCAACTGTTGGAGATGCAAACAATCATATCCCTTTCACACATCCTCTTATACCTGTCAAAAATGCATGTGTTCTGGAAAACCATACTCAGTGGTCTCTAAAAACTGTATCCCTATTTTTCCTTCTCCCAAGCTTGTATTTTAGGAGTGCTGGATGAGTTGGCATTAATAGTTAACATTACAAAATGGATTACAGTAACTATTTGAGTGGCCAAAAGAATTATTTTGAGAAAATGGAAATTCACAATTCAGCAGACAGGTTCAGTGAGCTCTCTATTACTGCATTAAGAGAAAAAAAATGACACTGAAAATAATGCTTGGTAAAACTATGAGGATATTTGGTTATATATGAAACTGTTACATACTTTTAGCAAGACAACAGAGTCCTGTGGCACTGTTGTCTTTCTACAATAGACTAACACGGCTACCCCTTTGGAATTTGACTACATGGAGGATACTTTTAGCAGTTTAGTATACATTAATCTCCCATAATAGGATATGTTGTCACTTATTTATCTATTAAGTCACTTTAATAACATATGCCCTCAATGATCTCTACAGGTTCAGGGTTTTTTTGTTTTTGTTTTAATTCCAGTTCTTGCAAATAATGAATGTTGAATTTTGCTATGTATACGCTATTTCCATCTTGTGGATGTAATTATATATGTGCTGCTATATTTATATTTTATATAAAGACTAAGTTGAAAAAACCCTAAATTAAAAAAAGAGCACTATGTCTGTGCTGCTGCCCTTCCTTTTCCTCCCTGCCGCCTCTTTATGCCATTTTTAGAAGTCCAGAAAACATTTTACTAATAGAGTCAGATTCATGCAAATTCTATTTATTTTGTAGGTCTACGAGGAGAAAACATCATCATTACCAAGTTTATTACAACAAAGGACACTGATCTTAATGACAGTGAAATATCATATTTCTTTGGTGGGAGGCGGGGAGGACACAAAGGAGAGAAGAGGCCCTGACCAAATCAACACCCCCTTCCCCTTTGTCTCCATCCCATAGTTGATGGCAACTAGTCTAATCTTCTGGAATTGAAAGAGACAAAGGCTTGCCTTACCTCCTACCCTAAATAAAAACAGCTCTGAACGGCATTTAACCAGATAGGCTTACTAAGCAACTGTGGTGCTTCTCAGCAGGCATGTGAACAGTTTGATGTGACCAGCCAACTAAGATCTGCATTGACCCTACATCAATTGCTATCAATAAAACAGTCATCACTGAGGACAAGATTGTCGGCGACCTTCCTGCGACCTCTGTGACATTTTCTGCTTCAGCAAGAGGGGCTGGGTCAAGAGCTGTCAGCCTGCGGGGGGCTCCCTGCCACCGGAGCACTAAGCTGCAGCAAGTAGTGGGGGACCCCCAAAGATCCCTGCTGCTGTCCGAGACCCCTGCAACACCCAGGCGCTGCCTGGGATGGCGCTGCCCAGACAGCCGGACTCTCTGGCAGCTCCGGGCCACCTAGGACAGCAGTTTTCACACTTTTCCTCTCGGGACCCTGTTGAAAAGAATCGCTTGTGCCTGCGCCCCAACCACTGCACCTGTCAAGGCGTGCCAGTCTGGCAGCAGCAGCTGGGGGCCCTGCACCCCTGTGGCTGAGGGTTTGCACCTCAGTGCCTGAGAGTTTGTGCCCCAGTGGCTGACGGGCTGCACCCCAGTGGGCCCCAGTGGCTGAGGGTCTGCGCCCCAGTGGCTGAGGGTCTGCGCCCTAGTGTGTCCCAGTGTCTGAGGGTCTGCACCCCAGTGGCTGAGGGTCTGTCCCCCAGTGCACCCCAGTGGCTGAGGGTCTGCGCCCCACTGGCTGAGGGTCTGTCCCCCAGTGTGCCCCAGTGGCTGAGGGTCTGCACCCCAGTGGCTGAGGGTCTGCCCCCCAGTGGCTGAGGGTCTGCCCCCCAGTGTGCCCCAGTGGCTGGGGGTCTGTCCCCCAGTGGCTGAAGGTCTGCACGCCAGTGTGGCTGAGGGTTTGCACCCCAGTGTGCCCCAGTGGCTGGGGGTCTGTCCCCCAGTGCGCCCCAGTGGCTGGGGGTCTGTCCCCCAGTGCACCCCAGTGGCTGGGGGTCTGTCCCCCAGTGGCTGAGGGTCTGTTCCCCAGTGCACCCCAGTGGCTG
>ML685777.1:11381249-11431849 GCA_007922175.1 Pelusios castaneus
GTCTGTCCCCCAGTGCACCCCAGTGGCTGAGGGTCTGTGCCCCAGTGCACCCCAGTGGCTGAGGGTCTGTGCCCCCGTGGCTGAGGGTCTGTCCCCCAGAGCTGGGCCTGGTTTGAAACCACTGCCCTAGGCTGTGGGGTCCCCTGTTGAGGTGGGGGGGCCATCCCCGGCTGCTCTCACCTCCAGGTGCTGGTGGCAGCCAGGGAGAGGAGCTGGGCATGGCCCTGACAGGCGAGGCGGAATTACCCAGCCTGCTCCGCGCCGTCTCCATGGCAGCCCAGCAACAGGCCCGGGGCCAGTGACCTCACTGCGCGGCCCCCGGGGAGGAGCCCCACCCCGCTCGCGGGCCCCGCCGAGCGCTGAGCTGGCAGCGGACCGAGCAGGGCGATGGCGCCAGGCGGCCCGGGGCCGCTCGTACCTGGGCGCGTCCCGCTCCGCTCGCAGCCACCGCTCCACTCCGGCCCCCGCTGCCAAAATGGCGCCAGCAGGGGCGGGGGAGTGGCGCGGAGAGCATCGATCGGAGCGAGCGCACGGCGCATCCCCCGCCGCGCCTCTGGAGTGCGCGCGCCCGCGGGAGGGGCGGGGCGAATGGGAGCGCGCCCGCGGGAGGGGCGGGGCGAATGGGAGCGCGCCCGCGGGAGGGGCGGGGCGACTGGGAGAGTGGGTATCGGGCAGCGGCGGACCGGGCGCGCGCCACAGAAGCGAGCGCGCGGCCGCAGGGCGTTCCCTCCCCGAGGAGCGGTGGCTCGGCTCCGCCTTCTCCCTCCGTACCAGCCGAGGCCGAGCCAATCGCAGCCACCGCCTCCCTCCGAGGCTCCGCCCCTCTAACTGCCGGGTGGGCGGGGTGAGGCGTGTGGCGGACAGAACGCTGAGGGAGGTGGGGGAGCGGCTCGGGTACGGGTACCGGCGCGGGACATATGGGCACAGCCACCCGGACCCTGCAGAAGGTTTTCCCTCATCGCTAGGCCTCGTGCAGGGCGGACCCCACCCGACTCGTGCCCTGCGCGCGTGAGACCAGTCGGGAGTGCGCCACTCCTGTCTCCCCCTTTGTGCAGCGCCGGGCACCGGCACAGAGGGCTGTAGAGTAGGTGCTCTGCAGAAAGCAGGGAGACAGTGTGGCTGAACTTGAACTCACAGCCTCCTACTGAGACAGGTAGGAATTGGGAGTTTCCACCCCCCTGATAACGCTGAAGGAGTAAAGAAGCAGGCAGGTAACCTGTTCTCCTTGGCCAGACTACCCCACTCCCTGTTGTGCAGCTGCCTTCAGCTGGTGAGGTTGCTGCTATATGTGTATTGGTTTGTTGCATCTGGCCAAGTGGGTTGGAGCCCACGAATGCTTACGCCCAAAGACATTTTTTAGTCTTTAAGGGGCTGCAGGACTCTTGATGGTCTGTAAGTATCTTCTTCAAAGCATCTGACGAAGTAGGATTTTCTCCCACGAAAGCTCATGCGATAAATAAATCTGTTAGTCTTTAAAAGTGCCACAGGACTCTGTTGTCTTTCTACAATAGACTAACACGGCTACCCTTTTGGAATTTGTAAGTATCCTGTTTTGGATGTCACATAGCAGTACTCTGTCTACTACACAAACAGAGTGCTACAGGATTCTGTTTTTCTGCACTAGACTAACACGTCTACCTTTTTGAATCTGTCTACACAATTTGTTAGGTGCTCTCATGATGCAAAATTACTACGTCAGTGGGCAGACTTCTGCATAATAATGCCTATAAGTACCATTGTTTGGCAGTGAGAGAATTGCACAAATTATGTGTCGCAGGGCATGACTCAGTGTTGTTTTCTGATTTTAATTGTTTTCATCCTTCTGATATTTCAACAGCATCAGAGCCGAGAACAGTTTGATATTTTAACAATCTGAGAGTGAAAATCACAGCACGGGAGTAACCTATGACTGAGGTATAATATTAATCTAACCTGTAATATTGCACTGTAGACCTTATTTAATAAAGATTATCTATTGAATGTGTCTTTGTGTTAATTTTTTGGGAATTAGCAAATTGGCAGGCTGTAGTGGACAGTGCTGTCAAGGATGGTAGGCCTTCCGTTTGACCTGCAGTACCTTGATCATTTTGCAAAAAACATCCCTGGCTTTTTCCCCTAAAACAAAAAGTTAAAGTACGTTGCAAACACAGTGCTTGATAAACCAAGACTAATAACTTTACAATACGAACTGCTGTATAGTGGTTAAAGCATAGTTTGATGGGCCCCGGAACCCTCCTAATCTCCAGGTCCCCTTCCTGTATTGTCTGGGTCCCCTTCATGCATGTGTGGGCCCCAGCCCGGGTAGGCATTTGCAACCATTTCTCAGTACCACATGCATTGGTTATCGCTCCATAAAAATATTTATAATTTTATATGGTGTTTATGTCTATAGCAATTACTGTCATAAACTAGCAAACGCTGCATAACACAATAAATATTGTGATTAACAAAGGTGGGGCGTAGGACCTGCCAGCAGCCAGGGCAGGGCGGAACATGCATTCTGCCGGACTTTTCTATTTTTAGGGGCCCTGGGACTTTGGCCTCTCAAATTTGGGGGCCCCAGAACGGCATTCCGGTGTGTTCCCCCTTACTTTAACACCTGTGTATATGCATCGATCTCCGTGTGGCATGGTAGTAGCTTTTGTAATTACATAATTAATGCATAAGTAATGTGCTAATTACAGGTAGTGCAAAGTTACATAATAGCTTTTGTAAAACTCAGGAAATTTTCAGTAAAAACTGAAAACAAAGGGCCTTGATCATATAGCAAACATTAGAGGGCATTCAGTGTATAACTTCTATTTTGTTTGTTTGTGTTCAGGTCCCACAAAATCGGACACTGTCAAGTAATGCCCCAGCAGGCTCGAGCCTGGTGACTCCAGCACAAAAGTCCACTGAATCATGTAGCAGGAATGTGATAGAGTGTGAGGTAAGTCCTTTTTTAAAAAAACACTGTAAATGAGCAAAGCTTTTTCCCTCTCAGAAATGTGGACATACATTGTTTGGGGAGTTGCTGTGCACTATTTAGTATACAGTTAGGTGTGTTTTTCTTTGCTTCTTGCAGTTCATCAGCAAAGCTGAACTGAAAGCCTTTTAAACTGCCAAGAAAGATCTTAGGTTATGAATTCCTTTTGTAACTGTGGCATGTAATTGTATTTTCTTGGTTCGCATTAGAAGCAGCATTCCATTGTGCACACAACTAGAAGGAATAGTAGAATTATTGAATACTGTTAGATGATTGTCAGAATTCAAAGTCTTATCTCTTCTTTCTCTTCTCCTATCCGCAGCAGGAGCAAGCAGAATGGGAAAATATAAACAAATTATTAGTGCGACATGGCTTAAAACCTGTGTCTCTTGCTAAACTAAGAAATGGCAAAAATCTATCAGGTAATGAAATACTGTTCTCTGACAACTTTTATTATATAAAAATATGAAATGCAAGTTCATAAATCATCTTTCGATTTTTAACCTTCCACTTCCAAATGTTTATGAAGGTGCAGCTTGTTGCTCCGTTTATCACTCTCTTGTCTATTTTAAATGTGTACAGATATGATTATTTTAGACAAGCATTCTTCACTGGGAATAAGACGTGCATTGAAAACACTGGTGGAAGACACTGAACGACAACAGAAAATGATGCATGGGCTTATAGAGGCTAATCGCCAGCTTCGGTAAGACTTGCTGTCAATGAAAAGGAGTTTTTCATGAATGTGAAAAATGTGTCCTATACTTATGCAAGAGGTACACTTCTGCAAAAGTTACCAAACAATTAGTTAATTTTTTTTTTTTTTTTTTTGAGTATTGGAGTTTTTATTCTCATGTAAATCCAAATCCTTAGTTCTCTTGCTTGGGACATAGGAGGTTTATGGGTTATGATGATATATGAGCAGCTGCTCTGCCATTATAGCTGTTTTCTTCTGTGTAATTCCCTTACCCAAGGGGTTCAGGCCAGTGGAGCTGGGTTACTACTGAGAATCCCCTTGTGTCATGGCTTTGGGGTGTGCCCCTTCAGAAGTACCAGTATTTCACTATATTATGGATGTGAAATCATTATAAATGAAGGTAGGCCTCTTTTTTTTCCTTTTCTTGTTTTTTTTTAAATTAGAGATGAGCTACGTCAGACGAGAGGTTGGGCATCTCGACAGGAACAACGAGCCAAAGAGTTGGAAAATATTGTGGAGAACATCAAATCCAAAATTTGTCAGCTGGAAGATGAGTGTATAGCTAAAGTTTGCCAGCAACAGAATCAAGTGAAAGAACTTCAGAAGAATCAGCAAGCCTCACAGGTGCATCTAACAGTAATTGTGTGGGGACTCAACCACAAATGCTTTTGACTGGTTTAAAGGGTTTTTGAAAAATTGCAGTGATCAGAATAACAGATGTGGTAGTATCATGGAATTTAAGGCCAGAAGGGACCACATCATCTACTGTATTTCCTGTATATTACAGGCCACGAGCACCCATGCGCTAAACCCAACAGTTGCTGTAATTTGTTATACTGTTTGTATTTATGATTTTAAACCCTTACACAGGTTTTTGAAGAGTAAGGCTGTAATAAAGGATAAAATTATCCCTCTTCATTACAGGTAGAAAGCAAGAACTTAGCTTCTGTGAAACCATTGTCATTTATTTGGTCTTCCATAGCTCTGTCTCATGTTTTACATATCACATGCAATGCCCTTTTTAGAATTTTCTTATCAACTCTTTGTAGACAACGTACCATCAACAAAAGGAAAAGTTGCATGAACAGCAAGAGACTATTGCATGTTTGCAGGAGCAGCTCCACAAGGTTGGGTTGGAAGAGCAGCAGCGAGTTGCCACACAGAACAAAATGTTCTGCCAGTTTCGCAAGCGAGCTCCACAGTCTCTCTTGGATCAACAGTAAGCAGTATTATTGGGTGGGATGGGAAATGGACATCTTAGAAGGGCCAGTTTAGAAACTGAGCCCTTCTTACATATTTGTGTAATTTTTTATGTATAATAAAACTGAATTGGGTAAGTAATTTCATAGAGAAAACTAAGAATTACAATCCTTATAGGCTTGGTAGAAGCAAAGGGAAGAAAGTGACACACTTTCCATAACAAATAGAATCCTAGATGGAAACGTATTTAAAATTTAACACTATATACAGTGATCCCATTCTGGATTTCTAAAAATTGGGATTTAAGCCTAAGAAAAGAGAGTGCCCTGTTTAGAAAGTAGCCTTTGCTGTCTGTCCACAAGCATCAGAGGCATTTCAGGCATGCTGCTCCATATTCCAAGAATGGTGTAGGGGATTCCATCCCTCTGCCTCCACAAATAGTAACATCTGTATTTTGTTGATAAATTATAAGGTCACAGAGGCCTCTGAAGGCAGCAATCTGAATGCCATAGGAATTCAGTTGGT
The DNA here is from genome assembly GCA_007922175.1 of Pelusios castaneus. Classification (NCBI taxonomy): domain Eukaryota; kingdom Metazoa; phylum Chordata; order Testudines; family Pelomedusidae; genus Pelusios; species Pelusios castaneus. The sequence continues at coordinate 11,386,637 of ML685777.1, forward strand.
ACGCTTAGTACCCTCTAACTTTGTTGTGAAGGTTGTAGGAGCAGGGATGAGGCAATTCTTAGGATTGATTATTTGGTGGGAGAATTGTTCAATAATTGTCTTTGTTTTTCTCCTGTTTAAATGCATTTTTAGTTTCTTTTTAAACCAATGTCCAAAGGCTACCTGGCACTTTTATGTGATCAGAAGCCATCCCATAAGAGTAGTCCAGTCCTTGCACTGGAGGAACTTTGTCAGGTTGTTCGCCCTGGTGGGGATCTATTTGCAGTCTGATATGTCTGGTAGGTGCTCATTACTGCCACAGATTTGGCTTTTAATCCTGCCCAGTGAGCCAGTCTTCTTTTAATGGCTCTGCCAGTTTCAGCCTGGAAGAGGGCTAGTGCTTCTGCTTCCATAGCCTGGAAAGTTATGGCTATTTTATGCTGTGTTCATTGAAATGATACATGGGAGAAATGACACAGATAAGAACTTTGGGATATAAGTAATTGCATCACGTGGCTTTGGTTGCAGTACTTTGCTTATACTTTTATTATATTTAAAAAATGACATAAAGAAATTGTTTGTGGAATATTTTTAAAGTTTAAAATAAATTTCTTTCCTCCTCCAGGTTTCTTAGTCTAATTGATTATTATGAATCTCAGATTAATCGAATGAGAAAGGAGCTAAGGTAGGACTAATGCATTAGTTAGTAACACTGTTGTATTTTCGATGTATAAATTCCAAAGGGGTAGCCGCATTAGTCTAGTTCAGCAAAACAAACAAGGAGTCTTACATAGTCCTCTTATTGAAGTCAACAGGAATTTTGTCCTGGATTTCAATTAGAAGAGTTTAAGGGTCTCAGCCCCTTTAACTACTGCTGACATCAACAAAAGTTGAGGGAGCTCAGCACCCCTTGGGCGGGACGGAGCACCTCTCAGGATTGTCTCATAATTGAAAATTAAAGTGGTTAAATGATGCATACTGCATATTCTAAAAATCACTAGCATGTCAGACAAGGGACTATAATGACCCAGAGATCTAGACATTATTCCCTGATTCTGATGAGCATCCAGTGTGGAAGAAGTGTGAAAGGTACACCACCTTTTCAGGTCCTAGATTTTGGGGAGGTCTGCCAACCAACTTTTTCATGGCCTAAACTGCACAGCCCAAGATTGCTCCAGCTTTTATATTTGGTTGCTCACAGTCAGGAAGTACAGAGTATACACATGCTTTTCTCCTCCCTCCTCCCCCCCTCCAGTGCCCTTTTGACCCTCTGCTGGGGTCCAGAAGATTGAATTTCTATGCCAGGGGAATTCCAGCTGGTAGTGCAAAGCATCCAACATGTAACTGACCTAATAATCTGAGTTCGTCATCTTGGAAATTGAACAGTATAATTTTCTTGCATTGGACTTGCCTCTGGTTGGACCCAGGGCAACTAAAAGGCAGCCTACGAGAAATTAAGAGAATGTGGTCTGGAATGAAACGTTGTTCTGCTTTTCATTGATAGTCACGCTAAATGCTGTGACTTCTCTTGGTTTAAACAATTTATTTATGTGTATTGAATTTCTGTAAGATGGAGTTCGTTTATTTTCCCACTTCTCCACCCAAACGCAGATATAAAAAGGATACAGATCATGTACAAGAAGGAAAAAGCAAAGAAGAATTCTTAAATCTAGATGCCACACCTAATTATAGAGCACTGCTTACGGTATGGAACTTCTAGATATTAATAAATGTAGATCTAAAAACAATGGTTATCCCTCGGAAAAAGGTAAATAGAAGTTATATGTGGCCCGGTGTACACTGCTGGGAAAATATGGTGGTAGTCGACTGATTAACACAAGCTATGCAGAGTAGCTTATGTAACTCCCATTGACTTCCTAACTCCCCTTCAGCACAGCATCTTCACTGCGCTGCGCCACTTAAGAGGGTGGTTTTACTAAGTTGATTTCCAGATTAACTCAGTGCGCCTTAACTGACCACTAAATTGATCTAGAAACATCGATCTGATGGCAGTGAATTTACCACTATTAGTAAAGACATGGCCTATGTATTTGATTTTATCCCTCTATTCCCACTCTAGTCATCTGGGATTCTATACTCTTTGGGGCTACGTTCATTGTCATCTTAGCTGTTTATTCGTATATCATCTAGGGCAATGAGTTCTCAGCCTTCATAATATGTGTTGATTTTAGTTTTATAGATGTAAAAGTGCACAAACCAATCAGATAGGTGCTTTGATTCTGTATTGCTTGAAAAAAAAAGAGTGATAATGGAGTCTATGTTGCAGTCTTTCCAGAATCAGCTCATTGAAACAAAAGCCAGGAATGAACAACTTCTGTGTGAAAATGCAGATCTGAAGAAAGATCTGGAAACAAGGTGAGAAGTGGAAACTTGTCTTTAGTAAAGACATTTCTACAGACTTTTTCTTTTCTTATAAAGCTATAAAAACACTGTCCATGGTGCCAGAAATTGTACTAATATATGGAGAAATCTGCTCTTAAAAACAATGCATAGACTAATCTAAGATCCTGCAACAATATATTTGCTTTAAACTGTATAGAGAACCATGGATCAAGGGTCCAGTCTGATGGTTCTCCCTGATGGGTACATGCCCTTCATTTAGTGCTCAGAGGTCAGTCAGCCATTCAGATGTGTGGGATCCTGAGCCCCCCTTGATGAACTTACTGCCAGAAGCAGCTTTTAAGAATGGGATCTCTACGTAGCATTGTCACTATTGAGACTGGGCCGTAGTCTACACTTGCCGCGCTTTTCGGCGGTAGTCAATGGGAGATGCACAAGGTACGTAAAATATCTTGCGTATCTCCAGCTGACTTCTTAACTGCTCCCTACACATTACACTAAGCTGACCGGAAATGGCGTCTGGTTGGCATGGTGTTACTATGGTTATGGAGCTGATGTTATAGCTCCGGTTCTGTTTTCAATTGAGCATGTCTACACAGACAGCTTAATCAAACCTGGAAGATCATTCTGACGGCAATGACTTTGCTGCCGTCAGTATAGACTTACACCTAGTCTGACCTAGGAGAGGTTTGCGGGTGTATCTCTACCAGCAAAGCCTCTTATTGTATACACAACTTATCCCAACACAAATCCAGAAACCCTGTCTACATAATTTTTTGTGGATACGGAAATATGAAAAACATATCATGCTTCCAACGGACATTGCTATGCTAGCAGGAGTTTCCAGCATAGCCCTGATTTGCAGTTGAAGACACCAATAAAGATGTATAATACAGTATTTTCTTTCCAACAGACCAACTGCACCGGAATTAAAACTTTACAAGCAGCAGGTGAAGAAACTGGAAAAAATGCTAAAGAAAAATATCAAGTAAGTATATAACTCAGCGTAGTATAAACTTTCCTTACTATCTCTTATTTTTTAAAAATGAGGGTGTTCTGTTGTGTACAGTTATATGCTAGTTCACGAACATGTTCCATTCATGAGTCTGTGGTTTATATGCCCAGTATTTTGCTGTACCTATGGAGAATGCTGGTGCATCCTTAGAGATGGCATCTGTGGAGATGGATAGATACGCTGACATTGCAGCTCTGGGTCCCATCTATCCTAGGTTTAAAACAATGTTGTTTCCATTGGTTTTGGATGCTGTTTCAGATAACATGGAAGTGTTTTTTTTGTAAGTTTACCAACTGTTCGAGGTATCTATTTCTAACCCAGATAGGTCACGTCCAGTTTGGTTGAATAGGCTGCAAGTTACAATTTTTGTTGTAATGATGTTGAGCAAGAGTTTTAAAGGTGTTAGAAACCTAGTGTAGCTGGAGGAAGTTTTTATCTTTAGTATTGTTCTAATGTTTTCTCAAAAAGCAATTTTGTTTGTGCGTGTGGCATACCAGTTGTGTGCCTAGGTACACAGAACCGGAAGAGACATAACTTGTATACACACAATTTCAGATTAATTTCTATAGTATTTAGCCTTTTCTCATCTAATTTTAATAAACAGATAAGTAATTTAAAAAAAACATTAAGTGAATCTTTAGAAGGGATTATTTGCCTCACACAGTGAAATAAGGAAGGCACTCTAGTACTATTGCAAAGACGCTATAAAAATGTTCAAATGCCTGTACATTTTATGATCCTTACGGAAGTAAAATTCTCATTAATTTCAGCTCATTGACTATTAAGAACTGCAAGAATTTTTCCATTAAACATGGAGAGAGTGTGAAAGAGCAGGTATGCATGCCAGTTTAGGAAGGGGGTGACTGTGGAGATGTAGGCTGCTATAGAGTAATGTAGTCACATCTTGAAGGTTAAGAGCAGAAAATTCTGAGGCTTGACTATGTACTTAAACTGAGTAACATCTTACTCCTCCAGTAGTTGAAGTTAGTGGGACTTATTTGTGTAGTCAGGTACTCCTCAACATGATGAGAGTAGCATAGATCAGTGCTTACCCTAGTTAAAATTTGAGTTGCTAGGACATTTTCCCCTTATGTTGTTTTACAATACTGCACATGCTGACTTTTTGTAGCACCTAATCACGATAGAGGAATACTGGGTTAGCGTTCAGGGTTAGCTTTCGGTTCTGACCTTTCATATGTTTAGAGTTTAGGGCACAACTTTTGTTTTTAAAACCTGTTTGAGATCTGCTTTCAATAATACAATGCAAATGAAAGAAGTGTGTGTTTCAGGCAGGCTGTGAAAAATATTAGAAGACTAAAAAAAGACAGATTATAGCTGTTAGTACCAGTGTATTTTTCCCCCTACTCAATTTGAAACTAAATGCTGCTGTTAAGGCCCCTCATATGAAATGCTCTATTTGTTTTGCTTATAGATCAGATGGGATTATTAGGGGAGAAAAGCTAAAAGAAAACAAGGAATCTGAGAGTATCGCAAGAGAAGATCATGTACAAACACGTTGCAGAAGATACTTACAGGTAGATACACATTTCAGGTGGATTGTTTTCAGTTATAGCTAACAGTTTTATAATGAAATATAAAAGACTAATCTCATAACTATTTAAAACTTAAGCAGGTAGTGTCACAAACCACAGTTTTCACATGTAGTCCGAGTCTCATAGTGTCTAATCGTCTGCATTTTTGTGGGAAAGATAAGGCTATTCACCATGAACCTGTTTTAGTGCAAGTTACCACATTGGATAGCAAGGAGGCAGAGAATGGCCTGGCAGAACACAGAATGACTGCCTCAAACTCTTTCTGGGACAGAAGGCCTGCTCAAGGCCCTTTGTAATACTTACATTCCATGTTGGGGCTTAAGGGGTGTGGAGAGACTGAAATCGTTCTTTTGTACGATATGAAACTTCTCCCTACAAAAAATAGTGGGTTAGCTAATATGAACAGTTGGGTAACAAATATAACGGGAGATGAGTGTTATGGTGAAATGACGGGTGAGGGATATTTACATTTTTGTATTTATTATTTGTATTATGGTATTGCATTGGAGCCCCTGTTATGGACGAGGACCCCTTTGTGACAGGCAGTGTACAAATAAACATAGAACAAATATATGATTCCTGCTCCAATGAGCAGGAGGAGGACACAAAAAAATCCATCTTAAGCAGTTTTTCAGATTTGGCTTTGCATTACAAGAAGTGACTTTCCCCTCTCTCTAATATGTCTCTCTACACTGATTGAATCTAAACAGCTGCTTTGACTTGCTGCAACAGTCTGACCTGGTCCTGTCACTTACACGTCTCTGCATTTATTTTCCTCCCATTCTGTAAGATCCCCATATTCAAGTGTCTGACGAAATGAGATTTTCTCCCACGAAAACTCATGCAATAAATAAATTTGTTATTCTTAAAGTGCCATAGGACTCCTTGTTTGTTTTGCTGAATTAGACTAACACGGCCACCCCTCTGGAACTACCAACCCAGGAAGTTTTGCCAGAGGATGTTGTGAAGGCCAAAAGTATAACTGGCTTCCAAAAACAATTAGATAAAGTCATGGAGGATAGGTCCCTCAATGGCTATTAGTTACGATGGTCAGAGATGCAGCCCCATGCTGTTTGCATCCCTTAACCTCTGACTGCCGGAAGCTGAGGCCTTGTACACACGATCAGATTATCGCGCATTAAAGCTCATTACCGCGCGATAGCAACAACGGCGTACACACGTGCAACAGGGCTCTTGCGCGTTAAGTGCCTTGTTGTCGCGCAATCCAACAACCACTCCGACGAGAGTGGTAACAGCTGTTGCGGATCATATATTGCGCGTTTGAGCTCGTGTGTACGCTTACCGCGCATTGACTGGAGTCCGGAACTGTCCCAGCATTCCCAAGTCGTCCTCTCTGGTCTCCCCCCACCCGCTCTGTGGCCGTGACGAAACTGTCCCCGCCCTGCCCCGAACTTATTCCCGGGATTTTCAAATTTCAAGTCTGTTTCACTTCCTGCTCTCTTCCTCGTGGAGTGTGTTTGTGCTCCGATCATCAGTAGCAATGGCGGCCCGCCGTGGAAGACGCGCACCCCTTTGGAGCACGGCAGAGGTGCTGGACCTGATCAGCATCTGGGGAGAGTCCGCCGTGCAGGCGCAGCTACGCGGCAGCAGGAGGAATTATGACACATTTGGCATAATTTCTCGGGCCATGTCAGAGAGAGGGCATGATAGAGACACAGTGCAGTGTAGATCAAAGGTGAAGGAGCTCAGAATTACCTATCACCGAGCGAAGGAGGGAAACCGCCGTTCTGGATCAGCGCCTGCAACATGCAGGTACTATAAGGAAATAGAAGCCATCCTCAGCGGGGACCCCACAACCACTGCCAAAAGTCCCGTGGACACTTCAGCCCCTCCTCGTCCGGTGATTGCCAGAGCCGAGCAGGATGAGGACGTTGTTGAGGAGGAGGAGGAGGAGGAGATGGAGGATGACACGGAGGAAAGCGCAACCGCGTGTAGCCAGGAGCTCTTCAGCAGCCCCGCTGAGACGTCCACCCAAGGCTTGAACTGCAGCTTGTTCTCTGAGGCGGCAGAGGGGGGTTCAGGTAAGTTTCTCCTTCATTCAGCTCTGCTCCTGCTAAAATATCATTGTCTGGGGTGGGGGTGCTTGCGGGTCCCCGCTGTGCACGCTATTTACTCTGCATTCATTAGCAGGGCATCAATACAAGCAGTGATTGTAAAATAATCATCTGCATTTAGGTCAGAAAAGGTTTCCTCGATGTACCTCCAGAGCCTAATACTCAGGTTAGATGGGAGAGCGTTTGTGTCTGCGCTCCCAAAGACGGACACTCTGCCTCTCCAGCTGCAAAGCACAGCCCTGGGAACCATGGCAGCACACAGTGCAGCAGCATACGGTCCCGGCCTGCTACCGGCGGCATGTAGGAGATGTATTCTAGATGGAAGGGGCACTCTGAGGAGAGGGATATTGGGTTCCATCTGTGTGCCCTCTGCAGATTCTTAGCCCCCGGTAAGCCGTCTATTAGAATGTACCTTGTCTGCTTCAGCGCAGCGTAGTGTGTTGACCGCCCTGTACCTTCCAGTGGAATGTGCTACTGGAAGGTTACATTGGCTATCTATGCTATGTGTTAACAATGTCTATATTGTTATTTTTGTATTAGAATTGAGCTTCACAAGGCCGGTGTCTACCCCAGCTGACCGAATGAGAAACATTAGGCGGCGTTCTCGAAGAAACAGGGAGGATATGTTTAATGACCTGCTGAAAGCAACACAAGAATCCGCAAGGGAGAATAGAGCCTGGAGAGAGGAATCCCAGCAGAGGAGGCAGAAACACAGGGACGAACTGATAAGCGTCATGAAGGAGCAAACAGAACTGCTAAAGAACATGATAGCTTTGCAGTCCCAGGCGATAAATGTCCGGGCTCCACTCCAGACAGTTCAGCCGTGTATGCCTCCCACACACCGCAGTCCCTCAAAGCATTTCTTTGAAGGCCACCCTCCACCCCGGTACAGGACAACATCCAGCCCCCCCCCCCCAAGCTACTTTTACGAGACCCGCAGCTACACCAACCTGTAACCCCACCCCCATCTTTCAGGTTTCAATAAAAACAGTAACAAATACTTTGAAGAATGCATTTATTTATACACATTACTGAAATGATCCTAAGGTGCACCTCATGCGTCATGGAACTTAACTAGGGAAGGGCATCATTGAAATGCTCCCTGAGTGCCTCCCTTATGCGAGCAGCTTCTCCTTGTGCCACCCTAATACTCCTAGTGGCTGGCTGCTCGAATGCTTCCTCGAGGCGCTGTGCCTCCGTAGCCCACGTAGGGGAAAACTTTTCTCCCCTACTTTCACAAATGTTATGGAGGACACAACATGACGCAATCACGGCAGGGATCTGGTCCTCCGCCAAGTCCAGCCTCCCATACAAACAGCGCCAGCGCCCTTTTAAACGGCCGAAGGCACACTCCACAGTCATTCTGCAGCGGCTCAATCGGTAATTGAACCGCTCCTTGCTGCGATCAAGGTTCCCAGTGTAGGGTTTCATGAGCCATGGCATCAGTGGGTATGCTGGGTCTCCGAGGATGACTATGGGCATCTCCACCTCCCCCACTGTTATTTTTTGATCAGGGAAAAAGGTGCCCCCTTGCAGCTTCCGGTACAGACCAGTGTTCCTGAAAATGCGGGCATCATGCACCTTTCCCGACCACCCAGCATTGATGTCCGTAAAACGCCCCTTGTGATCCACGAGTGCTTGCAGCACCATGGAGAAGTAGCCCTTCCTGTTTATGTACTCCGTCGCGAGATGGTCTGGAGCCAAAATAGGGATGTGTGTGCCGTCTATGGCTCCCCCGCAGTTAGGGAATCCCATGGCAGCAAAGCCGTCCACAATCTCTCGAACATTGCCCAATGTCACTGTCCTCCGTAGCAGGATGCGATTGATGGCTTGGCACACTTGTGAGAGGGCTAATCCGACGGTGGTCCTCCCGACTCCAAACTGGTTTGCAACGGACCGATAGCAGTCGGGAGTCGCCATCTTCCATACAGCAATCGCAACACGCTTCTCCACAGTTAGGGCTGACCTCATGTTGGTGTCTTTCCGTCGCAGGGCAGGGGCCAACTCTGAGCACAGTTCCAGAAAGGTTGCTTTCCGCATTCGAAAGTTCTGTACCCACTGCTCGTCATCCCACAGCTGCATAACAATGCGATCCCACCACTCGGTGCTCGTCTCTCGCGACCAGAAACGGCGTTGCACCGTGTGCAGATGATCGGTGAAGGAGCTGAGCAACGCGGTGCTGTTGCTCTGCATGGCATCGATCAGCCCCTGCTCCTCGGTGTCCTCATCTGACTCGGAGCTCATTGCGTACTGAGCAACAAGCCGAGATGTATTCAGAATGTTGAAGGCGACAATGGAGATCATAGCAGGATCCATGCTGTCGCTGTAGCGATTGATTGCAAGTGGTGCGTTGCGTCACTGCAATGTTGAAAATAGGCGCGAGTTGCTATTGGCAACGAGGAAGACGCTAGGGGAACACAAAGCACCATGGGAAACTGACACTTTACCCATGGCGCTTTGCGTTCCTTTCCTTCATCCCATGATTCATAGCGCCAACTTAGGGGAAAATGGAACGATGGGATAGGTGCCCAGAAGTCATTGCGCTCAACCGCGATAATGCGTGTAATTTTGTTGCGTTGCAGGGAGCAACGTGTGTACGCGTTGTCCCGCAATAAAGGTCACGTGAGTTTTGTAGCGCGATTGCCTTGTTGCGCTTTAATCTGATCGTGTGTACATAGCCTGAGTTTGGACACTGGGATGTATCACTTGAAAATGGCTCTGTTCTGCTCATTCCTTCTGAGGCATCTGGCCCCAGTTATTGTTAAGAGACAAGATACTGGGCTAGATCATTGGTTTGACTCAGTACGGGTGTTCTTATGTAGCTCTGTTTGGCCAGTGGTAATGCATTCTGTCTGGTCATGCCTAAGACAAGCAATAATGCTCTAGAATAATGCTAATGTATTTGCCATTAGCTGACAATATTGTTATTCCTGCTCCCTTTTTTCATCCCCCAGCCTGCTCGGCCCTCATGACTCTGTGCACCTCACTATTCAATACAAGTTCCAAAGAGATAGCTGTGTTACTCCAGTTCAGCGAAACAAAAGAGGAGTCTAGTGGCACTTTAAAGACTAACCACTGGAACTTTGTCCACAAAAGCTCATGCAAAAAATAAATCTTTGTCTTTAAAGTGCAACAAGACTCTTCTTTTGTTTTATTCTGTACCAGTTACCTATCTCTGCCCTGTAACTCATTTGGGTGGATGAGTGAGGTGGTTCTATTCATTTGAACAAATGTAAAATGCTACATGTAAGAACCCTGAAAACAAAGGAAACTAGTGTTTTCTTTAAGAGAATTGCATGTAAAAATCTGGCTAAAATGTGCACATTTCATTGGTTGAATTTAGATCTGTGTAGCAGCAGATGCTGATGTGCTGCATTGGATTCCAAACCTGTATGCAAAATAAATTTTTGAAGCTTGTCTTGTAAGATTTTTATCTTGTCCTCCTTTGTGAAGTGTGCACACTTTTCCATTGTTAGTAAGTGGCTTGTAAATGGTGATGTGACTGACTAGATCTTTATCTTTGAATCAGTTACCTAGAATGTTGAAGTATACAGATACACATCAACACTGTAGTAACTATTGAAATTGACAGTTTTTTAGGCTAAATAATAGAGCATTGAATAATTATTTGAGCAATAAAAACATTTCTTTGGTTTTAAAGGTGCTGTCCAGCATCGATTCTGTTGTAAGTAGTCGAAGAGCTCCTCTGGTAATATACAAGCGGAGTAAAGGGCCAATACAAGATTACTCTAAAGAGAATGGACAAGAATGTGGTTTTGAGCACCTTCCTCCTACGGTAGAAATGTGGGCAGACCAGCTGATTTCCCTAAAGGTAATAAATTATTGTACTTACCTTTGCATTCCTTAAGTGATGACCATCCCTTTCTTTCCATGTTCTGTTATTAACATATGTAACTGTCAAAGCTATTATGGCTTAATTTTATTTTTCAAAAATTCTAATGCCAGTCTTCCATTCATCTACCCTTTTAAATGTTGTATCGTCAATACAGCTGGGAAACTGTTTAGTTGAAAAATGGAAATTTGGTGTCACTGAACAAATGTGCAAATTCATGTCTTGTTAGTGTTCATCTAGAAATCCCTCCCCCACAAAAAATTTAAAATAAAAACATTGTTCATTTCAAAACAATGTTACAAACTGAAGAACTGAAACAAATGTTTAAAATTTTCCTGTAATTCTATCTAAAAAACAAAAACAGTAAAAATGTTCAAAATTGAAACAGTTTTTCATTTGATCCGAAACTTAGTTTTTTTAAAAACTTTTTGAAATTGCTAATGAACTGAAAAATAAATTATTCACCCAGCTCTAGTGGTATGGTAAAGGATTTGATTTTTTCTATCTATATCTATTTTTTTCCACTCAAATACTGTTTCGTACATTACTTTTGGATCACTATCTTAAGAATCTATGGAAAAAATTCATAGGATTTATATTGTGTAGTTTACATCCTAGCATTCTATTTTTCTTCTTGCCAGACTATTGGTTTTTAATGTAAATAAAGATGAGTTGTGTTTTGAGCAAATCTCACTGTGACAAATAGCTAGGATCTATTAACAAAACTATAACTACACTTTCAGAAAAGAAAAATCACAGAAGAGCGATGCACTGCTTGAGCCTGAAAATAAACAACGCTTCTGCTTACAGGGAAACTAAATCTACAGGCTGCAACACTGAATTGTGTGTTGTGCACTAAGTCAATTTAACTATTTATAAAATTATTAACTGCTTTGTATTCTACTTTAACAGCAGTTGTTCAACTTAACAGTTGCATTATTTATCTATTATTAAAGGACTTGCATAGATCCCTGAGAAAGCTATCAGTGGAATTGGTGCCCTGGCACACGGTAGACGCACAAGATAACAGTGAATGTATTCGAGTTGAAGACCTTCAGTTCATAGTAGATACAGTGTTGGAAGAAATAGAAAATAAGGAAAAGGTAAGTTTTCAGAAATTTGTTTTCCGTATTAAAAGCTACTCTGAAATTCTTATTTGTATTCTTTGTATATTGTTTAGCATTTTGCATTCGGAAGCCTGAACAAGGTTTTGGAGCAAGCTGCATGAAAATAAATATGGCAAAACCTACTAATATAGTTTAATCCCAGCTGTAACTCTTTTTAAATCAAAGGAGTTGGATCAAGGATAGATTTGGCTTAAACTATGTGGTAATAAATTTCAGCCCTTATTTTGTCTGTTTCCAAATCAGCGAAGAAAATCATTAAGTATGCTCTCCAGCCCATTAAAAATGAGATTATCCTCATCTCAAAAGAACATTATTGGACATTTCTGGCTAAGAGCTTCCTCAAGTACACATTTAGTCTGAATAAATTAATTCCTAATATTCTTTAATAAGGGTTTATTTTTTCCAGGACCTAATTTAAATAAGTTCGTTAAGAGTATTGCTAAGCAATGACTTTCTAACAATTTATTTATTGTGCTTGCCACAGAACAGCCAGATGCCCTCCTTACAAACATTGCATGCAATTGTCTCTCACTTCCAAAAGTTGTTTGATGTGACTTCTCTGAATGGAGTTTATCCACGAATGAATGAAGTTTACACAAAACTTGGAGAAATGACCAATGCAATGAGAAACCTCCACGATCTCTTAGAACTAGGTAAAGACTTGCTGCCTTTCGCTTAGTCAGTAATGTTAGTTTTAGTCAAAGACAGCTAAGTAAAAGTTGGTTGAGAAGATGATCTCAATATAGAAAAGAGGACGCATGAATTGAGTTGTGAAATAAGTACTCAGTCAGAACGGTTTGAGAGTAGAAAAATACAAGCATGCATGCAGGGTCGCCATCCTCTTGTTTGAAGACAGGAAACCCATCTGTCATGAATTGATGCTATGCCCTAGCTTTTAAACAGTTTCTGGGAGGAAATCTGCCAGATCCCCAAGGAGTCCAATTCTTCCTTCAGGGTAAGCACCATAGTCTTACTACCTCCTACCTTGACTGTCTCTCACTGAGCGCACTGCCCAACAAGTCAAATTGAAATAGTGTATGAAGAGTATATAAATCTCTAGTGGGAGCCTAAAACACCACAGCACATGTTTGCAATAATATCTAAACAGCTTTTTCAAAACAGTAGGATTTATTAGTCAATTGGAACACAGGACTGAAAGTTCTTCAGTAGCATAAAGGTTAAAGCACTGTCCAGTCTAGTCAAGGCAGAGTAAACCACCATCTAAATTGTAGCAGATTCCATCTTGGGCTCTATCTCTCTCTGACCTCTTGAGTCAGCCCTACCAGAGAGCAGCCAACCTCTTTCAGATCCAGAAGTCTGCGCTTACCTTTTGCTGGTCACATCCCATCCTTTGTTCTCGAGTTGGGGTCTCTTCAATTTCTCTGTCTCTCAAATCGTGAGTCATTGGAACCTGGCATGCATTGTCTTTCTGCACTCCATATTGATCTGTGCTGGTTTCTGCCACTTCTTTAATGGCTCTTCATTGCACTCACACAGCGAGGTGACACACACCCCTACCTGTGGAGGCGCTGTGTCCCCCACTGGATAGTAATGCAAAGTATAGAAGGGAACTGTGGCACCCTTAGGATTTGCAAAAAAAAAAATTACAGGAAATTCCCGCTTTGTCACACCATCATCTGTCTGATCGTTGTTTGGCCCAAAGCACATTGTGATTGAATAATGAAGGGAAGAAACTTCTGGATTTTTTCCCCCAAAATATTTAGTTAAAAACACTAACCTATCACATGTATCTATTGACCCTCTGATAAATTTTACTTGTATGTTATACACCTTTCTCACACCCTTTGTTAGTCCCTACCTGAAGGGCACAGAGTCTAAAAAGACAGTTTTTTGTCTGCAGCTGGAAATCTAGCACATTTTCAATGCTTCCACAACTTAGATAATTGGGTCTGTCCTCGTAAGAGCAGCCGTTCTCATGCTATTTTAGACATTTTTGACTCTCCTCTGTGACTTCTTACTATAGAGTGAACATGGCCAGTTTTCAGGCTCTTTCAGGGCTTGCTTACTTACCTTTCCTCCCTTCTATTTAAAAAAAAAAAAAAAAAATTAGTATGTCAAAAGCATCCATAGAATTCAAGAGAACCAATGCAGTTACTCCCCTGCTTTTTTTTTTTTTTTTTGTGTGTGATTATGGACTAGCTGCTGCAAGACTCTTTCCATTTGACTTACCAGTATAGACTACCTGTGGAGCTGCTCCAGGGTTGTATATGTAAATCAGTTTGAGTAAAATACTAATCAGCCATTATATATTGGGGAATGAAGGCCAGCTTTGTAGCCTGGATTTTAAAGGAATCGTTGGACTCATTCCATCTCAGTAGTTTCAGAGATTGCATTTCTTTTTTAAAGTAATAAATACATAGGGAGGGAGGACATTGGGTGGTTGAAGGAGTTAATGACACACTGATGAGACAGAGCTTTTTTCTGGGGATCCATGCTACAGGTTAGACAGCTTAATAGTACCGCCTACTTCAGTCTGCTGTGTTCTCAACTGAATTTGAAACCTGTTTGAGTCATTAAGAGGTTCTTTCCTCTTTAAATGGCCTTACTGACCACCGTATTCTCAGCTAGCAGAGTGAAGAGTTTCAAGTTTTGCAGCTCCTGTGTCCTGTGACTATCGCGATATGGTGGGTGTGGGAAAAGGGTTACTACCATTGCTTTGTGCACAGATCCTTCCTGTGGTTTTTGGAAATTGAGACTTGTTTGTTCTTTCCAGATTATTCAGCTCCACCTGCTGTCCTAGTGAACACTGTTGGAAAACTATGTCACATAATTAATGAAAATGTGACTGGACAGGTAGAGCAGCTACTGGGGACCCAAGACATCCAAAGGTATTTGGGCTTTAATACCTTCTGTTTGAGTTTTGAGAACCTGGTAGGATTTCTTTAACTTTCCATGGCATTGTTGTGGCAGTACAGGAATGACTGAATACCCAGGATAAATGGACTGGAGAACTTGCCCCAGGAGAATAATATAGTTCAGGGTTGCTCATGGGGGGGGTGGGGGGGAGAACCTCTAAAAATTAAGACCCAAGTCAAAGGTCTGTCTTCACTTGAGAACAAAAGTCAGATTAAACCAATATCCTATTCAAGATGTGAATTTTACAAGGAAGACCAAACAAATATTGCATGTGTGTGATATAAAGAATATTGAGAAGCTGGCTTATCGAGTTGATTAGGCCTTGAGTTTGCTGTAAACATTTAAAAAAATAAACCAAAGCTTCCTGGTTCCTAATGTTTTCACTTGTGAAATGTGTGCAATGCACTGGGACTTGTTTACCAGTTGAATCCCTACTAGGCAAGAGCATGCAAGTTCCTCCTGCATCAGCTTCCTCTTTACCCCCAGAACATTCTGTGAAAATGAAAAGCATCAAAGGTAACTGAAAGAAATCCTTTCACACAGTGTACAAGTAGCCTGGGGAGCTCACTAGCTCAAGGTATAATTGGAGAAAAGAGATTAAACAGGACATTTATATAGATAAGTCAGAGTTAATTATATTCCCCTACTGCAAATTTCTTGCAACTTCCTCTGAAACAGCTGGTACTAGCCCATCAGACAATATACTAGATCATACATAGGGACCACTATTCCAGTCCAGTTCTGAAAAAATAGAGACCAAAGCCATATCACGTCTGGAAACTTCTGCCTTGTTATGGCAAAACAAACTAAGACTGCACAGTTCCTTCATTGTATAAATTTGCGCAGGACCATAAACTTGCACTCGATCCATTTCAGTATTATCAACAAGCTGGAAGAACACGAAGACTTCTTTCCCGTATTTCGAACACTTATTCAAGAGTTGCTTCATGTTCTAGGTAAGTCATTTTTACAAAATGGTTTCAGCCCTTTGCATGCCAGAATTTCCTCAACCCACAATGACCTTCAGAGGAAACAGCCAGCATGCTCCTGGACCCTACCTTCCAGTCAAGGAGCAAGGCCCGTGACTGAACGTCTGCTTCACCCCTCCCATCGCCACTAGCATCAAGTATTTGCAGTCACTGCACATCCTATGAGGACTTCTTGCCTGTTGCAGAGCGCTGGGATGGGGAAGCAGGGGCTACCCAGAGCAAGTTGATCCTGGATCTTAGGTACAAGTTTTGCAGTGAAGACATACCCTGTGTGTACAGAAAGAGTTAACATGGGCTGTCATATTTCTCCTAGCTCCCCACACCATCCATCCACCCTTCTGACTAAAGTCTAGTGGTTTTCATCCTAGGCTAGCTGGCTTATGAGGAGCTGTGGGCTGGTAACCCACTGGAGCTGCAGCCAGCACCGACTAAGTTACTCTTCCTCTCCTCCCCCCAGCATGTGCCTCAGAGAACCAGGGGATGTAGGCCTAGAAGTCTTAGACATAGGTGTGGGAGTGAAGTTAGTGAGGACAGGCGGTGTGGTTGTTCCCATCCAGGCTGCACTAACCTAGGGGAGACTGTTCATATTAACTCTGCAGTGAAGATGAACTGATAGCCAGACGGGTGTGGCCCTTCCCATCTCATTCTTGGGTCCCCACCCGACTAGCTGAACTGCTGTTAAAGTACAGTGGGTCACCCAGCCATAGCTTTATCCACTTAAGTTAACAGGGCTGCACAGGTGTGGGCCTGTCCTCTCCGTTCTGCTAAAAGACTTGAGGAAAATGTATAGTTTCCTGTTCCTTATTTAAATAAAGACTTACAGCTTGGATGTGAAGTACACAGTGCAAAGGGCTACAGGTTGAATTTCTACTGGAAGGGTCACAGCCAGTTAGAAGAAAAAACCCAAGAAGTTGGAACCTGATCTGATTAACATCTTAAAAGAAAAGTTCAGTGGTTTGCACACACTGCTTTAAATGCACAGTAGGAGTCAGTTTGTTTTGTTGAGGGTACATGCTCCCCCTGGCCCTGCAGCAGGATATTTACTAGTACCAGTAATAACTCTGCGGAAGCCAACCAGCAGATGGATGCAAGGAAAAAGGGGGCCGTAGCCTGACCCTGACTTGTTGCTCAACTTCATGAGTAGGTAGGATCTACAGCAGCAGCCTAAAGACCTTGTTTATAAATTAGCATCAGACGACCTTCAGACAGCCCCTGTGAAAACTTAGTTTTAGCTTAGATCTATGAGGGGTTTATTCTCAAAGGACCAATGTCCTGTTGCAAATACTGAAGCTAAAACTGCAACTTGTAGAACATTTCCCTGTTCCATATACAACTGTGTCACTGCTGTGCTTTAACTTGGTTTCAGAAATCAGTCATCTGGATGATATTGTACCTGCTGTGCACAGTCTGAAAGGGCTAGCCCGATGAAGATTTTAAATGTGTAAAATTCAGCTGCAACTAGAGCTTATGAATGTTAAAACATTTACAACTGCCTCTGTTTGACCTTAATGTACAGTTTTACCATGTTTTGATAAATAAAAGTTAGTAAAATCTTTACTGCTGCACACTTTATTCCTTTCATTAGTCCACGGCCATGGGAGGGAAGAGATTATGGTTCTGAAGTCAGAAATTACTGTTCTCAGAAAAAGAAGGAACAGCCAAGACTTTGCTTCAGTTCACCCGTCACCACACCATTCCTGGAGGAGCAAGACTAAACCCCATCATTTTAAAACAGTTTATTGTATACTTGAAAAATATACTGTGTTTCTGGCAGATACTTGGCCCAGGGTTATAGTAAAGCATCTTATCTAAGTGGACTGCGTAGGTTTCACACAACATTAGAAAGTATAGTAACAAATCATCATTAAAGTACCACAGTCTAAAGCCCTGTTGATAATTTGGCACCATTAATCACCCCGCTTCTGCTTAGTTTATTAATACCATTTCCAGATAGCACCTTTGGTTTGTTCATAAAAAGCTCCTGGACAGTTGACTATTAATAGTTTTTAGGCTATTTTGGGGTTTGAATAGCTTATTTTTGAGCCATTATCATGATGTCTGAAGGACAGTGTTTTGAAAGTCTGTTCTGACATACGTTATTGCATTCTGTTTAACAGAACCTAGAGAAGTGGAGTGTTTTAGATGAGAGAGGTAATATCATGTAAGTGAACAAATAAATATGGAAACTAATATTTAAGTTTCTTGAACGTATCCTGGAGAGTCCTTCCTGGTAGGACTGCTCCAAGAACGAATGTTTGAGTTTAACACATTTAGAGCCAGTCTAAACATGAAGATTTAAATTTCTTGTACTCCTACCTTTTCTAGAATGATAGCCAGTCACTGAAGGTAAAGTATACACATTTTACATTCCAACTTGCTTTAAGTATACAATATTCTGAAAGTTTAAAAGATTAGTTACAGAATATACATATATACATTCATATAAAGTGTAGAATTAGGCATTGCCTATAAGAACACATGATACAGGACATCAACTTCTCCTCTGTCTTTTTGCCGTCAACTCATACCTGCAAAAGAGAGCATACAGTTTTTAAAGACATGCACTATATATTTGAAAGTAGTACCTCTAAGAAAAACCAAGGAGATCTGTGGCCTTTTTAAAGACTAACAAAAGTGTCTCAGCAGTCCTTGTTTGTTTTGCTGAAAGACTAACACAGCTATTCCTCTGGAACTTGTCACTTCCAACAAGACTACAGTAGTTTTAACAAGTGCCCTCTAGGAGGAGTTTGACTCACTCTGCATGGGACAAGGTGGATGAAGTAGTCTCTGTTGGTGAAAGAGACAAGCCTTGGAGCTGGGCAGAGCTCTACTTTATGCTTTTCAAAAGGGCCTCAACCTAGTTTCTAAGTTTGTAACCAAAATGACATAGTTTGTTTTAAATAATATAGTTTTATATAGAACCACTGGTGGCTAGACATATCTCCCGGATTTCAAAATTTAAAACTGCAGGCGCAAGTCAGATTAAAAATTTGGACTGGATACTT
This sequence comes from Pelusios castaneus, assembly GCA_007922175.1. Lineage (NCBI taxonomy): Eukaryota > Metazoa > Chordata > Testudines > Pelomedusidae > Pelusios > Pelusios castaneus. The sequence continues at coordinate 11,405,471 of ML685777.1, forward strand.
CAAGTATCTAATCCTGCAGTTTTCTTTTTGCTTCTGTAGCTTCAGACCATTATTAAAGTTTTCAAATGTGAAAATGGACAGATATGATCCAGAACACCTTAATGTTTAATAATTCCTGTACAGTAATAGTCATTTGAAATTTGTCAAATCAGTATTGAACACCAAGATTTAGCAGATTAAAGAAATTAATGGTCCTGTAGCAAATGATACCCCTCATAAGGTGCTGCTGGTTGTATGCTTACTCCCCCCACCCCCCCGTGAAACTTAATATAATTATTCCACATCTGCAAGTATCATTAACAAACAAAATATTCTTGGCTTACCAATCATTTCTCTGAAATACATTTCAAACAGTAGATCTTGTATGTGTAAACAAGTTAACCATTTAAATTTGGTTCCCTATCCAAGCTAATTCTAGTTAGTTTTACATTTGTGGTTGATAATAGACTATTCACTCAACCAAATTACAAAACTTATGGCCCATAATGTTGGAAAACAGCAGCATGCTTATAATAAAGCATTTTCACTCAAGATGCAGGTATCAGCAATCTTTGAAACTATAAATACAAACTTACCATTGTGAAAAGCCTTTGATTAAATCTTCCTTTGACAAATCAATCAGTACCTTTTAAACACAAGCCATATTTTATAGTTAACATTAAATGTACAGATCTGTTTGTTAGCTAAGTTTAAATGTAGAATTGTTAATCTCTCCTCCAATCAGATTTAGTTAAGAGCTGTAGCCCCTATTCAAGGATTCTGTTACCACTTTGGAATTGAGCATCAGAGTGACTGACAAATTTCCCATCAGGCAAGTTGCTGGGAGCCCACGTTCATTGGCAGCTAGAGAGCATATTTTGCGGGCAGGAACATTTTAGTCCTTTTTTTTTTTTCGGTGTAGTATTGAAGAATTTCAGTGGCACAAAAAGATTTCCAAAAATGCAAAAACTTTTCACAGAAATGGAATTGTTTCCTGGCCAGCCCTCCAGTTACAACAATTTAGTGGTGGAAAGCTCTATTAACAGTGATAGTGAGGGCCAGAGAAGAGGTTAGGTGTGAATATGAACAGATGTACAATCAATTTCCATGGAAAGATTTTTTTAAAAACTGTTTAATATTGAATAATACTTCATTGTTTTAAAAAAACACAACTTACTTTTCCCAATTCCCTTCTCTCACGTGTAATTAGTGGCCTGCTGTTTTTCACTGCAACATCTAGTGTCCTTTTCTTAACTTCTTCCAAAGATACAAAAAATTCAAATCTAAAAAAAATTTCAAAAAGTGCATGCTCATAAAGAGAAGTCAAACTAATAAAACCCAAAACTACACCCGCTCGCCCTTGCCAAGCGACAGTGGTCAGAACAGATTAGCACTGCAGAGTCAGCATAGCTGTGTGGTACAGGGTAAGTGAGTTCCAACGCCTGGTGATAATGTCAGTATCCACTTGAATACAAACCATGACAACATTATTGTCCAGAACAGGAGTTATACATTTGATTGGGGCAATTTGCACCAGTCTGGAAGGCCCATCTTACTACTACCGACAAGTAGGGATGAACGCTCCACCGAATAGGTAGGATATTTCCATAGTTAATTCCTATTAATTTTATTAATTGTTATAAACGAATCCCTTCTAGATCAATGATGGACTAGATCATTTGGGACTGATCAGCACTTTCCACCCCAGCAGAACATGGGCAATACAGAAGACTTGTATTTAGGGTGAACTGCTGTTTATGGCTTTCTTCTCCCACAGGCAGGATCAGAATGCCCACATGATAAAATTCATCCTCAGATTGCAAAAGCCAACAACCAAACTCACATGTGGAGAGATGGGGTGGGATGGGGGGAGATGTTCATGAAACAAAATTAACCTGTTTTCATGTTAAGGCAAAAAGAAGGAAGAAGCAGGAACAATGGAGTTCTGAGTCATGTCTGCCACATGCTATGCTAGTTATCCAACCTGAAACTAATTTTGTCTGAGGTGCTGTGTATAGAAGAGCAAATTTCAGCATGACTAAATAGTCTCGGGCGGCCCCCCCCCCCGAAAAAAAAAACCCCACAAAGGGGGAAAGTTCTGAGATGGAAAATAGTATGCATTTCAGGAACTGCATTACAAGTAGCATAGGACAACTGAGATATTGGAAAGAGAAAGGAGAGAGGAGAGAAAGTGTTCCTAACAATGGAGAGATCATGAAGAAGCAGAGAGGCAAACACAGAAGTCATATATGGAGTAGGAAGAAGCAATTCTACAGCTTTAAATAGGAAGGGCCTAAGATTTTTCCATGGTTATTGGTTTTGGGTGACCACCTTGACACAAAGGGTGTCCTCATTTTCAGAAAGTGGTGAACCCCTCTCAGGTATCAAGTTGGGCTCTGAACAACTGAGGCACCCAAAAATCATATTTTCAGAAATCTTGGCCAAAAAGTTGAGAGTAACATATTTTACTTCTTTAAAAGCATTACTGTGGGTAGCACCTTCGACAAACTGAAGGAAAAATATGGTCACTGCCTATAAGTCTTACAGCCTAAACTAAAACTAGACGGCATGTCTAAATTGCGTGATAAAACCCATTGGCCCTGACTATGTCCCAGTTTAAAAAGTGACTTTTTAAAGTCTTTGTGGAAGCGTGAAAGAAATCAGTGAGCTTGAAAGCAACGATTTGATTGGAGAGAGGTAGGCTGACAGTGGTGCACCAAAGGAAAGAGTGTTGCATGCAAAAAGAGGCAAGTGGGGAAGAGAATACAACAGGAACATGCCACATTAAGAGATGAGTGGCAGTGTTCAGCATGTACTGAATTTCGGAAAGGCAGAAGGGATGTTCCTAGAAATTTAGGGAAGACAGTGGTTTAGGTGGGCAGAACCATACCTTCATTACTGGCCAATTCCAGTCCCTAAAAGCAAGTTTTATAGAAAAGCTACAAGTCTTTGCATCATAGAGTTTTTATGCATGGCAGATGCATACAGCTATACAAACCATTTTCATTAGGTGGAGGGTGTGAAAGATCTATAGAACAATTAGTTTAATCTTTTCTATTTCAGCCATGATTATATGAAATTTCCTACTTACTTCTCGTCATAATGGGGGTCCAGAGTTTTTTTCTTAACAGTAGTCTTCTTTCTGCTGGCCCATCTTTTATCTGGAAGCAGGTAGACCCGAACATACGGATCTACTCCACGATTAGAAGATGGCATCAAGTTTCTTTTAAAAGAACACAAGTCTGTTGATATGACAGGTAGCCTCTTTACTATGTACATTCTGAACTAGTCAAAGTGAGGCCAAACTGAGGCTGGAGGATAAAAATAATTGTCTTGGAAGCAAGGAATGATTTTAGGTGTTTCAAATTCAGTTATATAAAGTTTTCAAAAAAATCTTGGACTTGAGTGGTTGCTGATGGACATCGTTTTCGAGAGGCAACTTATATAGGTGCCTGAATAGGGACGTAGCAATCTAACAGCAGTCATCTGTTCTTGAAAATCCAGGGCATACCCCAACCACTAGGGTTAGTAAGAAAGTTACTTGTAATGATTTTAACAAATCCTATAATGGGCATTTTCCACTGAACATAAGGTACCAGCCAATACTAGAGACAATACAAGACTGATGAGATGTGGTGATTTCTGTGTTCCTGTGACTAACTGTACTGTTTAAGAGTCAGCAAATTTATCTTACAGAAACATTGGTATCATGTTGCATATGCTACATGAGGGAGATACGCTGAAGTGGGGCATTAACATGTACAAGATACCCTATGTTCTCATTTAGATTACATTTATAAGAACATACAAAGAGTATGTAAGTGTTACCTGCACCCGTTTACCATCACAATTAGACTCCGTCTCAATGAGGCATATCTCACGGTGAGGTGGATCTCTCCCAGAAGCACTGCAGTTAGGTAAGTTCCACTGTAAAACAGTGACATGTTCAGGATTTTCAGCTATTTAGTACCATGATGCATACATATGAGATCAGTACACAAGAGTGTGTGCTATCAGATATAGGGGTTAAGATTCATTTTCAATTGAACAAGTCACCACAGAGTTTTGTCTAGATGACCCTTGCGGTCCCGTCTAACCTTACGATTCTGCATAAACGAATGCACTGAAATCCAATGCATCATTAATCAGTCACTCGCCAAAACATATAATGCATCTCCCCTTGAGAAATGTAAACCCAGTTTTCAAAGCACAGCTCCTACCTGTTTCTGGTTCCTCCATTTGTTCCTATAGAATGAGTCATCTACAAAGCCTCTACCAGGATCCATGCTCATTTTAATGCCAAGAACTGTCGTGTTTATTATCTGCAATCTGCTCTTGATGTTAGTGAAGTGTAGGGATGACAGCACATGCCTCCATAAAGAATTTAAATGGAGCTGTAAATGATCTTTAGGAAATACAGTATGACGTGTGAGATCCACTGTTCAGTGGATTAGCCTGGATGGTCATGTCTCCCTACATCACATCTGGAATATTATTAAAATGGTTCCTGAGATACAGGCACTGTCCTACAGGAGCAGAGATTCATAACAAACCCCTATTTTAAATCAAATTGACCCACCAACATATCAAAACACTAACTTTAAAACTATCAGCTGAAACTGATCTAATGCCTCCACTTGATTGACAGAAGCCTCTGCACTTCTTTCCGCTCACATAAAATGGCTCACATTTCTCAACAGGGAAGTAAATCTACAAAGCTAGATTCTACCCTGGATGCACGGGGCTTCCATAGACTCCAATGGGGCAGACCTACCTGATGACAACTGGCTCACAGAGAGCATTCTGATGGCGTTCTCCAGCCTCCTAAGGAGCCCCTCAGTGAAAACTTTTCACCCAAGTTACTCTGTTTTCAAAAGTGACTGGGAAAAAGTCAGCCAAACATACTTGATTTTAATCTATTTGCCTCACACGATTTAGCTTTTAGTTTGTGTTACACTTGAAGGTCTATCCTTAGCTTTCATCCCAAAACATGTTTATTGTATTGGAGGCAAAGTGTACTTTTCAATGATGGGGATTTACTAAGTGAACCGCGTGGGGCATCCAAAAATAGCATAAAGCTAAACTCAGCTTTCATGTAAAAAGATGCAGTTCCCCTGAAAAACACAGAAAGAGCTGCATCTGCTTACAATGATCTGAATTTGACCCCTGATATCTACTTGCTCCTGGAGTGCTACCAACTGAAATGTAGAGGCAAGTTCCCGGCTTCTGAACCCATGGAGTCGGAAATCTCAGCGCACAATACTGATTCAAACATTTGTCTGTGACGAAGTGGTGTTTTCTTCCATGAAAGCTCATGCGATAAATAAATCTGTTAGTCTTTAAAAGGGCCACAGGACTCGGTTTGTTTTTATGAAAAGAAGGGCGTCCTGGTAAAGCAAAATTCAAATGTAAGGAGATACATACTTGAGAAGGTTCAGATTGCTGTGATTTGATTCACAACATGAGGAGGCAATAGAGCTCAGTGAAGCGACGCTGGGGGCAGCGTTGTGTTCCCGTGGAGTGGGCAGCGTCAGCAATGGTTGGGATTCCAGATTTTGTACATCTGCTGGTGCAGTAAACTCAGTGATGATCTCACTTCCAGCAGGGCCTGCTGGGTTCTCATCTCCGGCAAGGTTTTCAGTGCTTTCGTTTTTAGGTTCTTTGGATTCAGGCACTCCAGAGTCTTTGCTCACATGGGGCATTTTAAAGGCTTCTGGTTTTGATGGTAGGGGATACTTGCATTGGTTTTCACCCTTCTCTGCAGCAGGGACAGGAACTTGCTTCAAGGCATTAACACCAGTATAATTGCTTTGTGGATCGGGTTCCTTGAGGCACAAGACCTAGAACCAAGTGAATCAGAGATCAGCTGGTGGTTAGTGCCAACATTAATGTGCATGCTCATTCCTAATAGCACAGCATTGATTTCAGAGTGTAGGAGCACGGAAGATTCAGACCATACTCAGGCAGCAGACGATTGTCTCATAGGACAGATCATATCTAAGAACTCCTAAGCAATAGAACTTCCACTACTGCCCATAGGACATTTGCCAAACTCTTGGAAGGAAGTTGCTCTCAGTAGTTTACCTCCACCACAATTTAATCCCTTCTCTCCCCAAAGAAGGGACAATTTTGTACTTAAGGGGCCCAACTGGAACTAAGAAACTGGGTTCTAGTCCTACTTCTGCCAGTCGCTTTGTGAAATTCGGGAATAGTCAATCTTTTTGTATGCTGTTCCCCAGCTGGAAAGCGAGGATCTCCTTCCTATCTTCTCAACTAAAATTGGAAGCTCTCTGGGGCAGGGACTAAGTTCTTGTGATGTATGTGCACATGCACCCTGCCTAGCATAAAAGCATCCTGATTTCCACTCAGGCCACTGGTCACCTTTCCTAACAAAAAAGTGTTCAAAACACCAGGGCTGGTATTGGGGCAGGGAGGGGTAGCGTTTAGTGTTAGGGTACTGATGTACATTTAGCTTTTTATGTAAGTGGCCTAAACTGTCACTGGGGCCTTTGAATGTTCAGCACTCATGAAATCAGGTAACTTTAGGTATTTAATTATTCGTTTTAGCAGCCTACTTTAGGGTTCTTTTAACAAAAATAAAATACTGGCCCATATCTTCAAAACTTTTGACTTTGATCAAATTTCCTGAGGGAGGTGGAGATTGGATGGGAGGAGATGGATGAACAAACCCCTCCCCCCACTCAAATGGGATGAGACGCAACATCCCCAATTTCAGAAGGACCAGTTTCTTTTAGGGGAAGGAAGGGGTTAGGGGGAGAAATCAGGCTCACAATGAGAAGCTAACTTCATTCATAACTACAGAGCAGCTATCATTGCTACATCATTTTGCATCTTAGTCTTGCAGCTACATGATAAAGCCAGCAGAGTGTGTATATTTAAGCAAAAATTTACAGTACATGAGTTTAATCGTAAATAACTTGTATACGTTTGCAATGACTGAGGCCAAGTCTATACTGACCGCAGCAAATTTCCTGCTGTCAGTTCAGTTTTCCAGGTTCGATTGAGTGGTCAGTGAAGACCTGCTCCATCAATCCGGAATTAGATGTTGTCAGTCCATCCCCCTAAGAAGAGTAGCACTGAGTTGAAGGGAGGGCATTTCCCTTTGACTCAGTGTAGTGGAGACATGGAGGTAAGTGGGTGTTAGAAAGTCAAAGGGAGATGCGCAAGTTATTTTACATAGCTTGCACATATCCCGAAAATGGTGGTGAGTGTTGACTGGCCCTCTTTTGGGAAATACAATCAGTTTAGTTTGAGTGTTAACTTTCAGGACAGATTTTATATAGTTTCTTTGAGTTGCAGTTAAACCTGAGAATATAACTCCTAGCGATTATGGCGGATTATTCTTTGGGATGTACCAATTAAAAAAAACCTACCTAATAAACCAATAAATCTCTACTCCAGTGTTTATTTCAGCAATATTCAGGCATTTACTGGGAAATCAGAGTTAAAAGAAAATATATGAAAGAGGAACAACATACCCGCAACACAAGTTTCATTTTAATAGAACTGTCTAAACCAGAATGATCCAGCTGAAATCTCTGATCAAGAGTCATCTCAGAATTCTTTAGCAAGTGGGAGAGAGATACAACCAAGGTGCCGAGGGCATTCTCCTGATGCTTGTCTTTTATCTGCAAAGAGGAGGTCTTTATTAGAAGGCCCGATGAGTAGGATAGATATGCATAGAGCAAAGCCAGAAGTAAAGTTATTCCAGAGACCCCAAACTGGAAAGAAGGGGTTTGTCTACTGTAGGACCTAGCACTGAATATGGATGCATTCTGATAGGCCATGCAAACATTCCAGAAAGTACAAGCAGTTAACACATTTTAAGGGCAAAACCCATGCACATCTCTAAGTAAGGAGGGACCCATTGCATCAAAACTGGCACAGACGTTTCTACAGGGGCTGGAGAATTCATTAATCCTTTAGTCCTTCTCTCATTTAGTGGAACGCACGAGTCTCATAGATTAAGTTCAGAACGGATCAATAGGATCATGTAGTCTGACCTCCTGCACAATTCAGGCCACAGAACCTCATCCACCCCTGCAATAAACCTCTAACCTATGACTGAGTTATTAAAGTCCTCAGATCATGATTAAAAGACTTTAAAGTATAGAGAATCAACCAGCAATTGAGTCATGTCCCATGCTACAGAGGAAGATGAAAAGCCCCCGCAGCCTGTGCCAATCTGCCCAGGGGGAAATTCCTTCCCAACCCCAATATGGAGATCAGTTAAACCCTGAGCATGTGGGCAGGACTCATCAGCCAGACACCCAAGAAAGAATTCTCTGTAATAACTCAGAACCCACCCCGTCTAACGTCCCATTGGCATATCTACCATCAGGAGCCAAAGATCAATCAATTCCCAAACTAGAGACTGTCACAGTATACTATCCCCTACATGAATTTAATCAAGCTCAGCTTTGAGACTAGCTAGGATTTTAGCCCCCACTGCTTCCTTTGGAAGGCTATTCCAGAATTTCACTCCTCTGACGTATAGAAACCTGCATCTATTTTCAAGTCTAAATTTCCTGATGGCCAGTTGATTTCTATTTGTTCTTGTGTCCACATTGGCACTGAACTTAAATAATTCCTCTCCCTCTCTGCTATTTCTCTCTCTGACGTATTTATACAGAGCAATCATATTTCCTCATAACCATCTTTTGGTTAGGCTAAATAAGCTAAGCTCAGTCTCCTCTCATAAGGCAGGTTTTCCATTCCGCGAATCACCCTTCTCCGCACCTGCTCCAGTTTAAGAAAAATTAATTCAAACATGAGGGATCTGAACTGCACACAGTATTCCAGATGAGGTCTCACCAGTGCCTTGTATTATGGTACTAACACCTCCCTCTCTCTACTGGAAATATCTTGCCTGATGCATCAAAGGATCACATTAGCTTTTTTCATGGCCACATCATATTGGCAGCTCAGTCATCCTGTGATCAGTCAATACCCTCAGGTCCTTCTCCGCTGTCACCTCCAAATGATTCTGAACTGACTGAAGCTGAATCAAGACTCTATCACATCCACGGCTAAAGGCAAAAAGACAAACTATACATTCAGACAAGAAAAAGGAAGAACACCCGTTTTCACCTCCAAGTGAAGCGACTGGGAGTCAGCACTGTGGACGAAGAATGCAAAAGCCTGGCCCCACACGGGATCTTTCCTGAAGTTGCAGGTCTGTAGAGAGAGGATGGTGCTACTTGAGCTCTTTGTTCATGATGAAATATACACAGACACAGGATGACAATGCAGAACTGGGCATTCCCTTATTGTGGTTGTTTTCTTCAAACCAGGCCATAAGGTGACAACGAAATTCTCAGGTCAGACAAATGCACAGAAAGAAGGGCTCTAGCTGGCAGACTAGAACAGGTTCTGCTAAACATGTGAGGGCCAAGAGGGGTCAATCGGGTTATTGTTGGCTCTGACTAGTGCTCCCATGACCTGCAGGTGGCAGGGTTCAACTCTCTTTTTCAAAATCAAAAGCAAACATGTTGCTTCCAAATAAGACCTCTCAGATAATAGGAAGTGGCTTCCAAGGCCACCAGCACTGAATTCCACTGGGTATCTACCAGCAGATAGGAATGAAGGATACAGAAGCTGCAGGAGAGATTCTCAGGCTGGGGTCCACAGAAGCCCACCCAGCAATTTGCATGTGATGTTGCATGTTCTAACTCCTTGTGTGTGACCGCTTCAGAAGCAAAGAGAGCTGAGACTGCCAGTAGAGTCTTGTTAAGGCTGCTGCGTAACATGGATTGCCTCTGCCAACCCAGGAGCACTGTCAGAAGGGCCCAGTGGCTAGGGATCAGGGAGGAGCACCAAGGACCCCAAGAAGGGAGAATTGGTTTAAGAGAGGGGGAAGATGGCTGAAGTATGAACCTAGAAGGGGCTGCAGGCAGGAAGAGGCCAGGGCATCCGAAGAGACAATAGAATCAGGGCTGGAAGGGGCTTCAGGAGGTCACCCAGTTCAACGCCCTGCTCAAAGCAGGACCAACCCCAACTAAATTATTAGGGTAAAACCAAATTTCAGTGGGGGTGAATGGAACGGACCGTGACAGGGGAGAATATTTGAGTTTCGGTGCAGGCAAATTGATCTTGTGCCCCTGGGGAATAGGATTCCCCTCACTTTTGGAGGGGAGAGAAATGTATTTGTGATAGACGTGACTGCAGGGCAGTAAGTAGAACAGAGCTAATGGGGGGAAGGATCGTGACTCGATCAGATATGTATTATGTTGGTTAGGGTGAAAACTGATTAACTGAGGAGAAGAAACTCATTGCAAATGGATTTTTATTTTGTTCCAGCATGGCAGTGTGAGCAGATTCATATTTATTTGGCTGGGGGGGGGGGGGGGGAGAAATTTATCATGATGGGAATATATTCCATACGTAACAGGGAGGAGAATTTCTTGTGACAATGGGGGCAGAGACAAGTTGGACACAAGTAGAAAGGGGGGGTGGGTCCATATGAGGACCTCACTACAAAGACATGAGCCACACTATGAAAAAATTTGGGAAGCTGTTTTTTGCCATAGGTTTTAGTAACAAGCCCTGTATTGGCCCATGTGACATCATATAAAATGCATGTCTGTATAACAGACACTGCAAAATAAACTGCTACCTCTAACTTCAAGCTTTACTTGATATACAAACCAAAAGCCAGGCCTGAAGTAGAGTGGCCCTTCTGTATGTAATCTATAAGCCAAAAAGCTGTGTCCTTATATAACTCGTATGGATCACTGTCATGGGGTTTGGTTTTTTTTAAGTCACCTTAAGCATCAAAAACAGCTTCTTATCAAAAGCAATGTTTTAAGAGAAACCAAAGGATTCAACAGCCTCTTACCTTGCTTTTCTGCGTTTTGTTACCCACCGTGAGCAGGACGTAGGGGGAAGGGTCTTGGTCTGTCTTCTGATTGCCATTTTTTAAATAGAAGGGGAGAAGACAGTTATTAGTCATTTTCTGATAACAATACAAAATCATCTCTGCTTTAGCTAATCAACAATGTTCAGCTGGAAAAGAAAAAATGACCCTAGCTTTACTTTTAACTTACAGGAGGAGATTTGGGCAACCAATGTCCATTAAAATGAATAGGAATTAAGCAGCCAGGTCTCCTAAATCCCTCAATATTTAAAAGGAATCTCTTTATTATTTCCCCCCTAAAGACAGTAAGTAGCTTGGCGACCTCCTCGCCCCAGGTACTGCTCAGGTATTTTTGCTCCATCCTATTCATTTCAGTCAGTTCTGCATAAGCTCCGTAACTGTTTGCAGCAAGAAATGAAAAATGGTACAAATCATGCGCTGTTTTGAACATCAATGGAAGTTCCATTCTGGGCCATCATTAAGTGACCTTTAAGTTTTGGATTTGCGCAGCTTGCTGTTGCAACTGCTATTACTTAAACACTGTATTTTCATCTTCCACCATCAAAGATTCATATTTCAATCAACTGCTGGGCATTCTAGATATACATTAATGGCAGTTTTTAAATGTAGAAGTCATTTAAAACAAGTCAGGAATTAAAAAAATAATAAAGATTCTTCCCCTCAGAAAGCTTATCACCTTCATCCAGCTGCCCATGATTCACTGAGGCTCAGGCCTCAGACAGGCTTTTCCTGGAATCTGGATTCATTGCACACATAGCTAGAGGGTCAGCCCTTGAAACTTCATGATGACAAGATGCGCTTGCCAACTGTAAGATATTTCCTGTTCAGAATGGATAACACTGAGCTCCAGCAACAGCTTCGCTATTCTGACCCAAAGTTATACATCAGCCGTACATCAGCCAAACCCTAACCTGTCCCTGATGCTGAGGGACACCCTTAGGGTTCTATTTGGACTCCTAATGAAAGGCTGAGTTCCCCATTTATTGTAATATATGGATAATACATAAGCATATTAAAAAGGGATCTATTGCCCACCGTCGAATGATCAAAATAAGATGGGTGGATGGAGAAGAGAGAGTTAAGTTCTAACTGTATGAAGACAGTAACAAAAAAAAAATCAGTATGGGGGTGAGCCTGATGGGATGCAGGACGGAATGTAATGTAGAACACTTACAGTCTATATTGTCAAATTCCAAAGGGATAGCCGTGTTAGTCTATTGTAGAAAGACAACAGAGTCTGTTAGTCTTTAAAAGTGCCACAGGACTCTGTTGTCAGTCTATATTGTGTAACTCATCACTTCTGAGGTCAACCAGTCAGAAATGGGATTAACCCAAGATTCTGTGGGATGTATGTTCGATTGGTTTGAAAGAAGAGTAATTGGGTACAGTTGAAGAGGTGTTGTGGTCCGATTACATAAAGCCAAGAGGCAGCTAGGTGCTTTTACAGACACACACCACTTATATCAAAATAAAGACAAATATAATAGTTGAGGGGTATAAGGAATGACCTGAAAGTAGGTGGGAGATGCTGAATCTGGTAGTGTAGTCTGGGAAACTCCTTTAACTACTAAGAGAGAAAAGCGTTACGCTAGATTCTAATGTGGACGGGAAGCTGGCGACCACTTCCCGAGAACAGGAAAGGGGTCCCTCAGCCCATTTTGGAAAGATGGAAGTTTGCAGAGACTGAACTAAAAAGATCCATCAAAGAAGAAAGACTTAGAGCAATGAAGATGAGGGCAGGAATTAGTCCAATGGCTAGATTCTCATAGGCTATGTCTACACTTGTTAATTTAAGTCGACTTAGCATGTCCACACTTAAAATTTAAGTCGACCTAGAGGGGACCCTACAAAATCGACCTAGATCATTCACACTGGACACCTAGGTCAACTTCTAGGGGCTAGATGGACCTGGGACAGGTACATGGTGGCAGGGGGGGGCACCCCTTGCCAAGTGCCAGGGGGCTCAGCCTTTGCCCCATTGTACCTTAGTACAATGGGGCAAAAGGGGACAAGGGACCCTGGCAGGGCATAGGGGCAGGGTGGGCAGGGCTCTGCCCTGCCCTTTGGGGGAACATGCCAGGCTGTGGCTGTGCCAGCCACCCTGGCAGGGAGGGCAGTGGGGAAGCCCTGGAGCCCCCTAAGTCGATTTAAAGTCGACTTAGGGCTACTCCACGTCCACACTGGCTAAGTCGACTTTTTAGGTTTTAGGTCTTTTTAGGTCTAGGTTTTATAAAGTCGACTTAATTTTTCCTTAAGTCAACTTAAGCAGCTGCTTAAGTCGACTTAAGGAAAGTGGAATGTAGACGCAGAGTAAATTAAGTCGACTTAAGCAAGCTTAAGTCAACTTAATTTGTGAGAGTGTAGACGCACCCTTATTGTGCAAGGCTGGTTTTGAGAGTTTTGTTTAAGAATGTAGCTGAATATTTTATTGTTTCACACTCCCTCTCTTACACAGCATTAAAAATGAAATTGCACAAAAACTGTGCCACTGATGGAGCTAACGGAGTTATACAAGGGATGGCTTTTGCCTCTGGCCCCACTGATGTAGAGAATAATGGATATTCAGATTCCCATTCCGACATGGTTGAACTATTTCCCCTTAGAGGAGACCAGTCCAAGTTGTTAAATATTGTGTAACATAACGTGTTTTTTTATGGAGCGTTGAGAAAATACATGTATTTACCTTGAGGTATTTTTGGTTTTTGAACTTCTTTGCGCCATATTCTCCACTGGAGTATTCTAAGAAATTTCTCTGCATCAATGAAGAATATATTTTAACAGTTAGTGTTTCTGGTTTTTTAAGTTAGAAGTGAAGGGTGCATGTTACTTGTGTACTTACCGGAAGGTTGCAAGCACTGTCCAAATAGACTATTAGCAATGCTGTGGCCAGACCATTCTTATCCTGTAAAGATCAGCAGCAACAAAACAACACTCATCAAGGATAAAACGATGGCACAGCATAAATGCCTGGGGTATCTACTGATACCCAAGCTGTCAGACTAAAATGAAGGGCTTCAAAATGCTTCTAAAAATCGGGCATTTCAGGCCATGCGAGTCAAAGTCTAACTGGTCAACAAGGATCGAGGTCACGATTGAAAGCCACAGCGCTGTATACACCAATCCTGTTCCCGTTCAAATCAATGTGTTCTTTGCCACTGAAGTTAATCAGAATAGGACTGGTTTCACACAAAGTTAGATCCACACCCATAAGTGGAATGGGAGATGAGAACTATGAGTTTGAGTGTACAAGTTACATCTTGGAACAAATGCCATTTGTGTCTGATAACTGTAGACTGATTAAATCAATTACTAGGGGAGAAACTGGATCGACAGCCACAGCCAACCGAAGTGACTTCTATCACTCATTCATTGCATGTTATCAAGGTTTGGATTAGCATAAAGGACAGTATATGACTCCAGGACCAGCAGGTGAGATTTTGTTTTCTGTTTGCAAATTGGTCAACTTGCAGTTCACATTATCCAAATATGTCTTTGCTTGTCAGATTTTTCACGTGCATATTTAAATATATTCGGCACAAAATACACACATTAGTGAGATAACATGATTTAGTCAAACCAGTCATAGAATCATAGAATAATAGGGTTGGAAGGGACCTCATGAGGTCATCTAGTCCAACCCCCTGCTAAAAAGCAGGACCACTCCCACTAAATCATCCCAGCCAGGGTTTTGTCTAACTGAGCCTTAAAAATCTCCAAAAATGGACATTCTACCACCTCCCTAGATAGCCCATTCCAATGCTTCACCACCCTCCTAGTAAGAAAGTTTTTCCTAATATCCAACCTAGACCTCCCCAGCTGTAATTTGAAACCATTGTTCCTTGTTCTGTCCTCTGTTACCCTCGAGAACAGCCTAGCTCCCTCCTCTTTGGAGCAACCCCTCAAGTAGTTGAAGGTTGCTATCAAATCTCCCCTCAGTCTTCTCTTCTGTAGACTAAATAAGCCTAGTTCCTTCAGTCTCTCTTCATAAGTCATGTGCCCCAGCCCCCTAATCATTTTTGTTGCCCTCCACTGGACTCTTTCTAATTTGTCCACATCCTTTCTGTAGTGGGGAGCCCAAAACTGGACACAGTATTCCAGATGCGGCCTGACCAGTGTCGAATAGAGGGGAATTATCACATCCCTCGATCTGCTGGCAATACTCCTACTGATGCAGCATAATATGCCATTGGCCTTCTTCGCAACAAGGGCACACTGTTGGCTCATATTCATCTTCCCGTCCACCAGAACCCCCAGGTCCTTTTCTACAGCACTGCTACTTAGCCGATCGGTCCCCAGCCTGTAGCAGTGCATGGGATTTTTCCGTCCTAAGTGCAGGACTTTGCACTTGTCTTTGTTGAACCTCATGAGGTTTCTTTCGGCCCAGTGTTCCAATTTGTCCAAGTCTCCCTGGATCCTGTGCCTGCCCTCCAGAGTATCTACCATTCAGTGGTGATCAAGTTTTAAAATGCATAGCATGCCTCTATTTTAACACTTAAAATGAAGCTGAAAGGTTCAAAGTGACAACTTCTCAAAAAACCTCCTTATTTTATTCTAGTCAGGAATTACAGAAGAGCTCTCTTGAGGCAAATACATTCAGTCTTGAGGAAAGTTCATGCCAAAGCTCTAAAAAACAAATATAAGCTCTAGGTAGATTATTTACTTCTAGTTCATGGTTTGGTTCCTAGGCTCCTTTGCACAGTAATATCAGACTGTGATTTATAACATCTGAATACCTTAAACAAATAACTCACCTCATGTAGTTTTTCTTGGTCAATTACCAGTGAAAGCCACTCGAGCTTTAAATGCAAATGTCCACTTGCAGTCTTACTTAAGGGAAACCACTAAGTGAAGAAAATACAAGAACAACCTGAGACCTGTCTGCAGAAACATTCTATGTTGCAATCATACTGAGAATTATGTACAATAGCCGATTTAAAATTGCATTGAGCTTGATATTTTATGCATAAAATGACCTACTAACGTGTATTTAGAAACAAAGACTCGAAACCTTAACCTTCGACGCTGGGTTTTTTTTGCCTTCCTCTGTAGCACTGGGCATGGCTCACTTGCTGGTGGATTCTCTGTATTTTAAAGTCTTTAAATCATGATTTGAGGACTTTAATAACTCAGTCATAGGTTAGAGGTTCATTACAGGAGTGCGTGGGTGAGGTTTTGCAGCCTGCATTGTGCAGGAGGTCAGATTAGAGGATCATATTGGTCCCTTCTGACCCTAGAGTCTATGAGTCTAAGACACTGTTCATCATATTGAATTAACAAGTACTGAAAACGGGAGCAGCAATCTCTGCATTGTGCTGGATTCCAGAAGTAGAAGAGTCGTAGGATAATTTATTGTTTCTTCCTTCAGGAAGAAATTTTTAATTAAAATTTATTTAGAGACTTGTACAAACATTCAGGACACTGTGACTATGCAACACAAATGCAAAATAGCCCTTCAGAGTCATATGAATTTGTACTGTCCTGGCAGAAGTTAACAGTTTAATTATAAAGCCATCCCTTTGGGTATTTCAAGTTTTATGAGCAAGGGTAATCAGCTCTCACTTCTCTTTCCCATAATAAAATGGCTAAAATAATTTAGTTTACAGAAAAATCATCACTGGATGTGCAAGCTCCACACTATAAACAGTAGCCACGTTAACATTTGGAAACAGAGACCACAAGTTTATACCTCATCAACAATTCTGTCCTTCATCACATCAGCAAGGTTTATAAGTAAGCTGCAAGACAAAAAGTGAACATATAGCAATGAGTATCGTGACCTTGTATGTTACAGTGAAGAACACATATATAATTATGGACAAAAGATGGATTTCTTGTTTCACCAAACATCTATATTCCTGTATAGAACAAGAGCGACACATTACCCTCAGGATGTATAACTGAACGTATTTGGTTTCATGCATCTTTTTGTTGAAATGCTTTAACACCCATCTGAAATAAAGTACTCAAGTGTCCCTTATATTAGGAATCAATTATTTAGTCTGTGACTTGTGTTCCACTCAAACCTGCGGCCCCATCGCTGTTAGTGCTCAGAGATATTGCACCATAATTAAATCTGCAGTTTTGTGATTTGGAGACAGAATTTGGACTAAAGAAATGAATCCCTCAAAGTTAAGTTTTCTGCATGAATAAATTTGTGTATCCCTCTGTATTAACAACTGGGTCTATACATTTACTCTCTGTAATTTACTCAACTGTAAAAAGTGAGTGAAAGTTGATGAAATGTCACAATTTATAACAACTATTGATGGGAAAAGGTGAAAATGGAAGACGTACAATTAGTAGAAACAAAAAGATACTGATAGAATTCTAGGACTCTGCTAAGATCATGCCTGGTAAACAAAAAAAGTGTGGAACTGGTGTGTCAGAAATTAGGCCTAATTGGTAGACGAAGCAATAAGAGGATGGGCTATTCCACACGTCACTCCCTTTTAGAGGAAAATTAGCAGATGAGACAGCTGTCTGCTAACAATCACAGCTGCCATCCCCACTGTCTTCTGGTACCCTGAGATTCTCCACAACACAGTTGGGCCTTCATTGTCCTGATCCTAAGAGATGTGCAGACCAGACTCTGAAAGACAGAGATGCCCCGCTGACATTTCTATCTCCAACTGGCTCTGACTACCAAAAATCACCTGCGAGGTCAGACTGTCTCTCTGTCCAACACCATGTATTCTGTTCCTTCCCCATCTTATTTCACTCCTTTTTCCTCCTGTCTAATAAAAGTCTTTTGCAACATTGCTGTAAACTTGTGACTAAAAAGGCAGAGAATGGCAATGTCTTGAATAGCCTGATGCAGGTTTGCAAGGTCTTTGAGTGGCTAATAAAGGGCTGTGTGCCTTGCCTGTATTTCTCCAGCAGTGAGAAAAATCAACAAAAAAAACCGTTGTGTTTTCTCTTTGATGTTCTCCCCACACCTTGTGTGCGTGTGCAGATACCCCTTGTTTTGTCTTCTAGCAAATGGGATCGGGCTTTAACAGTAGTAACTGCTCCAGTCTATGTCAACTAACTTGTTCTTTTTCCTAAAAAGACAGATATTGCCATTTTTAATACTGTAGCATTTAAGAAACCATCAAACGGGAGATTCCCTCTACAAACTATCCAGCTAAAGAGAAAGGGAACAAGGAATGTGATCTAAAAAACCCCCCAAAAGCCAACCGCCCTTCCTTAATACTTCCCATTTCAAATGCTTGAATGATTTTTCCTTCTTTCTGTATCTTCAATGAAAGGTTACGAACATATTTAGTTGTGCGTTTGCCACAGATGTAAGCAGGCTAAAGTCTCTGCATACCAAACCCTGAATGTGGATTAAAACTGTTGCCTGTTGGACAGCTACAGGCTCAGGTTAACACGTTTACCTCCTCAGGCCCGTTTATTTCATCCAAATTCAGTGCTTTTTTTCTGGCGGAATGCACCGGAACGGCGTTCCGGCACCTCCCGACAGCGTCGGCCTCCCGGCACGGGGCCAGGATCAGGCTCCGTTGCCGGGGTCTGTCTGCCCTGCCGGGGCCACGTTCGGTCCCCGCCGGTGCTCCCTCCCAGCTGCGCAGGCTGCGGCCGGGCTGGGGAGATTTAAATCTCCCGCCCTGAGCATGCGCAGATACAGCGTGCTCAGGGCGGGAGCGGCCTGGCCGGCAAGCAGCTCTGCCGGCCATCCCTGTGGTTCCCAGCCTCCGGCCAGGTAAGGGGGCTGGAGGGAGGCCTGGAGAGGGGTGGGGGTGGGGACAAGGCCCCTCCAGACCTGGAGAGGGGTGGGGGAGGGGGACCGCCCCCTCCAGACCCCCGGGGCTGCTTCCTTTCTCTTTTTTCTCTTCCTCTTCCTTTCCTTTTTTTCCCCTCTTCTTTGTCTTCCTCTCCCCTGCCTTCCTTTCTCTTCTTTCTTTCTTTCTTCCTTTCCTTTTTTCTTTTTCTCTTCTTTGTCTTCCTCTTCCCTGCCTTCCTTTCTCTTCTTTCTTCCTTTCCTTCCTTTCTTTTTTTCTTTTTCTCTTCGTCTTCCTTCCTTCCTGCTCTTTCTGTCTTTGCTTCCTTCCTTTCTTTCTTTTTCTTTTTCTCCTCCTTCCTTCTCTTTTTTCTTTCTCTCCCTTCTTTTTTAAAACTTTTTAAAAATTAATTTTAAATAAAAACCTTTCTTAAAATTAGATTTCAATTCCAAATTCATTCCAATTAAATTAATTAAACACAATTAATTAATTAATTCTATTTACAATCATTTTATCTTCAATTAATGCCTATAATTTCTGTCTTGTGAGTTTTCCCCAAAAATTTATTCTGAAAAAGTTTTTCACACGGCTTGAAAATTTTGCACACAAGCCACCAAACCTAGGGGGGAACATTGGCTACTAGTTGCGTACGCAACAGCAGGCCAGCAGGCTAACATCGGTCAGTCCCACACTCTGGGCCTGGCCGGAGCCCACAGCACCAACAAAGTGTGTGGATGCATTACTGCCTGCCACCCAGTACCCAGAAACACAGGCCAGCAGCAGACGTGATAGCTACACATTCACGTTTTTTTCTAATTATAATACGGCCCCCCAACAGTCTGAGGGACCGTGAACTGGCCCCCTATTTAAAAAGTGTGAGGACCCCTGCTGTAAGACCTCACAGGTTGTCTTTCAGTATATTAGCGGCCTGCATAGTTAATAAAACTTAACAGTTTTTACCTTGTATTTTTATTTCTTTGATATATTCAAAAATTTACTGTTTACTGCACTATTTTCAGTGTTATTTCTTTATGACACGACGGACATCAATAGGAGTTCCGGTACCTTTTTTTTTTAGAAAAAAAGCACTGTCCAAATTAATCCAAATGCCTCATGTTGGGTTGCTGTCATTTGTCGCATCCCATCTTTGGGAGATAAGTTTGCTTTGAAGTGCTGCATAAATGTAAACACCTCTCCAGAAGAAGCCAGCTCTGACATACAATGCTTAGGTAGGTGGGATTTGGTTCTTCTCAGTTTTCTGCAAAGTTTCCCTTGATGGACTGTCATCTAAGGGGGCCACATTGAGTACCACAGGACAGGTACAACTCAAAGTAGCAATGCAAGTTTGCCTTTCAGTCTTGGCTTAGCGAGCTGGCACAGCTTAAGCTTCTGATCATTTCAGATTCGTAGTCTCTTCTAGGAAGACCCAAAAAGAGTGCCAACTGCAGTGGGATATTTTTGCGACTGGAACCGCACCCCATTAGGAACCTGACTGAGAGCATCACATTAGTTTCACATACCTCAGTGATTGGACAACATCCAAATGTTAGGGCAATGGGTTTGAGCTACAGCATATGGGACTGGATTAAATCTCAGGAAAAAGGTTCCTAACTGTAAGAACAGTAGGACCACAGAACAGAGTGCCTAGGGCAGTTGTGGAAGCTCCTTCACTGGAGGTTTCCAGGAGGCTGAATAACCATCTGTCTTGGATGGTTTAGACCAGGGGTGGGCAACATTTTTGGCCTGAGGGCCACATGTGATGTATGGCCACTCATAGCATGCCACAGGCAGGGGGCGGGTATGTGTAGAGGGGCAGGGCTTGGAAGGGGCGTGGCCAGCCCCCCCTCCTGGAAAAAGGGATGGAGCTGGGCTCCACTCCCCCTCCCTCCCTACTTCAGCAGCAGCTCACACCGCATCTAGAGTGCCACCGCCCTCTCCCAGGTCCAGCAGCAGCTCGTGCTGGGGCCAGAGTGCTGCCGTTGGTCCGCCTCCCTCCCAGCCTCAGCAGGGGAGCGGTGGCAGCACTCAGGCCACAGCGCGAGCCACCGCTGGAGTTGGGAGTTGGAGGGAGAGTGGCGGTGGCACTATGGCCACAGTGCAAGCTGTCGCGGGAGGTGGTGCGGGGGGAGGAGCGGCTCTGAGCTAGTGGGCCAGACGACAGGTGCCTGTAGTAATTTGTCTGCCTCTGCTTTACACACAACATCTTAGCAGGGGGGTTAGACTAGATGACCCTTGTGGTCCCTTCTAAACCTATGATTCTATGAAATGTAGGGACTTCATCATCATGGTTAGTTCAGGGACAACTGGAACTAGAAACTTAGATGTTCCATTCCTCAATATTATTTTACAAGCAAGAGCTATGTTTCTCATAAGGTTTACCTATCTCACTGAGCCACCATGATGGAACTGTTTCTATACCTTGGTTCTTACAAAGGGTTGGTTTTTAAAAATTGAACACACACACATGATTTAAAGAAAAGAAAAGGAAATTAGGTGCATCACCTGCCCAGAAAGTCATCTTTATCTGGATCTTCATCATACAAGTCCACTTCTAAGTCTTGGCCTGGTACTTCATGAACAACGAACTGCGGGAAAAGAATAGTTACAGGATTTACAGACAAATATTCACATGCCACATTCTTAACAGCCTTAGCAAGAATGCAGCACTTCCCAGGGTTTATTAAGAAAATGGAGCCAAGGTAGCTCGCCTAAATAACGGCACTTGGTCATATGCTAATACAGGTTTTTTGTGCCTGGGAGTCGTTTAAGTCAGTGGCTCTCAGTCTTTCCAGAATACTGTACCCCTTTTGAGGAGCCTGATTTGTCTTGAATACTTCCAGTTTCACCTCACTTAAAAACTACTTGCTTTCAAAATCAGATGTAAAAATAAAAAAGCATCACAGCACACGTTTGCTGAAAAAATGCTTACTCTCTCATTTTTATCATATTATGAAATAATTTATTGGCATATCAATATTATACTTACATTTCAGTATATAGGGCAGAATAAACAAATCATTGTCTGTATGAAATTTTAGTTTGTATTGCTTTTGGTAGTGCTTTTTATGTAAAGGTAGAGAAACATCCAGGTGAGTTGACGTACCCCTGAAGATCTCTGCATACCCCTAGGGATATGTGCCTGGTTGAGGGCCACCAGCTTTAGTTATAGCTGAGAGAAAATGTGACCTGGGACCACTATTATGCCATATTTACAAGAACAGAAGAAGATACAACCAGTCAATGCACAGAAGCAGAATTAAAAAGCTTTCTATCACAGAACAGCTATAGCTGCACTGTAAGTAAAGTTGCAATATGATTGACATTTAAATGAATGAATTTTGCATATTGGCTAAAATCCACATACATACTCAGATCAGCTTGAAAAGTGATGTGTCAGTTCAGGGATGAGGGTCAAGTTTGCAGGGCAAATATCTGTTCATTTGATTAATGGGTTCCCAAGGTACACCTCGTTAACTGTCAGTTCACTTGGTAACAAAGTCTATCTGCTCCAATACAATTAGGCAAGAAGATCACAAGATCAGAGAGATGTAGGGCTACAAGAGACCTCGAGAAATCATCAAGACCAATCCCATGCACTGAGGCAGGAGCAAATAAACCTCCTTAAAAATCTCCAGTGTTTAGAATTCCACAACCTCCTTTGGAAATCTATTTCTGAGCTCAACTACTCTTTAGTTAGAAAGCTTTTCCTAACTTCTAGCCTAAAATCTCCCTTGCTGCAGATTAAACCATCTGCTATTTATCATTCTTTCAGGAAGAGAGCAATTGATCTCCAGCTTTTTCTAACAGCCCTAACCATATCTGAAGATGATTATCATGTTTCCCATCAGTCGTCTTTTCTGAAGACTAACCACGCCCAGTGTTTTTAACGTTTCCTCACAAGTCCGGTTTCCTAAATCTTTTATCATTTTTGTTACTCTTCCAGACTCTCTAAAATTTGTCTGTATCTGACTTAAAATATGATGCCCACATTTGGACACAGTATCCAAATGAGGCCTCACCAGTGCCAGGAACAGCAAGGCGATTACCTTCCATGTGTTGCATATGACACTTCTCTTAACAGACCCCCTAGAAGGTTAGGTTTTTTCCCCACAACTGTATCATATTATTCACATTTTCATTAATGAGTTGGACAACATTGATTAATATCCGACCCAGAACTGACCCTTGCAGGACCCCGCTAGATATACCCTGCCAGAGCAAGTCATTGATAGCTACTCTGCAAGTCATTGATAATGAGAGCAAGCCATTGATAACTACTCTGAGTACCATTTTTCAACTGGTTGAGCCCTCATTTTGTAGTAATTTCACCTAATTTGCTTACAAGAATGTTGTATGGGACTGTGTCTAAAGCCTTACTAAAAAAACCAAGATACATCACATCTACTGCTTTTCCTTATTCACTAGACTAGACCAAAAGATCAACGAAGGATGGTTTCGCATGATTTGTTCTTGATAAATCCATATTGACTATTCCTTAAAACTCTATCTTCTAGGTGCTTACCAACAGACTGTCCAATAATGTGTTCCATTATCTTTCCAGGTATCAAAGTTAGGCTAACTTGCCTATAATACCCCAGATCTTCCTTGTATTCCTTTTTAAAGGCAGGTACTGTGTTTGCCCTTCTCCAGTCTTTGGGATCTCTGTCCTCCAAGAATTTTCAAAGGTAATGGAGAATGAAGCAATTTGGGAACCAGCTACTTTGTTAAGTACCCTAAGATGAAATTTCATCAGGCTCTGCCAACTTGAATACATCTATCTCAGTGGTTCCCAATCTTTTCAGTAACATGGCACACAATTCCATCACACACCAGTTTTTTTCAGCTAATTGATTGCTCATCAATGTCACATTTACTTATGTTTACTATGGTTAAGGTCTTACAAGAGATGTTTGCAACATAGTGCATACAACAAAGTAAAGAAGGATTAAATGCATTAATGTTTCAAATCCACCGGAAAAAAATACACATCATCTCAATTTTGCCCTTTGGCCAGCTGTGTTTAGAATGTTCACATTTTAGAATTGATTTTAATTTGATGATTCATTTGCACAAGTTCTATGAGTTGTAATTTTGCTTGGATAGCATATTACTTAAGATGAAACAATGTTTGTTTTACATTGATTTTCATTACTTTGAACAAAATCTCCTGGCACACTTGGACAGTTTTCATGGCATACTGGTTGAAAACCACAGATCTATCTCATCAAAATGGCCTAGTTTGTTCTTTCCCTCTTTCGACTTGCATTCCACCTCTCGTTGTTAATATTAATTGTATTCAGTATGTGGTCATCACCAAGCTTTTTAGTTAAGGGAAACAAAACAGGCATTTAATACCTCAGCATTCTTGATGTCATTGGTTATTTGCTCTCCTTCCAAGCTAAATAGAGGACCTTCACTTCCCTTTGTCTTTCTCTTGTTCTTAATGTATTTAAAGAAGCTCTTATTGCCTTTTATATCCCTGGCTAGCTATAACTTATATTGTGCCTTAGTCTTTCTGATTTGACCCTGCATACCTGTGCTATTCTTTTGTATTCCTCAGTGATTTGTCTATGTCTCCACTTTTTTTTAGGATTTCTTTTTAATTTTCAGGTCATTATAGAGCTCCTGATGAAGCCACATATTGGCATTTTACTATTCCTATCTTTCCTTCACATCAGGATACTATGCAGTTGTGCCTTTAACACTGTCTCTTGGGAAACTAGTAGCTCTCCTGAAATCCTTTTTCTCTTAGATTTTCTTCCCCTGGTTCTCCAAGTCTGTTAAAGTCTGCTTTTTATGAAATTGAGTGTCTTATTTTGCTGCCTTCACTCCTTCCTTATCTTGGAATCATGAAATCTATCACTTCATGAGTATTTTCACTAAAACTGCCTTCCACCTTTAGATTTGCTACCAACTCCTCCTTGTTGCTCAGAATCAAGTCTAAAATGGCTGCCCCCTTTGCTTACTTCCTCTAGTTCCTTTAAAAAAAAAAAAAAAAAAGTTGTCTGCAATACCTTCCAAGCATTTGCTGAAGAACAGAAGAAAGGTGTCCAAACCAAGCATAATTCACATATGCCAACAACTACAACTTCCTATAGTTAGAAAGATCAATAGATTCAATACCTCATATATTTCATTCCAGATTGGATTAAGATCTCGTTGAATAGTCTTGCTTCGGAAGTGGGTCAAGCCAACTCGAAGAAGAGCGTAAGGGTCAGATTTCCCTCGGAAGTGGTCTTTCTGGACAAGATTTTCAGCTTCTAGCAGATGAACCCTTACTACCCCCTAAACAAACAAGGCATCATAGATCAACATGAGAACACAGGCCTTTTGATAATTATGACACATTGCCTCTTAAAAATAGCTATTTCAGGTGTTGATGCCAATCTTCATTTAACAAGGCTGTCATGGTATTTTGATGCAGAACATTTTATGTAACTGAGATGTAAAACTGGAAAGATCTTTAATGTGTAATTTCATTAACTTACAAGATGGCATCTTATACAGAGGCACAATCTAACATAAGATATCTTCACAGGGTTATAATTGGTTAGGCAAGGCCTCCGGTTTATACTACACGACACACACATGATTATTAATAAGGAACTGATCATGCAAGGAGCTGAGCTCTATAGGGAAGTCAGCATGCTCAAACTTCTCAGGAAATGCTTTTCCTCTCAATGGGCCCCAGCCTGAAAGGACGCAAATAGCATCCATTGGTAAGGGATGATGGTATGATATTTTTGGTTAGTTGTTGTAAAGGTGACCTGACTATTTAACTTTCATTTGGTGATTACATGTAGGTAGAAAACCACCAGCTACCTATTCATTTTTCATCATTCACTCAATATCTAGTATATTTAAAGTACATTTGTGGGAGAGATTTGCATCTGACAGTGTTTTAGATAAATTTTGTAAGATATTTTATTTAGTAAAAAGATTTGTGATTTTATGTCACCCTACCTGATACTCAAGCTCTTTTAGAGCATTGTTAATTAAATCCAAGTATCTTAAGAATTGCTGGGTTAGTGTACAAATCACGCACAAAGTCATTATATTCCATCATTAATCTAAAGCTTTTAACTGCTAAAGGAGATCACTGACTCATCTCTTAAACAAGTTTTATTTACTGTTTGTACAGAATAGACAAAGACCAAAAGGAACAGTTATCCAGTATCTGCTTTTGTAACTAATATACTGGGGATACAATATGGAGATCAGAATATGACTATTGTGGCAAACTGAGCACTCTCAGTCCCCATGGATCCTGCGCTTCATGTAGTGGCAGCCAGCTAAGGCACAGTTCTCCCACCTCCAAGCCTCCTGTGCTATGGATCCTTAGTCCCTCCTACCTGGGGCTGGGGTCTCTGCCCCAAAGGGCGCTAGGCCTGAGACCCTAAGGCCTGTCTGGGCAAACTTGCCCTAACTCCCTGTACCTCCTAGGTGCTGTCAATAACAGCTACTGGTCAGATCTCCTCCACTCTTCTTTGCTTTGTTCTCCTCCACACACCAAATTCTGCTCCTACCTCCACCTCCAAACAACATGCCCGAACTCCCTCACTTTCTGGGGGCTGCTACAGAGGTTTTTTATCTTCTAAACTTAATTGGAATCAGGTGCTCCAACTGACCCTAGATGCCTTAATTAGAGTCAGGTGCCTTAATTGGCTCAAAGCAGCCCTGTCCCAGCTACCTTGGAAACAGGACCTTGCTGAGCCTGGAGCTAATATATCTGCCTTCCACCACGCTCCTGTAGGCCTACGCCAAAGTGGCCATTTACAAAACCAG
>ML685777.1:11431859-11459525 GCA_007922175.1 Pelusios castaneus
CTTTGACCCTCACTCCCGTTCCTGTTAGTCATTTGTTGTCCCCCGTAATCAGTTGGAGGCTGGGTCCAGCGCCTCCTCCCCTTAGGTTGGGGGAGGGGCTTTAGTAGTGGGCGGGCTAGCGCCCGCCCATCTTCCCAGTTATTCAATAGGACCACCCTCCTGTAGGCCTACGCCAAGGCTGCCATCTACAAAACCAGGGAGAGGAGGTTGGCCGAGGGGGGTGCCTGCGACTGTGGGGCCTATTTCTGGTCCCTTGTCCGTTCACTAATCTGAGCAGAGTTCCTCTGGGCGGCGTCCGCTAGCTACCTTGATACCTTCCGGGAGCAGTGGGTGCTGTCCAGGGTTCTCTGCTCAGTGTCCTCTTCTGAGTCCCTAATTTTGAACCTTTGACCCTCACACCCCCTTCCTGTTCTGTCATTAGTTGTCCCACGCAATCAGTTGGAACCAGGTTCAGTGCCTCCTCCCCTTAGGTGGGGGAGGGGTTTTAGCAGTGGGCGGGCTTGCACCCGCCCACTTCCCAGTCCCCAAATAGGACCACCCTCCTGTAGCTATCAGGCCTGGCTCTGTCACACTATCTAGAAGATATTGATACAATATACCACAATGTGGGGTCAGAGATTAAAAGTACCTAGACACCATTGTGATGGTTTCACTAGAAATATCCAAGATAGCCAAGTACCTCTTCTCTCTACTCTTTCCCTATGTCAGATACTGTCATAGTATTCAAAAGTATCTTGAGCAGCATTTGTTCAGGTTTTGCCTGCACATTTGAGCTGACTTCATTCTGTTCTAACAGACAGGAATGTGAGAAAAACATTGGTTAGTATTATACATGGTATGTGCAGGCTTCCCCTAAAATTGGGGCACACCACCACAGGTCAATATTGCAGTATCTTGTATTTTCAATCTGAACTATCTGAGCAGATGACTGCTAACATACCAGACAGCTTTGTTAGGTGGACATCAACTGGGGTCTTGTCCAAGGCAAGCAAACTTGTGACAACAATCCTAGTTAAGAGTGTTTAGAAGCTGATGTGTTAGACTGCCACACACACATCTCATTTACCCCGGCCTTAGCAATAGCATGTTCTGCTGATTGTGAGTCAGTGCAGAAAACTCACATATGGGATAGGGAATCGCAGGTGAGAAATGTTCATGTTCTTTTTCAGCGGAATTGTAATTCTGTTTGGTAACACCAGCCGGGCAGCAATCAGGTCTTGGATCAACGTGTCTGACATTAAACTGAAGGGGAAATTTAAACAAAAACAAATCATGAGTTTTTTCATTCTCCCTTACCGTTATCTTGAAAGTTGTTGGACTGACAGCCCCGGAAACTGAAGTCCTATATGTATCCCCAGAATAAGTAGTGCACAGCCCATAATATGAGCTCTTCCCACCTTTCCCTACCAGCTTGCCTTAATCCATAAACCAAGGAGTAACCGCTTTCATCCCTTAACTTCTCTACTAAGACTGCTTTTTGTGACACAAGCCAATTATTGCCATCTTGACTGCAATGCTACCCTTACCCAAGCCAGATTAATTGATGAGCAATGTAGTAATGCTATTGTAATAATAAAAAAAATCAAAGAAGAAATTACAGCATTACAAAAACAACAAAAATGAAAAAAAACAACCCCCCCCCCCATGAGTAGGGAGGATTAACCATGGAACAATCTACCAATGTCCCCTCAGCCCTCTAGTCTTCATACATTATAAAGAATTAAAGCCAAAAAGGCTCAAGCTTTTCCCCCTTTTCTAGGCCACCTTTTTAATTAAATGGTCTCAGGGAGCCCACGTGTTTGGTCTTTGCTTTACTGAGTGCATAAAGATCCTTCACCTCCTCGTTAAGTCACAGGACCTGTAAACTCAAGGTAGGAGTTATTGATCATTTCATGTCTAGGTCTCCGGGAATAAATGACTTTGCTGGTAAACAGAGCTGAATTTGCTGGGTTTTATTATATATTAGGAACCAAAGTCTGGAAGCCAGACAGATTCAAATAGGAAATAAAGCACACATTTTTTACAGTACGAGTGATGAATCACTGGAACAAACTATCTAGGGAAGAGGTGGATTCTCCATCTGGTGAGGTCTTCACATCAAAAATGGATGCCTTGCTGGAAGATATGCTTTAGCTACAGTTATTGAGTTTAATAAAAGGAGTAACTGGGTGAAGTGTAATGGCATGTGCCATACGGGTTAGGCTAGATGGTCTGGCCTTAACCTCCATGGAATCTATGAAATGCAGTAAAATTAATGCCTTTTTTTGATCTTTCTGTTTTAGTTTCACACTTGGTCCTCTATTGCTGTATCTGCAGAACAGGCATTTGGCCTACCTCCACATAGCCAGAAGTGTGTAGGGAACATACATGTTAACGCTCTCCACCCACTAATGGTGAATGAAGTGCTTTTAGTGATGATCTGCAATTTAGCAGCTATAGAGCAGGATACCATTATGGGGGAACTAAGACTGAAGAAACAAACCAACTCTGCCACCATTCCCTCCCCACCACAGATATCTGGAATTTCTAGTCCATTGGAAAATAAAGCACTACAACAAAGAGGAATATACGGGATAAGACTTTTCAATGATCTGGTCAAAGTTTGACGAGAAGAGAAGGCTGGAATCCCATTCCCTTCCAATTGGAAATGCAACACTCACAGATTGAAAGATCTCAGGATCTCATGACAGGTGATTTTCTGCCCCAACCCCTCTCAACTGAGCAGTTATGAAATGACTAGATCTCGTGAATTCTGGCAGTGGCCTGCGTCCAACAACACACTGTTTTTAAACATGTAAATTACTAGGCAAGATTTCGTATTTCTTTACCCTTCCTCATAAATCAGAGTATTTTAAAGGAAGAGTTCTGGTTCAACCTGTCTTTCAGCGTGTTTCACATCCAGGCATGTTTGTTCATAAGGCTTTCACAATTAGAATATTTCTGTGTTTAAATCACTACAAGGGAAGCAGGAAGGCATGAAGCATGAAGGCTCTGGTATTTTGCAGTTAGCCAAAGGAATGGTTGCTTGTATGTACAGCTCTTCCCTTCATGGTTAAGAGAATTTGCATTAGAAAGAAAAAAGGTTAGTTCTCAAGTTAAAAATGACATCTCCCAGGACAAACAATAGGAGGTACAGCTGCTAGGGTCTCAATTGGAGCTCTCTGCCATGTTACACTGAAAGGCTTGAATACCTTTACACATGCTGAAGAGCAGCATAGTCCCATCTGATTCAGTGGAGTAAACTGCTACTCAACATCCACAAGAATGTCTGCAGCTGATCCTAAGTGTTTTTCAGCAGGGGGAGGAGAGATGGAAAAGCTGCCCCTAAAAACATTTTTAGTTTAAAAAAAATAGCGACTCACGAGTAACCAATTTGTAGGTTACTTTTCCTTTCCATGTGACTTGTAGAGTTTTCTGCTTCAGCTGAAGGAACTCAGAAGCATGGAGTGCATCTCTGTTCCTGTGAACAGCTTGACAATCCAAAGTAATGGAATCAAATGGAGAGATTTGCACACTTGCTGTGTTCGTTAAATATAAACAATCAACCGAACAGGTATTTGGACAGGGCTGGAGCAACTTTGTTGTGCTGCTTTTGGGAATCCGAGGGGAGAGAAGCTAATCTGTTGTAGGGAAAGGAGGGGAATTTCTGTTGTTCTGGATTTTGCTGTTCATTTAAAATTAGATTCCCTGAATAAGAAAGCTACAATAGAGCACACGAAACTCAGGGTAGGTGGCTTATTCTTGTTTACTTCAAAATAAAAATAAGGTTTGAAATCTTTCAAATCTGGATGTCTATCGTTATAAACCATCAATGCAGAATAATTTTTGCGGGTGTAGAAAGGGAAGTCAGCTTTTTAAATGGAGGCTTCAGTATGGCCGCAATGACTTTTGCGAATTTGCACAGGAGATTTCGCTAGTCTTAATATTCCCCTTATGAGCATCAAAAGTGATGAAATGGCAGAAAAGAAATTCCGAAGACTGCAATAGAGCTTTGAGTTCAGATACTAGAGTTATGTATCAGCATAAAGTCCTAAAATACATAATTCTTGAAAATCCACTGACTCGGATTTTAAAAGAGGGGTTTAATTTTTAAGCCATTTTTTCTTGATTCTGTAAAAAAAAAATCTTACCACACCAAAGAAAGCGAACACTCACCTAATTCCTGGGGCATCTAGAAGGTTTGTCAGTCCTGCCCAGTTGATTTCCAAGTGCTACAATAAGCAGAAAAAACCCCATATTGAACCATATAAATCAATTTAGAAAAAATGATTAATGAACCTAAAAACAGAAGACATATCCAGCTAGTTAAAGAAAATAATACTGAACTAATAATGGATTATGTGTACATCTAAAACCCAATGGATGAGAATGAGGCACTTCCTCCTTTGTTTCTTTGGGTCTTCTCCTCCAAAGACTTAGGAACATAGGAACTGCCATCTTGTATAGAGTTGTATACATACATCGTATCAACAAAGTTACTTCAGAGGGGCTTCTTGAGCGAGCAAGCATTGCTCTGTATGATTATGGGTTCCAGAGTTGTAGCTAGTTTTGGGGTTGTTGGGGGTTTTTTTTTAGAAAAAAAGCAGACATGCATTTTCATCTTTGAGAGTAGCCATTACTGAGTGCTTCACAAAAAGATGTGAGAAATTCTATAGTGGAAACTGTGGGGTCATGGAAACTGTGGGGTCATCCACCCACCGGGGGAATTCCCTCCTGATCCCATCAGCTAGCTGTTACCTCATGCCCTGAAGCATGAAGGTGTATACCCTATTCAAAATTTGTGTGGAGTTTATATTTCTAATTACCCATAGAGGAGATTGCCGTGTGACAGAACACGCAGATGTGTGATAAGTTAATTGATCACCTGCTGACTTCCCATAGGACATGTTCTAATCATCCAAATGCCTGAGCAACTTCAGAGAGCTATCATTAAAAAAACAACTGAAGGTGTCAGAGTATTGTTTCCTTTTTCTGTGCCCCAAAGTTATTCTGCCTGTGACAGTAACAGTTTTCCTATACCTACCCCCCCCCCCGCCCCGCCAAAGAATTTGTGCATTAAAATCCACTACTTCATGGCTCTGCTGAAATGCAGAATTCCTTTCCTATTGGGGTAGCTAGGAATAGCTGTTGAGTGGTACCAGATCCAACTAAAACAATGTGCTTTACATTCAGAAGGATTAAAAAAAAAAAAAAAGACACAACCCTAATAACAGAGTATCCTAACTGAGCGACACTGAAAATGTGACCCAGCATCTTTAAATACGTTCAGAAACTATTTTAGCAGCGCCTTTTTATATCTGCAATCAGGCAGAGCGGTGTAAAGGTTTTTTGCAGGTCATCACAGAATGAGCATTGAGGATTCACTCTGGCTTTATCGCTTGGGACCGCCCCAACTCATACTGACAGAGCTATACTACTACACCCCACCACCCCGCACATTAACTACGCATCACAACCATCAACCTACAGGCAGGTGGCCTCAATCGGCCTCTCTCTTGTGATTTTGCTCATAGGTCCCTTCAGAAGGACCTTAGGGACTTTGCACATTTCCTTTGCTAGAGGTTTACTAAGGAATCAAGTCTCTGCCCCTCATGCACACACCCTGGTGTGCGACTTCTCTGTCTGAGGCCATTCTTCTACTGTACCGTATCAGTTATGTCAGCTTGAACAAGAGATGCATTCAGAAAGCACGTTTCCGGGTAGCTAGGGTGACCCGGCCACGTCACATACCAGCGCTTCGCTTCCCAAAACACCGCCAAAGGCAACCCAAAACACTCAGTCCAGAGTAGCAAGACTGACTGCTCAGTACAATAATTCTCTGGAAACACCTCCCTGAAAAAGGTCTTAGAAAATAGGATTTATCCTCAGTGAGCACAGAGAGGGCTGGACGTCCATAGATCCTCATGCAAGCTCAGATTAGATCAAGGCAGCTGGGTGTGTTTGAAACATGACTAAATACGTCTCCCTTTATATGGAACATGGCAAAAAATGTACAGGTATTTGCAGTTCCTCCTCAATAAGTGCTGTCGCTTCATGACAGTTATGTCCCTCTGTGGTAGAGTTGCTGATAAAACTAACTTTTCTGATCAAGTTTGGAATCTATTTGCAGTGTTAAAGCCTACCATGGCCTACATGTCATTCAGTCCAATTTACCTTCCACTGCCTTGTTCTCACACACTCCACATCCCCTTCATCTGGAGCAAAGATTGACTTGAACCAAACAAACCCCCCCGCCCAGAGCCACAACACTCCATTTCTAATTTTTAAATTTGCATTTATTAGTCTGTGGATGACAAGTTCCAGAGGAGTAGCCATGTTAATCTTTATACAGCAAAACAATATGGTGCCACAGACCTCTCAAAGGCTAACAAATTTCTTCGGGTATAAGCTTCCATGGGCTGCATCTGAGGAGATGGGATGCTGTCCACGAAAGCCTACGCCCAAAGAAATTTGTTAGTCTTTAAGGTGCCACAGACCTCTCATTGTTTTAACCTATGGATATTTCCTCTACTAAGCCTCTAATCCAAGGGTAAAATCTTCACCTAATGTAAACTGTGGGGATCTCACCTTGCAAACTACATTCTTTGAGGCAAAGACCCTAATGCAAAGACCTTTATTAACACATATCTTTTCAGTCAGAAGAGTGGATTTTATGTTTGCTTCACTCTATTGCCCAATGGGATTTTCCTCCTGCCTATGCACCACTTGCTGGATTTCATTTTGCTTTCAATCTCACCAACAGCAATACGTTCAACACAATTTTTGTCTTACTGAACTGTTGTTAAAGTTATTCGGAGCTCAGGACCAGCTGCCATATCATACAAATAGTAGATTGCTGGGGCTGATCATTCCTTTCCGAGTTACATACCACATTAGTAGGATTGCTTGAAATATTTTAATGTTGGTAAAAAATACTGGTGTCTTGGTGTATTCTCTCCAGCCATAGCCAATCTATTCAGTCACTTGTACATGCACTGCAATATCTGCTGTAGAGGGACACACTCGCAACAATTTCTTCAAATTTTAACACAGATCAGAAATCCACCCCTCAGCTCCACATCTAGATTCCTCCCCAGAGACATGACCTTCTTTGCCTGCACCAGAGACCCACAACTCTTTATAAACCAAAGGACAGTGAGCAAAATTCTGCTGTTGCCAGCATGCAGCACCCTGAATTCATGTATGTGGGTAGCAATAGAATTGATGATGTATGTGGGTAGCAATAGAATTTTGGCTTGTCTTATACTATACTACAATCACTAGGAACTTAATGTATCTTCATCATAACTAATGCCAACCAATGGGCAATGCTTCGTGAAAGAATTTATAAAGCTTTATTCACATACTGTGTGCTTTTGGTCTCTAATTACCTTTACACTCAAGCGGGAAAAAAAAAACCCTCGATCCAGAAATACATTAAAAAAAAAGAGTCGTGTTATAAGCTGCCCCTAGGAGGAGAAAGCTGCTCTGCATATTGAGGTGAGTTGGGATTTAATTCACACCGGGTAGCCGTCACATGGTTACACAAATAGGCCTTCAATGCAGTTAACACAGACTGGCACCTAAGCTGGTTGCATTAAGTAACTGAATTAATATCTGCCAATTGTCTTGCAATAAAAGGCATGTTGACAGACTATGGCTGCATCTACACTGGTAAATTAAGTTGACTTAAGCTTGCTTAAGTCGACAATTTACCTTGCATCTACACTACAGTTTCCTTAAGTCGACTTAAGCAGCTTGCTTAAGTAAGTCGACTTAATTAAAATTAAGTCGACTTTATAACACCACCTTTCAATTAGACCTAAGGCTTAAGTCGACTCCCTAGAGTCAACTTAAGCCAGTGTAGACGTGGGGTAGCCCTAAGTCGACTTAGGGCTACCGCAGGGCTACACCAATGCCCTCCCTGCCAGGGGGGGAGCACAGGGGGAGCCTGGCATGCCCCCCCCCACAGGGCAGGGCAGAGCCCTGCCCACCCTGCCCCTATGCCCTGCCAGGGTCCCTGTCCCGCTTTGCCCCACTGTACCCATGTATAATGGGGCAAAGGCTGAACCCCCTGGCATTGGGCAAGGGGTGCCCCCCTGCCTCTGTGGACCTCCCTTAGGTTCCCCTAAGCCCCTAGAAGTCAACCTAGGCGTCCAGTGTGGACGCTCTAGGTCGACTTTTTAAGTTCCCCTTTAAGTCGACTTTATTTTTAAGTGGAGACACACTAAGTCGACTTAAAGTCAACTTAGTTAAGTTGACTTAGTTAAAGTCGACTTCAAATTACAAGTATAGACATAGCCTATGTCCCACAGTCACTAGAGAGTCTGTCCACCCACAGACTTCAAAGACTAGCTTGTCAGGCAGGAAAAAAGAAAAAAAGAAAAAGCACACAGTTCATCATATCTAGGTCAGTAAAAAGAGAAATGCTCATTTTTAAAGCAAATTATTGTTCAAAATTCTATTTTAAGTATTACATATCGGGCAGGGAAATAGCCAAGCTATTATTATCAGCTATTTAAAACACAGATTGGCCCTCACTGTCACATCATGAACAAAGACCAAAAGTCAATTAGACTGCAGAGCGGAGTTCACTACAGACTTACCGGTTTTTGAATAAAAAACAGTGTTACGGCTCCAAAGAACGGCACATCTGTCATAAGAGGCTCCAATATCACCCGCAATGTTCCATGTAACTGTGAGCAGAACAGAGGAAGGAAACTTTAGTTTGGAGAAGATACAAACTAGGATAAACCTTAACTCCTGCCTCATTCAGAGATAGGGGAAGAGGTTAAAGCACACAGACAGGATGTGGAAATCTCGAGTTCTGGCTCTAGCATCGATACCCCACATCATATGATAAACTTCTTAAAATTCAGAGTCCAATAACCTCTCTTCTCTGAACAATGTCGTCATAGAGCATTTAACTTTGGTGGTAAGCTTGGGCTATATCATCATCTACTTGGTTTGTAATGGGTTATGTTAAGAGGCAATCTGAACTATTTTCACTGGAATTTTAAAAAGCAATCAAAACATTTCTAGTGTTCTTAGGTGCTTTTGAAAAATGTGTCCAAAGTGTCTGATTGAAATTCAGGGCTCTTAAGGGTCTAAGGCACTTTTGAAAATGAGGGGAGGGTTGAGGATTTTACCCCTTACATTTTGTAGAATCTTGTTTTCATGAAGTTGAAATGTGGAGCCTAAATTGATTTAAAGCTATCCCAGTAATACGGTGATTAACAACATTTGCATACCACTGCCCTTTATTGGACAGAATCAACATTTCTCCCATCTGAGACAACGTATTGCTAATGCCAAACGCAGAGATTTTCAAAAGCTAACAACCCAGTGCTCCTTTGAAAATCCCAGCTTCAGCATAACTCCATTAACTCGAGCAGCACTGGATCTCAGTTTATGGACTGGGAGGGTCAATCTTCTCCTTCCCCAGTCAATGTGAAGTTCCAAGAGGTTTTATATCACCTCATTATTTTATAGTGCTTTTTATCTTCAAAGCTTAAAGTCCTGAGGAGGTATTTCACACATGGGGAAACATAAGGAACAGTGAAGCGACTTGTCCAAAGTCACATAGCAGGCCAGAGGCAACACAAGAAATAGTGCTAAGGTCTCCTGACTCCACCAGTCTCATGCTCTAACCACAGGGCCACACTGCCCTGAATATAAAATACAACATCGAGTGACCATTATACCCACCTGTATTCCTTTCATTCCTCCTTTAAATTTTGATACTTCCATGTGAATCTCGCAGTCCCCTATATAACTGAGAGAAAGTTCTCGCATTATTCCAGTGTTTGCAATACCCACACTTGAATGAAATGGAGCTGCAAAGCGTGTAAGGGAAATGAGCACATCAAACCTAACATGATACTGCGGAATAGGACGGATTTGTATGGCGCTGAGAAAAGTGTAGCTTCTTAAAAACAATAAAGTTAGCTTTATAGTAACTGTAAAAATTCTATCAAATGATGTCAGCATAGCAGGGACATGGAACAGCATGATCATTTCACGCTTACTGCCTCATTCTGAGGCCTGGAGAAGAGAGTTTTCATTCAGACAGTGTTCATTCCTGATAAGGGAATAACGAGGGTGATGGGGGGCGGGGGGGGAAATGGGGGGGGCGCAACCACTACGGCTCTGATCCTGCGCCAGAAGCCATTGGAACAGACTCTTGTGCCGATGCACAGCCCCACTGAACTCAGAATCAGAGCCCAATACACTATATCGCTTCTCTTGACTCATGTCATCGCAGCTGGCTGGGCCAGAGAGGTCCAATACAGATGAAAAAAACCACCTTAAAAATAACCTAGCGGTCTTGAGGGTGACCCTTAAACCAGTCAATAGGTCATTTACTGGGCAGTTACCACTGAGAGAATGAGACCCGGACTGCAGAGTGCAATAGTTTTGGAAGTAGAGAAGAACCTGACAACAAACCATTAATATTGTTCAGCGTAAGGTAAAACAATACGTTCTTGATTTCTAAAACATGGCTGCCTTACGCACAGTGGTTTCCAAATATGCTACCAAGATTCTGTTTAGACCAATATTAAAAAGACCTCTGAGGAGCAAGTCCCGGATTTTAATAACCTTAAACAAATTCACAAGACACTGCAGGTTCTAGATACAGAATACTTTTTGGCTTTGTTCACTCACAAGACCAAAGCGCACAGCCAATGCAAACCATGATGAAATTTGAAAAATGAACCAAACAAAATTCCTTGCAATGTATTTACCCAGGAGAGGAGTAGGGAGATGAGCAAAATATTTAACTGCCCAGTACCAGATGCTTCAGACGTCAGTGCAACAAACTCCACTATGGAGAGTTGGGGAATACCTTCCCCAAATAGGGAGTTTCTTTCCAATCCCCCTCAAAGGTTGATTTATGCCTTGAAGCATTATCTTTTCTAATAGAATTATAGATGATGACCTTCCATATAAATGTCTATTTCAGTCTTAAATCTTGACCTAATATCTTGGGGGAATGAGTACTCTGGGATAGTTATGCATTGTTAAAATGCACTTCTCCACATATTGAATAGGACAGCACCAGGATATACTGTACAGTCTTTGCATGTTATGATGCTACCATTATTATTCAGACTATGAATAATGGCAGCGTCAACTGGGAAACTAAAAGGAATGCCTGACAGACCTGACTACATCTTGGAATTTCCTGGACACACCTATGGAATGAAGATACTTAAACGAAGTGCAAATTAAACCTTAATGCATTAGGGTTTAATTCCTTTGGGATACATGGTATTAAAACGCAATTGTGTTGGTTATGTTGTGGTATTGCAAGCACCTTCTCCGGTAGGGAGGGTGGACACTAATGAAATTCCTCCTTACTAATCTTTGAAGCCATCACCTCAAAGAGAGAGACATATGCTAGTTCAGACTGGATTCTCTAGAGACCAAAAGACAAAGAAAAAATTTTGGTTAAATAGCCCAACTTTAAACTGGTTCAGGGCCTTCTTCCTGATCCAGCAAACGGACAACATTCTTGGTCCATGGAGGGCCTCAATCCTTTGGGAACGGTAGGAAGGATGGGGTT
Organism: Pelusios castaneus; assembly: GCA_007922175.1. Lineage (NCBI taxonomy): Eukaryota > Metazoa > Chordata > Testudines > Pelomedusidae > Pelusios > Pelusios castaneus. The sequence goes on from ML685777.1 coordinate 11,443,405, forward strand.
TACTGAGGCCTCCTGAGGCTGCGTTCTTGTTCTGAGCTGACGCTCAGACCAACTTGTAACCGCAAAGAAACCCCTATGGTTAGGTGATGTCTGGCAAGTTTGTTAGCATGTACATAGGCTGTAGGGTTATTGTTCTAACAGGACTTCTGTGTAATGCTTTTTACCACCTTAAGAATACAGTACATGTGCTTAAAAAGACCTCTGTGGTAACTTATAGCTCTAGCAAATGCTCTTATCAGTCTCTGAAGAGAAAGCAAGAAAGTGGAGTCCCTAATTTGAACTCTTTAAATCATGATTTGAGGACTTCAGCAACTCAGGCAGAGTTAGGGATCAATTACACTAGTAGATGGGGGAGATTCTGCAATGTGCAGGTGGTCAGACTAGATCAGTGGCTCTCAGCTTTTCCAGACTACCGTACTCCTTTTAAGTGTCTGATTTGTCTCAGGTCCTCCGAAGTTTCACCTCACTTAAAAGCTACTTGCTCACAAAGTCAGACAAAAAAAATACGTTTCACAGCGCACTACTCTTTTTACCATATGATAAAATCAACTGACTAAACTTTGTACTTGCATTTATGGGTATAGTACATAGAACAAAAACAAGTCATTGTCTGTATGAAATTTTAATTTGTACTGATTTTGTTACTGCTTTTTTGTCACCTGTTGTAAACAGACATATCTAGGTGAGTTGATGTACCCCTCCCAAAAGACCTCTGCATGCTCCGAGGGGCAACATACCCCTGGTTGAGACCCACTGGATTAGATGATAATGATTGTCCCTTCTTGTTTTAATGTCTATAAGCAGGGGCATCAGCCAGCCCCTGTTTTCTGGCCAGGTCCCTTCAATTGGCTTGGCCAATGGCAGCTTCTGGTCATGTGACCGGAAGCTGCCTCTGGCCCCAGGGAAAGGGAAAGCCACCACGCTGGGGCTAGCAGCAGCACAAACTTCACCGCCATAGCTACGGGGCTGGCCAGCAGCTGGCAGCTATGCCCTGCAGCCACAAGCGGAGCAGAGGTGGTGGTGCTGGTGCCTCTGTCCTACTGGAGGGTGCCAGACACCACTGCCAGGGGCTAAGGTGGGCAGGCCCCAGCCCACCCGTGGCTACACCCTGCCCTGTCTATAAGTAAAGTTTGTTTAGACAGACTCCTTTTGCTGTAAATACGCAAAGAATCACATAGCCTAGATCTAACCTGGTCTAAAGGTGTGCATCTCCATCCAAGAGAGGCTACAGTTGGAAGCTGAAAGCCTGAGACCTCTATGGGAAATACAGGAGCAGTTGCTCTGAACTGGACCATACTGGTTTTTAAAATATTTTACCAATGGGATTTTCACTTCAGGAGATAAATCAGAATTAACATAATTGGGTGTTCAAGCAAAAGCACATCCTCCTTACTAGAGTTTGCCAAAAATATTTGAATTACTAAATCTTTTGCAAAATCTTTAAACCAGGTCCTAGAGTGGGTGAAATTTTTCCAAAATTTAAATTTCACCATAAAAATTTCACAAAAAATATGAAATTTTCATAATAATTTGCTTTTTCCCTTATCAGCTCTACTCTCAACGATCCAGCAATTTCACTAGTTAGAAATAAAGTAGCAGCCCATGCCAGCTCTAAAGGTGATTCATTCATTACATCTAAATGTCACCTCTTACTATTAGTCACTCACTGGAATGACAGTCTGTCATAGTAGCTCTATGGTTTAGATGAGGTGTGAATTACCTGTCTGCATGCACGTGCATCTCTGGTTTGGAAGAATTAAGTCTCTGTCATATCCTGCTCTGTACCAATCTGGTTCTTTCAGTTACTAACAGGTTACATGTGTGTTCACTATTGTGAAGCTTTAGGCACCGGCTGAGCAGTCATGTGTTTTTATTCCATGATCCCTCTGTTACCTCTCCCCGAAACCCTATTTACTCTTTTGCTTGACCTTTCATTTTGTCACGCGAGAGAAATGAGATTGGAAGCTCTTTGGAGTAGTCATTTAACCATAAGTTGACTTAGGGCTACCCCACGTCTACACTGGCTTAAGTCGACTTAAATAGCCGACTTAAGCCTCAAAGTCGACTTTATACGAGATGTTATAAAGTCAATTTTGAATTTCCTTAAGTCAACTTAAGCAACTGCTTAAGTTGACTTAAGGAAACTGTAGTGTAGACGTGGGGTAAATTAAGTCGACTTAATTTTCAAGTGTAGATGCACCCCTAGAGAATTACAAAGCATTCAACATTTTTCCATGTAAATATCTTTCCTCCGAGTTAAATGCTTTGTCCTTCTGTAAACACCTTTCATCTGAACATCACAGAGTGCTTTTCAATTGTTATTTAAGTGTTGCAATTTTGGGTGGCAGGTAGGTGACCTTGTATTAATATATTAGACACTGGAGAAACTGGCAGAGAGGCAAGGCAAACTGCCAAATTCAAGAGGAGTCTGAAATAGGAGTCAGATTGGTTCCTACTAGCACGCTCAAACTACAGTGTGAAGCTCCCTTGGGGGAGCATATCCCAAAAGGCTTTGAGTAGAAAGGTTAAGTCTACACATCAGAAACACACTCATGGCAGCAAGTTTCAGAAGCCAGATCAAATTGATTCATGCCTGCATTGCAAGGCTAGATTTAGCAGTATAGATGTTTGGGTTTGGACTGGAGCTGGACTCTGAAACCTGATGAGGTCTGAGCCCTCCTTCTTCATTGGCTTTCCGTGTCCAGGCTCTAGCCCAAACAGCTACACAGCTATTTTTAACCTCACACTGTAGGCCCACGTCAATTGCCCTGGGCTCCGAGACCTGTGCTGTGGTTTTTCTTGTGCTGCATAGACATACCTGGTACCTGAGCAAGCTTCTAACAGAAGAATTTGGTTTCTTTCTCAGTATATTCCTCACACATGGCTAACACACCATACTCCCGCAAAGCAATGAGTACCTTTTAAAGACGACTTTCTATAATGCTGCTATTGAGATCAACACCGAATCCTTAGAGAGACGGACAGCTATCCTCGTTGCAAAGAGATCAAGTAGAAACACACGTTACAACGACTAAGACAGACAAATGTAAATTTAAACTTTCCTCTAAACATAGTGTGTGAGGGGGTTTCATAGAGGAAACAGCTATAAAATAGGCAAATGGCAAACAATCCAGGAAGTTTCACTGGAAAGATTATACGCATTACTATAGCGTCAAGCTAGATTAGCAGAATAGACAGCAATCAGATTCTGTGACATCACTCCTGGAGGGGAACACTAATTTCTAATATGCTCTGTTTCTAATGGGCACAATTCATAATTATATAGTTTTGCACCATCTTCGACAACTGAAGAATTATCCTAAAGCAAAGTAAATGCAGGATATGAAGTAGCTGCATTTGAGAAGTTCCTTCTCTTTCGGAAGATTTCATCAGTTTGGGGAATGCTGGTGGAATCAGGAACCAGCTTTAATTTTGTCTAGCTTTATGTTACACATGGTGGACCAATACAATATGAAAATCTGACTCAGTGTTTTGGGATCCAAGAAAGATTTTTTCCTCAGTTCTCCTACCATGTTGTCATTCTCTCTGGGAGAAAAGTTTCACTGGAAAGATTATACGCATTACTAAAACTCCTCCCCTAAAATGTAGTTTGAAAGCTCTATTATTTTGCAGTGAATGAGCGGGATCCATAGCCCTGGCCTTTGAATTGGATAAGTGACTGGGAAACAAAAACACTTTGTATGTAACTCAAAGAGCTGAGAGCTAGCAGAGATTTTTCCCAATGTTTCTTCTTAAATTGCTTGAGCTGGTCTAAGATTTAAACATGGTTTAAAATATTTTAAGATTTTGCTTTAACATTTTAATCTGAACATATAGGAAGTGTGGTTTGGCCTATGGTTTTCACTCCTGGCTTTGCCAAAGATTTCATGCATGAGCTGTGGGCAAGTCACAACCCGTGCCTCAGTTTCCCCATCTGGTATTTATGTCCCAAGAGCATGATAAAATAATGAATTAGATGCTTGCGATACTCTGATGCTATGTAAATGCAAGCTATTATTTTAGCTAATTTGAGCAACATTTCTCAAGCATCTGTTTCCTTTAGTAATTATGAGTAACACGCAGACCAGCAGTTTAGTTATGGGTCATACTTGAAGTCAGGTGAGTACATACAAATCACTGAGAACTTCCATTCTTCAAGCTAAACCACCAGAAAGAGATGCTCATTAAACTTTACTAAGAAAAGGTGGACCCAACAGCTAAGAAAAGAAGTCCTGCTCCACCCAGGCTAGCAAAGGCTAGAGATTGGGAGATGTGAGTTCTCCTACAAGTTCTGCCACTAATCATTGTGGGACTTTGACCAAGGCACAGTTTCTCTATGCCCCAGTAGCCCTCCATGGATGGGGGCAATAAACCTACCTCACAGGGATATTGTGCAGCCAAACTACATTAGTGTTTATACGATGCTTCAAGATCTTTGGATGCTACCTGGATACCAAGCATTTTCCAGCCCCAAAAGTGAGGCCTAAGGAACAATCAAGGGAAGAGGAATGTCATCACATGATAATGGTTTCCTGCAGCTAAAGTTAACGAATGCCAAGACAAAGGAGTCACGTCTATTTTTAAATACAGAGTCATTCATTCTTTAACACCTACAACAATGTTAGTAACCCTTCTATTAAGCCACATAACTGATGCAGATAAATGGTAATTGTTCAGGTTTCAGTACTGGGAAGAGTTCCCCAAGCATGGGTTTTCACACCCAGGCAGAGATCTGATGACTGGACTGAAGTCTGCCTGAGCGTAAGGATCCACACACTTACCCTCTTCAAGGGCCTGGGTTTGAAGTCTAAAGAGCCAGTAAACCAATTAATCAGCTATTTTTGGATGGACTCTGAACACCCAACTAGAGGGGGGGGGGGGGACATCAGATGGCCCAGCATTACCCACAGACTGATAACGGTTCAAAAAAATAAACGTGCTACCCTTTTATTAGTAATCTCTTTGGACTGCTGAAGTCTTCATTTTATTTCACCTTCTATTATGAACTGGATGGAATTGTTCAAAATAAACTGTCATATCTGTACAGAACGTCATTAAACAAAAGGAAACCATGGGAGTAGAAAGTAATTTAACTGGAAAAAAAGCCACCAAAGAAAGCTACCATTAAGAAGATCAAGTTTAAAGGAAGTTTGAGCAACTTTGGTTCAGTTGCTTGAGATATGTGAACTGTGAAACCCAGATACCAAACACACCTCGCCTTTACATGTGCAACACTCCGACTAGAGCTCTTGATTGCATGATTCCAAAAGAAGAAAGAGACTGAAGCTAGAAACGTCCAATGTGCGAATTGTTTTCTGATAGGGGGATGGGTTCCACAAGCAAAAGGAGACCAACTGATACAATTTTACTGAATGAGGGGTTCTCAGATGTGAAAAGGCCAACCAGAGCCGACTCTGCTCCACTGCATGCTGAAATGGTGTCCTACAGCAGTCTCCCCATGGCACTACTTTGAGTACAGGGAGGGATATGCTGAAGGATCAACCTCTACCTGGATCAGTACCTCCTCCCGCAAGATGGAAAGCACAGTGATTATTGATGCAAGTACAGCTCAGAAGAACAACATATGGGAAAGAGCAGAAGATATCACCGACGGACAGAGGCAACTCAACACTTTCTCCAAGCAAATGGAATTCGTCCACATCTTCAAAGTCCAACTGATGGCTAAATCCTCAATCTCAAACAGACGTTTCCATATATGTATTGACAAAATAAGAGCTGTTCCTGTTTATTTTCACTGGACTTTGTGCCCAAGTCAGGCACCAATGGAAAGGTAGTCCTTGATCTAATTAGGTTTTGACTAGGCTCTTACCACATAACATAATTCCATCTTAGTATACCTATCTTGAACTAGAATACATAGTGAGTCAAATTTCCTATCTGATCAACCACTGCTAGCTTCTTATGAACAGAGAGATGAGAAATCCCTCACACGACCATGCTATTCAGGGGTAATCGTGACTTCTTTTATCTTAATAAATTGCACATCATTTAGAGTTGATAAGTCAGATTCAGATCTGGGGTCAATTTCTGCAACTTTTCACACTTGAAGATATTGGGGAAGTTAGTACAGTTCAATCCGGTTTCTCCCTTTTATGACCAGCTCTAACAGTGCAGAGGAACTAGCAAACTAGCCTGAGTTCATAGGTAACAATGGAAGCATTTATCAGCATTCTTCAAGGTATATAACTTGATAGGCTGGCTTTTCTGTCCACCTGAATTCACCCTTCACCAAGAATTTTTCCTTACTTTAACAGACGAACTGACAAACAACTTCAGTGAGACAGGAGGACAGCTGTACATTCCAGCCTAGCAGAGATTGCCCTATATGCAAAGAAGTCTACCTCTCAGCAATAACCAGACACCCAGCAATAACCAAAGACACCCATTTTCTTAGTTCTCCTTCTGCACCCTGGGCAACACAGCCAAGGAGCACCAAGGTATCTGATTGTGCTGCATCACATTACCATCATGTGCGTTACTTCCTGAAGCAACTGTCCAACCCAGCTGATACACAGCTGTTTTGCAGAAACGAATGCCAATATATTACTTAAGAGCAGTTGGGTGCACAGCACTGTCCAGGACACACACGAGACACATTGCCTTATCCAAACAGGTTACAGTCTAGGCTGACCCTGACAAGCCTGAATGAACAGACAAGATACGCTGGGGGAAATCACATGATGGCTCAGGTCAGTTACACGTTGGTCAAGATGATGATATAAAACCAAGTTTAGCAACATTGAAAGGCATCATGGAAAAAGAACATCTTAAACAGGGACCTGACTAAGGAATGGGTGGCCAACTAGGGCACAATTGGCAACTGTTCCAGCATAAAGCTAAAAAAAAAAAGCCCAACTGCATGAGTGGGAGGATTCAGATGGAGTAGTGGGAAGGAGGCTTAAAGCTGAAGGAGAGGGAAGAGTGAAGTGAGCAGTGGCATTTGCAGAGCATTAAAGGCAGTCATGAAACCTTGGCTTCATTGTGGAAGGCATATGAGACGACGACACGAACAAAGACTTGCTCGGTGTCCTCAGAATGGTCTGACTGTATCAAAGGAAATTCTACAACTGGTACATCAGACAGCATGGAGTAACACTGTGTCTTGGTACAAGCAAAAATGCAGCACGTAATTTTACAGTGGGCCAAGAGAGATGCACCTTTCCTGTTAGTTCCCAGAGAGGTGAGGCTTTCCCACAGACACACCATGGGAAGGCAAATGCAGTTCTAGCCAGATTAATGCTACCAGTCACACCACTACATGTTCTAGGTGGCACACTGCTGTTGTGGCATCACCATGCAGGAAAGCAGCTTTCATCAGGTGACTGACACCCTACAGATGTTACATAAATGTAGGGGTTCACAAGAGAACATTTTTCTCTATGATCCTGCCCCTTCCATGTAACTGAGGAAGCGCTTAAGTCTGAAGTGGCTCAGCTCTTAACAAAAAATGTATAATTTCATTAAAAATAGCCACTGTTTCAGAGGACTGAAACATAGCAAATGTTGTCCCTGTATTTTAAAAAAGGATCTACAGATGATCCCTCTGTTCAGTACACAGCTGTGGTCAAAACAAGCGAGCAAGATGTTGGGTTGCATAAAGAATGAGATGAAAAACAATATTGTACAGTGACTTCCTAGAGTAAATCAATGGAGTGGCCTCATCTGGAATATTCATCACTCCATCTCAAAAGGGGCTGCAGAACAAAAAGGGATTCCAGTAGGGAAGATGAAAATAATCAAGGGGTCTGGAAAAAAACCCCTCATATGAGGTGAGACTAAGAGACTGGGGTTGTTTTCTTTACAAAGCGGGGACAAATAGAATAATGAATTGTATCGAGACAGTGGATTATGTATTTCAGTCCTCATCTCATACAAGAACAAGGGGACACTCAATGTCACTCAAAGTCAGCAAATTCAAAGTCAATCAAAGGAGATGTTTTCCCACATAACACGATTGAACTGTGGGACTCACTGCCAAAGGATGTCATTGAGGACAAGAATTTAACAAGATTGAAGGAGGAATTGGATATTTTTATGGACATCAAGAATATCCATAGTTGTTAAAATGAAAAATAAATTTTGCAGATGGGATCTTAAACTTCATTCTTCAGGGAATAAGCCAATCTCTATGTACTAGAGGTCAGGAGGAGATCTAGTGTGGGGATCAGATGACCCCACCTCTGCCTATTGCAGGAATCACCAGACTAGAGAGACCTCAGGTTTGAGCCACTAGAGCAATTGCTATAACTGCCTGAAGGGCAGAATGTTAAGACAGTTTGATATGCATAATTCAGTATTACCATATTTGCAAGTCCAGGATCACTTGTCGTCCATCAGTTTCCTTAGTATAGGCCTTTACTCCATTGATTTTAGGGCACTGAAAGAACAGATATTCAAGACATGGCTCCGTTAACATATTTTAAATTAGAGTCAACTGAAGATCTCCACCTGCTTTATTCAACCCACTTAGAATTCTTTCATTAAAAAGTTACCTGCTCACATTCTAAATTACTGAATGAACTGGAAACATGGGTTCATTGAAAAAACCAAAATTAAACCAAAATATAGCACAACCTTGTAAAAGTAAAGTATGTACTGAACAAGTTTATTTTGTTTTTGCACTTGTCTTATCCTTGATTTTCTCCAAAATCTGGGGCGAGTTGTACAGCCAGTCGAGAAGTGTGTAACATCTAGAGGCTGGCAGCCTCAACAGTATGGTCTTCCCTAGCTTTCCATACTATCTGGAACATCAGACCATGAATCCAAGTTCTGATGGACAATCTCAACGGTCTCTAACAGAAGCCTTGTTCCCAGATGAGCCAGGCCACATTTCAAGACTCAGAAGGAAATCTCTTTAAATTTGTAATGAAGGGGTGACATAGAGGGCTGTTGATAAGATTACCTAGCCTGAGTCATATGACACGGGCTAGAATGGCAAGAATCCTTACGCCAGTCACTAGGAACTTAGATGTTGTGTCTCCTGCATCTAGTTACATTCTTCTTTAACCAAAGTTAAGGAAGGGCTTATTTAAAAGAAAAGGACGCTATGGACAGGATGACACTAACAGAAGAGAGAGTCAATGGCAAGTGAATTAGGACAGATGCTGTACGATTCTTAATATTATGGAAATAAAGGGACTGTACAGTAGAATCCCAACATCCCTCTCCCCCTGGTCTGGTAGCTAAGCAGAACAGGATCTGTCTGAAAAACTCGTCCCAGTGACTTCACCTACCTTCTCTCCCAAGTGGATCTTAGTAAAAGTACATGTTTTCAGGTGCACATTCTTTGCTCTGATCTTCGGTTCAACTATTTCTTTAAACGTTTTTTCCAAGACTGTCCCAAAATACGGCCAGGTCTGTGCAAGGACCTACAGAAAGCAAAAACAAACAAACAGTGAGGATTTTTTCTACAAGATGCATCTCATTAAAGAAAAATCGCACTCCGCCTGTACAGCACAGGTGGTTATTAGCCACTTTACTGCACAAGTAAACTTGTTTTTAATCACATCTCCAAGAGGACTTGTTCCAGTTCCTGAGATGGTGTTTTGTGCCAGATATTATGGATAAATGATATAGCCTTGAAGCTATCATGTCAACTTTATAAATGTTCTTGGTATCTGTATGGGATAGGGAATGTATCCTGCTTCCACCAGCCAGTTACAGGAGCTCCCCACAGGAATTAACAGTCACTGAGAGATGATTAATGCAAATCTCTAGGCAGGTAACCAGCCTGGAGAAAACTCACCTGGGACGGGGGAGGGGAAGCATTACAGAGACCATTTTGAGCTGGTTGGAGAAGTCTGGCAAACTAAGAACTGAAAAACTATAGTCACTGGTCTGACGTGGCAGGAGGGGGTAGGAATCTCTTTGACTAGAGCCTTGTACAGCTGTAACACAATAACCAAAGCTCGGGCAATATTGTATTCCATCTCCGTGTGGAAGATAGGTGACTGCCTGGTAAGCTAAGATGGGCATAGGAGTGGTTCATTGTCACAATTGATCTCTGTAATGCTTTCGTTCTGAATATCTAGTGATTTGTTATATGAAGGACGGTCATTGATTAACCCTGTCACTGCCTCAAAGAGACATCAGAGCTGCAGGTGCTGAAATAACTTCAACCTGCTGGGATAAACACAAGGCATAGCAGGAGGAATCACAGCCTAAATCTGTAGTCTGCTATGGGACTTCTACCTGGGAAAGATGACAGCTAGAGGCTTGAGACCTAAGTGGGGTGGCCTCAGCGAGATCAGAGATGCGGTTACCTTGGGAAATGTAACACTATTATTTGAGTCCTGCACTGAAACCAACAGCTTCATTTCCACGAACCAAGAGCTTCATTTCAGACCTTTGGACCAAGGCTTTCACACATGATTACTAGCAATCTGGGGTGCCCAACATGAGACACCTTACAAAGTACTTCAACTTCAGAGTTTATGGACTCTGATCTTCTGAAGCTCTGGCCCCTTTGAGGCACCTCATTTTGGGCATCTAAAAAAAAAACAACTTTGAAAAATCTTGGCCTTGTTCTACTTAATTTTTCCTATTAACTAAGCAAGCAAATGACAGTTCTCCTCCCTTAAGAGTTGACAATTCAGCCTGAATGAAGCAACAATAAAAGATATTCTTCGGGTGGAGAGTAACGTGTCCAGAAGGGACAAGATTACGCTGAAAGATCATGGGGTGAATTACTGATACACATGCATGTTAGTTTCAGGTATTTAGGTTTTAAGCAGCATCTAGATATCTTGCTTAGTGAAGGAAGGAAGGAAGACAAAGTCTTAGTTTTAAGGAGGGTTTTCTTATGTTCGATAAGCATTCCAGAGTCATGTTTGCCAGGAGAAAAAGCATAGTCCTTATTAACTAGACAAGCACACAGATCAGACTGAATCTGCATAGATTTCATGTTCAGAGGTTTAAGTAGAGGCATTAAATGTGAGCACTCCTTAAAACAACTAGTTATTATTTTTATTATACTTGTATGTTGACGTTTGTGCTTGCAGGTAACTCCAGAACAGAGAGAGTTCTATAAAAAATAGTTACAAAGACAACTCAATTAAAACCTCACCTTGTTCAGCCATTCCACCCGCTCAACATCAGGGAATTGGACCTAGGGGCAAAGAAAAATAAAGTGATTTCATCGTGCCGTGAGTGCATTACACAGAACTACGCAGAGTCATATTAAAAAGTAGCTAGAAATGTGAAAACATTCTGGTTTGGAGTCCTCTGACATGCTGTATCCCACTTCATCTCACTTGTCTTTTATTACTACACTGTTACTTCTGAAGCTACATTAATTCAAAACAATTTGAACAAGAATTGGTTTAAAATGAACAAGAGGAAATTCAGTAAAGACAAGTGAAAATATTGCATGTCAGCAAACAAATGAAATGCACAAATGCCAAATGGAGAATAACTGGTTAGGCAGGAGCGTTGCTGAAAAGGATCTGAGGTTAGAATGTATCACACATTGAATATGGGTCAACGATGCACTGCAATGGCAAAAAGCTAATATTCTGGATGTATAACCAGGAACGTCACGTGTAAGACACAGGAGAAACATGTTTGGCTCACTTCAGAACTGGTGATTCAGTGGGATTACTCTGTCCAGTTCTGGGGAAATGAGGGTCCAGAGGAGAGCAAGAAAAGTAACAAGAGATTTAAAAATCTGACCCATGAAGCAAGGTGAAACTAACCAACCAGGGTAGATTCAAACACAAAAAGCAAAAGCCTATGATTTTTTGGAAAATAATTTTTTTAAAATTAGATTTTTTAAAAATTCTTATTTAAATTATAACCAGGTTCTTTTTAAAAATAAACCTGTTTAATATAAATCTGAATTTAATATAAAATATAAAGAGACATGTATATATCCAAAACATTGAAGGTTTTCATGCCAAATGCACACTAAAACATGTCATTCAGTCTCCATCGCCCCCCACCTCAGCTGCCACCAAAAGAATTCACACTTCGAGAAGGTTACCAAAAAGTGGTGTGTCAAGGACATAAGATCTTATGCAGTTTCATATCTTGTTATCATTCAGAGGCAGACAGCCACCGATGCCAAGCTCATGGTCATACAGAATAAATGATAACATAATATTAAACTTCCCAAGGTTTATAAAGTGCCATTCAAACGGAATGGCAAGACACCACTCACACCCAAGCCCAAGGAAGTTAGTGAAAAGAAAAAACTAGGGTGAGCAGAGAAATGCGTTTTCCCACTTACAGGCTTTGGCAGAAATTCTGCCCAGAAATATGTCAACTTTCAAAAAAGGAAAGCTCTTATAGCCTCTGAAGTCCACTGGCTTTTCTGCCTTCAGTAGTGATGCTCTAGAAAGGACATCTTTATTCACTAGTGATGCTCCAAAATGAACTGTAACGGGACATCATAAATAACAGGCATATCAAGTGAACCCAGAAAAGCCAGGGGACTTCAGAGGCCATAAGAAGGATATTCAAGAAAGCAAGAAAACTTACTTCTGCACTACAAATCTGGTTCCCTCCTCCTTACCATGAGAACCTTGGGGTGGGGGATTCAGAACATATTTTTGCACTTCTCAGTTTTGCTGTTCACTCTCCCTATACTCATGTCTCACTGCTTTAGTGAGAATCATAGAAACTGGAAGGGACCATGATGGGTCATCGAGTCCAGTTCCCTGCACTCATGGCAGGACCAAGTTCCCCCATTAAACCATCCCTGACAGGTGTTTGTCTAACCTGCTCTTAAAAACCTCCAATGTAGGAGATTCCGCAACCTGCCTAGGCAACTTATTCCAGGGTTTAATGTCTAGGCTGAACCTCCCTTGCTGTAATTTAAGCCCATTGCTCCTTGTCCTAAATCCGGAGATGTTCCTTGCTTGCTGAGATCACAAGTTGTTCTCACAGAATGAATTAAACAGTCGTATGATGAAATACAAGCACCAGTTCTTCAGTATGGTCGTGAAGTGATCAGCACAAACCCTGAGCCTATGGTGAAGAGGAGCCACCCATCTATGGAAAATAAAGAACTATTGTACTAGGACCGCTTTTCCAGGTATCTCACTCTGTTAGCCCGAGGCTTGCTGGGGAAGACATCTACGGCTATTTCCACACAGAGAGTGGGACGGTCTTTAGCTGTAACCCAACTCCAGCAGCATCGTGCAACCAACTCTTACATTAACATTGGTTGTGGTTAAAGCAACAGCTTCAGCACAGTCGAATCTCTCTCAGCAATTCTCACCAGTCAAATGGGATGCTGCAAAACTCTACATGCAGACAAGGAGGAAAGTGGGGGTAACTTGGCAAGGCACCCAGGAGGAGAAGGAATGGGCTGGAGGCCCTCCAGGGAGTTTGACACAAGACAGAAGTAGATGTGGTAAAGCAAGGTAGGAGGTGCCTGCCCTGCGAGTCCCCACAGAAGTATTAGGGTTTAGACCAATGATTCCCAACTGTTTTGGCTCGTGGGCCACAAATATCACTTTTACAATCCTAAAGGGCACCAGTCGAACGACTCATTAAAAATGTCTTGACACACACCCCCTTAAGGACTACAAATCACTGCATATTTAAAGGAAACCTTTTGATATTACTGGCCTCATTGTTACAGTCACTATTTTACACCTACACGTTTCTCACAGTACGTCGCACACTCTCCAACAAAGCACTGGTACAGAGGAGTGACGGTCACTACACACGGATGCACATGTCCTGGCAGTTACGTCACGGTGGGTGGCCTGCTAAGTGTAGGCCAAACGGTAAGGCAATGAATTTTAGAGTCTTGCCCCTCTTCAAGCATGGGAGGCCCTGGCTGGTCCACCAGAAGTGCTCCCTGCCCCCCTGCATTGCAGCCAGCCAGAGGAGTTCAGAGAGGAGGCTGCCTTCTTGTTGATCTCCCATCCCCACGGCTGCAGCAGGAAAACTTCATGCATCCTGTAGCTCTGTGTGCTCCAACTGGGACTCTAGACAGTGACTCCCTTCTGCAGCCAGGAGAATGGGAAATCAGTGCTCGCCTCCCTCTGGCTCTAGCCGGGATCCCAGCACCTAGGGATCCAGGCAGAGCACTTTGTTCTCTTGCTGGCGTCAGGAAAGGGGAATGCTGATCTCCTCTCCCTCTGGCTCTGGGAATCCCAGTGCCTACGGACCTAGGAGGAGCTTTTTGCTGTGCTGTCTGCAACAGTCAGGGGGAGCACTGATCTTGCATCCCCTCACCTGTAGCAAGTAACACACTCCACCTGAGTCCTTAGGCAACAGCTCCCTTCTGCAGCCAGAAAGAGGGGAGCCGCGGGCCACTTTGAAAGACCCCACATGCGACTTCCAGTTCCTGGGCCAAGGGCTGGGAGCCATTGGTTTAGACAGACCCAGGCTATGACATTGTTGTTCCATTTCAAACATACTATGTAAAAGAACACTGGGGAACAAATGCACTCAGTGTTAACCCTTTGATACACACAGTAAAAATTAAAGAAGATTCTGTTTAGATAAAAATGTTGGGAAGTGCCCAAGGGAATCTTTTCTTTATACTATCAAAGAGAAAGCCCTAAATCTCACAGATATTTACACAACTTAAAAATGGCTGACAACAGCCCCTCCCCCCAATGAAATTAATAAACCCAGCAAAACAGAAGCCGTGGGTATGAGGCAGTGGTCAGGTAACTTTAATTCTTCTCTTGCAAGCTCTTGAGAGTTCCTTTACCATGGTGCAGGATAGACCTGTCTCACAAATAAAGCTTTGCTAATATTGCTAGTGAAGACAGGTGTCTGTTTACCAGTGTAGAGCAATGGTTCCCAACCTTTTCAGTAACAAGACACACTTCAATGAGACAAACAATTCCATGGCACACCCACTTTTTTCAGCTGAACTGACTGCTCATAAACGTCATTTACTTACATTTACTACAATTACGGTCTTACTAGAGAGGTTTGCAACATAGTACATATAGCAAGCTAAACAGGATCAAATGCACAAATGTTTTGAATCCACCAGAAAAAAAATACATGTCCTCTCAATTTTGCCATTTGGCGTTTTAGAATGTTCACGTTTTAGAATCAAAAGGCTGATATCTCGCTTTTAATTTGATGATTAATTTTCACAAGTTTTATGAGTTGTAATTAAATAGAATTTTTTCAGAGTGGGAGCCGTGTTAGTCTAGGTCAGCAAAATGAACAAGGAGTCCTGTGGCATTTTTAAAGACTAACAAATTTATTTATCGCATAAATAAATTTGTTAGTCTTTAAAAGTGCCACAGGACTCCTTGTTTGGATAGAATATTGTTTAAGATGAAACGAGAAGCAAGGGGAAAAAGCTTATCTGGTTTCTGTATCCTAGATGATGAAAAATCTGTAGAGGTCTACTCCTATAAGTTCTTTGTTCTGCAGAGATCCTCAAATAGAAGCTCAAATTATTTACTTTTTATCCTATCTTGCTATAGGATTTCATTAGGTTTTTTCCTTATATAATCTTCAATCAGCTCGTGTTATACTGAAAGCAAGGTGATGTCTAGAGTGTTTCTTTAAAAGCGATTTGCTTTGACATGCTACATCGTAATAGCTCTTCTTTAGTAAAAGACAGACACCCAGGTTCACTGAAATGCCAATCTAGCAGGAACACTGCCTCTGAGGCGATGATCAATACCGATAAATGTCAATAGTAGTTTAAGACGAGGAAGATTCACAGGGAGCAGATGATCTGCACCTTTACTGTCAGTCTGTCATGCACAGAAAGGTCCTTGGAGGAAGTATTGATGGAGTCATCCAATTGTCATTTCCAAGGCAATAGTTATTTATAGTGAGACATTCCAGAGCCCTGGAGTCATCTCATATTTAACTTCCAGTTTAATGGATTAAGAAGTCTGTATTTGTATTCAATGAACAGTCCTCATCATAAGGGGCAGTCTCCAGGTAATGTCTGAGATGAATTAATGGGGAGATATTGGGATGCATGTATTGCTGCTATTCTGTGCTCTGCCTGTTCTGAGGATTAATAGATTACCAATGTTCCCAGACGTCAGGGGCAAGCACCTTTTTCAAGATTAAGAAACCTACATTTGATTTTTCTTTCCTTTCCCAGCCCTTCGTTTGCATTCTGATAGCACTAATCTCGTGCGATAAATAAATTTGTTAGT
>ML685777.1:11488212-11541819 GCA_007922175.1 Pelusios castaneus
TAGACTAACACGGCTACCCCTTTATAATTTGCATGGGCAGCCATAATCCTAGCAAACTGAGGCACAGAACAGTTACATGTGTTGCTAAAGATTGCAGAATAAGATACTGGCAGAACTGGGAACAGTGTCCGAGTGTCACTATTTAGTCCCCTGATCTAACAGCTAGACCACCTAGTCTCCCTAGTAGTACTCTATTAAATATTTTTTTTAAAAATATGTTAAGTTTTCATAGCTAATATTTAAAAATCAGGAAGTACAAAACTTAGGATTCCTACAACTAAACTTGGCTACGTTGCATATACAAATATTTTTCATTTCTGCTGTTCTGTTCTTATTAAATGTGAAGTTTAATACATTCCTGTTTATGTAAAAATGTAAATTAGATCAGAATACAGGACATGCAACATGTTTGATTTCCATTGTTGCAAGAACTTTATTTTTTATATTTCAGAAAAGCTGTATATTGTTTTATTATTACTTTACATTTATTTTAATTATTTTTTGCATTTAACTTGTTTTCTTTAAAGAAAATAGGAAAGCAAAGAAATTGGCTTAATAATGCACACATTTAAATGGTCACAAAGTTCAGACCAGATTTAGACGAATGGAGTAGGAATATAGTACATTCTCCCACATCCCTACATCCCATATGACACACTGCTGGCAGGGTGGGGTTTTTCTAGACTAATAAAACTCTTAGCAGGTAGACATTGAGCATTGCTGGCCTAGATTCTTCAGGTGCTTAACTTTACTATTGTGAGCACATGGAATTACTCTCAGTACTTAAGCATCTCTGTGTTTGCAGGACTAGGTCTGGGATGTGATTTTTCAGGAACTTCAATCAGAAGTGAGGCCAGAACTGATTTTTGGAAGGGCCTGAGGTTGACATGGGTGGGTATAAGCCTTGTGTCACAAGCAAAACAGAGGCTGATAAAAATGTGGGATGAATTGCTTAAAATCTGATTGGATGGATGTGATGTTCCCCTTCCAGAATCTGGACTGGTGTGCCACTATGCCTCCCCAATCACCCACTCCTAGACCCTGACTGACACCACTTTGCTAGGTGGACCTCCATTCCTGGGTCAGTCCACACTAGCCTCCTGCATGTAATCAGTGTCAGGCAGTGGGTGTTTGCTCCCCAGCCACTCCGGGGATGCTCCTCCAGTAAGCACCTCTAGCCCCCAGATACCACACTGGGAATTTCTGTCTTGCAGGGATTGGGGCCCTTCCCAGATCACTGCATGCTCACATACACTGGGTCCTTCTGTTTAACAAAGAAACAGAAATGCAACCACCTCTTGCCTGTTGACACTCTCTAGAATCTACACAGCTTTAGATAAAACAACCACTAGTTTAGTGATTAAAACATGATTCTAAGTGAGTATATAGCAAATCAATGCATGATCATTTAATAAAGCAGTCAGGAGTTAACCACTAGCTAATGAAAATAAAAGATGAATTCTAACCTAAAGTTTACTTTCAATCTTACTCACATGGTTGGCTGTTGATGGTTTTGCAGCCAGTCTCTGCCTTTCCCTATGCAGGGCACAGTCCTTGGTTATAGCTGGGCATGTTTCAAGATGAAGATTCTCTTGTAAAAAGCCTCAAACAGTTCAAAGTATGTGTACTCGTTTCTCCAAACACCCTCCTGGGGTCAGGTGATCTTTTCCCTCTCTGGCTGAAGCCTGTAGTTTGCATAGCTTGTCTGATGCATCCTTTCTCTCTACGTGCTGGGGGAGACCTCTGATTCTCTGCCCCCCTCCTGAGCCATGTGAAATACATGGAACATGTTTCACATAAGTACATGTATGATGCTGCAGGAAACATAATACCATAGCAATACTGCAGAGCATGTTATGTGTATTCATAAAGGAATCCCTTGCATGGCATGTATGGCAACAAACCGTGCAATTACATTGCAAAAGTGAAAGGAAAGTTACACAGATCATACCCTTGGGTGCATCCCATCACAGTGGGTCTGCTTTCAAAGTGGGTGGGCCATGGCTCTCCCAGCCCCATCCATAGCTATGCCACTGACCTGAACTTTTCTATTTTTATTTTTCCCCAAATCTAACAGTGGCACAAGTCCCCTTTCAGTACCATTGACATGCAAAGCACCAATGTTCAAAGTTCAGCTGTTTTTGCTGTAGCTTGGCCAAAAAGTGTAGTTAACTTTTTTTAAATGGGAAAACTATTGTTTTTCTACTGTCACCAAATTCAGAAATGTCTGTAAAAAGTTTCCAAAACAGAACTTTCATGGTTGGGTGAGACCAAACACAAAAAGTTTTAGCCAAAAGAAAGATGTTTCAGAAAGTTATAAACATCTGCAAAGAGGGGGTTATTTAGTACTTTGAAAACATAACTTTCACTTTCATTACCAACGAAAGCTGTAGTAACCAGTAATCTTGTCCTTTCTCTTCCAATTATTGCCCTGGAAGAAGTTTTGCTCTTTGAATGGGAGTAGCAGTGGAGATAAATGTAATATATATTGGCTGACTCCCATAATAATTCAATCACACCTTTAAATTACAAGATAGCGTTTTACTTGGTCTGCAGTCAATTTAACACTACAACCTAGGTGTCAGATTAGATCAAATATATATCTAGCCTACCTATAAATAGATAACTTCAACTGTTTCAGCCCTGCAGCACAATGTCTTGAAGGATACTCTAGTCCAAGGGTCTCAAACTCAAGTCACCACAAGGGCCACATGAGGACTAGGATATTGGTCCAAGGGCCGCATCACTGAAACCTTTTCATACAACAGTTTTTAAACTGGGCCACCAGTTTATTTAATTAAAAGTAAATTTAAAATTAAAATTGAATTCAGAGTGATTGTAAATAAACTTATTTAATTGGGTTTAATTCATTGAATTTTGAATGAATTTTTAATTGAAATTTAATTTTAGAAAGGTTTTTTAAAAAACCTTTTAAAAAGGTTTTTAATTAAAATTAAATTTTTTAAAGTTTTTTTTAAAAAAAGAAAAAGAAGAGAAAGAGAAAAAAGGAAAGAGAAGGAAGGAAGAGAAAGGAAAAAGAAAAAGAAAGAAAGAAGAGAAAAAGAAAAAAGAAAGAAGGAAGGAAACAAGAAAAAGAAAAGAGAAGGAAGGAAAGAGAGATGGAAGGAAGAGACAAAGAAAGAAGAAAGGGAAGGAAAGAGAAGGAAGGAAGAGAAAAAGAAAGAAGGAAGGGAAGGAAAAAGAAGGAAGGAAGAGAGGAAAAAAAGAAAGAGAATAAAAGAGAGATGGAAGGAAGGAAGAGAAAGAAAAAGAGAAGAGAGGGACCAGCAGAGCGATGGTGATGGTGGCCAGCTGCGACCCTGGTGGGGCTGTCGATCTGGGACCCAGCCGACCTTGGCAGCCTGCTGCAGCTCCTGCAGAGGCCAAAAATCCGTGGCCCGGCCGGGTTCAGAACTGTGAACCGTTCCCACTGTGGCCCCCGCCGGGGCCAGAAATCTGGGCCCCAGCCAGCGGTGGCAGCCTACTGTGGCCCCTGCTGGGGCCGGGGCTGGTGATCTGGGCCCAGCTGACCACGGTGGCCAGCTGCAGCCCCCCCTGATTTGGGGCTGGGCCACAGGCCAGCGGCGGCAGGAGCCTGATTAGACCCTGGCTGCCGGCTCCCAGCTGCCTGGGGTGCGGCCACTTGAAAAGCCGGCCAGGGGTTGGGAACCCCTGAACTCCGGGTATTGTCATGGGCTGCAGGAGGGGGCCGTGAGTTTGAGACCCCTACTCTAGTCTATAATTATTTTCTTACATCACCTTGCTTGTTTCTTTGCTGAGGTGAATCTTGTGCAGTCTAAGGCGGCCAGGTTGATTAGATCTGTTTAAAAAAGTCTTAAAAGTTTTTTAAAATTCTGTTAACAATACTGGATTACATAAAATATATCAGACAAAGTTTTAATAAGATCCAAAGGCTGCAAGTTGAAGCTAGACAAAAATTCAGGTGGGAGACAAGATGCAAATTTTTAATAATCAAGGGTGGTGATAAATTCTTCATCACTGGATATTTTAAAATCAGGATTGTTTGTTCTGAGTAAAACTATGGTCTAGTTCAAGCAGGAATTAATCTGGGGGAAGTCTTATGCCTTGTGTCATTCAGGAGAGTGGATTAGATAATCACAACGGCTTCTTATGACTTTATAATCTCTGAAAAATCTTTGATCAGAATACATAATGTTGTGGATTTTGAACAGAAAAGGAAAAGAGAGATTGGTTCTGTCCAAACAGGCTGCACAGAAGACAGATCTTAGAGCTCCCAAATACCATAGTGGAGTACCCAACAGAAGACTTTGTGCCGCGATAAGCTGCTAGTAGGTGGTGTTACCATTAATCAGCCCTGACCAAAAATGAACCCTGTGTATAAGCAAAACAGAGCTGGTACTGACCAACGAAGTAACTCGCTCCCACCAAGTCGCAGACATGACTTGCAAGCTCTGTAAAATAACAAGATAAGACCAGGGCAAAGAAATGTTGTAAAGAAGTGTGGAAAATAACCAGATGTGTGTGCCATTTACCCCCATAGCAAGCAAGTGTATAAAAGCCGGTGGATAAGCCCCCCCAAGTTGGAACTTCGTTGTTAGGGCAACTGCTGTGTTTGCTGCCTGCGTTCGCTCCCCATGCTCTGCACCCGCACTCGTTTAACTGGGGTTCCCATCTGCTGAAAGGGTGTAAGCTTTGGTGCTTTCCTATTTCTTTTCTTTCTTGTCTGTATCTCAATAAAACTGTTTGTTTTTACCTTTCACCTTGTCTCCTGGTGTTGTGCCTATTGAACCTTAAAATACCATAGAATCATAGAAACTGGAAGGGATCGTGAGAAGTTATCAAGTCCAGTCCCCTGCACTCATGGCAGGACCAAGTACCCTCTTAAACCATCCCTGACAGGTGCTTGTCGAACCTGCTCTTAAAAACATCCAGTGATGGAGATTCCATAACCTCCCAAGGCAACTTATTCCAGTGGTTAATCACCCTGACAGTTAGGAATTTTTTTCCGAATGTCCAACCTAAACCTTCCTTGCTGTAATTTAAGCCCATTGCTTCTTGTCCTGCCATTGGCAGTTAAGGAGAACAATTTTTCTCCCTCCTCCTCCTCCTCCTCCTCCTCCTCCTCCTCCTAACAACCTTCTAGGTAGTTGAAAACTGATATCATGGCCCCTTTCAGTCTCCTCTTTTCCAGATTAAACAAACGCAGTTCTTTCAGGCTTCCCTTGTAAGTCAAGTGTTCCAGACCTTTAATCATTCTTGTTGCTCTTCTCTGGACTTTCTCCAATTTCTCCACATCTTTCCTGAAATGAGGCTCCCAGAACTGGACACAATACTCCAGTTGAGGCCTAATCTGTGCAGAGTAGAGCAGAAGAATTACTTTTTGTGTCTTACTTACAATGCTCCTGTTAATACATCCCAGAATGGTGTTTGCTTTTTTTGCAACAGTGTTATACTGTTGACTCATATTTAGCTTGTGTTCCATGACACCCAGAGCCTTTTCCGCAGTACTCCTTCCTAGGCGGTCATTGCCTATTTTGTATGTGTGCAATGGATTGTTCTTTCCTAAGTGGAATACTCTGCATTTGTCATTATTGAATTTCATCCTATTTACATCAGACCATTTTACTAGTTTGTCCAAAATCATTTTGAATTGTGATCTTATCCTCCAAAGCACTTGCAACCCCTCTCAGCTTCGTATCATCCACAAACTTTATAATGGTTCCAAAGGGGTAGCTGTGTTAGTCTATTGTAGAAAGACAACAGAGTCCTGTGGCACTTTTAAAGACTAACAGATTTATTTATCGCATGAGCTTTCGTGGGAGAAAATCCCACTTCGTCAACTTTCCCATCTTCAAAGCGTCTGACGAAGTGGGATTTTCTCCCATGAAAGCTCATGCGATAAATAAATCTGTTAGTCTTTAAAAGTGCCACAGGACTCTGTTGTCTTTATAATGATTATAATGGTTATAAGCACAGTGTAAAAACAGGGATGAGTTCTTGAGACACATCATTGTCTGCATCTTCTTATAGAGGATATAATATTTTCACAATTAAAAAAAATAAAGATTTGGTGCAGTTTGTTTGTTTGTTTTAAATGTCAAAGAGAACCATGAGTACATCCATCAGGAAGAAAACATCAGGCTTTTCAGTTTCTCATTATAGCAAGTGTGATCTTGACTGGTACCATATGATTTATACCGAGCCTCTGAACTGCTTTTAGATGCCTTGTTTTTAATAAAAAGAACCTATCGCAAAATTTTTCTCCTTCCTTCATAGCTCAGGAACCTATGAGAGCTTTAATATCTGCTATCACATGACTAGAAATTAGAGCCATAACCACTGGGTTTCCAGGCTTTCTAATGGTATAATTAAAGCATTTGTGCTGGTTGTGAGATATCGCACTAATTGACTAGAAAATATGCAGGGCTTTTGAAAAATGTATTCATGCCAATTTTACTGTCACTCTAAAACTGGAACAGGGCAACAGACAACTTGCTTTAAAGGTGGAGGGTTATGAAAAAGCACTGTCAATGGCTTTCTCTTAAAGTACCAGAAATATATAAAGGTTTTTTTGTTTGCAACCTAAGCAAAATCCATGCTGGTGCGGTATAAAGGCACTAATTTGGGATAATTTGTACAACTCACTTACGGCTTCACTAATTGAGAACAATGTGGTAAGCCCAATATTACACCTAATAAAAATTGCACACATCTTATGCCTTCAACTATTTTCTGTTTATATCTAGCAGCTCATTGCCTAGGCATCTGACACAGCTTAATATAAAAAACGAATATAAGGATAAAAAACACACAAGATGTTTACACAAAGACTTTCTGAAATGAAAAAGGTTTCAAGCTTGACTTACAAGGAGCTAGCTGCAAAGTCCTCATTTAAGAAATAGTTATTATTCAGATTCCTCACAACCTTCCTGTGCATTTAACTGTTCCCTTCTACACATTGCTCACTCCTTCAGAGTGACGTTTGGTCTACAATCTGGGTATCATATTGCAAAGATTTGGGATCTGATTCTACTGTTCTTCCTTAAAGGGAGAAAAAGTATCCTCGCTCTGAGTTTTGGGAGTTTTACCTAAGTAAGGATGGCAGAATCAGACCCATTGGCTATGTCTGCACTACAAAAAGTTAGGTCGACTTTGTTAAGTCAACTTAATGAGGTCGACTTAAAGTTGACCTTATTAAGTCGACTTAACAAAGTGGTGTCCATGGCTGTGAACTTAGTCCATTTTGTTAAGTCGACCTAACTTAACAAAGTGGACTTAAGCATCCACACTGGGCTTAGGTCAACCTAAAGAAGAGTTAGGTCGACCTAAGGAGGCTTAAGTCGACCTAATGGGTGGTTCTTATTAAGTCGACTTAAGCTTTCATTAATTCGACTTAAGGAATTTCTTAAGTCTATTTAATGAAAGCCTGATGTGGATGTGGCTTTGTTTAAGTCGACTTAAGCCTCCTTAAGTCGATTTAATTTGCAAGTGTAGGCATAGCCCTTATGTTGTGTTATGTTCCATCGTAGAGGAATGCAACATGAGCTGAGACTGAACCTTATGTCATATTGCACATTCAGTGACTTTGGACAGAAGCTGTGTGCATAGGCAATGTTTATTTACGTTTATTTTTTGTGAATGGTCTCATTGACCTGAAATAGCCCTGGGCCTAGCCCAGAACTAAGCAGCCCCAACTCTAAGCCTGATCCAGGGCTACCACCTTGAACCCTAATTTCTGAATTCAGTGGGACTACTGAGATGCGTACGTCTCTGCAGATTTGGACCTTAGCTAGGCATGTAGGTAGCCATATGCTTCTATTTTACTGTCACTTGTCTTCCTCCTACTCCTCTCCATAGAGTTTTATACTTCCCTACTGATGTATTTTGTCTCTGCGTAGTTTACAAACACTTTGGGGTACTGATTTTATTGCATGTTTGTATAGCATCTAGCATAATGAGGCTCTGAACCTGACTGGTACCTCTAGACTCTGCTGGTATCCAAATAACAGTTATTTCTCTTATCTACTTCTCCTGACTAATGAGTCTGGTTTTGGCACAAACTCGAGAAACGGAAAGTGCCATCGTCACAGCAGCTGGGAAAGCTCAGAGTGTACCTGACTCAAGGGCAGAAACAGTGAATTAGGAGGAGTCTCCACTGGCCATGTTCCCTACACTCCAGCCGGGTACATTAATTGTGTAATTTACAGAGATGAGGCACAAAAAAGTAAAATAAAATACCGCCCCTCTCCCCCCATAAAACTCTGATCAAAGCACCGACAGAGAAGAAGAAGCAGCTTTCTACATGGAAAACAATACAATGAAGGGGCATGGGCAAGTAGGAATCACAAATGTGGAATTGAAGTTGAGATTAATAGATTCTATTTGGTTCCTGGCTCTGCCACGGATTGTGTGAGGTGCAGTATTATAGCTGGGATGGTCCCAGAATACTGAGAAACAGAAGAGCTCTATGGGATTTCTCCCACGAAAGCTCACGCGATAAATAAATTCATTAGTCTTTAAAAGTGCCACAAGACTCCTTGTTTGTTTAGAAGAGCTCTGTGCAAGCTCAAAAGCTTAACTTGCACACCAATAGAATTTGAGCCAATACAAGATATTGCCTCGGCCACCTCGTCTCCTGGGTGTGATCACAGTGCCAGTCAAATCACCTTGTCTTTGCTGTGCTTATTGGTATGCTGTTGGTGCCATCTGCTGAACAAAATAGGTATTGCATTAATCATTGGGAAAGGAAAGCGGACTACCGTGAAAGCTCTTGTGATAAATAAATTGGTTAGTCTTTAAAAGTGCCACAGGAATCTGTTTGCTTGGCTGACCTAGACTAACACGGCTGCCCCTTTGGAACTTGACAGACATGAAATACTGTGCCAAAATAAACAAGGAGTCCTGTGGCACTTTTAAAGACTAACAAATTTATTTGTTGCATGAGCCTTCATGGGAGAAAATCCCATTCATCAGATGCTTTGAAGATGGGGATTTTCTCCCACGAACGCTCATGTGATAAATAAATGTGTTAATGTTTAAAAGTGCCACAGGACTCCTTGTTTGTTTTGCTGAACTAGACTAACACAGCTATGCCTTTGGAATGTGCCAAAATATACATCCTACAATAAGTACTAAGAGGTAATTATCCAGATACCTGTGAGTATGAAAACTACTGGAGCTGAATTTGGGGGTTAACTATAAACACCTTTAAAGTTATTTATAGAGAACTGGAGTGTAATATCTGCAGCTGATCATTATTATTTGCACAGTGCTCTGGTTTGGCGGGCACCTTACAGTGCAAATAAAAAGACAAAACAGAATCTCATATTTTAATGGGCGATGGTATATGTGATGGAAGCGGCAAGGACTAGTGGCTAGGACACAGGACTAATAGTGAGTAGAGCTTCCCCTTTCTTTTATAACTCCATACCCAACACCAACTACTATATTAGATTCTATTATACTGTACATTTTTAATCTCAGAAGCCCAGCCTCCTTCAACAAACTTCTTTGTTTCCATTTCCTCTGTTTGTTATAGAATTGGTTTGACTGATCTTTCAAAAATCAAACAATCTGCAGGTAGAGAGCTGTAAATATATCAGTCTAAAACCAGCTAAAGGTCTTTTCTTGATTGGAGGACAACAACTTTCTGATAACCTCGCTGATCCTTTCAATCAAAACCATCTTTTCAGATGGCTGTTTTGCTTTGTTATTTGTATACAAGTAGCCACACCTGTGAACTGTGAGTTTCACCTGTGAACTTCACTATGCATTTCTCCAGGACAGTGGACCTGATATAGGAAATTCCTATCCAACTCTTCCAATGTCAATTTGACCCCGCGAAAGTAAATATGAGGCCTGGCAAGGTGCATTTTAACAAAACTTCCATAGCTTTGACAAAGTAAGGGCCTGCGTTCAATGAAGCTGTGGTGAGTGCTTGACAATCCCGAAAAACTGACCCTGAGATTTTAAGTGGTGTTTTGTGTATTCTGTAACACATCACACCTTTTGCCGTTTTTGTAGAAAAACTAATGCTTTACTTGACAGCGTGTTGAAACGGCTGGGAGCATCAAGTACATCCAAGGCAGAGCTTTGTAGTGAATGATCTACACAGCGCGAGTTTCCCAGCGGGCACGCAGTGTCATTTCCACTCTCACCTTTTCACAAGCAGGCAGCATATAAATACCTTTGAAAGTGTAAGCCAAGAATTTAAAGGAATTACACCATCTTCTAAAAATAAATCACTGCAGGCCATAGTCTGATATTTTTATGCTCCCCTGGGCAGTTCTGTACTCCACAGACAGGTTCCACTGGAGTCAGCAGGGCAACTCATGGAGTAAGAAGTACTCAGTGTGAGTAAAAGGAGACAAATCTGGGTCTGCATCAGTTCATCTCTTGAGATTTCACAGACTTATTTGATGGTGTGGGCATTCGTCATTTGTTTTAATGTCAAGAGGGACACACGTGAAAAGCGGACACAGCAGGGAACTCAGAGTACCATTGAAGATCACAAACATGAAATTCACATTATTAGAGAAGTGACTGGGGTATAAATTATAAATGCGAAAAAGTCCCATCTCAGCCCCCCACCCTCCAGCTCAACTCCTCTCTGATGCCCATTATAGATCTTTGTCTTCAGGGCCGGATTAAGACATGCTGAGGCCCTAACCTATGTCAAGATTCAGAGGCCCCATACCATAAAAAAATAAAGAGAAAAAAAGTGTATTACAATATAAGAGAATGAATAATGAACAAATAAATGATAAACTGTTATATTTGCATATATACATAGGCAAAGATGTAATGAAAAACAACTAAATTAGACATACATCTTGCAAAAAGTCTTATTTTCATTATCAGTTTCAAATATGATAAATCTTCTTAGTTATCGCTGACATATTTAGAGGCCCCTCATAGTGTGAGGCCTAGGCCATGGCTACTTGGCTTGTGCCTAAATCCAGTACGGCTCGTCTTTGTGACATTCATAGCATGGTTCCCATTCCTTGCAGGATCTGAGTACTTGTTGCCCTAAGCCGCTAGGGGTTGATTGTCAAGGTCAGAGTTTTACTATAGAAACTGGTAGAAAGAAAGTTGATGAAACTGATAGAAGAAAATTGATGCTGCTGTCTTTATACCAGTGGTATAAATTGCCTAGTATGGTTGTGAAAAGTCTTCCAGTGCTGTGGGCCAGATAAACAAAATGTATCACTGTTCTCTTTTAATAAATATTCCCTCCTCCCCCATCCTTCCTGCTCTTCATCATTGACAATTACTGGTCAGCTCAATAGAGCAGAGATCAGTGGTAAACAATAGCAGGCCCAAAAACATTTTAGAAATGATTGGAAGCTTGGAAATCTTGAAAGTCAAAGGAAAGAAGGGATTAATTTATGGAGGGAGGGCTAGACCCCCAGTTGGTTAAATGTCATCAAAGCTGATGAAAAAACCGGTGCCCATAGCTGATGAAAAGAATGTTTACAATTGTCTCTAGCAAAGGACTCCAATTTATTTACAAAGTATTAAATTAATTCTCTACTGGTGACAATCTGTGGAATGTCTGCTATTCAGTCATGTTCTATCAGGGCCCTGTCTGCTGTTTCTGTGAGCTCCTGGGTGGTTGACTAGAAAGTGCTCTTACGTGCCTGATAAAAATTAGCTTGGACTTATCTGTTCAACTGGGAGATATAGCAAAACTTCATTTACAGCAATGCATGTAACTAAGCACATCCTACGAGAGGCTGAGCACCCTTCAATGCCAGGGAAGGCAGTGGGAACTGAGGATATCAGCACTGTGTAGATCAGACTAAATATTTCCAGTACTTCAGTTTTCTCTGTGTGTATGTATGTTAGTCTCTTCTGCATGGTGAAATTTGTCCCAGTGCACCACCCAGAGCTTTCAAACGGAGCTTAAGTGGTTTATTGTGTCTTATCCCTAGGGTAAAACTAACGAGGAGTCCTGTGGCACTTTGAAAGACTAACACATTTATTTATCACATGACCTTTCGTGGGAGAAAATGCTTACAGCATTCTGTAAATTCCCCATCTTCAAAGCAGCTGACAAAGTGGGATTGTCTCCCACAAAAGCTCATGTGATAAATAAATGTGTTAGTCTTTAAAAGTGCCACAGGACTCCTTGTTTGTTTTGCTGAACTAGATGAACACAGCTACCCCATTGAAATTTGCCCCTAGGGTGTGTTTCACATTTCATGCAAAAAAACCAAACCAAAACAAAAACCCAACCGCTTCCATAATAATAACTCTTAGCACAGGCAGGACGAAGTACGGGTATAAAGCCAAATCCTCAATTGATGCAAATCAGTGTGGCTCCATTAATTTCAGTAGAAACAAACCTATTCATGCCATCTGAAGATCTGGCCTGTAATCGAATAGACACAATACTCTTGTGAGATAGATACAATTATTACAAGACTGAGACAGAGAAAGTAAGTGACTTGCTCAACAAAGCAGCCTGAGTCGGAACAGGGAGAAAAACACTCATTTCTTTTCTGAAAAGAAAGGAGACAGGACATAATATTGGAATTACTGACTGATTAGCTGCCTCATTGCACCATTGTACCACAAGAGGTCATTGTTTCCCACTCTGTATCTTAAGGTTCTGAGAGTTAAAAAAAACCCTGTTAACAGCTAAGCATCTATCTCATTCATTGTCGTTTAAAAAGATGGCATTTGGCAAACACTTTGGAATTTATATTTCTTCTATTAATTTGACTTCGGATGGAAAAGAGCACCGTATGGCTTTAAGATAAATTAAACTGTAGCATGTGAACAGTTTAAACTGTGTGTTTAGGAAACAGTGCTTTAGACCTAACCCACTGGACATCGATATATCATGTACTTCTAGAGTCCTAGGAGGACACGTTCAGCTAGAAAATTACATCTTTTTGGCAGCTTGTTTTCACCATCACATTTCCAAAACTTCAGTCATGACCATGTTCCTCCACTGGGACCAAATTAAATACACATGTGAAACTTACACAATCAAGAAAAACAAACAGAGCCCTATGGCACTTTTTAAAGTGCCATAGGACTCTGTTTTTCTGCAATAGACTAACACGGCTACCCGTCTGGAACTTACGCAACCAAGGTAACTTCTGTTGAGAAAGTATTTGTTTACAAAGAATGAATTGGCCCACAACAGTCCAACCACACAGAAACCCAGAATAAATTACTTTTGTACCACCAGTTGGGGAGAAGTCACACACTAATGGTAAAGAATTGCTGAAGGATCACTTTCTTCTGACAGTGAGCAAGGAACTTTTATTAGCACAAGGAAAATAATATTGTCCCTTAAAAGTTACTGGGTTTAATGTTCCATTCCCTTAAAAAAAACATTCATAAGTAATGTGACCAGTTTAGATTTTTGAACTATACTTTTTATACCACACCCATCACACATTTTATGTTTGTTTGCCTATGTGGTAATGTGACAGCTAGCTTGGAAAATATAGCAGTGTTTTAAGGATTAATAATAAATAAAGTCACACAGGGTTCATCTACACTTTCCTTAGTCGACTTTGTTAAACCTACTTTTAAGTCGACTTTTGGACTTCCTTACTGGCCTCCCTGCCAGGGTGGCTGGCACAGGGAGAGCCTGGCATGCCCCCCCACAGGGCAGGGCAGAGCCCTGCCCACCCTGCCCCTAGGCCCTGCCAGGGTCCCTGTCCCCCTTTGCCCCATTGTACCCAGGTACAATGAGGCAAAGGCTGAGCCCCCTGGCATTTGGCAAGGGGTGCACCCCCTGCCACCATGGACCAGTCCAAGGTCTACCTAGCCCCTAGAAGTTGACCTAGGCATCCAGTGTGGATGCTCTAGGTCAACTTTGTAGGGTCCCCCCAAGTCGACTTAAAATTTAGGTGTGGACATGCTAAGGCGACTTCAATTAACAAGTGTAGACATAGTCAGAGAGATAAAGGAACCCACTCTAAACCAAAGACACTCCCCAAAGTACAAAAGACCCAATTAACATATGAGCCTGGCTGGTTCGCACTGCTAGGAAAAAAAAAAAAAAGCTGTGAACTTTCCTTAAGTATACCTTGGATCCCTGACTGCTAGCTAGGCCTCTGGGGACAAAGGGCAGCTGGCATAAAATAGAGCAGCCCTGAGGCTTCTCTACTTTAAACCAGGGTCTAGTCTTGGACTGAACACAGCTAGACTGGACAGAAAACCCAACCCCCAGACTGAAGAACATTTTAAGGGGCCTAAAGAAATGGAGTATGATAAAAAGTCATCTAATGACTTGAATGCTGGAAAGAAAATGAAGACAGCTTTTAGCTTTGTGTTAAAGGTCACAGCAGAACTGTGGAAATGGTGTTCCTGCCTGCTACATGTTTTGCTTTGTTACTGAACAATGGCTCCTCACTTTGCGGGTCTGAGTTAGTTTTGCTCAGTATAGACATATTCTGCTTTTGCATGCAGATTAATATTCCTGCCAGTCATCTGGCCAGAAGGATGTTATTGTTTATGATGACTTGCTTTTGTCCCAGAAAGAAAGAGGGATGATCCAGTTAGCTGAGCTATAAACTTTCCCATATCATGTAGGCTACCGTTTGTACCTTGAACAGAGGATGTATTTTGAGCCTCACATTTCGTTCGTTAGATGCAACTGCAGCTGGTTTGCTTTTCCCTTTTCAAGGATGCTTGGCTATGTCTACACTTGATAGTTAGGTCGACTTAAGGATGCTTAAGTCGACCTAACTTAATGAAAACCCAGTGTGGACAGGGACTAAGTCGACTTAAGGGGCTTCCTTAAACCGACTTAATAAATACCACTGTTTAGGTCGACTTAACAGCTAAGTCGATTATTAAGTCAACCTAAACCCAGTGTGGACTTAGTTCTTTAAGTCAGCCTAGGGGCTGGAGACAGGGGCGCCATGGCTCCCTTCTCCCTGGGACCCCTGCTCCCTTATAGAAGGGAGCCGTCTTCCATTCTTGCCGGGAAGCCTCGGGGTCCTGACAAGAAGGCAGCCGCTGCTGCCCTCTCCCTGGGACTCAGGTCCTGGCCCGAAGGCTGTCTTCCCTGGCACTCAGCTGACAGGGGAACCTCCAGGGATCCCCTGTCAGCTGACCACCAGCAGCTCCCTTCTTGCCCAGACTGTGGGGATCCGGGTAGAAGAGCACGGGGCTCCCAGCAAGAAGGGAACCCCAGCTACGTCCACACTTGGAAAGTTAAGTCGATTTAACAGAGTCGACTTAACTTTTTAAGTGTAGACATAGCCCTTGTAGCTTGTTTCTTCTGCAGTTAAGAAGGGAGCAGCCTTATTTAGTGGTGTTCAATGGATTCAGTAAGGAGTAGCAGTTGTTTAATCAGTTTGCTACTGTAAGATCTGCCTAATTCAAAATGATTGTGCTTCTTCATGAAGTTAGTGACCTAGAATCCCAGACAGTGGCCCACAGAAAGTTTTATAAAAGTTAATGGCTACTGGCCAGAGTGTGCCGTTGATTTTAAACTCATGTTGACCCCTTCTCAATACACGAGGCAATCACTGTTTGAAAGTATTAGATACGTGAGTCGATGGATTATAATCTGATAATCAGGAGGCAGCAAACTCTCAGCTCTATGCCGTACCTCTATTTGAGCAGTAGGGCAAAACCAGACAAACAGGTTTTCCTAACACGAAAACAACCTACCCATTTATAACTATGGCAACCTCAATGACCTAAGGAATCCCAGGACACCACAAGAAGAATTTACAATCAAACATAAGACAGACACAACAAGGGTGTAAAGTACGACAAACAAATGGAATGAGTGGAACACAGGAGTGGAACACAGGAGAACGGCTTTATCCAAGAGCCTGGGGAAGTGTTCCATCCCTAAAATGTCACAAGGATGAAGCCACAAAGACATCTTTGGGAGAAGTGGACAAAGGGGCTAATGAGGCTGGTATTGTTGGTGGAGAGGTGCAGATGTAAAGACAGGATGTGACATTCTGGCATCACTGATCAATGGGAATTTTGCCACTGACTTCTGTGATTCCAAGATTTCACCCAAGAAGTTTTTATTTGTTGCAGTGGAGAAGAAGGAGCCAGTGGAGGGCAATAAATAATATGGCAATTCCTATATCCTAACCAAATTCCCCATTAGAGTCAGTGGGAAGCTGTGCTTAAAAATTACTGTCCCTATGTGGGTCCTTATTTTACAAATGAAATGTCTCAACAAGGGCAGTTCTGAATATTTGGAGTCAGGCCCTTGACTGGTGTAAGTCAGTGCTGCATCGTTGAAGCCAAGTACTCCTGCTGAATTGCCAACACTGTGTTTACTGATTCATCCTTCATTGAGGTTACAGGGGGAAATATTTGGTTCAACCTCCTGAGGATTGGCAGCCTGACTCTTCCACAACAAGGAGTGTTATGATAGTTAACGGAACATCAAAGACTTTAGGAAACAGTGAAAAATGTTGTCCAAAACTCTGGATGCTTTAACTTGCAGCTCTATTCCAAGGTGAGTGAGAAAATATTTTGTGACTACCATTTTTTTGTTGTTAGTTGCATCAGAAAGGTAGGGGTGCTCTGCAGGTTTATTTCATGAATCACTGTAAATTCGGTTTCCAGTATGTCCTTTTATTTCTTGATTTCCAAAACCCCATGTCTCTGCTGCAGATGGAAGAACATAAATTAGCTTACCAACAAAAACAACTCTTCTTGGTGCCAGCCCACACCAGTTGGGTGGGTGTCCTCGGATTTGCAGCCATAATGGCCAACTACTGATTCCCCTTAAAGATATAATTCCTCCTTCTTCTTCCTCTTCCCCTCTCATTTGTTCAGAATTCAGCTTGTGTAAGGTTCTAAATCCACTAGGTGTCGACAGAATTCTCCTGGTAAAACAGAGGAGAAAAGACCCAATATAAAAACAATAATTTCTTCCTTCCCACCCAAACACTCTTTCCAACACTCAGGTCTTTATACATTGTAAAGAAATGAAACAAAAAGGCAAACTTTTTTTAATCTTTTCCTGTCATCTTTATAATTAAATGGTTTCAGGGAGATTGTGATTTTGGCCTCTGCTTTACTGAGCACATAAAGATCTTTTGTTTCCCATCAAGTAATCAAGTCATAGGAGCCACAAGTTCAAGGTAGCAGCTATTGTTCATTTCATGTGTAAATGTCTAAGAATAAATGACTTTGCTGTTAATCTATAATCAGAGCTGATTTGGTGGGAAACATCTACAATTAAAGGACTAAAAACACTGACTTCATTATCTATTAAGAACTAACAGCTGGAAGCTGAAGCCAGACAAATTAAAATTGGAAATAAGGTGCAAATTTTTAACGAGGTAGAATAGCCACTGGAACAAACTATCAAGGGAAGTGGAGGATTGTCCATCTCTTGAAGTCTTCACATCAACACTGGATGCCTTTCTGGAACTAATGTTTTAGTCAAACCCAAGTTATTGAGCTCAGTAGAGGGGTGTTTGAGTGAAATTTATGGGTCTGTCATATACAGGTGGTCAGAATAGATGACCTAACAGTGCTTCTGGGCTTAGAACGCTAGGAATATTTTAAAAGTTACATTAGTATTAAAGAAACTTGAAAAATACCATCTAGGAAATTCCATCCATCCTTCCTACCTAAAAGGAAGCTCTCTAAGCTTTGGGACAATACGACTGGAAATCAGTGGGTAAGTTCTCAGTCACTCAACCCATTTTGTTCCAGAGCCACAAAGTCCATTTCTTTTTCTGCCTGGTCTCCAGTTCAGATAGCGTTGATGAGTTAAGTACACATGGCTTTGAAGTCCACTTTTCACGCTGAGGCTGGCAGACAAAGAACAGCCTGATTCTTTGGAGGTAGGGTAATTTAGTGAATCCCTATTGCTTCCCAGAGCACTGTGATCATGACATGGCATGGTTTAAGAGGTATAGCCAGCCCCCATTTTCTGGCCAGGCCCCTGATTCTGAAGGATGGGCCCAGCCTTAGGCAGCTTCCAGCCTAAGACGCTCCAGTTGCTAGATAGTAAGTGGAGCTCTGTGAGGAGGAGGGAGGGGGAGAGGCAGCGAGATGAGACCTACTCATCACAGCACCCAGCAGCAGCGTGAACTTCGCTGCCACGGCTGTGGGGCCAGTCTACAGCTGTGGCAGAAGTTTGCACCACTGCCAGGCGCTGCATTGGGCAGGCCTAATCTCCAAGTGGGTGAGCCCCAGCCCACCTAGGACCACCTGTGGTGATGTCCCTGCACGGTTTACCACCAAAAGCCAGTGAAACTGTGATGATGCTCTACTTCATATAATGTTTCTGGATGAGCCTACCCAAACTTGCATTTGTCTGATCTCTGCCCACTTAATGCTTTTGGCATATCCTCAGAGTGCTCATGTAGGCCATGGGCTCAGTCGTCAGGCCGGCTGCATGCCTGTGCAAGGCCTAAGGGGATATACAAAGAGACCCCTTCTTCGACTATTCAGGATATCCACATTCCAACTGCTTGCTATGAGGCTGCTACTCTCTCTTCTGCACTGTTGCGGGGAGGGCACATGGTCAGAGCTTTTACTGGCCCCATCACAGTGTGGCATGAAGTGCAGCTGAGCCATCACAGAGCTACACCCAAAAAAGGGCTGGTGCATCCTACTTCCCAGATCCATGACTTCCCTCTGGGTCACACAGGTACCTGGGACCTCTTCTTCAGGGTGGACTGCAAGGTATTAAACCAGCCTTGGGTTGGGTCCTTATCATCTGAGTTACGGTGATTGCTCTTCCACAGGGGAAGCCAGTATATTATCCCAGGGAATTAGACTTGGCAAAATATGGCTGATTAGTGCAGCTATATCTCAGCTAGTGAAGATGCAAAACCTGAGTGCTGTTCAGTGGAGTCTTTCAAAAGAGATCTTATGAACGTGTAAGTGTAGAAGGCCCAAATCTTCCTTTGTCATTCAGGGATCTTCACAGTATGTGATCTACTTTGCTTTTGAGATGAAGGCAGAATTTTGTTCCAAGTCCAGTGGTAGCCCCGGTAAGCTGTTCCACTTCTCTGGAGACACGAGGATGGAACTGAGCACGCAATGGTTAGCTGTGCTGGGAGGTTCTAAAATTGTGTGCACCATAGCTTGAGAAAAAAAAACAGCTTTTACTGAACTCTGAGCTGAATAAAATCATGGTCCATTTCAAACTGGAATGTACAATTAAAGCAGGCCTGGCCCTTCTCTCTGGCTACGCTCCTTCTCCTTTCCCTGCTCTCCCAGCAGCACACCAGCTGGAGAATTTCTGGTGTGTCTCGTTTTTTTAAAAAAACAGTGTCACCATAGTAACTGTGTTACCATGAAGAGCTGCTGTTCACAGGAGCAACTAAGAACAGCACAAGACTCAAACTTTCCATTGAAACCCATTCAGCTTTCCCATGGGTCCTGGGTATTTTTAATGGGTTGGTGATCCATATTTTGGACAAATTGAGAGCGCTGAGTGCACAGAAAATTCAGCACCATTTTGGGGTGGAGAACTCATTAGGCTGTTAGCCTGCAAAACCCATTTTTGGTACATAGCAGGGAACATACAGCTGTTACACTGGTGAATGGAAGCTACATCTTAAGGCAAGTAAGGTTCAGAACTGGGTGCAGGTCTTTCCAGTGAGCATAAGAACAGCCGTACTGGGTCAGATCAAAGGTTCATCTTGTCCAGTGTCCTGTCTTCCGACAGTGGCCAATGCCAGGTGCTTCAGAGGGAATGAAGAGAGCAAGTAATCATCAAGTAATCTATCCTCTGTTGCCCATTTCCAGCTTCTTGTAAACAGAGATTAGAGAGGCTTCAGAGCATGCTTTTGCATTCCTGACCATCCTGGCTAATAGCTACTGATGGACCTATCCTCCATGAACTTATCTAGTTCTTTTTAAAATCCTGTTATAGTCCTGGCTTTCACAACATCCTCTGGCAAGGAGTTCCATAGGTTGACTATGTGTTGTGTAAAGAAATGCTTCCTTTTGTTCATTTAAAACCAGCTGCCTATTAATTTCATTTGGTGACCCCTAGTTCTTGTGTTGAGAATGAATAAATATCACTTCTTTATTTACTTTCTCCATACTAGTCATGATTTTATAGACCTCTATCATATCCCCACCTTAGTCATCAGTTTTTCCAACCTGAAAAATAGGGTGTGAAAGCTGTTCTATTAGCATATCATTTTGTTGTTCTTTTTGCAGTGCGCATTACTCTGCATTTATCAACATTGAATTTCATCTGCCAGTTTGTTGCCTCATCACCCAGTTTTGGTGTGTACCCAGTCAATACAGGGATCGTTGAAATCCTTCATTATTATTATTATTATTATCATTATTGAATTTTTTATTTTTATAGCATGTCTAATCTGCCTGCCCATTTCAAAGTCACTACCACCACCCTGGCCCGGAAGTCAGTAGTATATCTCCACTGCTATATTCTTATTATTCAAGCATGGAATTATTATCCATAGAGATTCTATGGCACAGTTTAGTTAATATAAGATTTTTACTTCGTTTGATGCTATGCTTTCTTTCACATATAGTGCCAACGCCCCCCTCCCCCCCAGTACAACCTAGTCTATCCTTCCATTCCATCAAGCTACTACAATGCTCATTATAGCAATAATCTCATTAAATATGAGGCACTCAAGTTCACCCATCTTAGAATTTAGACTTGTAGCATTTGTATACATCGGGGTGGCCAGTCTGTGGCTTGTGAGCTGTATGCTGCTCTTTTACAGTTCACATGTGGCTCATGGAGCCCCCATGCTCTCCCCTTTCTCTGCTCACCAGACTGGGGTGGGGAGCTTGGAGCATCTGCCCCATGGCAGTGTGGTGGGGCAAGCGGATTCTACCCATTATGGAAGGGGACCTCAAATGGTCAATAAGTTTGGCATCCCCTGGTATATAAGCAATTTTTAAAATTGTCACTTTTTAGCTGTCTGCCATTATATGATGTGATTGGGGCTCTTTTGGATTTGACTGTTTCTCATCAGATCCTACCCATATTTAATCCTCTTCCATCCTCTTCTCCTTACTAGTATATAGAGAATCTCCATTAATAGATCCTTCCCCAAGGAATGTCTCTGTCCAAACTACGTACTTCTCTGCAGCTGTTTGCTTTCCCCCAGCTCTTACTTTAAAAACTATCCTATGAACTTTTTAATTTTACATGCCAGCAACCTGGTTCCATTTTGGTCTATATGGTGCCTATCCTTCCTGTATAGACTCCCCATTTCCCAAAAAGTTCCTAAATTTCTCCTCCCTACACCATTATCTCATCCACATATTGGTCTTCAATCTTTTACCTAGAAGCCTAAATTTGACCCCCAGGACCTCTCTTGTATCCTTTTTTATGTCATTGGTATCTACATGTCCCAAGACCAACAGCTCCTTCCCAGCATTACACATAAGTCTGTGTGGATGTCTCGAGGGATCTGCAACCTTCACACCTGGCAGGCAAGTCACTGAAGTTCTCCAGGTCATCACAAACCCAGCTATGTTTCTAAAGATTGAATCCCCCATTACTATTACCCATTATTCTAACAACTAGAGTTCCTCCTTCCTTCTCTCCTCCTTTCCCTCCACCCCCGCTGCCCCAGAGGTATCCTTGTGTGACAGGATACAATGACATCATTTGGAAGGAGGGTCCCAACTATGTTCTACTGCATTCAGAAAGTCTCATCTATGTAGGTCGCTGCTTCCTTTAGCTCCTCCAGTTTAGCCAGCCTAGTCTCTAAAACCAGGGTGGCTGGAGCAGGACTCTAAGTGGAATCGCTACAAAAAAGGGATTGTACCTTCTTATGTGAATGTATAAGACTTACCAAAATGGGGCCCTGACTGAAGCCTCTGGCCACAAGTGTAAGCAAAATAATCAGTAGCAATAACTAATAACTGAAGTCAATAGACTGGAATAGTACTACAATCTATATGTCATCTTTCATTCTGAACTTTACAAAACTTTAAAAAAAGATGTAATAATTACAAATCAAGATAGCTTATTTCATGGGACCGCAGCACTGCCGATCCCATACTTAATTTCTTTACCAGTCAGAATTCTTTCAGACAA
This sequence comes from Pelusios castaneus, assembly GCA_007922175.1. Classification (NCBI taxonomy): domain Eukaryota; kingdom Metazoa; phylum Chordata; order Testudines; family Pelomedusidae; genus Pelusios; species Pelusios castaneus. Next base: position 11,510,201 of record ML685777.1, read on the forward strand.
TTGTGCTCTTTGCACGCTTGAGGGCAACATGATAGATTGCTGGGAAAGTTATTTTATCATCTCCTTCCAAAGTAAATAAGCAATTCACATAGCACTAGACTTCTATTATCTTATGTTGCTCAAGTAATGATCAGAAAACTTAATTCAAAATAAGATGTTGAGTCAAAAAAAAAAAAAAGATTTCGAAATGCAGTTTACATGTACCTGCATAAGTTAAGGAGTTTCTTATATAGCAGTTTTATAAGGCAGGTTGCTGTCCCTTATGGAAAAGATTCAGGCCAAGATTTTCAAGAGTGACTAGTAACTTTGGGTGCCTTCAGATATTTAAAGTCACATGATTTTCATAAAGTGCTGAGTATCCACTCTCTGAAAAAATCAGGGGTCTTTTAAGTGTCTCAGTGGTCAGCCCTAAATGGAAGCATCTAAAATTATTAGTCACTTTTGAAAATCTTGGCCTTATGCAGTTTAATAGAGACACAGCTGTTGTGGACAATAGATAAATTAACAGATCTAAGAGACAATTAATTAAAAATTGTGGGCCACATCCTCAATTGGTGTAAATCAGCAAAGCTCCACACTGAAACAATTAGATCTTTGCTGATGTAAGCCACCGGAAGATTTGAACTTAGGGGTTTCAATAGAGGAAAGATGTACTTTCAATTGGTTCTTGCAATAGCTTATGTAATTCTATTATAGGAAACTGAGTCTAGTTTATTCTACATATTGTTTCAAATATTTTATAAAAAGTCTATCCTTTTCTATTGTATTCTATTGGACTTTTCTAGCATGGGAAAATACTCTTAAGCTATCCCTTTTGTGCATGGTAAGTGAAGGACCTGTTACCTTTCCTGTGTACTTCCGACACTCATTGACTTCAGTGAACATTTGAAGTGCATGTCAGCAGAATGCAGTGTTAGGTCCTCAATGGACTTACATTATGGCAATAGCCATAATTCTGGCCCTCCAGGAAGGGTTCACCCAGAAGGATGTTGGATAAGGAAGCCTGACAGAGACAGAGGAGGAAGCAGCCCAGGGGAAGAGCAGCAAGTTTTTGGATAGAACAGACCTGAGCTACTGATTGTAAGACCCCTTGGCTGGTACCCAGAATAGTGGGTGAGCTCATATTACCCTACTAGCCACTGGGTAGGTGGCACAGGCTGGGTGGTAGAATGGAAGACTGCCTGAGACAGATTGTACCAGAAGTCATATTTTGGTACCCTGGAAGGGGGAAATTATAGTGATTTGGCTGGAGGGTCAAGTCATGAAGAGGGAGCTATATTCTACAAAGAGAAGCACTGCAAATCCTGGAGTGAGAAGAGATGAAATATGAATGAGGGTCAGAAGGGGGCATCAGACCTGATGGAGCTATTCCTAGAAGGAGGGGCCCTAGGGATGAGTAGAGAACCCGGGACAAGGTGCTAATTTTAGAGAGGAAAATTCAGAATGATTTCTACATTTGTGCTTACAATCCATGCAGCTGCTGCTAATTTAGCTCAAACAGAGTGAGTGGAAAGTCATTGAATAAATATCTGAAAATAAATCTTGACAAGTATGTAAGGGCTGAAAAGTAGCTGTGTCTTCCTTTCTGAAGGAAAACAGAAGAGTATCACCTCTTCAAAGAAATAAAGAAAGAAAACTTTCTAAGAGGCATTAAAGAAGTCTTCTTACAAACAGATGACATGCTATAATTAGTTACAGTAGAGAAATGTTAGATTTTACTCATTTAAAGGATGTTTTGCTGTGGAAATTTATATTTAAAAAAAGATTGGTTTGGTAAACATTTGTAAAATGAAAGGCTCCTTAAAACTGCCCAGTGCTCCAAGCTCATGAGAAAGGCAAAGAGGACAGATGCTGCTTAGATAATAGATGAGGTTGAAAATATAGTACACCATGTATTGCACAGATATAAATTAGCATGGCCCAGGAGAGTAAATCAGAATAGCACCACTGACACCAGCTGAGAACTTAGTGTCTGTGTATTAAGACTCTCATTAAGTACAGTCTTACAACTCCATTAGTGCCCTCTCCTACAAGCCCTGCTCTTGCAGGATGTCCCAGTGAACTCATTTAACAATGGACCAGGTCCCTTGCATATGGATTGCATATAAAGATCACAAAACCAGTCTGCTAGAGCCTGATACAGCTCCCCTTGAAGATTTCTATTGTTTGACCAAGCCCTGGGTTGAGTGGATGTGATACAATAGGAAAACAATGGCAAATATTTAAAAGAACAAGTTATGAAAGAGGTAGATGTTTAATCTGTTAAAATACAAAGATGCAAGAAACCAGGCGCATACAGGGCTTTTCTATTGTTAACCAATTTTACACTTATTTTAAAAGGATAGTGGTTCCACCATCATGCTATGTAAATAATTATTTTATTTAATCTTAATAGGAGATGGACTGCCAAATTTATCTCTGGATTTCTCTGCCTTTTGTGGAATAGCATCTGACTTGGAACATCATTTTCCCCAACGTGCTTGTATTCTCCAGTGGTGAGAATTTCATAGGTTCATAGACTATGTCTACACTTGCAAGTTAGCTCGAATTAAGGAAGCTTAATTCGAACTAACTTAAGCCTTGGCCAACTAGGCTTTCATTAGTTTGAATTAAGGGCTTCCTCAATTCGAACTAATAAATTTGATTGCTTAGTTCGAACTAACCTTTAATTTGAAATAGTTAGTTTGAATTAAGTCAATGTGGCCATATTAGTTCAAACTAATCAGCAGATTGACCTTCATGCAACTGACTAATTCGAACTAAGCAAGTGCCCTACATGGTCATGGCTAGTTCGAAATAGCATTCTAGTGGGGCCATGGTAGCTCGAATTAGTTCGTTCGAATTAAATCAGACTGTTTTGTCTCCGATGACCTGAGAAACTTTGGGGAAACATTTGTGAACAGGATGTTTTCACGAGCTTGCTTCTCCTCTCTCATACCATCCAAGTGAGAGACTTTGCCTCAGTTAGTATCTTTTAATTATTTAATGTAGAAAATCCACCTTAGCCATAATGAGCACCAGGCCCCAAACTCTGCATTAATGACTGTAAATGGTTACTTTAATAGTAATAATACCTGGCATTTTTTGTCTCCTAAGTGCCTTAGTAACTTGTAAATAGTTAAGCTTCACATCTCCCTTTTGAGGTGGTGGTGTTACTGCATCTCAATCGGGGAAACTGAGACAAAGAGAGGTAAAGTGACTTGACCAAATTGGAGTCCAGTGAATAGGGCACTGGATTAGACGTTGGAGACTTGACTTGTATCATTGGCTCTGCTACTGACCTCCTGTGACTTTGGGCGAGTCACTTAATCCATCCTTGGGCTTGCGTCTCCCCATCTATAAAATGAGGCTATTTACCCTCCTTTGTAAAATGCTTTGATATTTACACATGGAAAACACGGTATAAGAGCCTTCCAGGCTCTGTCTGTCCTATAGATATGCTGACATTGTAAAAACAAAATAAACCAACCCAAACCAAGCAACAAGAATCAAGGACCCCAACCCAGTGGCAGAGAGTCTCAAGGCCTGGTTCTGCAGACTGGGACTATAGTGTTCTAACAGCCATAGAGATGCTCTGGCTCAGGCAAGCGGAGTGAACTTCGAAGTCTAAGCTCCAGCCTTAGCTGGAACGTCAAGACAGCGACTTTTAGTGCTGTAGCCTGAGCCTGTAGATGTGGGCTCTGAGATTAACGGCTGCGGGGTTGGTCGATTGTTTTTTGCAGCATAGATACACCCTATGTTTCTACAGCAGCACCCAGCACAATGGAAACTCAATACTGATCAGGGCCTTGAAGCATTCCCAAGATGGACATTTTACTACTAATAAAGCCTTCATATTTCATGGCAGAGTTGGATTGGAAGCGAGCAATTCCGGGTGCTCAGTCCCTCTCAGGGGACATTACACCTTTCCTCACCTGTGAAGAAATGATCTGAGCTTTTACCTCACATTGTTTTGCATTAAACAAGTGAAAGTTATAATACTACGTCCAGAAAAATCACATCACTCCAGCTCCTGTTGCTCATTTTGCTGCATTGGTGGGAGAGCCGTAAGTGCCTGCTCGCTAATGCGCAATATAAACTTATGTTCGGTTTATAAAAAGTATCACAGTACAGGGCAACTGCCTCTGTATTTCCCCTCACTGGTTCAGCAAGGAGAGCCACTCTGGTCCCTCAGGCTTCCAGCTCCCAGCTATTGCCTGTCTGGGGTGAAGACCCATGTCTCTCTCCCGTCCGACCACGATAGATGAGGCTGTACAGCCCCTGCTTTCACTGGATTGTTTCCCAGCACAGGCAATCTGCCTAAACAGACCTGCTTGCTTTCTCTTCATAGACTGATAACAGAGTAATTGCTATAGATCTAAGTTACTACTCAGTTCTTTCTAAACAACCCTACTTGACTCTTAAGCTGAAAAGCCTCACAGAGAAAACCTATAAAAACCCACAAAATAAACTGCATGCAGGCTAACATAAGCTTACCAGGGCTCACCCTAACATGGATTTTGACAGGCCCAGGATGCCTTCCAACCCTCCCCTAAGAACAGGAACCCTCTGTGGCCCAGGATCCTGTCTGGTTGCTGAATCAGGAGAAAGGCCATGAGTCAACTCAAGCGATGATCCCAAAGTCTTTTCTTTGTCTGTTGGGCTCTGGAGAATCCAGTCTGAACCAGTGTATGTCTCTCTTTCCAAGGCTAACAAGCAGATGATGGAGGATATTCATAAGCATTCCCCCTCCCCACCTGAGAGGAGAGAGACAATAACGCCTACACAATTGCATTTTTAACATCATGCGCTCCAAAGTTATTGACCCTAATTCAGTAGAGTTTATCTTAGTTCCATAAGGTTTGTTCAGGATATTGTCAGTCTGTCACATGGGTGCTGGAGGATATATGGGACAGGGCTGTTAGATGCCTGCCCTTGCTCTGAAACTAAGGAGGGGGCCCTGCTCTTGCCCGGTTTTGTGGTTATTCTTACAACGATTGTTCTAAATGTCCAATGCTGGCCAGTTCCCTTGGAATTTGCTTTCCAAAAAGATCCACAACAACTGAAAAGAATGAAATGAGTAGAGATGATCCACACCGGTCTGTAACACAACCCCTGGGGTTTAAGAGATTGAAAGTGGGCGGCGGGGAAGGGGGAGCTCATTCTCAGAGCCAACCAGCTGCTGTGATCACCCAAGGACTCTTCTCTGTTGCCCACAGACACTTGGGCTATGTCTACACTTACTAAACTTAGTTCGAATTAGTTAGTTCAAACTAACTAATTCGAACTAATTTTAGTTAGTTCGAATTAACTTAATTCGAACTAGAAAAAATTAGTTCAAACCAAGCAAGTGCCATTCATGGCACTTGCTTAGTTCGAATTAGTGATCTCCATTGATTTCAATGGGCTGATTAGTTCGAACTAAGAAATTAGTTCGAACTAACATGGCCACATTGGTTAATTCGAACTTTCTAATACCCTATTTGAAGTTATTAGTTCGAATTAAGGAAGCCCTTAATTCAAACTAATGAAAGCCTAGTGTAGCCATGGCTTTAGTTAGTTTGAATTAAGCTTCCTTAATTTGAACTTAATTGCCAGTGTAGACATAGCCTTGGTGACCTACACAGGCTTCTTTTCAAATGGCTGGCGATTGGCTGAGAGGCTTCACTTTGGCAGGTTCCTCCTGTACAAACCCAGTCCCAAAGCTTCTGCATCAAAGTGTTACTATTGCCCAGGCTATTTCATTCTGCAAAATGGAGAAATAATGGAGCAGGCAGTGAACCCAGCCTCACCACCCTGGTTGGAAATTTAAAATCTGTTTGAATTAGTAGTCTATTAGTTCTACTACCAGCTGCTCTCGGCTGCCACAGTATCACACAAGGAGAGGAGTCAGGATCCAAACTATCTAGGGCTTGGATTATACTATTATAGCTTTAGTTCAACTCGTTAGCATAGCAAGAGGCATTATAGAGTAAAAGGCCTGATTCTCTCTTCCAGTGCTGTCAGAGACAAAACTCCCATTGTTTCAGCAGAGGCAGGATCAGAGACAAAATCCAGATGGTTAGCAGAAAATTTAGCACGTGTCACTTTTGAAAAGTTAACTTTTCTCAATGTGTTTATCTGCCTCTCTATATAAACACATTCCTCTAAATAAATGTGACAGGATAATGACTCAAAAGATAGTGAAGCACAACTGTTTCTCTCAAAAATGAACAATTCTAATGAGAGAATCTAGTCCAAATCAGGGACGTGGTCAGGAATGCCTTCAGATAGACACAATGTTTGGGTCTCCAATAGCAAAGGGCAGAAAAATAGCCCTAACATTAACATCTGTTTATTTCTTTTTCTTTCTCATAGAGAGATAATGAACGAACTATGCCATGTTGTTCCCTCATCTGTTCTTCAATTATGAAGACTCAAGGAGGAAAGCCAAAATTCCTGGAAGAGACTTCAAAAAGCAATGAAAGACAAGACTCAACTATCTCCAGACACTGTGGCTATGTCTATACTAGAAAAAGTTAAGTCGACTTTGTTAAGTTGATTTAAAGTCGACCTTATTCAGTCGACTTAACAAAGTGGCTCCTTTTAAGTTGACTTAACATTGGACATAGGTGTCCACACTGGCATTAAGTCGACTTAAGGGCTACTCTCCATCCACACCGTCCTTAAGTCGACTTAAGAAGTTGACTTAAGTCTTAAGTCAACCAAAGGAGTGGTAGTTATTAAGTGACTTGAGCTTTCATTAAGTCGAAATAAGGAATTTCTTAAGTTGACTTAATGAAAGCCCAGTGTGGACATGGAGTAATTTAGGTCGACTTAATGGTCCTTAAGTCAACCTAAATTGCTAGTGTAGACATACCCTGTGACTTTACAGAAAAACAAACAGAGTCCCGTGGCACTTTTAAAGACTAACAGATATATTTATCACATGAGCTTTCGTGGGAGAAAATCCCACTTCGTCAGATGCTTTAAAGTGACTTAATAAATTCCCCTAGACACAAGGCCAGATCCTCAACTGGTGTAAGTTGGTACAACTTCATTGATTCAGTAGAACTATGCCAATATCAGGATAACATCACTGGGAAAGTTTCTGTGAGCCTCCTGATATTCAATGTTTTTCTTAAAGTTCCAGCTCCTGGAGTCAGGTGACTATGTAAGAATCTCAGCTTTCATTTAAAAAAAAAGTTTCTAGCTCTGATAGCTTCAGAGAAAAGTTATAAAATGTGACCCAAATGACTGAAGACTCAAACCCAGCAGGCAATGAAATAAAACCTACATTGGCCCAGTCTTAAATTCTGACACAGGGAGAAACATAACCCTAAAATCATACAAGTCTTTTCCTCCTCCTCCATCTCCGAGTTGTGGACGCTGCATCGTCAAGATCTCCCGTGGCGCTCAGATTATAGGGAGAGGGACCCTGCTACCATATCCCAGCGAGGTGTGAGCATGCTACGTCATGGCCCAAATGAGGCATGATCATCCCATCTGAAAATTGGACTGTAAGTGTCTTGTACAGCATTGCAGAGGAAGGCTGTGGAAGATCTAGGACTACAATCTAGAACATCCAAGTCTTACTTGAGTGCCATCCTTCCTTTCCCTGCATCACCCCCTTTAGTGTGGGAAAATGTAACCTATACTATACTGCATGGTATCAAAGTATGCATACATTCACTGGCTCAGGTGAGCTCAACAACCTGCGTTTCATTAATCACCCAAACATCAAACCAGCAAACCAAACATAATATGAAATATCTGAACTGATCTTGTGACTTACCCTTCACTGCATTTACTTAATCACTTCCATACTATAAACTTTCCTTTTCCATTTCAAATGTCTGATGAAGTGGGATTCTACCCACGGAAGCTCATCCGATAAATAAATGGGTTAATCTTTAAAAGGGCCACAGGACTCCTTGTTTGTTTTGCTGAACTAGACTAACACCGCTACCTCTCTGGAAATTAATCATCAATAAACTCAGAGAAATAAAAGGAAGCCACTGAAAGTGCCCAATAAGGCACTGGACTATTGCCTGGCTATGTGGTGGGAGGGCTCTTTCAGCAGAGTCAACCCGCTGGCCGAGATAAAGGCCCAATTAATGTTGTGGCAAATCAAATACTGCATGTGCTCAATAGCAATTTATGAATCACTGTGGCTTCCTGTGAAGGTTGAAGCTGCTCAATTCCCTGAAAGGATTAATCCGTTAAAAAGATAGAGGGCCAGAACTTGAGCTGGTGTAAGATGGCGTAGTTTCATTGACTTCAACACAGCTCTGCTGATTTACACCACCTGGTGATCAGGTTCATGTAATTTGGAAGTGATGGGGGACAATGCATGTTTAACACATTTGAGATAGACAAGCCAAGCCAGTGATGTTTGTAACTTAATTAAAAGCAGGATGCAGCCTTAAAGAAAGAACATAGATAAAGTTCCATCCTGGGAATGAGAAAGCGCAAATGTACAGTGAATGATTCATTCTGGCAGTCTGCATGTGAAATGAGATCCAAGCTGGCAGTTGCTCTGCAATGGGGAGGCAGACGATGCTAAATTTAAAGGGGCAATACACAGAATGACATATTCGTTTCACAGATATGTACTGCAGTGGCATTATCTTTGCTCACTTTATGAACTACTGTGAATGTGTTAGAGTCTTCACAAGGTACCCTCTGTGCGTAATTAATGGACAGCATTGTGTGACGGTCAGGAAAGCTTTTGTAAAGATCAGGGAGCTATTCTTGAGATGATGAATAAGATGCTGGCATTCACTAGCAACGATAAAAGTGTGCTGGGGTTGAATCTAGGAGTATCGCAAGCCAATATCCACAGTTTGTCACATTCTTGGGCAAGAAATAGAACTTCAGAGCACCAGCCAATCATTCTCTGCCGCTCCATTAATCTGGAATCTAGAGGCGTGATCAAGGTTTGGAAAAGATGGGGAAAGCGAGGAATTGGAGCGGTTCCTGATTTTCTGTGGACCCCCCTACAAACAAAATGTATGGCTAGGAAAGATAGCCAATATTTGCTATTGGGGCTAAAGCATTCTGACATGGGTAAGTTAAACATTTCCTGCTCTCATGAATGAAGAGCAGGCCTCTAACTCTCGTTAGAAACCATCGTTGGTTAAGGCTTATCAGCAGCGTGGGTTAATTTATATTTAAATAATAGCAAATGAAGTTTATTAGGTTGAGACCTGCTCTGACTCCGAGGCCCTTCGTCTAACAGTTTCCAGCTGGAAATGGCTGGGAATTCTAGGCTTTCAGCTTTACATTCGCCTTTCCCTCATAGTCTGAGAAGGCCAAAATTTGTTGAACACTAGTGAAGATAGACCACACAAGCTGGCATAAATCTGGACAGGAGAATTCCCCAATTTCAGAGATTGCAACAGCTACATGAATGTCTGCTTTGGTCTGGTAAAGCTGCGATTGGCATCTCAGTTTATTTTGGATAACCACTTTTAAAGTGCATTAATTAGTCTGGAATAAATGCCACTTTTGTTCCCCAGAAGAATGGCCACACGGAGCTATTCTGGAGTAACAGGTGTCCTGGCCAATTTCCGTGTGTAGACGACTCCTCCCACCCAAAACCTGGCCAAATTGGGGCTATTGTTTATAAAATGCTTTGTGATAATTCTACATGAAAGGTGCAGTGTAAATAGTTCCTACCCACTGTTGCGGGACACACCACTGTGTATGACACCCCTGTGTTACTAGAAGCAGCAAATATGTCCAAACATTACACTCACAGCAGGGACAGAACAGCAGAGCAGAAAGCAAGAGCCTTGATTTTAATGGCTGAAAGCATCTGTTGATGCATAAGTCCATTTTCAGAGCAATCACAGGGAATTAAGTAAGCAATCCTATTAAAAATAAATTTGAAGTAAACCTTTGATTCTTCACTTAGTGCAGTGAAAATTCACTCAGTGATACATGCATCCAATATCATCGTAAAGGCAAATTATTATTGATTTGTAGGCAACACAGACTGTGGCAGACCAAGATGGTGACATTTTATATTTTTCATAGGGCTGTAATCACTGTTAAAGCAGGCGTAATGTAGTTAAGAATTCAGAAGCCATAGCTATAAATTCAATCAGCTGATTTTAAAAATGGCTCTGTAACTTGTCAGTAACATGTAATTAAAGACTCTCTTAGCTGTTAGTTGAACAGTTTTTCTAGTAGCAGAGAAAATGGTAACCATTTTGCTTATAAAAGAAGGTCTAAAAGAGGATGCTCAATAATGGTGAGATTGGAGGTAATCCTTAAGGCCTGATTCTGTTGTCTCACTAAAGTTGGAAGGAGCTAGTGGTGCTCAGCGCCTTACAAAATCAACCCCATAATTTACCAACGTCCCTCTAAAACACTGATTCTCAGGCTATGTCTATACTGATGGCAGATTCGCCGTCATAAGTGCGCTCTTCCATGTTCGATTGAGCAGTCTGTTAAGATGCACTCAATCGAACATGGAACCGAAGCTGTAACTCCAGTCCTGTAAGTGGAGTAGCGCTACACTGACTGGACACCATTTCCGGTCAGCTTAGCGCAGTGCGTATGGGGTAGTTAGGAAGTCGTTGGGAGATACAGTAGGGATTTTACGTACCCTGCGTATCTCCCGACAACTGCTGCCGAAAAGCATGGCAAGCGTAGACTAGGGCTCAATCTGTTTACCGAATATGCAGCTCTCTCTGTGTATTACGTGGGCCATATCCACATAATGTGTGTAGATGTATCTCCTGATAGGCCCTGCAAATGTCACCTGGGCCACAACTGTGTGCTGACTGAGCCATGGGTTGAGAACCACTGATCTAAAAACTCTCCTTTGGAAAGCATGAATGAAACTGGAGCAACATGATATCTGACAAGTGAATACTTAACAAGAGAGTATTCACAAAGTGTTACCATTGCTTTATGGCATTAATATGGCACCTGCAGCTGGTTACAGAGAATCACTGATTGGTCTTGAAAATTTGATCTCACATTTAGAGCACTCATGGAGTTGGCAGACACCAGCAAACATGTTGCTTGAATGCCTCAGTGACCAAATAGCTTCTGTAGAGTGCAAGTTACTACTGCCAAATCAGCCTGGCTCTCTATGTTGAATCTGTTCCTTCCAATTCTGTATTATTATTATTATTTTTTTGTTGATATAATACAATCAATTTAAAACACCAGCCCCTTTGTGGATTTGGTCAGGGATGGCCAGGGTTTTCGGTGGAAAGGAGGCATGTGTCTCATACTATAAATGCAAGAGACCTGTGGATCTGGGGATCTGTCCTTTCTTGGAGGACAGGGGTTGCATCGTTGCAGATCATTAATTAGGTGCTAATGGCAAAATCTGCTATCAGTCCTAGACTGTCCAATGACAGCCAACTGTTTGCTGTTTTAAAATCTTTTTACCCTAAGCAATTACTTCCTATGGTTAAAACAAACAGTGTTTTAGTTTAGGCGTTGTCTGATCAATATATCACAAGGTCCTGAAGGGTAGACCTGCCACTGTAAGAACTCAATCAGATCTGCTGGGTAAGCATGCACAGGGAACATAGCTCAGGGCCTGGTTTAAAAGAGTGGGAGAATTGTGGAATTCTCTCCTCTGGGATAAGAGGCCTGATGCTTCGGGGGATGCATGGGGAGGGATCAGGTAAGGGACACAGGTGCAGCTATCCCTTTTTTAAACCTAATTTTTAAAGGTCTTGAGTGACTTCAGCATGTCAGATTTTGCTTCTCAGTACCTTGGAAAACCAGGCCATTGATTTAGGTGTCTAAATATGGAATATGGGGCATACATGCAGACACCCACCTTAATTGTTCTGGGTCTCAGTTTGCTTGGCTGTAAAATGGCGATTTCTCTGAGTGGTGTTCCCCAGATGATGTGCGGATTGGTTGGTTAATGATTTTAAAACAGTTTGAAGACACAAATACTGAGTATTATGATTTTGCATTCAGAAGATAATTGCTTAAAAATGTGCACATGTCTATCAGAAGAGCCTTACCAGGTGCATTTAAATGCTCGTTCCTTACATATTTAAAATATATTTTCATACACTTAACTTATACACATGCTGTAGGTTTTCCCCTAGCAATCCTATAAAGTGTCATTTAATTTAAAGAGATTGATAACTTCTCTTATTTTTATGAATCAAAAGTGGCAAATTATTTAGCATTCTAGCCCAAAGATGATTTGCAGATGAAAACATTAGCGGTCTCCTAATTTTTAAAATGCACATTTTAACCTAATTTAGTTTTTAAGTGATCACATTTTAGGTAATCACAGAGGTAAATGATAAAGCATGATGCAGAATTTCAATATATATTAGCCCAGCTAACGAGACAGACATTTTCTAGGTAAGATGGATAAATCTTTATTTACCAGTATAAGAAAGATAAATAATAATTTAGCCAATTGATTCTTTTCAAAGTAAGAGAGGAAGAGGCAGAATGACTCGTTTCCAACAGGCTCAAATTTATCATCTCCTGCACATCAATTAACATGTTCCTGCCCCATGGAAGGCAAGAGCAGTTTAACACGTTTAACAGTGTATTGAAGTATTCATCTATATGTTCATATTCTCTCTCTCTCTCTCTCTCTCTTTTAGGGAGCCAGCCATATGTTAAACACACACAATATTATGGAGCTGGAGAACAACTACAAATTTTCCTACAACAAGAATTCTTAAGTTACTTTGTTAAAAGGGATATTAGGGGGACGTGACATATTAAACAAGCCCTCCTTAATGAAGTATTCTTGGCAGAATACATATTTTTATAGCCAGCACTTGGATCATGTCAGTTACATTTTAAGTGGCAAAATATTGTAGTGGGGTTAGTCCTATTAGAAGTACCTGGCTATAGAAAAGAGAAGAAACTCAACAGCAGCGGCTAATTTTTAAGAGCCTGAAGGAGAAAAGGAGGGAAGCAACATTTAAATAGCCACTCTCTGGATTATGATAAATACTTCCCTTTAACGCTGAGGTTGTCTTCTGCTAGATTTTGGTCATTGCCTTTGGTTGGAGGTGCAGGCTTCTTCTTTGGTGATCAAATGTGAATCTTTGGGAAACCTTTCCAGGTGTGGCTAAGGACCCAGTAAGTGAAACTGCCTTGTGAAGTATGTCTGCATTTGCTAACTAGCTAAATATATTATGACAAAGTGGGATTTTTGGGTAATATTTTTATGAAGCTTGTGCACGCCTCAGTTTCCCGTGTCCTGTGGGTGAAAAACCACTGTTTGCTCTCAGAGCAGGTGAAGACACATAGGTATGGGTGTCACCTAGCCTTGTTACGTCCCAAATCAGTGCAGCTCTTGGAATACAATGGCAAACACAACTGCCTGAAAAGTGATACCGAGCAAGCAACAACCCAGGAAGATATAGATTTCTCCACCTCTCCTCAAGGGGGCTGAGCAGCATTCCCCCAGCGCAGGAACAAAAAGATGGTGGAACATGGAGGTGGGGGTAAGCGTGGACTATTGGAGGCAGTTTGTGCTGTGTTCCACATGACTAATAAATCCCACCGTTTTAACAATGCGGTGTGACCACTGCAGCTGTTTGGCAAAGTGCATTTATTCCTATGAGTGTAGAAATCTCCATCGGGGCTCCATCTGAACGTGGGCTGCTGGGGGAGCTCCTGGGGTGAAGTAGGAATGCTGACGGCCCAGAGGTACAGTCTGAGGAGCCTTAGCGCACTCCACTGTCAATGTGAGGCCCCTAGGGGGTCTACATTGAAAAGGTTCCTCCTAGAGACTGTTCCAAAGCGGGGACCATAGCCCTGCTCCTATAAATCCGTGACATTTTTCTGCCTCTGATTTCTGCTGATTTAGGTCTCAGTACAGCCAAACAATTAAGCACCTGAATAACGGCACTGAATTCAAGTTAATATTTTGTGGATAGGGCCCGTAGGCTCTGAGCCTGCAAGCCGATCCCATGCAGGGCCTTTATCGCCCCCACCAGTTTTCATTTCATGGTTTTCTTTCTATTATGCATCAGTAAAAACTGCTTTTACTTATGGCAACTGCAATCGGGTCCTGGATGCCGGTAGGGTTCTCGAAGTGCCACTGAGCCTTGGCTACAATCTTGGATTCAGGCAGGGCAGATATAGCAAAACCATTCATTGTTTACAAATGTCATTTCTGTGCTTCTTTCTTTCCTTAGCCTACGAAGACCATATACTGACATGAAAACACAAGCACTTAAAAAAAAATAGTTGAAACATGCTAGGGAAAAAGGAAACCAGAAATGGTTTCCCATCGGTCTTCCTTGACGCAACGCTGACCTCACAAACAGACATACGCCCTTTCTAGTTCAGTAAAAACCATTAAGGTCCAGAGCCAGCTAGCTGTGCTACATGGCTCCTATAAAATCTTCGAGCATTTATTATCAGGCATTAGTCCAGTAGAGACAAAGTAAAAAAAACAAATTGTCCATTCTTAATAGTAAAATCGCTATGCAAGTAAACCCCAGATTGATTTGAATTAAAAATCGGCCTTCAGGTTTAGTATATTATAAATCACAGATCCCACTATAATTATCTGTTTTATTGCACTAGATATTAGCCCCCACACTTTTCTCCTTTTAGTGGCATAAATCCTATTTTTTTCCATTTATTTCCTATAATCTTCCAATTTTCCAGACAAGGCACAGAACGGATGCAGAATACCGGTGTAAATCACTATCCGTTTGTTGCATATTGCTGTTTCTATCCCATTTCTAAAGGGATTTTGTACTTTTTAATAGGCAAATGAAGTGGCTTCATCTAAGGAAGCTCATGCATTCATTGTTTTTGAGACACACCTTTTTAAAAACCTATTACTAGTTTATTTACAAAAATAATGTTTTATGATGTAAATAAAACTTTTGGTTTAACACTTAGATATGTGTTCTTGGAAAGCCTGCAGGCCATTAGTTCCATGAAGTGATGAATAGGTCCTTTCTTGGGAAAGTCTTCTAAATATTTGTCCAGAAAGATATGTTCATGAAATTCAACATCATCTTCAATACCTGCTTCATTGTTAATAGGAAACTCCTACAATTTCCCCTCTTTTGTCCACTGGATCATCTCTTCAAAACCATTCCGAGGTGGCTTTTCTGTGCATTTAGTGGCTGACACACTTCCAGAAGCACTTATAATTTAGGCAAGTTTCATGTTTTTAGACAAATGTACAATACATGAGCTAAGACAGGGGATGCACAGAGTACAGTTAAGAAAGAACACAGGAAGTTAAGTCCCTTCTATTCCGGTTATGAGTAGAATGAGGTGGGAAATGGGTTCCTCATCGCATGACAATTTGTAAGGTTTCAAAAGTGCTTCCTGTTCCATACTGGGACAAACCAAAATCTTTCCAAACCTGGTGCAAAAAACCCCCCAAAAACCAAAAAAACAAAAAGACGAGAGTGAGACTAGCCAATACCCCAATACTTAGGGCACTAATTCAGGTCTCCCACACCCCAGTTCTGAATCAGGCAAAGCAAGAATTTGAATTTGAGTCTACTACATCCCCAGGGAGCGCCCTAACCCCATAGCAATTGTGGGGTGGGTCTCAGATGTGAGACACCTTCCTGACAAAAGTTTAATTGAAATGGATATCTTTCAGTGAAAAGTTTTGTTTTGACACACTGGTGGTTTCCTACAAAAGAAGTTTAATTGAAAATCTCCCCAAGAAGCTCTACCTGTGAGTATTTTTATTTTTAAATGATGTGAGATAAGGAAAACCAAAATATAGATGCTAGTAGGACACAAATGGGATTTGGAACGATATATCTCGTGCCTGCCATAATCCAAATGATCTCAAAACACTTTCAAGTAGTCAGACAAGAGCAGTGCATAGATTAGTGGTCCTCCAGCTTTTCTGGTCACCCGCACATCCCTGTCCTAACGTTCCTCTGGGAACAAGGCCATAGTTGGGATTCATGGTGGCCAAGAGACTGAACCGTGGCTGGGAGCTGTGGGCCAAGGTCAGTGGCCAAGGCAGGGCTATGGCGGCTGAAACTGGAAGTGGGACCATGGCAGCCAGTGGTAGAGCAGGGAACAGCGATTGGGGGCCAAGACCATGGCCAGGGGTGGGGCCACACTGGCCAGTGGCCAAGACTGGGAACGAGGCAGGACCAATTTAGGGAATTGTGGCCAACAGCTACGGCTGGAGGTGGGGTGGGAGCAGAGCTTGACACAGAGTAGGGTGGGGTGGTGCTCCCTCCCTACCCCCGCATGGGGGGTTGGCCTGGGCCCTGCCCCCATAACGTTCTTCTGTACATACCGGGGGTACATGCCAGTTTGAAGAACTCTGGCATAGATTATAGAAGCACACCTTTAGCAGTTTGGAGCAAATTCCAAAGATCAAGCGAGTCAGTTTGCCCAACTGTTGTGTTTTTAAAACACAACCTCCTATAGCTGAAGAGTTCCAGAGAGGTAGCCGTGTTAGTCTAGTTCAGCAAAACAAAACAGGAGTCTGGTGGCACTTTTGAAGACTAACAAATGTATTTATCGCATGAGCTTTCGTGGAAGAAAATGCCACTTTGTCAGAACTTTGAAGAAAAGTGTCTTCAGAGCATCTGATGAGATGGTATCTTCTCCCATGAAAGCTCATGTGATAAATACATTTGTTAGTCTTGAAAAGTGCCACAGGACTCCTTGTTTGTATAGCTGAAGAAACTGCAACATGGGAAAAAGGAGAGTCATATTACTGTGGGAAATGGGGCATGAGGTGCCCTAGACACCCCCACAGCCTCTGAACTGGGGGTCACCCTGCGTAGTACTGAGTTAGCTCCATCCATGCCCTTTATTCTGTGGGGATAAAAGGTACAGCTAGACCACCAGGTGCAATGGCTGTTGGAGCTGGCCCTTGGGACTGTGGAAACAAAGCATTTCCTCTCTGCATGCTGATCCCTGTCCCTAGAGACCCTAAAACTCATAAGCGAGGTGGATCATTTTGAAGACCAAATGGGTGGTTCTGCGGTTCTGCCAGTTGTGGTGCATCTGTAATTACCACCAGGTTTCCATAGCAACTCCATTTGTGGGGCTAGCTCTCTGATGAGAGCCCTTTTAAACTTATTAACTCCACCTACCAGGCCACATCCCCTTCCTCACCCTTTGGGACCCTTTCCTCCACCTGCACTACAAGCAGAAACGTCGCTGCTTTGTCCTGCCCCATCTCACGTTTTGCCATAAAGCCTTCTAATGGGCTTTACTCTGGTGGCAAATTGAACCCACCTCTCACATATTAGGGTGCTAATAAAAAGGCAAATCCTAGTAGGCCTGTTTCAAACTTCTCTGGCTTCCTTTAATAGAAGAAGGAAGCAGTATGTACATCCTATACTTAACCACTCACTGTGGGAAGAGAAACTCTACAGACACCCAGTTCTAAACAACTGTCCAGATTTGCCTTGCTGGCAACAGTGATGGGCAGTTTGGCAGAAACCTGATGGCCTTCTACTTACTAGCCTCTCTGAAACAGCAAAGAAATAAGTGTCTAGGACGTGCTGTTGCTGTCTGACACGCACTGGAGAAAACAAATTCTATGTTTGCACTGCTCCTAATGCCTTAGGCTGTGCCTGTTTTCACCGAATTAAATTTGCTTTCTAGGGGGCTTCCCCCAAAGTAAGTACTTCCACAGAGGCCCTAACGTGCTTTGTGCATTGCAACATTTCTTTACCTTACAGGCTCGTAGCTTGCTAGATATTTACTCTCTTAGCTTCAGATAGCTTAGTCCATTCTTTGTACTGGTTAACTAACTCTTCTTAGGTAAACCAAACAAACATACGACTTGCCCAAGACAAAAACGGCTTTTTTATCAGCTGCTTTGCATTAGGCAAAGTTATAGCATCTCAGCTAAGGGGGCACTTTCCTTAAAGCTTCCTCCCAGATACTCCTCCCCCCCTTAGCAACTTTTCCAAAGTTCAAGCAAGGACTTGTCTGTTTGGCAATACCCTGGAGCACACTTTCCTCAGGGCTAGGGGGACCATACATCCTGTTTTGACCAGGACAGTCCATTTTTTTTAAGCCCTGCCCTGACTTTTTATTTTTTTAAAAGCAAAAATGAGCATTTGCAAATGCCTATTTTGTCAAAAAAAAGTAGGGTGGAGAGAGACATGTGACAGTACCAGCTGTGCAGGGGAGCGGGAGCCAGGGCTCAGGTGGGGGCAGGAATTGCTTGAGTGGTGCCAACCTGCATGGGGAGGGGGATTGAGTCCAGTGAACATGCAGGGAGGGGAGTTTGGATGAGTGGTGTAGGTAGCTCACTGGGGAGGGGGACTTAGGCCAACCTAGTATGGGGGAGAGGATTCAGGCTAGCCCCACAGGGTTTCCTCTCATCCCTCTGGGAAATATGGTCACCCAACTCAGGGGGAAAGAACCTCACATAGTGGGTGAAGAAGCACTTCAGCTCAACCGCCATCTTTCACACAAAGATTTCCTTTGCTCTCAAATGTTTGTCATAAGTTTACATCAGACATGCTTTAACTTGAGAAGACCACAAACCAGAGATTAAACAAGCTTGGCTCAGCCTGTTACAAAGCCTGCCCCCATCTCACCTGCCAGAGTGTCTGAGGCTGCTCAGGATTTCCCTTGTTCTTAGTTGCTGCACTCTGCTTACCAGGAGCCCCTTATTTTCCTCACACAGGTGCTGCACTCTCTCTCTCTCTCTCATTATCTTATTACCCACCATCCGTTACACCTGCATGGGTTGGCCTGCAAGATACCTGAGCAAGGAGTTAACTCATTGAGTGCTTGGCTCTTCACCCATGGCCCTCATCACCAGCTGGGGCTAGACAGCCAGCCACGCCCAGGGTAAGTTTCTGTCCCTTTTTTCAGGGCTCTGCTTATTGTCTTCACGAAGAAAGAAAAGCGCACAAAAAGAAACACAGACAGCAGTCCCGGTAGGGGTTCAGACTGGGGTCTTCTGGTAGCAACTGGGAAGGGTTTTTTCTGATGGAGGGGGCAACAGACCTTGGTGCTGCTTCCCAGAGAATATCCTCTCTTCTGGTTTTCCCCTCCTGTCAAGAGGCTGAGTTCACCTTTATATTGCCCAGGTGAGTGTGTGGCCAACCATGAGGTGCTGATTAGCTTTGTTAGCCCTCGTCCCCTATTCAAGGGGCAGACTGTCCCGTCATATTAGTTCTTTGTGGACAATAAAAGGGCTTAATTCACCCTCCCAGTACACAGCTTGAGTGAACAGCTTAGGGTGCAAGTTGGGAGTCAGGGCATGTCTACATGTACGGCAGCACAGCTGTACCCACGCAGTGTGTCTGGTGAAGACTCAGTGCTGGCACGGGAGGGTTCTTTCATCTGTGTAATAAACCCCCCTCCACGAACGGCAGAAGATAAGTTGGCGGGAAAGCTCTCCTGCTGACCTAGCTCTCTGCATACTATGTCAGTGTAACATGTCACTCAGGAGTGGGGTAGTCACATCGGCAGCACGGGGTTTGCTGATATAAGCTGTACTGTAGACAGGGCCTTTAAATGCGACAGTGTGGACACTCAGGACAGCAATGGGAGGGGTTCTCCTGTGGGTATTATTAAGCCACCTTTCTGAGAGGTGGAAGAATTATTCTATCAGCCTAGCACTGCCTATACCAGGGGTGAGGTCTGCATAGCTTCATCTCTCAGGTGTAGATTGGTCACACCTCTGCAAGGCGAAACTATGCGGATGTAATTTCCTAATGTGGATCAGTCCGTGGTGATCCAGTTGCAACCAGTCATGGACAAGCCACTGGGCTGCAGCCCTGGAATTTCTTCTAGCACGTGGGGAAAGCCTGTATCAAAACAATACAAATCCAAACAGAGTGTGCATGTTGATTTTTACATTTTATTTGAAAGCAGCAGACACACTCAGCCAAAATGCATCTACAGAGGAAAGATAGTTCATTAAATTTGTGGGGAAAAGAGTCGCATATAAAACTACAAAATAGCTATGTGCTGGTGTCGTTTTCAAGCACTTAACCCCACTTAATAAAGGAGCACATAGGGAAGGAATCCCTCACAGAGAGATCATTAAACTCATATACCATATATCCTGCAAGGGGCCTAACAGAGATTATGCTAGCTGGTGCTTGTGCCTAGACAAGAATGTATTGCTTTTTGAACATAATTTCATACCTGTGTTGCACAGATACAGAAGTTCTGACCCAGAGGTATTGTGTGGTTGATATGCAGAATATTAGTGTAAAAGAAGCAGGGACTGAATTGTGAAATTCATGAGTTCTTTTCATGAGTTTGTCCCGTATTCCAGAATGAGGCTTTTGTTGAGTGCTTTCTGTTTCATTTTCTCCACATGTCCTTGCATCCGCTCCCTGAGTTTGCTATTCTGGGATTGAAAATACCAATCCAGATGGCCTTTTGGGTCTCTGCAGAAGATGGTAAAAAGAATGTATATTTATAAACAACAAGGTAAACTGTTACATAATGCACTTAAAACCAAAGTGAGAGCCATTCATGTCAAGTTTCAAAGGGGTAGCTGTGCTAGTTGGTTTTCAGCCAATGACAAGGAGTCACAGGATTCCAGTTATTTGCATTCATAGTCATTCTCTTTTAAGGCCAGGAGGTGACTTTAATAAAGCCTCTATGAGTGAGTGCGGTTTTCTGTACGTACAGTATTGAAAAGGGTAACAAGAACTGCAAAGGGGGCAATCTGCTAAGTGTTGACTGAGGAACTAACGAATTACCTGACAGTAAGTATATTCTCCTAGGAGCAAACTCAAGAGCGTCTTTAGAAAAATAAAAATGGTATAATCCAGTAAAATACACACATACACTAATGCTGAAGAGCCTTGACTGAGAATGCAAGGGACTTCCACGGGCAACACAGGCCTAGGCCTTCACTCTTTGTTAAGACAAGGTTGGTTCCCCTGGCATACAGCCCGAGCAAATTGTAAACTTTTCCTCATTTCTGTTAGGAAGGAAAAGCTAAGCCAGGGTATGGCTGTATTACTGCCTACGGGCTGTTGCAGCAACCACTGTCTTCTGTGTCCCCTCCTCCCACATGGGAACTGTGGCCTGCGGAATTGTTGTTCCTGGATCCACTGGCCATGTTCTACCATTTCTGAGGCCTGTCCTCAGGCCTCCGGGAAGCCATGTCGAGACAGCAACTGTGGGCAACTCAGCACCAGGTGGAGAATCACAATTTTTCATATTTATTCTGGTTATTTTGGCCTTCATACCATGAGCTTCTCCGAACAAGACACAGAGCCTGCACCACTGCACAATACAGTCAGGAGAATAAATTCAAACTCCACATCTTAGCAGCTCTATGGAGAATCACTTACATAGTTTAGCACCAGAAGGGGCATTCGGACCTCCTTTATATTGCAAGCCACTACATTTCACCAGGTACCCTGAGGTTTTGCTGAATGACTTTAGTGAGACCAAAGCATATGAGTCCTCAGAAGGCAAACTACTGGCTGTAACAGTAGAGAACAGGAGATGCCAAGGGGCTAGTAATTCCTGAGGCCCCTGCAATGGCAGGGAATTGATTAGCTGAGATCCACAATTGAGATTGCAGAGGACGGTGAACCCCCCCCCCCCCCCCCAAGATCCTTGCATATCTTACCTGTGGGAAAATTGCTTCCCAACCCCCAACTGATCATCAGTTTTGTTTGACCCTAACCACGTGAGCAAGACAGAGCAGCCTGGCATCTGAGAGAGATTCCCTGTCCCACCCTGAGGGCTGTGACCATATCCCATCTCCTGCTGTGACCAATCTCTGATGCTTTAGAGACCAGGGAAATGAAAACAAACCCCCCCTTCACCCCCTCCAGTCATGCTGGCAAAGAGACCCTAAGAATGTCAAAAGAGATCACTACACTAATAGATGTAATCACTGGTGTACAGCTAATACTCATGGGGGTTTTGTGATCACCTGCAAAGTCATCTTCACAACGCAGCCTCCTCTGGCTAGTGCAGAGGCACCCAAAACTCAATGAACTGAACATTTCTACTGCCAGATTCTGTTCTGTTCAACAGAGGATCTTATGCTGTGCTCATCCCCATAGCATGCAAGTGCCTGCAGTTCCAGTCACGCATTAAACAGCGTGACTAATGCCTCGTCACATGCCTCTTCTCTTATCCACTCCCTGGGGGAGAAGTGTGAGTAGTGAGTTTTTTGTTTTCTCTCTCTCTCTCCCTCACACGCACCCCCCCCCCACCTCCATTTGTTTGTTAGAGAAGAAATGCGCCTAAGTTTGTAATGGTCTTTGATTCCTAGGAGAGTTCATTCCAAAGCGTGGGGCCAGTCTGTGTCTTGATCCAAGATGTGTTTTAAAATAGAGTGGGGTTTTTTTTAGCTTTGTGGAAAATAACAGAATTTTCAAAGAATGAATCTTACAGTCACATCTGCTTACCCAGAAAAAGGAGCAGCTGTGTCCACTGTGTTGCTGGAAGGAAGCTTAAAATCCAGGGCTGTATCACTAGGAGAAAAAGCCAAACAAACGAGGAGTCCTGTGGCACTTTTAAAGACTAACAAATTTATTTATCACATGAGCTTTTGTGGGAGAAAATCCCACTGCGTCAGACGCTTTGAAGATGGGGAACTTACAGAATGGGAGGAAGTTAAATGCAGGGAAATACATGACACAGGATCAGGTCAGGCTGTAAGAGCAAATCAGAATAGGTGTTGGGATTCAAACACTGGGGAACGGCATATAGAGGAAGGTGGGGTCAAATCACCTGTTGTAATGAGAATAAAATCCTAACACAAACTATCCCAAAGCTGCCTATTCTAAAGACAGTGGAAGGAAAAGCTATACACAAAGCAGTACTGAGACCCGTAAGTAAACTCAGGTGCTGATTTACTGTAAATTACTTTTGATCGACACTGGAGCGATTACAGTACTATAATTAGCACTTCATTATAGCCGCCATAATACTTCACAGAATGCTTTATGGATGATGTGCTGCCTACAGGGGGTGGAAACTCCATTTCTTTTCAAATTCATGGGAATGGGGTGGCTTTGAAAAATCACAACCTGCACATTCAAAGCTCTGTATTAGCTGATTTCTGAACAACTTTGGGAGGAAGGCAGGTAAGTGGTGTTTACCCCATTTTACAGATGGCAAAACTGATGCATGGAGAGATGAAGCAACTGTCTCAAAGCCACAGAGTGAGTCAGTGACAGAGCCAGGGCTATAACACAAGATCATTTCATAGCTAACTTTGCACTGATTTCACGAGACCACACTGCCTTTGGCTCAAGCCACCTTGTCTTCAGAATGCCATGCTTGTCATCATATTTTACCACCCTGCCTTCCTCAGCCCCCCTCATGCCCTTCTACACCTCCCTACAAGTGTGCTTTCTCCCGCAGAATTGAGTTGCTATCTAATCCACCTTGAAGCCAGGACAATAGTGTTAGCTGTACTTCTCCCTCATTGCCTAACCAACCCACAAAACCTATGTCTATCCCCAGATGCCTCCCCTTGTCCAGCCTAGCTCCCCCGAATCTCTGTGCTGAGCTGCATTAGCTAGCTGTCTGCCTTGCTGAACGGAAGTCGCTAGCAGAACTTCATAAGTCCTTGCAAAGACCAGGTTATAGTGAGAAGGGGGAATGTGGTCAGAAATGTGACATTTAAAAAGCAGCTTGTGTGTGAGACGCCATGGGAATGACTCTGTGTGGGAAGCTGGGAGTTTACAGTGACTGTGACTCTTTCGAACTCTTAAACAAACATCATCATCCTGAGGGAAATTTCAAAGGACTCATTTCCTCTGCCAACGTTACTAAGTATCTGACAAAAAAACAGCATAGAAAATTCACCTGGGCCAAGGAGAGAGTGTGCATTTTATTTTGGAGACTAAATTCAAATCTTAAAATGTGAAACAGAGGGACTCCAGTCCTGCCCAAAGTGCATGCAAGGTCATTGCCAAAGTCCTGAATGAGGACACTGCGAGGGGACTTCGTCAATGACCTTGTATATAAATCTGAACAAGAGGTGTACTCTCAAATTCCTTGCTAAGCATCTGCCCTTTATTTAAATAAATATATATTTACCTTCCGTCTTTCAGAGGTTTACTTTTGGCTTCTTCCCCTGAAACCTGTACAGATTCCAGCTGTGGAAATTCGGCTTTCAGCATATCTGGAGTAAGTACCACTTTTAATTCTGCTTCGTCTGTCTCACTGAAAATGAATATGTTAAACACTTCATTTTCTACTTATTTTTTTGCCTGGGAAAACAAAAGGATGTTTTATGCAAGGAAAACTTTTTTTTGTCACTGCATGAGTGTTTCTCTGCACATGTTATATCCATGCAAGTGCTAAAAACTCAATGCAAAGGATATTAAATAAATAAAAGAGAGGAAACTTACTAGCCAGTTATATTTTCCTTGTCTCTCTCTGGTAAGTCATCCAGCATTGGAGGTACATCTCTTGGAAGCATATCTAAATTGTAGGGATCACTACTGTGGAAATAACAATCATATGTTCCATATGGAAAGGGTAAGGTAACAGCATATGATAAATATGTTGCGGGGATCTTTATATTGTGAATATTCTGAAAAATTCAGATATTTTGGAAAGTAAATACATATGCTACTTAGAGCCATGAGTGAGCAAAGAACCATTTTGGTTTTTAAAGCAGTGTTCCCCAACCGGTGTGCAATGGCATATAGGTGTGTCCTCAGGCCTGAGCAGGTGTGCCATAGAATTTTTTTGAAAAACGATTGGAAGAGTTCTGAATTGGCTCATGAATATTCATGAGTTCATTTGGAGACTATATGGCGATATGCCTCAATAACGGGGGGTAAGGGGGAGCTGGACTTCAGCTCCTACACCCCCGGCCCTGTGGCACGGGGGGAGGGCCCTGGGGCCAGAAGCTGCTGCAAGCCTCGGGTGCTCCCACCCTACTCCTGGGCCAGTTGGTCTGCCCCTGGGAGTGGGGCAGGCTGGTGGGTGTCTGCTGTGCAAAGGGGCCCCGCCCCTGGCCTTGGAGCGCAGTGGACTTGTGACAGCTGGCCCCACCCCGAGGCAGAACAGCTAGCCCAGGGTCGGGGTGCAAGCACCGCAGGTGGACTTGACCTCTGACCGTACGGCCCTAGCCTACCCTGCCCCAGGCCACTATGGAGTGGGGCCCCAGGCTGCGGAGGGGGACTCAAAAAAGCAGAGAGGCTCAGGGCACTGGGGACCCTTAATCCAGCCCTGTTTACCAGTGATGCATCACTGTGCTTGTCAGAGTGGGAGCATTAGACAAGGCCGAATAAACCACTGACGGAAATCTTCTCCAGTATGTTACTCCTCGAATGACTTCCTGAAACGACAAATGGTGAAAGGCCTATAAAATGCACTGCAGTAAAGAGCGACGGGACTGGAGAAAGGTGTGCTGGTGCTGGAGGGAATTCCTTGCTTTGTTTTGTTAAAACTTGTATTTACTGAGCTTCAGTTCTCTTCAGCTGGAAAGTTACTGGCTCCAGGGCAGGACCTTGAAGATGCAGTGAGAGTTTAAAAGAGGGGAATAGTGAAGAGATCCACAGGGCTACTGCAGAAAGTACACAGAGAAGCTGTAGGGAGGAACATGTTTCAACCCATGAACAAACATGTTTAACTGTTAATGCTAATTCTTAATCAGCTGCATTAATTGTTTAACAAATCTTACATTTGGGATAATTGTTTATGTTCCTTTTGTGTTTACAAGGCAAATTCTCTGCTTACTTACATTCTTTGCAACTAATATTTCAGTGAAACTAAAGGCTGTACCTTGTGATGCAGAAAGTTCTTTTGTGTAATTGGGATGCTGGATCCTATGGGATATTCTTTGGTGAATTTGTATTTTGGATGAGGACAGAGATGATATTCAATGTTTGTTTCTGAGTAGTCCAAAGGCTGCTTAAAGACATATAATCCTGGAGTAGGATTCTGAAAATAAACAAGAAATAAAGAATAAAAAAAAATTCTGAGCCTTTTAAGCATATGTGTCACTAAAAATTCAGTTCCTGTCATTGATAAGAAAAGGATTCCCAGCCCAAACTCCGCCACCTGGATCCCTGTTTGTCTCTCCTGTTAAACTCAACACCTGATTTCTTCTTCCTCCTTTCTCCCCCAGGTCTAAGTCTGTCCTATGATCACTTATAGAACACAGCTGGCCACAGACACTATCTGGGACCACTACTGGCCCTCTCATTTCAATGGGAGTTAGGCACTTTTGAAAATCCCACTAGGATTTAGGTATCTAAATACCTTTGAAAACCCACCTCTGCTCATAGACACTATAGAAAACTCTAAGATGGATGGATGCATAAAACGCAAGGACCCTTCCTCCTCCCCAACCTCTTCTCTGTCTCTCTAAGGACCAGGCAGACCTGCAGTCCCTGAGTTCAGGAAAACTGTGACCATATAGAGTACGGCAACTGGTACATGCTGGGGAAGTTCTGGATCTCACTCAGCACTTACCTGATGTTTCTTTTTTTGGTGGGGGAGTGTGGATCTGTGAGACCTCCATAGCAAGGCTGTGCCCTATTGCACCATTTAGCCCCACGTCAACAGTCTTATATATAACCTTAAAGAAGGCAATTGTCTTTCAATTCTTTACCAACCCTGTAATGGAACAAACACACAATCCTTCCATTCTTTGAAGGCTTTACTAGAGTGGAGTTTTACTTACAAATACACGAAGTGGGTGACTTTTGGGAGCCTGGAGTAACCCTTTGGGAGCTGCCAGGTTTAAAAGGCCTGTGGTCTGTTCTAGGGATTTATCTCCTGGGTGTTTGCGAAGATCCCCCTGTGGTGAGGGAGGACTGAGCTGTGGCTCTGAAGAAGTTACTATTGAGATCAATTCATCCTGGAAAAATTCAGAAAACAAACATTTTCAGAAAAACAACAGAGTCCTGTGGCACTTTTAAAGACTAAAATAAACATTTTCAGGGTGCAGTGGGAGTTTTGGTGTAAAATATTGTGACAAAATGCTATACAGTAAAACCAAATAATGGATTTTGGCTGACTTATTACCTCGGCACCCTGCTTTAGTGGTCGGGACAGTTTTTGAGGTTTATAGCTGATTGATGCATGGTGTGTACAAAATGGCTGATACCCCATAATGCTGAAGTGCTGAGGAACCTAGGTACAAATGAAGATGATTTATTGTAGCATATGCAAATGGAGATCAGTGCATTCTAACTTTTCATTTCTAAGGTGGACACTTCACATGTTCTATTGCTGTGACAGATGGTTGGACCATCATTTGGTAACAATAACACAATGAAAACTTTGAGCAGCAATACTTTATGTCCTGGACAGTCAAATGAATTTGTGAAGGAATATTTTCAAGTCATATAGTTTCTCAAAGGCTGTTTTCAGTCTCATGATTCAGGAAGCTGAGAGAGCAGAAGAGCAGAGCCCTGGAGACACCATCTGGAGACACAGAACCTCATGCCTGTGAGGTGGTCTTCATCAGCATGGTGAATGCGTTGACTGACACTCAACCCACAGGGCCTTATTTTGACATTGGCCTTTACCTGTGCAAGTGGTCCTATTGGAGAAGTGATAGAAACTGTTTCAGGAGAAGTCAATCTGCGAGGCAATGGGGCTAGGAGTTCACACACTGGGGTGGTGGGCTTCTACACTGCTCCCACTGCTGACTCTTTGATAATACCACAGATGAACCCACACATTTAGATAGCTAACAAAAGTCCACAAATCCCACAGTCTTTACTCAGGCCAAACTCTGACCTAAAAGACAGGGACTACACATTCATACATAAAACGTGGCACTGTATTTATTAAGTCACATGGACCCTAATGAGAGGAAGGAAAAAGACGCAGGTGAGTGCGGGAGCTATACTGTCTCACCTTTAAGTCATAGAAGGGGTGAATATGCTTGACTTTCATGTCTAAAGACTTGAGCGGAACTGGGCCGAGACCATCGGGAGCCTGAAACGATACAATATTTTAAGACACAACAATACAATGGGCATTTTCTTTTTCAGCTGAAATAAGTCATCCGTACAGCCAGTTGGAAAAACAGGGAAAGCATTTTGAAAACGTGTTATCAGCATTTTCTTCCATTGTTTTTGGATTGTTGAAATTCAATAATTTTTTTTTCTCCCTGAAAAATCAAATTTCAGAAAATTTCAACCTGTTCCTATCATTGCTGCATTATTACGAACTTGAGAACAGGAAAGAGCAGTTAATAAAACATAACTCTTCATTTTTGCACTATTTTGCCAGTACTTTTCATAAACCTACTGTCAAAATTAAGTGGTTGGTGTTTGGTTTTTCTCAGATAGTCACCATGGTATATAAGAAATTTCACAAGTGAATTCTCTGAGATGGTATCTGCATTGTTGGTGGAATTCTCATGGATTTTTGTTTGTTGGGATTTCAATGTGCATTACATGACAACAGAAAGGGTGATGAAAAAATAAACCGTTATATTTGCATATATACATAGGCAAAGAAACAACGAAATAAAACATACGTCTTGCAAAAAGCATTATTTGCACTATCAATTTCAATGATGATCGATCTTTTTAGTTATCTCCGACATATTTAGAGGCCCCAACCCCCGGCTTGCTTGGCTTGTGTCTAAATCTGGCACCCCACGTTCGGAAAGTCCTATGCACATCTATGGCATTTTATAAAGAGCTTGGTATTTGGTATCGCAGAACTAAGACAATGGTGTTTATACTTCAAGGGGCAGAGCTCCATCAATATCAATGGAACTTGAACACCAGCAATTGAGGATCTGGATCCAACCTTCCCCGCTAAATTCTCATTCACGTGAACACTGTTTTATCACATGCTGGCCATTATATTTATAACCATTTTAAGACTCCTTTACACTTCCGAGTGAGGTAAAAAGTGGCCGTAGCGAAAATGAGAATCAGACCCTTCATTTCTAGTTAGTGATTTGTTGTCTCTATTACCATAGGACCTACCAGTTCATCGGACCATTGAGGAGGATGGTAGGTTGGGAATGTGAAAGGTAATATGCGATCCACAGACATGTTGAAAGTGACGCTCTTATGCTCTTCCCCCATAGCTACTGTGCTGATGGCTTTGAAACTGCTGTTTTCTGCCATGTGGAGAGAAAGAATCAAGATTTTGTGATGAATTTTAAAATATTCTCTCAAGAATAAAGCCAAACTATAACACAGACTTTTAACTTCTTCCGAAGTCAGGATTTATACACCCTTTTTGATATAAATAATAAGGTATTATTTCACAGTGGCTCTACATGTCACATTTGAGAATAGTCTCAGAAGGAATAGATTTTTATTGGTAAATGTCAGTAAACATCTACTTCACCAGACAAACACAAACATAAACTGGCAAAAATATTTCTATCAATAATAGTCTAAATTTACATACAGTCAAAGAAAAACGCTGCTTGAAAATGTATTTAGTTTGATTTAGGGATATTTAATTTGTATATTTTGACCTGTGATGTTGACAATTTGTATTTTAACATTTATAAAATGTTAACTTCTTGAATCTCAGTGTCCACTATCATTAAATTGTTACTGTCTGACTCCGACTATTGTCTGACCTACACCCATAATTTCTGCCAACTGTAAAATCTAAATAGGTAAAAATGTAAAAGCTCAAACCCATAATTTTACATAACTGAAAATTTAAATTGATAAACATAAAAAGGATAATAATGAATATTGATATTCATCACACTTATAATAAAAACCTAACTCTGTCACGCCCATTTAAGAGGATGTAGGGAACAGTTCTGGGTTGCTGGGGAATTCAATGACAAGTCAGTCCCAACCCATCCTTCTCTAGCTGTAATATTTTTGCCCATGTGTTTCCTTCCTTTTCAAAGGTTGTCTTGTTTGTTTCTGCTCATGCTGAAAGGTATATATTTAAATCATCAGAAGTACCCAAGAATCCTTTCCACTGGCTGCCACAGCATCTCGACTTTAAAGCACCAATGGAATTGCTACGATAGGTTTTGGGGAACTGGAATCACTCACTACAGAAACAAAGAACATCCTTTGGGAAAGAAAAGGACGTGGACAAGGGACTAGATGGGTTGCCAAACAGGGTAGATAAGCAAGAGGAAGAGAGAGATGAAGGAAGAGACTCGAATCCCATCATCACTTAGACATCAGTGTACGTCAGGCTGACCTCATTTTGGATAGCTCAGTGGTTTCTCCAAGATTTATTTCCTTTCCCCTTTGTTATAAAATACTATAACTTTTCTGTACTAAAACTTCCATTTCACTGAGGAAATGATCCACGACTCTTCTCTACTTCTGAAGAGCCAAGATTAATGTCACATAATTACTGGCAAGCATCTGTATGGAAACAGTGATAGGAAACAAAAGGAGAAGCACTGGATGGATGGCTTTGCATTTTCTGGTCCTCCCCTCTACCTCATTTTACTGTACCAAGTTCAAACATTCTCTCCTTCTCACCTTCAAGATCATTTCTCAATTCTGCCCCTCCCGTTTTGTCTTCTCTCATCTCTTATCAGGTTGTCTCCTGGCTCATGTGCTCCACCAGTGATGTCAACTGTGTCCACCTATATGCCAGCTTATCAGGCAAACATGTCTACACTTCCACCCTACCCTTTCTGCATGGGAGACTCACTGAACTGATCCCTACAGTCAATACAGTCACCCCTTCAAAATCCACTCTTTACATGATGTCTAAAAGTAATTGCCCAACTAATAATGGATCAGCTTTGTGGCTCTCAAGCAATGTTCCCTCTAAGCTTTGGCGGCTTGTGTGCAAAATTTTCAAGCCGTGTGCAAAAAGTTAAAGTAATTGTAAATAGAATTAATTAATTGTGTTTAATTGAATTTGAATGAATTTTGAATTGAAATTTAATTTTTAGAAAGGTTTTTATTTAAAATTAATTTTTTAAAAGTTTTTTTTTAAAAAAGGAAGGAAAAAAAGAAGGGAGGAAGGAAGGAAGAGAGAAAAAGAGAGAAGAAAGGAAGAGAGAGAGAAAAAGGAAGGAAGAGAAAAAGAAAGAGAAGGAAAGAAGTGGAAAGAAGGAAGAGGAAGGAAAGAAGAGAAAGAAAGAAAAAAGAAGGAAAGAAAAAGGAAGACAAAGAAGGAAAAAAGAGAAAGGAAGAGAAAGAGGAAGAAAGAAAAAAGAAGGAAAGCAAAGGAGAGAAAGAAGGAAAGAAAAAGGGAGAAAGAAAAAAGAGAGAAGGGAGAGAAAGAAGGAAAGAAGAGAAAGAAGGAAGAAAAAGAAGAAAAGAAGAAAGGGGAAGGAAAGAAGAGAAGGAAGAGAAAGGAAGGAAGCAAAGAAAGAGAAAGAAGGAAAGAAAAAGAAAAAAGAGAAGGAAGAGAAAGGAAAGAAGGAAGCAAAGAAAGAGAGAAAGAAGGAAAGAAGAGGAAACAGGAAGAGAAAGAAGGAGGAAGGAAGAGGAAAGAAAGAAAAAAGAAGGAAAAAAGAGAAAGGAAGAGAAAGGGGGAGAAAGAAAAAAGGGAGAAGGAAGGAAGAGAAAGGGGGAGAAAGAAAAAAGGGAGAAGGAAGGAAGAGAGAGGGAGAAAGAAAAAAGGAAGGAAGAGAGAGGGAGAAAGAAAAAAGGAAGGAAGGAAGGAAGAAAGGGAGAGAGGGAGAAAGAAAAAAGAAAGAAAGAAAGAAAGAAAGAAGAGAGAGAGAAGGAAGGAAGGAAGGAAGGAAGGGAGAGAGAGAGAGAGAAAGAAAAAAGGAAGGGAGAGAGAAAGAAAGAAAAAAGGAAGGGAGAGAGAAAGAAAGAAAGAAAGAGGGAAGGAAGGAA
>ML685777.1:11541919-11660559 GCA_007922175.1 Pelusios castaneus
GGGGGGGGGGGGGGAGCAGACCCCAGCCCCGCAGGCTGATCCCGGCCCCGTGCTGGGAGGCCGGGGCCGCAGATTAGCCCGGCCCCGGCCCCGGCCCCGGCCCCGGTCCCAGCCCTGGGAAGTCGAGGTGGTCGGGGGGGGTGGGAGCCCGGGATCCTGCTGCAGCCACCCTGCTGACCCGGCTGCGTGGGGCAGGCAGGCAGGCCCGCGCTCCTGAGCCTGCCTGTCCCACCCTGGGGGCGGGGAGGGCCAGCCCAGAGGCAGGGCGCAGGCCGGGTCTGCCGCGGCAAAGCCGCGGCCCCGGGGGGTGGAGGGAGCGGCGGGGGCTGCCCGCCCGGCTGCGCGGGGGTCCCTCACTGCTGCGCGGGGGGTGCGACGGCCGCTGTGCGGCCGCGCGCCCGCGCAGCTTAGAGGGAACACTGCTCTCAAGGATAGTTAAGGTTTTTTAATGGCTGCAAACAATATGAATCAAAATCAGACATATGTTGACGGTAACCATCTCTAATTCCCATCACAAGATAGTTAACCTTTTTTGATTGCAAGACCTTGGGAAGGGATTGTGTGTGTGTGTGTGTGTGTGTGTGTGTGTGTGCGCATGATATATCTACATTGTTGGTGCTACTACACTAACTACAATAGGTTGAGATTAGCCAAAATACAACTGTCTTATTGTGTGAATTACCTGTTACAGAGCTTTCGTCATCGCTTTGCCCTTTGATGTCTCTATCTAGTCCACGAAACAAAAGTAATACACGATTTAGCCTCCACTGAATCAGGATCTAGAATAATTATTTAAAGTTGTCAACTTAATATTAAATTGAACAATTTACAGTTTATATTGACATACAGTACTGACCACTCTATTTATTCCACATAGGTCACTTGGACTTCAGATGAAAGGATTTTTTTGGATGTATTACATAATTTTTGTCCTACAGTATTTGTTTGTTTGGTTTTTGGGATGTGTTTCCGGATGCATGCATAAGCTCCATAATATTCTGACTTAATGCCAGCTAAATATGACATTACGCACATAAAATAGAAGACCGAACAGGTGGCTGTCCTGTCAATTTCAAAACCGATTGTAAATATGAGTATCGGGTAACCGGATCCATGTGAATGCAAAGATCTGCTCATGAGGCTCCAGCTGCAGGACAGAACCATGAAAAGTTTTGGGTAATGAAGTTTTAGCATGCACTTGTGCACATTTTACACACTACTATATATTATAAAGTGGCAGCACATAGTCATTGATTTTAAGGAGAAGAGTCCATTTGACCATCTGAGCTCCTATATAACACACATCGTGCACTGAGCCTAATAACTCATGTCTCATTAAAGCATATTGTCCCGTGGCACTTTTAAAGACTAACAGATTTATTTATAGCATGAGCTTTCGTGGGAGAAAATCCCGCTTCGTCAGACGCTTTGAAGAGTCTGACAAAGTGGGATTTTCTCCCACGAAAGCTCATGCGATAAATAAATCTGTTAGTCTTTAAAAGTGCCACAGGACTCTGTTGTCTTTCTACAATAGACTAACACGGCTACCCTTTTGGAATTTAAAGCATATTGTGACACTCTGTACATGTAGCACCCTGAAACCCCCATATTCACCACTGTGACATGATTATGATGTTTTCTACAATGCATGACTTGGGAGGTGTCTTTTGAAAGTGTTGATCTGTTGACCATTAATATGCTATTGGATGGAATGTGCTATGACTGTAGGTGAAGTCTTACTACACGTTTTCCTAAAATATGTTGTGAGGTTTGAAGACACACACCTATAGCCAACCTTTCAGTGGCAGCCAGACACATGCTGATGGCCCATTAAAGGGAATCCACTTTCCCAACGGCCGTCTCAGAGACTTCTCAGAGAAGGCATGAAGGCAGTAGAGACTACCTGACTAATGGGGACTGCCTGACCGCTACCTCACAGCAAGAGTCTTTCTCTAGCAGCTAGGAGAAGGCATAAAAAGAGAGACGGTGACATCATCATTTGGCCTCTCTCCCCACCGCTCAACACCTGGAATAATGCACGGAAGACAAAGACTTTGAACTGGAGAAGGGTGATCATGGGCTGGAAGGCTGACCCAGCATATGTACTGAGGAATTGTAACCTGCTTGTACCATCTGTCAGGGTGAGACTTTCTTTGATTCAACTTTGCTTAGACTAAAAGTTTAGGATTTGGAATGCATTTTTCCTTATATTTCTAAAGGTAACTATCTCTGATCTTTATGTCTACCACTTATAATCTACCTTCCTATAGTCAATAAACCTGCTTTATTTTTCACCTAAAACAGTGTGTTTTGATTGACGTCCATGGGAAATCTCAGCTCAAGTTAATGAGGGCTGTCACACGTCCACTACCCTTTCGGTGGAGAGGCAAACTGGGTACTGAGCTTACACTGGCCAAGCTTCTAACAAATGCAACAGAGTACAGTTCTGGGGTGCAAGGGCTGGGGAATGGGGGTACGTGAGAATTGGCTGGAGCCTCTCTATTGATGGTTCGTGAGTGACTGGGACATCATTCATGTAACTTAGTTGGGTGTGCCCCTGCTTATGGATGTCTGTGTACGTGCAATGCCTATCAGAAGATTGTAGCTTGACGTCAGCAGCACAGTGTGAGGAGGAGCCCATGCTCGTGCATTTGAAGGGCTCAGCAGTCCCACACCCCATCACACATATTCCAGCAAGGTATCCGATCTTGATCTTGAAGACATCAAGAGATGGAGAAGCTACACTGGCCACTGCATTTGGATTTATAGGAAATCTATATTAAAATTGCAGGGTAATAGTTAAATCCCAAAAGACAACTTTTTATTCATTTGGTTTTCAGTTCAAAAACATGTGTCTTCACTTTTGGTTTAAGTTTGTTTGTTTACAACATTCTAAATTTGGAGCTTTTGGCTTTTATCTTGGCTTATGGATTTCTTTTATGAGACCCTTTGTATTCTGTAAAGGCTGTGATGCGAATGGTGACAATATCATCTGGCCTCTCTCCTCAGAGCTCAACGCCTGGAATAATGCCTGGAAGACAAAGAATTTGAACTGGGGAAAGGCGGTCATGGGCTGGAAGGTTGTCCCCACGTGTGTACTGAGGAACTGTAACCTGCTTGTACCAGCTGTCAGGATGAGACTGTCTTTGATTCAACTTTTATGCATTTATGACAAACAGTGAAGCCAATGGGCTAGCCGTGTAGGTTCCTTGAAGATGGTCAACTAGCCTGTGTGTTTTTTTGGGTGTTTCCCAAGATGTGCTGCTATTACACTGCATTTTAGTTGTTTACCTTACCCTGCGAGCTGCTTGTTGAAAACGTCTCAGAATCCTGTGTCTGTTGGCCCACGGGTCGTTGAGTAGAAGATCAAACTTGGGCTGGACACTTGGAAACTGCACAGCACACAAAAATGAAAATGTAGGTTAAACTGTTTTCATTATATAGTGGAGGAACATCTAGCAGTCATTCCATGGACTAAATCCATGCCAGATTTTCTAGCATTGAGGTTATACCAAGTAAAAATGTTCAGCCAAACACTAAACCAATTCGTCTCCTAAAACCATGTCTCACCATCAGTTTTTGTAATTAAAATTCTCATTAATGGTTTCACTGGAAAGTTATTGTTCAATATTTAAAGACACAATATGCTCTCCTCTTGTGCAAGTGTAAACCTGGAGTAGCTCCAGTGAAGTATGGACTGAACACTACATAAATGTAACCAGTTAGTGGCAGCATAGGGATGAAGATAACTGATCTTCTTGTTACCTGTGTAAATCCAAACTAACAACATTTTCCTTACTAATGGTAGAGCCAAATCTGTGTCCCACTGAAATGAACAACAAAACTCCTTTTCAGTTCAGTGCAAGCGGGTTTGACCCTTACTCCATATTTAAAATGGTGGAACTGAGATACGAGTTTGGGTAATGACATGGATTGAATAAATTCACCACAGGGCGAGGCATTTCAAGAAATCCAACAGGTTCATAAACAACCATCCAAGGCAAAAAGAAAGCTGAGAATGGTAATGAGCAAATTGCTCCTAGGAGAGCCTTTATAAATGAGCAACCTGTAACTCAGGTTGGGCTTACATGTCATCCTTTCCAGCCACAGCAGTATGTGAATTAAAGCAAATCTTCTGCCTGCATATTTGTACATGGAATGCTTTTCATATTGTGGTGTCCTATGCATACAATGAGCAGCTGGTCTTAAATATTCTAAAAGTAGCCCTGAACATGAAACACAAATGTACAAATTTTAAGAGTTCTCAAATTAACAGGAAAAGCAACTGATGCAGAAAAGGTTAGCCCATAATTACACTTAGACATACCTGTTTGACAGACCGGATAACACGTCTGAAAGAAACTTCCACTTTAGTCCTTTGAAACTCTCTCTCCACGAAGGGATCTCCCCTTTTGATCTGCTTTGCCATTAGTGAGAAGGTCCACATTAGTGCAAGGTATTCAGCATGTTCTTTTTTGTTGCTAATCGTTAATTAAAACTGTAACATTCCCCAATTAACTCAAATGTAAACAAAATGCAGACTTCATTTCAGGGAGATGATGATCAGTGCCCTTTAGAAAGTCAAACAAAGTAATGTTATGACTCTCCGGTCCCCTAGCTGCAGCGTCTATGTCATTGGACAGCCACTGAGTTCAATGTGTGTAAGGGCCTATGAGGACAAGTCCCTTCTCAGGAATAGGGTTGGGGTCTCCAGGCTACCAGGATGGTCAGGCATCAAGGAAGTGAGTTGAGCCTACGGCCTTCTCCCATGACCCGATCAGATCAAAGGACCGCTTTTCTGTGCAGCAGAGGACAGCCCCTAAGTGAGCTGTAAAACCAACACAGCAACAGCCTCCAAGCCCTCAGCTGTACTGGACCAGGGAGCTTCTTCATTTTCTTCTGCATATTGGCTGCAGCTTTCCCACCTTCTGTATCCTTGCAGTCTTCATTTCAACTGCCGGTGCTTTTAATGTGTTCTCCCTGCATACTCCTTGCGCACTGTCCAATTAGCAGTTTTTTCTGACAGCTCTTAATTTCTTAACTTAACTTTCACCATGCTATAAAAGCAATTCATGCTATTGGACTGAATGTTGACTTGTGCCATTTAAGTTATGGTGCCACTTTTCATCAGGCTACTGATGTTTGATTGACTTCCTCATTGCTGCTATTTGATTACCTTGGCATATCTTTAATTCCTCATTGTTGTATGAGTAATTTCCTTTGCCATTTGATTTAAGGGTGCCTTTTGATTTGCTCCTTCCTACCAACTAATGTGGCTCTCCCCACTCTGTTTCATTACACCACCTTGGTTTGCCTTCCTGATTCTCATTTTTGTCCTCTCTCTCACCTGCTCTCCTTCCTATTCCAAAGCCTTTTCCCTACTGTCCCATCTCCTGCACAGTGCTAAATCCTTTATTCCCCTCTACTTCAGGGCCATCTTCTCCTAAAACAGCTTAAATAAAATGTTTTGATGTATTCAATACTAAACAAATATATTTAAAAAAGAGTAAAACCAAGAAGAAGAAAACACAGCTAACAGAGCAACATTTTATATTATTTTAGGCCTTATTTTACTTAGTTTCTCCTTTGTCTTAATTCACATGATGTTAGGGCATGGCTCTTCAAACACATATGTGAAAAACGTAATCACATAGAATTGTATGATTGGAAGGAACCTCAATAAGTCATCTACTCCAGTTCCCTGCCCTTATGGCAGGACCAAGAATTATCTAGACCACCCTGATGAGTCTTTGTTTAGCCTGCTCTTAAAAATCTCCACTGATAAAGATTCCACAATCTCCCCAGGCAATTTATTCCATTGCTTAACTACCCTGATAGTTAGGAAGCTTTTCATAATGTTCATCCTAAACCGTCATTTCTGCAATTAAAGCCAATTCCTTCTTGTCCTATCCTCAGAGGTTAGTGAGAATAGTTTTTCTCTCATGCTTGTAACAACTTTTTATGTACTTGAAAACTCTTATGTCTCCTCTCAGTCTTCTCTTCCCCAGATTAAACAAACCCTATTTTTTCAATCTTCACTTATAGCCTAAAACAGGGGTCAACAACCTTTGCTGGCCTCCAGGCCAGCCCTGCCCACAGCACCCTCAGCAGGTGCCGGGGCAGGCTTCCAGTTCTTGGCTGGGGCTGGCTCCCACCAGGGTTATACCTAAAGGGGAGCAGGACCCAGGGCCAATTGGCTTGGGGGGGCCCTCCACCTTAGCCCACGCTGGAGAGGGGAAGGATGGGCAGGGCTGGGACGCTCCACCCCAGGGCCCGGCAATGCAAGACCGTCCCCGCCATCGGGAGCCGGCCCTGGTCACTGCCCCGAGGCAGCTGCTGGGAGCTGGCCCCAGCCATGACCACCGACTCTGGCGCCCTGACCGTGGCCCCCAGGTCGCCGCTGGTAGGAGCCCTGCCAAGGCTCCGTCTGGGAGCCAGCCGAGGCCGCCGCTGCCAGGGACTCCAGGCTGCTGCTGAAAGTCGGCCCCAGCTGAGGCCGCCGGAGCCCCAGACATGGCTGGGGAGCCAAAGGCCCCCGCCGGGGCTCAGCCACGGCCAGGAGCCGGCCCTGGCTGAGGCCGCACCACTGGTGGGGGCCGGCCCTGGCCGCAGCTGGGGACTGCAGTGTGTGGGGCAGGCCGGAAGAGGCCTGTCCTGACCTGCGCACCCGCTGCGCCTGGTTGTGGGGGGCCGCGGTGCGGGCCCCGCACTGCCCCGCTGGGAGCAGGACAGCGCAGGGGCCACATAACTGCAGGGCCCGGGACGATCATTCCCCCCCTAAGGACGGCCCTGGTTCCCGCTGGCGGGCGGCCTCTGCTTCCCGGCTGGGGCCGGGGCCGGCTCCCACTGGCAGCGGCAGCTCCGGGCGGGCCGACCCGCCCTGCTCCGCTCCAGCATGTGGAGCGGGCCCTACCTCTCCCCCCAAGGGACAGCCCTGCCTAGAGAGGGGACGGGGCCACCAGGGGCCAGGAGCCCCGCAGCTGGCCGTGCTCCCCCAGCAGGCTGTGCTCCCAGCGGTGGCCTGGAGCCGCAGCACGTGGCTCTCGTGGCCCCAGCCCCCAGGTTGCGTTGGGAGGCGGGGCCATCGGGGAGAGCCTGAGTGGCGCCGCATGCCGCTCCTGCTCGGCCCGCGTGTCATATTTGGCACGTGTGCTGGGGGTTGCCGACTCCTGGCCTAGAAGGTGATGTTTTCTCCTCCTTTTGTGGTTGCTCTTATGTGGACTTTCTCCAATTTGTCCGCATCTTTCCTGAAATGTGGCGCCCAGAACTGGCCACAATACTCCAGTTTAGTGTGGAGTACAGTGGAATAATTACTCCTTGTGTCTTGCTTATAACATTCCTGCTAACATATCCCAGGACAAGGTTTGCTTTTTTTACAACAGTGTTACATTAGTATCCACTCTGTCCCCACCTTTCTTTCTCCCGTACTCTTTCTTAGGCAGTCATTTCCCATTTTGCATGTGTTCAGCTGATTATGTTTTTCTTGTCTCTTGCATTTGTCCTTATTGAATTTCATCCCATTTACTTCCGACTTTTTCTCCCATTTGTCCAGATCATTTTAAATTTTAATCCTAGGCTCCAAAGTACTTGCAAGCTCTCCTAGCTTGGTATCATCCACACACTTTATAAGTGTACTCTCTATGCCATTATCTAGCTCATTGATGAAGATATTGAACAGAACTGGACCCAGAACAGATCCCTGCAGGACCTCAATTGATACACCCTTCCTACCTGACTGTGAATCACTGATAACTCCACTCTGGGAATGGTTTTCCAACCAGTTACACACCCACTTTATAGTAGCTCCATCTAGGTTGTATTTCCCTAGTTGTTTATGGGAAGATCAAGCAAGACATTATCAAATGCCTTACTAACGTCAAGATATGCCACATCCATTGCTTTCCCTCTATCCACAAGGCTTTTTACTCTCTCAAAGAGTTATCAGGCTTCTCTGACATGATTTGTTCCTAACAAATCCATGCTGACCGTACCATCTTGTAGATGTTTGCAAATTGATTGATTAATTATTTGCTCCATTATCTTTCTGGGTGCTGAAGTTAAACTGACTGGTCCCTCATTCCCTGGGTCATCCTTATGTTCCTTTTTATAAATTGGTGCCATATTTGCCCTTTTCAAGACCCCTAGAATCTCTCCCGTCTTCTATGACTTTTTGAAGATAATCTCTAATGGCTCAGATCCTTGAGTATTCTCGGATATATTTCATCAAGGCCTGGTGACTTGAAGACATCTAACATGTCTAAGTAATTTTTAACTTGTTCTTAACATGAGGAATCCCACTAAAGACTATTCATGTAAGTTACATTATTCACATTTGTGAATGTTTACAGGGTTGGCTCACAGACTGTAAGCTGTTTACAGGCCAAGGGCCATGTCTTTCATTTGTTCTGCGCAGAGCCATGCACATACGAGGCACTACAAAAATAGTAATAAACAAAGATAATAAGGGGGTAATATGTGAAGGAAGTAGCATTGCTAACAGTGGTAAGTATAAATCTATCTAGTAAAAGCAGCAGCCACTAAAAACAGGGGATTAGTTCCTTCGTCAGTTTATTTAGTCCTAAAGAATAACTGTGGTTTTTAAATTCCAAAGGGGTAGCCGTGTTAGTCTATTGTAGAAAGACAACAGAGTCCTGTGGCACTTTTAAAGACTAACAGATTTATTTATCGCATGAGCTTTCGTGGGAGAAAATCCCACTTCGTCAGATGCTTTGAAGATAGGAAAGTTACAGAGTGGGAGGAAATTAAATGCAGGGGAGTGTATGACATAGCATCAGGTCAGGCTGTAACAGCAAATCAAAATAGGTGTTAGGATTCAAAACACTGGGGAACAGCACATAGAGGAGGGGGAGGTCAAATCACTTGTTGTAATGCGAGAAAATTTTTTAAATTGCAGAATAAACAGTTAAAACTAACCTTGTATTGCTGGTCTTCCTGTTGTCGCTCTTCGATAATCTCCCTCTTTAATTTAGTAGAAATTGGATCTTTCCCTGGATGAACTTGCCTGAATTTACAGCAGAGATGAGAAAAATCCTTTATGCAACATGTCGTTTGCTTTATTTAAAAATGAATGGGCCTAATTTTCTTTCTAAGCCTTCTATCCAGCAAATTCTTTGATTTCAATGGGAGAACAGATGTGTTTAAAGTTAAGTGTGTGCTTGAGTGCTTTACTGAATTGGGGCTTTACACTATTTTTTAAAACACACTGACTTAATTTACCTCAGCGTGGGCTTGATTCTATACTCACTCGAGTTAATGGCAAAGTGCCAATTACTGAAGGATGAGGGCCAATGAGAGTAGAAACTTGACAGTTTTCAGCAGCTTTCTTTCTGAATATCAGTCAAAATTACTACTACTGCTAACTAGTAACTGTTTATCAGTTTCCTCCCAGGTAGAAGAAAAAAAGAATGTGAATAAAACAAACGCAACTTATTTGTTAAATTAATCTACCATGATATTAAAAATGCATTTTACGCATAAATAAACTTTGCTTGCTTCATTCAGAGAAGTCACATTTAAATAAATCTCTTAATTCTGTCTGTTCTAAAAATGTGTAATTAACACTCACCACTTAAGTTGATTTGCTTCTTCTTCCTGAGTATTTTGTTTGACTTTTAGTTCAAATACGGCTTCCTTCAGCTGTCTTGTTTTCGCACCTTCATTACCTTGGCACAGGACTGTGGACAAGAATAAACAATTATTCCACCTCATCTCAAACCAGAATTCTGTGTAAAATGAAAAAACAGTTTTACTGGGAAAATCCGACTGCTGCAGTAATTGATCTTATTAATAAAAAGTGAGACTAAGGTGACACTTCCTTCAGAAAGTAGGCTTTTATGATATCATCAGTTTTGAAGCCACGCTCTCCACCTGAAATCATCATGGAGTTCTGGTAAGTATCCAAAAGCAAGATAAAGCCCTTCAAGTTTCTTTTATCTGGATTGTTTCATTATGTTACCTTCTTTCAAATCTCTAATCTTTAATTTGCCCGGCTCTTGATTCAAAACAGTTGCCACAGCATAGGGATTTGACAAATCTGCTGGGAATCGCAGGTTTTGGTATTCAATCTCCTATGGGATAAAAATTTAAAATTGTGTGTATGGTTTTCAGAAACAAGAAATAGTATCAGCTTCTGAAGGCATTTTAGGTTAGTAGCTCTCTGTACCTTTACTTTCTGAAATTGGCTGGACCGTGGATGCTTTAAATGGTCTTTTCTCTTTACTACTGGTTTTCCTGACACTGTTTTCTTCTCTGTGAGAAATTTTTGTGTTTCAAATTCTTCTTTTCTAGATTTCAGAAGGTGAAACTTTAATCAGTATTGTGATTGCTAACTAGGAACCCACCACATGCCATTCTATGCCTTATAGATATACAAGAAAATTGTGATGGTGTCTCTCAAATTTTAACGATGGAAATATAACTTTCTAATCCAATTTCTTCACAATTCTTAGGAAGGACGAGAAATGTTCCAAATATCGTATTGCCCCCTTGATTCTCAAGCCTTTGTGATCAGAGTGTTGATTGTATTTCAATAGGTGGAGCTATATGTGACAGAATATGTTATTTTTAATTAATTAAAGTTTCACTTAATGCAATCTAGTTGCACTTTAAGCAGAAT
Organism: Pelusios castaneus; assembly: GCA_007922175.1. Classification (NCBI taxonomy): domain Eukaryota; kingdom Metazoa; phylum Chordata; order Testudines; family Pelomedusidae; genus Pelusios; species Pelusios castaneus. Next base: position 11,552,556 of record ML685777.1, read on the forward strand.
GATGTGTTATTGAGAGACTGGTGCATTTGAATAACATGAGCTAAGTGGTACGGCAAAATAGCATGCAATTGTGTTTCATTAATTTATTTTCGAAAGAGAAAAGGACGAAAATATTCAATGATAAATAAGTCACCCATACATTAAACCCCCATGGGGTGTTGATGTTCCGGTGAATACACATGCATAGGGTTTAGAGTTAAACTGTGAAATCCATAACTGCATTTTCATTTGTGCTGTTCCGTATTCAAATGGTGCATATTTAACAGTCACATCCACTTTCCCATTGCCTGGAATTATTCCTGTAAATGGGAACAAAATACATTACACTTATACTGAAGCCATGGGAACAATTTGCTTCAGAGCAACCCCAATCACATGTGCTGAAATGGATCATGGACAACATTTTTCAGAGTGCCCAGAGTTCTGGGTGTTCCACTATCTCTCTGGATGAATAATTTGAGGCACCTGAAAGGAGCTGTATTTTCAGAAAGTGCTGTGTACTAAAACCAAATCACCTGTCCCTATTGACAATGTAGGCCCGTATCTTCATCCCTCTGCTGGAATTCTTATACCACTTGGATAAAATCCTGACACCATGGAAGTCAATAGGATCCATGCCATTGACTTCAGTGTAGCAGGATTTCACCCCTTCTTTGTAAGGCAAGTTTCCCTTAGATGTGTGCTGGTGCAACACTGCCCTCCCGTGCTCTTAATATCTCAGACCATCCTGCCAGTTGATTTGCCAAACAAAATATAATTGCTGGACATGGGGCTGGCTGGCAGTAGGTCCAGAATATTTGTCATCACTAGCAAATCAAAAATGTTTGTGAGAACTACAAATTCTCCATCAGCTGGCAATATCTTGAAATGGTGGACAGAGGAGGCTCAGGACTGGTAGTGATGGCAGACCTCAAGTACCCAGACATCTGCTGGGCAAATAACACGGCAGGGCACAGATTATCCTACAAATTCTCGGAATGTATTGGAGACTATTTTAGTTCAGAAGATGGAGAAAGCTACTGGGGAGAGGTTGTTCTAAATTTGATTTTGACAAATATATGGTTGAAACAGGTTGAGAATCTGAAAGTAGAAGGTAGTTTGTGTGAAAGTGACCATGAAATGGTAGCATTCATGTTTCTAAGGAACGGTGGGAGAGAAAATAGCACAAGAAAGATAATGGATTTCAAGAAGGCAGATTTTAGCAAACTCAGGGGATTGACAGGTAAGATCCCATGGGAAACAAGTCTAATGGGAAACACAGTTCAAGAGAGTTGACTGTTTTTCAAAGAGACATTATTGAGAACACAATAGCAAACTATCCCACTGCAAAGGGAAGAGGGGAAATATGGCAAGGGCATGTTGGCTTAACCAGGAGATCTTCAGTGATCACAAACTCAAAAAAGAGTTCTAATAAAAAATATGGATGGAAATACATCAAATTATGAAGGATGAATATAAAGAAATAAAACTAGTGTATAAGGGACAAAATTAGACAGGCCAAAGGAACAAAAGAAGACTAAACTAGCAAGAAACATAAATGGTAACAAGAAAACATTCTACAGATGCATTAGAAGCAAGTGGAAGACCAACGACAGGGTAGGCCTGTTACTCATTGAAGAGGCAAAACGGTAACAGAAAATGCAGAAATGGTTAGAAGTGCTAAATGACTTTTTTGTTTCAGTTTTCACCAAAAAGGTTAATGGCAATTGGATGTCTAACATAGTGAATGCCAGTGGAAATGAGGTAGGATATAAGGATGAAGTAGGGAAAGAACAAGTTAAAAATTACTTAGACAAATAAGATGTTTTTAAGTCACCAGGCCCTGGTGAAATACATTTTAGAATACTCAAGGAGCTGACTGAGGAGATATCTTAGCCATTAGAGACTATCTTCTAAAAGTCATGGAAGATGGGAGATTCCAGAAGACTGGAAAAGGGCAAATATAGCGCCAATCTATAAAAAGGGAAATAAGGACAACCCAGGTAATTATGGACCAGTCAGCTTAACTGCAGTACCCAGAAAGACAATGGAGCAAATAATTAAGCAATCAATTTGCAAAAACATCTAGAAGAGAATAAAGTGATGAGTAACAGTCAGCATGGATTTGTTAAGAACAAATCATGTCAAAGCAACCCGATAACTTTCTTTGTCAGAATACCAAGCCTTGTAGATGGGGAAAAGTAGTAGATGTGGCATTTCTTGACCTTAGTAAGGCTTTTGGTACTGTTTAGCATGTCCTTCTCATAAACATTTTAGGGAAATATAAACCTAGATGGAGCTACTATAAGGTGAGTACATAACTGGTTGGAAAACTGTTTCAGAGAGTAATTATCAGTGGTTCACAGTATAATTAGAAAGGCATATCAAGTGGATTCATGCAGGGATCTGATCTGGATCCCGTTCTGTTCAATATCTACATCAAAATGATTTAGATAATTGAGATACACAGTACACTTATAAAGTGTGTGGATGATAACAAGTTGGGAGTACTTGCACGTGCTTTGTAGTATAGGATTAAAATTCAAAATGATCTGGACAAACGGCACAAATAATGTGAAGTAAACAGGATGAAATTCAATAAGTTTGAATGTAAACTACTCCACTTAGGAAGGCTTCATCAACTGAACATATACAAAATGGGAAATGACTGCCTAGGAAGGAATACCACAGAAAAGGACCTGAAGGTTACAGTAGATCACAAGTTAAATATGAGTCAACAAAGTGTAACACTGCTGCAAAAAAGCAAACATCATTCTGGAATGTATTATCAGGAATGTTGTAACCAAGACACAAGGGGTGCATCTACACTGGCAACTTAGATCGACTTAAGGAGGCTTAAGTCGACCTAAACAAAGCGACATCCACACTGGGCTTTTATTAAGTTGACTTAAGCATTTCCTCAAGTCGACTTAAGGTAAGCTTAAGTCGACTTAATAATACCTCGTTTTAAGTTGACTTAAGCCTTAAGTAGACTCCTTAAATCGACTTAAAGCCAGTGTGGATGGGGATTAGTGTCTAAGTCGACCTTATTAAGTCAACTTAAAGCATTTAGTTGACTTAATAAGGTTGACAAGAGGCTATGTCTACACTAGAAAAGTTAAGTCAACTTTGTTAAGTTGACTTAATAAGGTCAACTTTAAGTCAACTTAAAGTTGACCGTATTAAGTCAACTCAACTAAGTCGACTTAACTTTTCTAGTGTAGACATACCCAAGGAGTAATTATTCTACTCTACTTCACACTGATAAAGCCTCAGATGGAGTACTGTATCCATGTGTTCTGGGTGCCACATTTCAGGAAAGATGCGGACAATTTGGAGAAAGTCTACAGACCAGCAACAAAAATGATTATAGGCTTAGAAAACAAGACCTACAAGGGAAGATTGAAAAAAATACGGTTTGCTTAGTCTGGAGAAAGGAAGACTGAGAGGAGACATGATAACAGTTTTCAAGTACATAAATGGTTGTTAAAAGGAGGGGAGAGAAAAACTATTCTCCCTAATCTCTGAAGATAGGACAAGAAGTAATTGTCTTACATAGTAGAAATGACGGTTTAGGTCGAACATTATAAAAGACTTCCTAACTGTTGAGGTAGTTAAGCACTGGAATAAATTGCCTAGGGAGACAGTGGAATCTTCATCATTGGAGCTTTTTAAGAGCAGGTTAGATAAACACCCATCAGGATGATCTAGATAATGCTTGGTCCTGCCATAAATTCAGGGGACTGGATTAGATGACCTCTTGAGGTCCCCTTCAATCCTATGAGTCTATGAATTACCATAACAAAATTTATTATTACTGTGAAAATGATAAAGATAAATTCCTTTTTTTAAAAAAAATCCCTTTCTTGTATCTGCTACTCTCATGTCCTCTGGTATTTGCAGCTATCTGAAGCAAGGTAGAGATAAATGTATTTCTTATTTCTTTCCCAAGTTTGAGGATTCATCTGGGTTGGATGAATTAACTGCCTCTAATGGTTCTAATTTCCTTGCTATCTGCTCTATTGTTTCATAAATTGCTTCTAGCTCTTCACTTTGCTTCTATGAACATTTAGCACACACCCCCTGGATGGAGCCTCTATTTTTTATACTCATTCCTAAAACAAGCAGTTTATTTTGGGCCTTGGCAATATCAACCTCGTATGTCATTCATTTCCCAATCGTGGCTTATAGTGATATCTCTCTGCCTCCTATACTTTTAAAGTACATTTGGCTTCCAATTCTGTATTACTTTTATTGCTATTACTATCGAAAGGTACATCCAGACTGGAGCCTTAGATCAACTTAAGTATGGTTAAGTAGACCTACAGACCACTGCGCCCACACTGGGTGCTTATTAGGTCAACTTAAGCGCTTCCTTAAGTCGACCTAACAACACCACATCTTAAGGTCGACATAAGGCTTAAATTGACCTTATTAATTCAACTTAAGCCAGAGTGGATGGGGAATAGCCCTTAAGTTGACCTAATTGGCCTCCAGGCCCCCTCACAGAGTTCCTGGCCACTTCTCCATCGACCTAGTACCTGCCAATGTGGACGCAGGGCTGTGGACTCTCTAAGTAGACTTAACAAGGTCAACTTTAAGTTGACTTAAAATTGACTTTGGTTAAGTCGACTTAACAGAGCCTCCAGTGTAGACGTACCCCTAGGGCCTAATGAATTTAGTAGGAGTAGAGGTGCTCAGCACTTGCCATGCGGCTCTCAATATTTGAAGGATCTCCCTTTAGATTTTCAGTTATGACCCTTTACATTTTATGTCTCTTTTTCAGAGCTGGGCCCATTCAGAAACATTGGCCTGGATAAAATAGTACCCTGATTCAACCTCCTGGCACCAAAATTCAATTGATGACAAAATTTACACCCAAGCCATTCTTGTTTTAGCTCATGTATAATATTTTCATCCTTCGATAGGGTACCATACTTCCTGCAAGCAAACTGCAATAAAGCAAGGTGGAACATTGAAGGAATCACCAACACAATGAAACAGAGTAAACCACCATCTTTTTTATCTACTCATGTGCTAAAATCCTAGTATTAGCTTCATCTGAAGGGAAGAATGAAAATCCACCCAAGTCAAGTAATTTTTAGAACCGTTTTACAGTTAACACCAGACATGTCAGAAATAAAGGCCAGATTATGTTACTGTGAAGGCAGGTCTTTACTGGGAAATTAGGTCATGTTAGAAAATGACCATGAGGATTCATGTTAATTAAAATGTTAAACATGATTTAGCAGTTAGTGTAGACAGAGATCTTCATGTTTAAGATGGTCATGGGTAAGAACTATTGGAAACAGAGAGTTAAGCATGTCCAGCTGACACCATGTTTAAACATGGATGGTCCTGTTTATACCATGCTTAACATCATATATGACTGCACAAGGAGTGTTCTAACATGACCTAATTTTGTGGTGGAATGCAGCTTATGTTGATGAGGTAAATAAAGAGGAGTAAGAGGCTACGCAATATGGGTAAGGGTATTAAAGTCTGTGCCTAAATTTGCAAAGTGTTTCCTCTTATTGTTCTATGAGCCAAGAGCTAAAATTATTACAAGCTGATGAAAAATTTCAATTGCTGTCCGTGCCTCTATTCACTGAGCTCTTATTCCTACAATCATTTTTAATATTTTCAAGGACAGAGCAGCTGAGTATACTAATGCTGTTCCCTCTGGATTCGGAAGAGCAAGACTTATGTGCTGTCATATTATAAGTAATGAATATTTTGGATCTAGTCCTAGGAATGGAGAATAGTTTAATTCCAGTGGAATTTATTCTACATAGACCATCTGGGAACAAATCCAGACCATCTGTTACATTTCCAATACCTATTTGTCTGACATGGTGCTTTCCCTCTACTGGGAAAAGATGTAACAAACAAATGGATAACTGAGTAAGTAAAGAAAAGAATGCTCTTTTGTTGGAACACAAGTACATCATTTAGAGAAGTTCTAACTTTCCTACATGCCTAATTGAAAATACGTGCAGACAGTAGCTGTGACAAGACACTGTGATTCAGATGATCTAACCTGCAGGAGTTGAGGTGTCACCTTCCTATTGTTTCTAGTTAGTTAATATTTATTCAATATTTACTAGGATTTAGGGCTCATTCACATCACAGCATAAAGAGAGATGGATACATTTTTCACAAGTACTGAAGTGATTTAGGAGTCTAAGTCTCATTTTTAGGAATGACTTAGGCACTTAGGGCGCATCTACACTGGCAACTTAGGTCAACTTAAGCGGATCAACCTACACAAAGCCACGTCCACTCTGGGCTTTTATTAAGTCGACTTAAGCGCTTCCTTAAGTCGACTTAATAACAGCTTAAGTCGACTTAATAATTCCACCTCTTAAGGTTGACTTAAGCCTTAAGTCGACTTCAAGCCAGCGTGGACGGGGAATAGTGCTAAGTCGACCTTATTAAGTCGACTTAAAACCAGTGTGGAGGGCTATGTCGACTGTTAAGTCGACTTAACAAGGTTAACTTTAAGTTGACTTAAAGTTGACCTCGTTAAGTCGACTTAGCAGAGTTGACTTTACAAGTGTAGACATAGCTTTAGGGTGATTTACAAAGATCTTTAGCTGCCTAAAGATTTGGATGGGTGCCTAGTGGGATTTACAGAACCACCCGAGTTAGGTGCCTAAGTCCCACTGACTTTCAATGAGAGTTGAGTACCTAACCTGCATATGTGCTTTTGGAAAAGCCATTAGGTGCCTATCCTTATCTTTAGGCACCACTGCATACATCAGTGGTTTACAGCCTTTTTGGCTCGAGGACCACAAACACCATATTTGCAACCCTGAGGGGCAACTCATAAAAAATGTATTGATGTACACACCATAATGGACTACAAATCACTACATATTTAAAATAAACCTTTTGAGGCTCCTGTGCTCCTTTTTACATTCATTTTTTTATACCTACACGTTACTCCCAGTGTGTCACACCCTCATAGATAAAGCACTACCGTAGAGGATGACTGTCATCACACAGTGAAGCACATGGCCTGGCAGTGAAGTCATGGTGGGTGACAAACGGGAAGGCGTTGAATTTTAGAGTCCTGCCTCTCCTCAAGCACGGTGGGTCCTGGCTGCTCTGAAAGCAGCCCTCTGCCCACCTACTGAAGCCAGACAGAAGGAGTCCATGAAGAAGCTGCCCTCTTGCTGATATCCTCTCACCCTGGCTACAGCAGGGAAACCGCATGCGTCCTTTAGCCTCGTGCACTCCACCTAAGTCCCTAGGCAGTGGCTCCCTTCTGCAGCCAGGGTGATGGGAGATGAGTACTCCCCTTGTTTTGGCTCCAGCAAGGACCCCAGCACCTAGGGACCTAGGCAGAGAACGGTGCTCTTGGATGGAGCCAGGGGACAGGAGTACTAATCTCTCTCCCTCGGCTCCAGCAGGGACTCCAGGCTCCCAGCTACAGCCAGGGGGAGGGGAATGCTGATCTCTGGTTCCCTTAGCAGCAGGCTGCACTGGTCGGGTAGCCCCACAGCAGCACACTCTGCCTGAGTCCTTAGGTAGTAGCTCCCTTCTACAGCCAGCGGGAGGGGAGCTGTGGGCCACTTTGGCCCCTGGTCCACAGATTGGGAACCACTGGTGTAGGTAACGTCATACTACAAAAACAGTTGAACCCATGGGGTCTCTGTCCCACTCATAATGCTCTGCCTTTTCTGCATAACCAGATACATGAAAATATGTGACTAAATGACATCCAAATGCTGGGTATCCAGCACCTTAGAGCCCTGCATGGATACAAATATGTGGATCCATCTGCAAGAAATGGTTTGTGGATGAGGATATAATGCTGATATCCATGTATTTGCAGAGCTTTAGCCCTGCACAGACAAAAATATGTGGATCGATATCTGATCTGCATCCGCAAGAAATGGTCTGCAGATATCCATATAGTATCCGTGGGTATAATGCGAATATCTGCAGATATTTGCAGGACTCTACAGCACCTAATTCTCAGTTATTCTAAGCCTCTTTATGTTATCTAGAAGTACAAAGGAGTGCTAAAGTGGCTCTAAATTACATAGCGATTGCATGATGCAAGCCGTATCATATACAGATTAATAGAACAGTTACTACTGAGCTTTTCTCGAGCCTTTGGGCAAACACAGGTTTTTCTGATATTTTTAAAGACACAAGGACCAGCATGGCTGCCTTCTAGATTGTTTTTCTCTCTCTCTCAGCATCATCAGTAATACCAAGAGCCAGGTGTAGAATTTTCTCCTTAGTCTTCATTAGTGGCTACATTTCTTGAGCAGGAGGAGTTAATTATATGTTGGAATTGGCTGTGTTGCACCAAAATAGTGGCTCTAACGTCCTTCTCCTTCTAATGCAAAAGCCTGCTTTACAAAAATCATCCAGATCCTATCCATATCCACATAACCCAAAGAGAACTGAGGACTTATGCTACAAAGGAAAGATGGCTGCATAATAAGTCGACCTTCAATTGAAGTTACATGTTTGTTTTTCTGTAGACATGTATGGAGCTTCATGGTCTGGATTTAACTGCAAACTCTTTGGGATAGGGATTGTACCTTCTAATGTGTATTTCTGTACATCAGTGAGCACACGGTCATAAATAACAGCACTTAATCAATCACTTGGATGTTTAGAGCTTTAAACAGATGTGGCTTACCCGATGTTGGCTGAATGGTAAAGGCTTTGTGAGGCTGAATGTAATCAATATGGAACTCAAAATCTATTGGACAGCTGCATTGCAAAGGGATCACATACTCCTTGCTGCAAAAGAAGAAAGGAATAATCATGAAAGAAAAATTAGTAATAACTATAATCAATGACTCTAGGCTCACATTTGCAAAATGATATTTTCTTCATCTACAGCAGGGGTGTCAAATGTGCCCTGCGATTCTCTTCCATCCAGCCCATGAATGCGCTCTGTGGGACCACACTCTCTCCCTAACAGAGAGAGTGTGGACTTGCATACCCAGCACACCGCAATGCCACAGGAGTGTCAGGTCTCATGACATCGCAGAGCACTGGGTATGCGAGACTGTGTACTGGGAGACCACATTCTCTCCCAGAGAAAGAGAGAGATATTGTGGAGCGCAGTCTTGCACATACATCACTCCATGACGCCACAAGCGTGCCTAGTGTTTCGATTTATGGTATCTACAGCCCACTTGAAATACATTTAAGTCAAATATGGCCCGCCATAGCAAATGAGTTTGACATCCCTGATCTAGAGCATGGATTGCAAGATATAGGTGTCTTGGAGAAAGGTTATCTAATTTTAAAATAGTAGTATTTTCCATAGCTACACAACAACAAAAGTCATTTTGGAACACATTCAGATCAGAAAATGAGAAAAGGAGTAAAATCTTGTCTTAATTGCAGTGTTGTTCTCTATCTCCTAAGCTTAGTTTCTCTCAAACACACACTTAAAAATAACAAATTTAATTTGAAGAGCTTAATTATTCCTGTGTGACAAAACATATTTTTTACAAACTGTACCATATAGTGAACACTAATATTTAAATTTAGAGACACAATGGCTATACAAACAGAAATCAGTCCTAGGCCACAGCCCATCATGAGGAAAGAGGAAATCACACGTTATACATTAGGTGTGTTGCACAATGGTTTATTGGAAGGCAGTCAGGTACTGTGCGGACGAATATAGTACAGGCACTTACTTAGGACAGAATCAGTAAATGCTATTCTCCTACTTACTCCTGCCCCTGAGCAGGAATAGCAGCTGTAATCAGAAATGGGAATCAGGGAGTGCTTTTAGGGTAGTGTTATTAGTGTTATTTGTACTGCTGTAAATAAGACCTGTCTCTAACGAAGGACCCACTGGAAATTAATTTCCAGGAACAAATCAGAGTTGCCGTAGTATGTTGGCTGTACTTCGCTATCACAGAACAGGTCACTTGTTAAAATACTGGCTGAAAAGGGAAAATCATGCTAAAGAGGCCACACGTCAGACAACAAGCCTCATTTCTCTCTGTGGAAAAAGCACAGTTTAGTTCAGAACTAAACTGTGCTTTATTTATCATACTGCTTGGAGAACAAGCATTCCTGTTGGTCAGTGTAGTAACCTTGGGAGGGAAAGGGTTAACAGTGAGTCCTAGAGCCAGGAGAGCCAATAGGAACAGAGAGCAGGGTTTTGAATTGGGAGGAACAGCCATGCCTCTGGCCTGTTTGGTGGGAGCAGAGCTCCTGGAAGGAGCTGGAGGAGGGCAGGCAGTCAGGCCTGGGGGGAATCCAAGGCCATCCATGCTTCAGAAAGGTCCAGATTGGTAACTGACCAAGTCTGAGTAGATCAGGGAATGTTTAGCTAGATGCATTCAGGGTATTTTCTTTGTTTTGGTTCTTTTTTGGATTCCTCCATGCTGAGCACATGTAACCCCTGCCTGCCCCCATCCTGTAACTACCCAAATTAAATCCCAGAGAAGCAACTCTCTGTGTTTCTTAGCTGTCCTTTTAATGAAAGAACATTTGTCCTTTTAACATAAGCTTTGTGTCTGCGTCCTAAAAGGCAAGAGGTTTTGTGTGCATGTGCCTGAGACTGCACAGCCAGCTACTAAAGGGGATTCAGTCCCATTTTCAGCTGATATCACAGCTGGGGCTCAATCGCTCTCCTGAGGGAGGAATAAGGGAGAGTGAGGGTACCTCACAGGAAGGAATTCCCAAGTGCACCTTCCTGCGTTTAAAGAGGTTTTTGCATTTGGGTGGTGGCGGCAATACCACACCCAGGCCAGGAAATCAGTAGCCTTGGAAAGTTTTAGGACAAGGCTTTAAGCCCAGTGGTTTTAAGGTCTTTTACAAGCCCTCACTTCTGCACTTGAAGTGCCACAGTGGGGAAACAGCTGTGATAGCCAGGAGCCCCCCCATCCCCAATCCAGGGGTTAAAGTAAGGGGGAACGCACCAGAATGCAGTTCTAGGGCCCCCAAATTTGAGGAGCCAGAGTTCCAGGGCCCCTAAAAATAGAAAAATCCAGCGGAACGCATGTTCCGCCCTGCCTCGGCTGCTGGCAGGTCCCACGCCCCACCGTTGTTAATCACAATACTTACTGTGCTATGCAGTGTTTGCTACTTTGTGGCAATAATTGCTATAGACAAACGCCATATAAAATTATCAATATTTTTATGGAGCCATAACCGATGCATGTGGCACTGAGAAGTGGATGCAAATGCCTACCTGGGCTGGGACCCACACATGCATGAAGGGGGCCCAGACAATGCGGGAAGGAGGCCCGGAGATTAGCAGGGTTCTGGAGCCCATCAAATTATACTTTAATCACTGCCCCAATCCTATTGTTTTGGACAATTGATAACAAAGGGATAGCTCTAGGGCTCTTGGGATTGTGTGACGGGTGGGCTTACCTGACAAGAAAGAGTTAAGGCTATTCTATGGGCTGCAGAAATCCCACCCCCCAGACTCTGCTGGGCATGTTCCCACTGCTGCCTCAGCATAAAAAGGAGCCGCTTTTCTAGGCTCGTTCTAGGCTGACCGCCAAGGAGTGAGGAGCTGAGCAGGAGGCTCTGAGCCAGGAGCCGCTTCAGCCCCAGTGGTGGGAGTCAGGTACCCTCAAGACTTGGTTGGAGCCTGGCCACCCTTCATCAGCTGCTGGGGAGCCCTATGACCCAGGGAGAGGCAGACGGTGGCAGCGCAGAAGGGGCAAACCTGATGACCCCATTGATGGCCGGGTAGGAAGTAGCCCAAGGGGCCCGCGTGCTGTAACTGGAGCTGGGAGTGGAGAGGTGCCAAGCAGTGTGTTTTGAGAGGATCTCCGCTGTCAGACCACCCCAGTACCAATAGGGCCCTGGGCTGGGGGTCACTGGAGCAGGGAGGGCCTGAGCCCCCACACCCCGGGTGTCACCCCCCAGAAAGGGTGCCTCAATACCCCAACGGACTGCTAGGCTGCACTGCCTGTCACAGTAGGCAGCAGACAGGCTGCAGACCCACAGGACTCAGGGCCAAGGAGCCCCAGTCTGGATGATGGAAATTGTGGGGGTGCCCCCCTTCCCCCATTATCCCCTTGAACGTCCTTGCCGGGGCTGACAGGGTGAGTTTACACAGCAACAGGTTGGTTTAGCTTTTTATTCATTTGGATTTTTTTAAAGGGACACTGTCAAGTTAAAAATCAGAGAGAAACAAATTCTATTCCTCTGCAAATAATACTTTGAAGTTAAAATAAATACTAAAGTTTAATTTGCTTTTCAATATTTACAATATTTTTCTCCTTCCCTCAGCTGGGACACCGAAAACAGACTAAACAATTTATCTCTAGTTTCACGTTCACTTCTCCCTTCTCATGCACCAAAACAAAATGACATGAAGCTGAAGTTGAAAATACTAAGGGAAGTATTTTACTTACAAAATGCCATTTCCATTGGAATTTAAAAAAAAATTAATATAAACGTTTATTTTGTCTTACGTTTTATTAAAACTTATGTTTACCCAATCTAAATGGAGGAAAAATTTGGTTTAACTGTATTTCTTTAAAAGCCCTAACAACTGAAAATAACTAATGGGTATTTGTTGATCAGTTCTCTTTAACATAAATCAATAATGCGGTCACTTAACACCTAATTCTGCACCCACCACAGTCATCAGGAGTTCTGCAACTCACTTAAAAGGCTGCAATATTATGTCCTTAGGGACCAAAGTTGCAAAGAGGAGAACACCTAAACATAACACAGGACTGGGCCTTGGAGCAATAATCTCTGTGTGTTAAGGCCTCTTTCTCATTCCCAATCTGGCAATGTAAGCAGGGCTCATACAAAAGAGAAATCAGTCCCTACACCTTACAAAGTTGTCTGCTTTGTGCATCAATTTTCATGGGCCTGACTGGGGACAAGAATTTGGTGAAATACTGGATATCACTCTGCAAATCTAGAAACATATTTTACAAAAGATTACTCTGCTTTTTATAACTATTTGGCTGATATTATGTCCTGCTGACTAGCAAGGAATGCATTTTATATACAGGGTTTCTTTGAAAAGCATACTTTTAAAAGATTAGGAAAATAAAGAATAATGGTGAGTACTTTTTCTCTGTGATTTTCAATCCCAGCCTCTCTTTTAACTGTGAACTGCTCAGGGAGTTAAAAGAGAGGGGAGCACTTCGCCTTAAACACCGTTATAGTGGATTGTAACCAAGGCAATTACATTGCCATGAGGCTCTAGGGACAACACAGCCTAAGATGTCACTAGAGTACTGAGTTGGAAATAACTCCACATAGTTCACCGTAGCCCAAATGGCTTCTTTGGTCCCCCATCATCAAAGGTCTGCTGCCTTTTGGGTTCTACATCTTAGATCATCAAAGGTATTCAGGTGCCTGACACTCACTGAAATCAATCGGAGTTAGGTGACTACATTTTTCTTAGGATGTGGGCCTATATACCAATACAGAATGATGCGTAGTGTGATATGGAAGCCTGACCCAAATACCACCAAAGTCAATCTTTTCACTGACTTCTAAGGGCTTTGGATCCAACCTGTGGTCCCCAAGTCTATCTCTGTAACCTGTACATTATTTGGGATCTCAAATAACTTCTACCATTAAAATAATCACTACAAATTGTATATGTTCTGCTTGGCCTGCACCATTCTTCTACATAGGCAGTATAGCAACCTATTAAAGATTTCTGTTCCTAGAGGTTTTCTGAAAACATCAAGATTCTTGTGTATTTCAGCACTGTTTGCTTATAAGAATGGAGCAAATAAGTAAAGCTGAGTCACATGACATGCATGTGTAGGTGACCTGAGATCAGAGACCGATTCAGGGTTCGTGGTGAGTGGGTCATCCGGTTGTGGAAATGGGATTTCATTTATGTGGGGTTGACTGTTTGGAAGGGGAGTTATTAGATGATTCAGAATCAGAAGGATAAGTGAACAACAAGAACACTGGTGCTGAGGTTAGCCATTTCCTACCATCAGCATACATCTGTCATGACCTGATCTCTAACAATCAACAATAAACAAACACCTTCACTTCCAGAACCTTAACACTGAAAAAGATGCTTTACTCATCTAGGTCTCATGTACACTAGAAAGTTGTATCCCTTTAACTTTGTACTAGTTTAGTTATACAACCCCCCTACCCAGTAGGAATTCAGGTGTATTGATATAAAAGTGTTTCTACGGGAATAATATACTCCTGTATAAGAAGATAAGCTGCTATATACCACTTTTATACTGGTATAATTAGATTTGTATGAGTATAACTATTTCAGTAAAAAAAAAATCACAGCCAGAACCAAAATAGTTTTACTGGTACAAAAGACGTATGTAGGCCAGAGCTTACAGTGAATTTCTAGATCCTCAAAATAAGTCTATGTTCCATTTACGATCTATGTTAACTCTCTGTGTAAGGGGAACTTCACTCTTGAAGAGAAATCAAAGCTAGATCAAAAGAGAATCAGTGCCAACTGATAGCTGAGGTTTTGGCCTTATGTTTCTACAGATGTGTAGTTTATGCAGAGCTCAGTCTTCTATGAACATGCCTTGAAAATAGTCCTGTGTGGTCGTTCTGCAATCTGTCTGGTAGGTGATTTAATTAAATTTCAAAGGTCTTATGTTTAGACAATAGACTAGAAATAAAAAGTAGATTTTAATGTTTGCAGGGCCTAGAAAGATATTGACAATTGTTACCTTAACTCACCTATGTCCAAGTGAAACATCTGATAAGCTTATGTATGATGGAAATTCTACAACATTCACAGCAGGATAGCCATGGATAGGAACAAGCAACGTGTCATCTCCCTGGAAGAAATGGGGGAACACACTAATTTAACAGAATGAATTAATGTTACCTATAAGGAGGCTAATTTAGAATCACACTTGAGGAATTAGGTGTCTATCCAGTGGCCTCAGAACCTTTTTGATCAATAGTTAGCAGTTACGAGGCACGTGAAACTCCTCCTCTAGCATTCCATAGGCTAGCGGTTCTCAACTTTGTCCATGTCGTGACGTGGCAGGCAGCATGTCCAACCCTGCGTGACACAAGATGCCTCCTGCTGCCTAAAAAACCCGCTGCCACTGCAAGTGTCGACATCAACTGCAGCCTCACGGCTGAAAAAAATTACCACAGCTTGAAACCCCTGTCACCAAAAGAAACCTGCTGCTGGAAGAGAACCCTGCTGGGGGGCTGGGTTTGGGTTGGTTTCTTTTGGTAGTGGGGGGTTTCTTTCAGCAACACACTCAGCCACTTGCCATGACACACTGCTGTGTCACAACACAGCGGTTGAGAACCACTGCCATAGACTGAGGCAGTAGAAACCTTGCTCCTTTCTAAGTCCTGCATAGCTTCCCTCTGCCTTTAGAAGCTCTATTTGGAGCTTCCCCATGTCTGCTCAGCTAAGACATTGCCACAATGCCATGTGTGAGATCTGCATTGACACAGTCTGACTTGTGAGGAAGAAGGGATTACTGAATCAGACTGAGGGTTCACAGCTCTAATAAACTTTTTGTGGATCTTGGATTTCCAAGGTGTTCAGAAGCCAAGAATAATCTATTGTCAGATTTTCGGGTGCCTAAATTTGGGCATTTGTACTCATGTTTAGCCATTTATATCAAAGTGTCTGAATAATCAATGTCCTTTTGCGGATCTGTGACAACCCCTTGATTATATTTCACTGCACTTTTGCTGTGAATTTTATTTTGATGGACAGCAAGCCAAAAAGTAAGGTGGTCTGCACAGGGCATAATGAGAAATGAATGAGGCACCAAAGAGGACTGTGGAATAATATGAATATTTGTTACAAGCATCTATACTTTAGTATCATGTCCTGTATTTATTACATTACAGTCCAAACTGTAGGCTTTTATCTGAGACACTTCTTACCTGACAGTGAATTCGGATACAGTCATAGTAATATCGCCACTCATCAGGACAAAAATCAACCGTAACAGCCAATGATAATCCAGGGACAAGCCGATGCTATAAAATGACACAGAATATAAACTAGGAGGTACTTCAATGCTATCTGTGTGCAACTTTACCAAGTGAAAAATCAAATATGAACAATCTGATTATATTTGACACTTACTGTTTTGTTGTATTTGATCTGAAAGTACTTTGTCTGCGGTGGCAAAATGTGAAGATTTATTACAACACCAGAAATATTTACCAGATTCTGTAGAACAAAAGTAATAATAATAATTTTTATGTGAACACCTGGAAATATTTTAAAGTTGTATTTTTGTCAGACTGTACTTAACAAAAGGTCTGTTAAGCAACGAAATAAGATAGAATGCGGACAGAGAAAATTGTGAACATTGTTAATGATAAGAATTTGAATTACCATAATGACTCAGATTCTTAGTCAAGGACCAGAAGCTCTATGTGCTAGGCACTGTACAAACACAGAACAAAAAGGCAGCCTTGCTCCAGGGAGCTCACAGTCTTCTTCAGAACGTCAAAATGTAACACAACCAGTAGTTGATATAAAAAAGAAAATTGTTTACATCTTGTATGGAGACTCTCTCAACCACAAAGGACCAAACCCTAATATCTTCCACATGATGAATTGTACCTGGGCTTACTTATAAAGTAAGATGCTACCTGTCAAATGAGAATCTGGACCAAAGCTTCTGCCCCTTAAATATAAAAGGATCAAAAATGAAATTACTGATTTATATAACTTTTATAGAGGCCTTTCAAACAAAAGGAACTAAGTGACTTTATTTCCTGGTGTTTTCTGGAGATCACAAAACTTTTAACTGTGATGGTTCTGCCAGTAAAGATGAAGGGCTCGTGCCCATTGCCCGGCTTGTAACAAAAGAAACCAAACAAACTCAGAATAAGTTATATTAGCCTTCTTTCTAATTCTAAGCAATATTAGCAGCTGTTCTTATGAGAGAATAGCTTTCCCAAAGGAAGGAGGCATGCAGATGTAGCTGCTCAGGTACTCAAAACTGGAGAGAGCACATATGCACCTCTAAGGACAACAGGAGTTCAGTGAACAACCTTGGCAGCTACAGTATTACTTACTTATTAGGACCCAGGACATGTCTACACTGAAAATGTTGTGTCAAACCCCACGGATGGACGCAGTGGGATCGATTAAGCAGCCAGTAGAGACCCACTCAATCAATCCCAGAAGTGCTCTCCCTTTGACATAGTCACTCGACCCCTCTAAAAAGAGTAACACTACATCAAAGGGAGAGCATTGCAAGGCGATGCAGTGAAGATGCCAAGGTAAGGGGGAGTAAGTATGTTGACGGGAGGCACGCATTCTACTGTGCTCAGATTGCATATCTCCTGCAGACTTCGTGCAGCAGTGTAGACAAGGCCCCAACTGAGATTTGGGCTTTGTTATGCACACTTGGCTAACTACGTCCGAGATAGTCTCTGCTACGCAAGAACTTACAGCCTAAATAGACAAACCCAACAAAAGGCAGCAGCAGAAACAACGAGATGAAATGACTTGCCCGAGGTCACTCAGAAGGCAAGTGGTAGAAAGGAGGTATCGAACTCATGTCTTGACTCCCAGTCCAGCCCCCCCCATACACCAGATCGCATTGCTCTGGAAGAGAACTGAGGTCATTAATCAAAGTTTCTTTTGATTAATGAGCACATGTGCAGCTAAATGCAATCACAGTGAGCCAGGAAAGTTTGGGGATGGAAACACTGTTGGCTTTGTGCCAAAGTGCCTGTTAGAGATGGGGTTCTCAACAATGTCTGTGTTGTGACATGGTAGGTGGCGTTCCCATCCCAACCCTGCACAACACAGTGCCCCCATCACTGAAGCTCCCCACTGCCATAGGGAGTTTCAAAGGCAGCACTGACCCCCAGCTACCAACGCTCCCTGCTGCCACAGATGGTTTCAATGGCAGCACAGCGCAAGGTCCACACAACCTGAAGAAACCCACTGCTGGAAGGAAGCCCCCGCGGCCAGAAGACGACCCTGAGCAGGATTTTTTCTGTGGTAGGTTGCTTCCAAGCAACACACTCAACCATGTGTCATGAGTCAGTAGTTGGGAACCACTGTATTAGAGGACACCAGAGGGAAGGAGATCATGCTGGCCAGGAGGACAGAAGATTATTGAGCAGTATGCACAGGATATATGTATTGTCCCTTTACAGTATATTAGCTATTCCCTGCTTCAAGACTTACCAGAATCTGCTTGTGATGTTTTTCAATTTCATATCCTCCATAATGCAATACAGCAGGATTAGCCTGTATGACCTTGTTTCTCAGGAGTTTTGCATAAATCTCTGCAGTGAAAGATAAGCAAACATGAAAGGAGGAGACTGGGTCACTGTGACACTCTGTATCTCAGAGTAGTTCCCTGGAACCCCATACACCACAGTGATATGATACTGAAATATGTTGTGAGGTTGGGAATGCCCACAATTAGTTTTTGGTTACAACAGAGGAGTAGCCATTACCACCCAGACTGGGCTGATGACCCATTAAATGGAATCCACTCTCCCAATGACCAGAGACTTCTCAGAGGGAGCATGAATACATGGGGATCATCTGATCTTCACATCACAACAAAAGATCTTTCCAGCAATCTGGAAGAACACATGGAAGAGGGGAAGTGACATCAGTGCTTGGCCTCTCTCCTTACCCAACTCAACATCTGGAAAAACATCTGGAGGACAAAGACTTTGAATGGGGTAAGGTGATCCCATGCTGGAAAAGTGTCCCACCCTGTGTATTGAGGAATTGTACCATCTATCAGAGGGAGATACTGCTTGATCCAAAACCTGTTTAGTTTAGAGAACTTGAACTACAGATTTATTGGGAAATATCAGCTCAGTTTACAAAAGCTAGTGTGTGTCCTCTCCACATTGAGGGAGGGGCAGACTGGGTAATGAACTTACATGGACCAGTGCAGAACAGGACAGTTCTTGGGTGCTAGGCTGAGGAGCTGGAAGGAATTGGCTGGAGCCTTCCTATAGATGGCTCATGAATGGTTGGGAGATCATTCATGGAACTCAGTGGGGTGTGTCCCTGTCTGTGGATTGTCTGTGTAAGTGCAGTGCTGCCAGAGGTTTGTGGTTTGACAACGTGTGAGAGGGATACCACAGGTTGGTGGGACAGAGGGCTCAGTGGTCTTATAGTCCAGGTTGCACCCCAAGGACCCACCACAGCCACCTAAATATCATTATTGTTAATTATATTTATTTAGCATTGTATGTAGCACCATAAGCATGAGAGAGAACAAAGAGACAGTATTGGGTCCTCTTATCCTGCTGAGCTGTGCTTGATGCAAGACCAAGGAGGGGAGTTAAAATATCTTTATTTCACGTCTGCCGATCCATGATCCAGAGGCCAGCCTCACCCCAGCCCAATATTAAATTGCGTCTGGCTGCCAATGGCTGCTAAAGACTATTCCAAAAGCTTGGGAACAGCCAAGCACAGTGGGGCTATAAGCACACCCCTTTTCCCCTGGCCATACCCTCTGCATCTGGACCAGGAGGATGATAAAGCTGCTGTGTCATAAAGAGAACTTCAAAGGGTGCTGGGCTGGGAATCTGAAAAGCAAATGATGAACAATGTTCCTAACCCTTTGGTTTGTTTCCGGCCTGGGGGTGGTCAGATGGCAGGCTACTTACTCGACTCCAGCAGGTGATTGGGGACACCATTTCTCTTTTTAGGCTCCTCGACTAGGCTGTCCAAAAGGATAGTGGGTGCTTTCTTAAACGATTTTTCTGCATTACTGAATTCTAAAGGGGCTGACTGAACCACCTCCATACTGGCATGGAAATGTAGTCCCACGCGTACCAAGATATGTCATTACCTGTGATCAAGCACAAAATTTTAAGCTTAACATACAGTATCCTGCTGATTGGTACTGTTTCATTGCGTCTTTGTCTCCCCCTGTCTATCTGTATCTATCTGTTGTCTTCTGTCTTATACTAAGATTGCAAGCTCTTTGGGAAATGGATTGTCTTTTTTTCATCTTGTGATTGTGAAGCATGTAGTGCTATAGGGTCTTGGTCTATGTCTGGGGATCCTAGGCACAATAATCATACAAATAGTTAATAGTAGTAATAACAAAATAAGTAACAGCACATATAGAAATTGAAGACACTTTTTAGTACAAAAGCCAGGCGTCTGGACAGTTTAATGTCATTTAGAAAATTAATTACAAAATGAAGAAGATGATCAAGTCAGTTATTGATCAATCCCGAGTGGAAAGGGAACCAAATGAAATCCTTCCCTCATGTTCAAATAATGGGATCTCAACCGCCCTGGTGGGTGGACTCAGGTGCTAAACACCTCACATACATAACTATGATAATTTATATAAGTAAAAGGCCCTAAAGATTATAGAAAGGTGCTGCAGAGGATTACATGTGGGAGAGAGGGAGTTCCCTTGGTATTCAAAGCCCAGATTTCCAGCTTTTCCAGATTAGGGGAGAAATTCTGCAACTTTTACTCATGTTGAATAATGTTTACTCATTTTCCCAGGCCAGAAAGAACCATTGCGATAATCTAGTTTGGCCTTCTGCATAACACAGACCATAGAACTTCTCCAAATTAATAATTCCTAGAGCAGATCCTTTAGATGAACATCCAATCTTGATTTTGAAATTGTCAGTGATGGAAAAGTCACCACAATCCTTGGGTTAATTATTCTCACTGTTAAAAATGTACACCTTATTTCCAGTCTGAATTTGTATAGTTTTGACTTCCAGCCATTGGATTGTGTTCGCCATTGATAAGATGGAAATAATTTCCCCTGCTCCCCCTCTACCATGCATGCTCTAGTATCTCCTAACTGAAATTTCTTCCTGGATGCTTGTGTATAGGGAGAGATGAGGCCCTCTGTTCCCCTGAGCATCTTTCAACAGAAGCAAGGGCAGAAAAGGTCTTTTTGATAAATTAATTGTCCAAACTGGTGTCTGATGAGCATTTGGGCTTTGTTTAAATAGTGTTTGGATGGGTTATTTATTTAACAAAGATAAATGTATAATCCAGCAAGCCAAGGAGATGATGGATCTTGTTTAAGTAAGCACGGTTATCAGAACAAAAATGTATCTAGACAAATGCCACAAATATTACGCAATAAAGGAAGCCAGACATAAGGCACATGGAGGTATGTTAATAAAAATAGCATAGGCCCCTTTGCTCTCCATTTCCTGCACCTGCTGGAGGGGGGTTGGGTGGAGTGGGGAGAGGGGAATGAAGCTTTGGCAAAAGCATGAAGAGAAAAAGCTGCGATGCTAGTTAGTTCTCTTGCTCCAGTAGCCCCACTTTTCACTTTCCCACAAGTGTTCTCTGTAGCCTGAGGAGAATGGATGTGGCCAAGAATAATGAGTGTGGAGCCACATTAAATAGCATGCATGAGACCCAGGGTTTAAAACAATCATGTTTGATGCAACATTAACGCCTGCATGTGTTGCCACTATCTACTCAATGTGAGGCTCTGTCCCACTGTAGTGAGAGCTGGCCCACGTAAAGAAGCTGATCAGCCTGTTCCAGGCTTAGCTGACAGAGCTGGCTCTTTTATATTGGGCAATAGAAGCTCCAGAGGTCCACATCTATCCCCACTGCAGACAACCCATCCAGGAAAACAGCATTACACGTGCTCTACAATTCCTAGAGCCAACTGGCCTACAGCTGCTGGCTACCTAGCGTGGCTTAGGAAGAACTCCAGAGAGGAGCACTATAAAAAAAGACCTTCCACAGAGGTTGCCTGGATCTGCTGATCTGGGGACTAGAGACATATAGATCCCTGATACTTTGTTTTGGGGTCCTATGTCCTGCACTCTGTTTATCTGGCCTTCTTGGCTATATGCTCTTTGGGGAAGGGACTATGTTTATTTTTCTCTAAGCATGTAAAGTGCCATGCTGATTTCTGGCCCTTGTGTGGTGTTTATTAATAAGCAAGCATGCCTCAGTTTTACAGGTTAGCTTTTTTGGATTCAACACTTCACACAAATTAGGATAAGAAAACAACAGTTTTGTGCAGGTCAAATGTAATTTTATACACAAAATGTACAGCACAATATGCTCTAACAGTTATAAATACCAGGCTACTGTCTCTCCATTTGTATTATTTAACCATTAACATTATACTCTGAAATGTTACTGTTAAAATCACCATCATCCCGTTTGCTACTGTCCCTCATTAGGTTAAAAAGTTTGAAAAGCTGGTAACAATTACATTAGGAAAGTATTCTTCCATACCGGTTCATAACAGTAATTGACAACAGCAAACCTCACCCCTAACCTTCTACATTACAAACCCTCCATATTATTCCATATGACCCTGATCTTACACTTACTAATGAACATGACCATCAGTGGGACTACCCGTATAATAAACCTTATGGGTGACATCCCAGTTCCATTAAAGACATTGGTAAAACTCACATTGACTTAAATAAGGCCATGATTTCATTTTACATCTATTAATATTTGAGCCATTAGACCTTTTTGTGTCTTGCAGAGCACAAATGATACTTAACAAATAATAAATTAACTACACAAGAATAAAATTAAATGCAGTAGCACATAGCATGGGATTTTCAAAAGCACCTAAGTGAATTAGGAACAGGGATCCTAGTTTTTCATTATAAAAAAACCCAAAAGTCTCTGTTAAAATCATAGAAATCCACATTTCTCTGCTATTAAAATAAAATGGTGAAATTTAGTTTTCCTAACCACAGTATATAGTAGAATCCCATTTATTTTAGCCTCCATTATCCAGCTCTCTGTATACCTAAATTACCAGCAGCAGCAGATTAATGCATGGACCCATGGGACCATACCCAGGGTCTTTGGACAATCTGAGGGCCCACCTAGGAGCACTGGAACCTATGTTGAAGTGTGTGGGGGGGGGGGGAGCCACTGGTGTCCAATCTATGGCCCTGCTCCTCCTCTGCCCTCAAGGCCCTGCCCCTGGCCAGGCCAGAAGCCAGACCCCAGCTTTGGTAAGAGCTGCCCAGGGAACCTGGACCACTGTGGGGATCCCTGGACCCGCCACCTACCCTGGGCAGGGGAAACACAAGAGCAGCCTATGTCCCCAGCTCCCAGGATACCCTGCCCAGTGTAGATGGAGCACCCAGGGCTGTGCACAGCCACCCAGGTTACCAGCTCTTATCATGGGCCGGTTCTCATCTGATCAGGGGGCAGAGAAGCAGGGGGCGATGGATGCCCCATGGCGAGCAGTGGCTAAGATCCACCACCTCAGCCCCTGCTGAGAAGAGAGTGGTACTTCTAGCAGGGCATAGCCGGTTCACACCTGTGCAAGGTGACTTATACCCTTGTTAAATAGTGGGGGGGGCAGGGTCCTTTTAGCCTCCCAGCACCAGTGTCCGGCATGTGCGGGACCCACATGTTCTTTGTGCCCAGAGTCCCAATAAATCTTAATCCGCCTCCGACCACCAGCTGCGCGGGGCTGACAGAAGCCGGGCCTGAGGGCTCAATCCAGGAGGGCAGAACTCAGGCGGTTAGGACTGGGCACCTGGGGCTAAGTGTCTGAGTCTGCTGCTGTTTGCCGCAGGTGGTTCGGTTCATACAGACAGCCAGATAACGGAGGCTCCGATAAAAGGGGTCTGCTCTATGTTTAGCTGTGTAAATTGAGAGCACATTCAAAAATCAACCACAAGAGGGGGAGGCTGCACGCACAGAATAAGTGACATTGGTGCTTCCTGTAAAATTTAGTTAATGGCCAACATGTTTTTATTTTTTCGCAACATGTAAAAGCCAAAGATTCTCTGTGAAAATTCAAATTCCACGGTTTTCCGTGGCAAACGGATTTCTAGGATCCCTGGAGCAATGGGACTTGTGCTTCAAAGCCAATGAGGCACTTTGAAAATTCCACTCCTTCTGGTAAAGCAGCTATTGCTGATTTAACTCCCAAATTTCTTGGTTCCTTAGTGTCACAGGTTTCCAATTAGAAGTGTTTTCTGTATTTTTTCAGTTGCTTTAAAAATTCTTCATTTTTTATTTTATGGCGCTTAAACCTTTATTATTTTATTCAAAATCATAAAAAAAGTTAAAGTACCCTGTCTTGAGACTTACTACCTATACGATTAGCACTGGGATCTTGTCTCCCATCATGTGAGACTCTGAATGAAGGAGATTTAAAATAATTCGGAGTTAGATTATAAGGGCCAAAGTTTCAGTGTAATTGTGCCCAGGAGGACACATATCCTTTTGCAGGCATAAAACTCACACAAATGTGTTTGGAAATCAAGGCCCTGGTCTTGCAGTGAGACCACCTGTGTGGTGCTGTTCACAAGCACTGGGCTACAGCAACTAGGATTAAAATCAATGGAAACTAGACAATCTGAATGTCTTTGAGGATTTAGGCCAGAGCTGCGTAGACACCCAATTGGCATGCATGCACTCAGGTTTTTGCACGTCAGATATGCAACAAAATCCCTCACTGGCACCTGCAAATAGAAACGCATGCAAATACTCCCCTCCAGGGAAGCCAGCTAAAAAAGTGCTGCACATGAAAAACATGCACACATGGAAAAATATCCTTCCTCCCCTAGAAAGGCTCCCTAAAATGAGCCCCCCAGAATGAGAGGACATAGGGGAGCAAGTCTGTTTGCACTGAGGCGCTGCAGGGGTCCCATATTCTGCACCAGGGCCATATTCTGCGCTCACAGCAGGGCTGGATGCTGGTGCCAGCCACTCAGCCTGCAGCCAACTTCTGCATTGCACCTACCGTGTGTGCAGGCCACTTCCAGGAGCCTTGCCCAGTGCCATGAGTGAGAGGGAGGGGAGGGGAGCAGGGCGGCACAGCAGACCCACCAGCATCTCCCCAGCCCAGCTCCAGTCCCTGGTTGCTAGGCTAACATCATCAACTCAGTTCCAAGACAAAGCAGTCAGTGGGCCGTACCATGTTCTGCTCTTGCACGGGGGGGGAGAAGCTGCAAAGTTGGAGGGAGGGGGCAGAAATTAAGGAAAACACCAGGATTTTTTCCCATCGTTTCTAAAGAGTTTTTCTCATTTTACATTTTCAGTCTCCAAATCTCGGGTCAGTGGTTTGTGAAAGGGTTTTGGGGGAGTGGGCTTAGGCAGTACCACCAGTTAGTCAGAAAGGGGGAGGCTGGGAATATGTAGAGGAAGGAAGTTGAGTTCTAGCTAGAGCAGGGGTTTTCAAACCATGGCATGGGTAGGGATCCACTACTGGGTTGCAGACCCTCAGATACGGGGTCACGGTGCCCCCTTCTGCTGCCACCGAAAGACTGGAATGCATTGCTCAAAGATGTAATTGTTGGGTCACAGGCATAAATGATTTTTTTTCAACTGGGTCCGGAGAAAAAGAGTTTGTAAACCACTGAGCTAGAGGATGAAGTGGGGGGAATGCTTTAATTGTTAGGTGTCACTAGAACAACAGCAAAGCAGTGTATTTGTTCATTCCTGTCGCTTTGAACTTGTCAGTGCCCTTAAGATATTTTCAATGAAATACTTAAAAGATAGTTTGCTAGTGTCTTTATCTTTTTGTTTTCCATGTAGTCAAGTTCCAGAGGGGTAGCCGTGTTAGTCTGTTGCAGAAAAACAAAAAGTCCTGGGGCACTTTAAAAGACCAACAGATTTATTTATTGCATGAGCTTTCGTGGGAGATGAAGTGGGATTTGTTTCCACACGAAAGCTCATGCGGATAAATAAATCTGTTAGTCTTAAAAAGTGCCACAGGACTCTGTTTATCTTTTGGGATTGCAAAAGACTGGGTTTTAATTATGGGTTTTACCCTTCAGTTTTTAATCCTGTGGGTAATCCTTACTTCTCAGTCATGCAAAAATCACTCAAGGGCCTAGGAATCGCAAAACTCTGTGTTTTCATTGTATGATAATGTATGTTCCTGCGCAAGGAGATTTTCACAATTACAATTACTTACTACTCCATATGATTGCTAACAATTTAATAACATGACATGCAAAGGATACCCAAACAAACTTTTATGGGTTGAATACATACAAAAAGATTATACCTGACCCAATTAACCCTGTTAGTCCACTCTCTGTATTTAGTTTCACATTCTTGCATGTAGTTCACTGCTATAAAAGGTCACCTGACAGTTACTGCAGTTTGTCATAAAAGCAAAGCATTTTAGCTGCAGTCATGAATGCTTACATTCAGCAAATGGAATGATCTTTTAAAAATCCCTGTAAAGAAACAAAATAGTACTGCTGACATTAGCTTGTTCAAGGTTATAATATTACTGGACTCCAGTTTGGAGTCACTTGATTCTTGCAGATATAATTGAGTTACATGGAAATTTATTCTTCAATGGCAATAACTTCAGATAACAAAATCAATGAATACTGTCAGTTTTTATATTAACAACTCAAAACAAAACCATAGCTGGAACATTTTTTGACTTGATTGCTTGGAAAATTACATGTGGGGTTTTGTGCTGCTTGTTTATCTCAGTTTAGATACTAATAAGAAAGGGCCTACTCCTGCAAACCCTTATTCAGGTTAATAATCTCATTGATTTTAATTAGGCTATTTGCAATGAAAGAAATTGATCTCTCTGCAGAGGTCAGCACAAGGCATCCATACTACTTAAGTGCCACCAGCCCTCTATTTGGAGGGCTTAAGCAGTGTATGGGCATAATGTGTTTACAAAGGGATCGGTTTGATTCAGCAGATTATCTTGTGTTGGTGAGAGTTTCCAGGATTGAGCCCCAATGTATTTTTCATTGTTTATACTATTTGACAGTTATTGGGTAACAGTAGGATTCATCCAGGATCAGCGCCCTATTTTACTAGGTGCTGTATAACAGTTGCTGTCTACCCTTGTTTGAACTTCAGTCAGGTTGGGTAAAGGAAATTTCACTTTTGTTGCTTATTAGCTTCCATTTGGTTCAGTATTCGAGGTTCTCCTGCGTTAGTGGGGTCCTCCAGTATTTGGGTTGTAAATGCTGCAGGGGAATTTTAAAAAAACAAATGAAACCAAATGGTTTCTATTGACAGCATAAATAAATAAGTATTTTCCTTCAAAAAGCCTAGCAAAGGGCTTTTTTTGTGTTTTGGTACCAAATCTGCATTTTGGGTCTTAGTGGTCCTTAGAATATCCCTTTTAAGCCAGGGTTTTTCAGCTGTGGCTCCTGGGAGAGAGAGGTCTGTGATGCACTCAAAATTTGATTACAATAGAAAGCAAAGAAAATCTCTCTTCCCAACTCCTTGCCCATTTTTACTTTTCAAGGTCAAGTATTTTCTGTTAACCTTTCAAAACACAAAAACAACTTGTCTAGGCTTACCATTTTTTTTTATTATTATTATTATTTTTTTTTTACTTCTGCTTTTATAAAAAAAATTGATTGTGGATTTTTTAAATGACAGATAAGGAGTCACCAACCTAAAAAGTTGAGAAACCAGGCTTTAGACTTATAAGTGACTTATCTATCCTGATAAACTACCACTGTGTTGCTGAAGATACTATTGTATCCTTAAAAGGTATATTTAGTAGGAGGGCATCAAACCTGGCGCTTGCTTTGAAATCAGTGGACATTCCATGCACAAAGGATTTGGAGGTTGAGCACTATACTATATTAGTTTACTTTCTCCATTTTTTTGTGATCTCTAAAACGTAATTATTAACAAATCATTTTGTGGCAGTTGCGGTTGTTTCCCATTTGGTGTATATTTTTCCTGGCAGTGAGCACACATCTGGAACAAATCATATTACTGTCTGTGCCATTGTTTGCACAATGTCTTGAAGACACCTTATTTGGAGGAAGTGATTGCTTCTAACCTTCTTTTTAAAATTTCCTTATTTTCTAGCAATAAAATAATTCTGGCCTAATAAATATGATGCAGAGTTCAGTGAACAAGCTAGGCTAAATGAGAGGGTTAGTAGCCAGAATGATGGCATTTGCTGACATGGCCAAGTTAAAGAAAGTCCTAATGAATTAAAACAAAAAAAGTCCATTTAAAACTCGAGTATAAAACTATCCACGTAGGTTTTTATGCTGTGTGCATCATGGTAGTACCTGATCATCTCACACAAACTACTGGCCTCAACCAACAGAGCCTTTCATCCTGTGAACAGCCACATAGATTTCAACAGCATTGTAGGTACAAGTAAGGGTTTGACAGGCGAAGATTTATATTAGTGATTCTAACCTGTGATGCTTTAAATCCATATTCCGAACCTCAGGTTAGAAAGATGTATGGCATGACTCGATTCCTAATGGAGGCAAATAAATCAAGGATTTAAATATAGTGAGGATTACAAATCACTGGAAGGAGGAAAATTGGAAAAATTGTAATGGATATACTGAAAAAACTTAGCAAGCATTTACAATTGAAGTTGGTTGCAGTTTGATGTGTAAAGAATCTAAAAGTCTGAGTCTGTTTAGTTTGCTTATAGAGTGGTAACACAAAGTTCATTTAACAACATACTGGAGCATCACGTGTTGAAACTAATGCAGCTTTCTTATTTCACTGACTACATTAATAATGGGCCGGCCATATTCTCAGCTCCTATGTTGCTCTGGATCTAGACAGTGGGCTTTTTGACTCTTCAGCCCCATATGACCCTCTCTTTTCAGTATATCTGAGGGTCCTGATGCTACAGGAAAGAGTGAATTGGGGAGAGTCCTTCAAGATACATCTTGCCACATCTCTGTAGCCTGGTGTTTCATTGTACTAACCCAATTCTGCGTTTCTGAGGCTACATTTAGTAGTTGCAGAAGTGAAGTTTGTTGGATGTGTGATTGCTACTCACAATTTTGAATAAACACAGCAGCTAGAGATTTTTTAAGGGTTGATTTGGCAATCCTGGGCTTGTAGCCCACAATCTCCTTTGTCCCCTTTGGAAGCAAACACCACTAAACTGAAAAGTATTCTGTTGCCAATGAAGAGGATTGCTGAGAGAGCTGGGGCGCTACAGGGAGCACGTGAGGGGTCGATAAGCCTACGTTTCATCAAGAGGCACAGCAGGTGTAAGTAAGTGATGGTGACCTGAAATCTGTAGTACATTACAAAAAAATAGATCAGCTGTTCCCTTGGAGGTTTTATGAGCTCCAGTGGCTGAGGGAGTCCAGGGAATATTTAGATTCCTTCCCTTAGGGGGTGTCAATAGCAGATCATATTCCACTAATCCACTCCCACCCCTGAAGTGTGTCCTTGCCTTTAAATCTACTTTAACGTGTATTGCTGCCTGCAGTCCCATCTGCTCGGTAAGTGACAGTGGTTGGTTTTTCTATAGAAACTGTATCCCCCTACTGATTTCTCTTTGCATTTGTCCCATGTGCATGCTCCGGAAACACAGCCTGAATCACATTCTGCAAGCCCTGTCTCCCAGCAGAAGGGCACTTGTTTCTGGGCAGTGTGCATGCTGATAACTATTTCCCTGTTACAGATTAGTTCTGCCATTGTGAAACTTGCATCTCACACAGGAGCCCTGCTTGTCCCCTTATCAAGGGGAACATGAGGAATGGTCATTACTTGCTGACATGCAGTGATAACAGTGAATAATAGCAGAGAGGAAAAGAGGAGGTATTAGGAACATGCTCAACAGAGGTGCTTGTGGTTCCTGGGATAGCATCCTGCTGCAAAGGAGGAGAGTCCGGGGGGTTGCTGGATTGCTGATGCCTTCTAGGGTTCAGCAGTAGAAGAGCATTGGCTCAGGATGATAAAAGCTAATTCTAGCCAAGAGACCAGGAGGAAGATGAACTAAGTGAATGAAACTGACGGGACTGAGAAAGCCACCGTGGAGACCACAGGAATAGGCTGCTGATCGGCTGTGCTTCGGGATGAAAGAAACAGACAGCAACTGACCATGTGGAGTATCCTGGTGATTCTTTTCTGGTTTTCAACTCTAACGGTAAGTTTTTGTAGCTGTTTATTTTACATCTACAGGTGTGGCATAAATAACTACACGCATGTTCCATGGGGGAGAAATAATATTCTAGTGGAGAGAGCACCAGACAGGGAAGTAGGGGTCCTGGTTCTCCTGCTTGATTTACTGTGTGACCCTGACAAGATGTGGCCATGTTCTGTGCCTCAGTTTCCCCATAGCGCAACGGTGGGGGCTAATGCTTACCCATTTTTGGAGTGCCCCCGAAGATCTGTGGATGAAGGAATAATTTTATATAAGGCAATCTTATATAAAGAGCCAAATGAATTTGGCTGGAGCTATGTTGATTTACGTCCGATGAGAATCAGGGCCACAATCTATATAATCGCTGACTTGTTTCAGCCTGAAAGAATGTCATATTCTGACAGGCTTTGCAAAATGCATTTTGGTTTCTTAGCGTAAGATTCCTAAAGTTACTCACCCGCTAGTACCTCTGTGTCTCACCATCAGCTAATTACAGAGGATAGCTGAACTGAAGCACAATAATACCAAAGTGACACCAGTTTTGGAAACAAGGGTAAAATCAATATCCGAATACACCCAGCATGGGTGAGTGAAGTAAGTAGAGGAACAAATTCCCTGCTGGTGCAGATGAGGGCAGTTTTATTGCAATCAATGCAACAGATTATTTACACCAGCCAGGAATTAGGCTCATCATTGATGGATAATAGGTTAAGATGCATCTAGGTATTCTGCTCCCATGAAGAATAAAGGTTGCTGCCTTTTTTGCTTAACAATTAGCTTCCCCAATAAAAATAATGAACATTATTTCCTGTAAAGCCTATTTCTTGTTATTTTTGTTTTCTGGCTCTTAGTCTCTAGCCCACGGGTTCTCTAAATTTTTGTTTTACTTACGACTCCAAACACACTCACTTTCTTCTGTGATTCCAGTTGCTCATTTCTATCTCCGTAACCCTTTTGTGCCTCATATCCAAGAATCCTTTGTTCTCTTTTCATTCCCCCTGAAATACGAAAACCTCAACTGTCATAAAACATAATAACATATAGATTTTTTTTTCAATTCAATATGCTATCTATGGCCAGTACTGTTTGCCTTCTGTAGGTACAGAGCTGAGAGTTTCACAGGTTTGAAAAAGTAAGAAAAAGGATAATTTATATTGAAAATATCATGAATTGCAGATTTCTGCAAATTCAGCACACCTAATTGTTATAGCTATTTATATGTGGAACATTTTGCTATCTAATCAGAAAAACTAACAAGTTTTTTGTAAATTAAAACTTAGAACCTGTAGAAAATGTTGGGACCCTCTACCCTCAAACAGGAACAATGTTAGCTCAGGAAGGGAGGAGTTGTATAAATCAAAGCAGTTAGGAGAGGAACAAAGAAATTCTGGAATCAAATGTTGATTTTCCTAAGTAAACACTAGCTTGAATGCTGTACACTGCACCAAGCAAGTGTTTTTTAAACATGAAAAAAGGCATTGTATACGGAAATGAAAATTATAGGGGCTCAAAGTCAATGGTGTAGAAGGAATGCAGGATTGGACTGTTTCCTTTGAATTTGTGTGCTGTAGACACTAGACAGATGTGTTGTATGGTTCTCCCGTCACTGCATTAATAGTGCTCAAGACTTTTCAGAAAGTTTTCAGCACATAGCAGAACTAGATCCACAATCAGCTCATATCCTTCATTCCTTGCATACGCCAGGTTCCACTGACATCATGAAGTATCAAGCCCAATATGAACCTCTTTATTTGGAAACAAAGCTTGTAACTCAGAAATTGAATTCATTAATTATCTGATGAATGTGAAATCTGGCTACCAATACTGACCCCAATGACGCAACTCAAAAGAGTAAGAGGAGTATGATTTGGCCCTAAAAAACGGTCATTTTAAGAAATTAAATGTTATATGTACAACATATACTGTTTAGGGAATAATTACTGTGGCAAATCAAATACCTAATAAGTTGCCGAATAGATGTGTATGTTAAAAGCAGACAAAAACGTTCTAGGGGTAGAAAAATAATATATAGTATAAATTCGGAGAAAGATACGATTTTCAAAATTTTCTAAAATCACTTTTGGGGGACCTTAAGGAAATGATAGAGAGATAATATTTGGTATTGTAAGAAAGAAAATGATACTGCTTCTGAAAATATTATTAACCTGGTCACTAATATTTATTTTTTGTATCTGCTGACCAGTGCTTAGAATAACTGGATATTAGTTGTCTAGGTCATTTTCACCATTTGCCTTAACTGATCTTGATGTTGCTACTGATTTCCCTATATTTAATTAAAGTTTTACGTTGACTTGAAACATTGTTGCACTAATATATCTTAACCAGAACTGCTGTGCTTATATTGCTAAGTGCTGGAAGTGTACTAACCGTCTTTAATAATGTAACTGATTCAAATATAAAAATACATTTATTAAAAAGGCACCTATTAAAATTCAGAAATGATTGAATCCAATCTATAATTAACATCAGAAAATAACAACTATAATTAGATTCCTTTACACATTCAAATACAACAAGGCGTTCCTTTTATTGGAAGACTTTTGTTATAGATCTAATAGTTTATAAACCTTGATTTCATGAATAGTTATTTTCCTCTTAGGAGACTATTCTCTGCTTGTGTGATTCTAAAAAGATCTTTTTATCGTACATGAATGTGTGCTCTTTCATTGTATTATGGCAGGATCCACAATGGGAAGGGGGAAAGGAGGCAATACTGAATCAGTAGACCAGTTGGATGAGTGATGATCCACTTCTAAAAAGAGCAAACTCTATTCAAGAAGAAAATATTGAGAAAATATTCTTGGGGTAAAATCCTGGTTCCATTAAAGTCGGTGGGATTTTACCTGTTCACTTGAATGGGGACAGGACTTCATTCCTGTTCTTTTGAACAGATTCAGCCCTAGAAATCATTATGGGTCCTATTGTACAAAGTACTTATCCTCTCCTTCAAGAATCTCAGTGCTGACTGGCACGTCAATCAAACCTGAAAGTGCCCAGTAACTTACAAGATTAGTAAAGGGACACTGTCAAGAATTTTACCCAGAATCTCAGTGGCAATTCTGCTTTCACATCTTCACCTGCAGCTATACTGATTTGCAGCGAGATTTCTGAGTGAATGAGCACAATATTGACTTTGATGGGATTGGCCGTGTACAACTGATAGAATTTGGCCCGGTTTTGCAAGTGAAAGGCAAGCCCAGAGAATTACCAACCATTCAGTGGAGTAGTATTCTCTAGGGCCAAAATCAGCACTCAGTTGTACTAATGCCACTCAGTACCCACAGTGACGTTTTTGCGATGTAACAGAAGACCATTTGGTTCATAATAAGTATTTAGAGGAAAAGCAGGTCCAGACTTGATTGCACTGATCTCAGTACGCAGGAGAAGGCCCCCTACAAATCATTAAGTTCTTCTACACAGTTGAATAAAAGTTAGATTTTGTATGCTATGTTTCAAGGAAATGTTACTGACAAGAAGATGATGGGGCAGCGTAGAAAGAGTTAGTGATTTTGGGGTGTCAAGAGAAAAACAAAGCGACTCACCTGCTTTTCCAAATTTGCAGGTCAAAGCCATCCCACCAGTGTGTGACTTGCTGAGTGTCCTCAGGCGGGAAGAAGAACTCTGTGCCGAGACTCTGTCCCAGGAAGGAAAGAACAGAACATCTGAAAGTGACCAATTCATGAGTTCAGGTAAGTGGTGGCTCTGTGGAAAAGTCTGCCCTCAGATCATCACTGTGGGTGTGAGATCTGACACTGTTCCTCTCTATAGGCATAAAACTCACAGGAAATCTATAGAAACTCTGACTCATGGGGCGAGTAGAATATCAGTCAAGGTCTCTGGAGTTTTTTTGCCTTCCTCTGTAGCATGGGGCATGGTTCACTTGCTAGTAATTTCTCTGTACTTTAAACACTTTAAATCATGATTTGAGGACTTTAATAACTCAGTCATAGGTTGGAGGCTTATTATAGGAGTGGTGGGTGAGGTTTTCTGGCCTGCATTGTGCAGAAGGTCAGACTAGATGATCATATTGGTCCCTTCTGACCTTAGAGTCTATGAGCCTATTGTGCGGCTCTCAGAGCCAATTTTTGTCCTTAACATGAGTACAACCCAAATATTACAAAATTCCACATGCTGATTCCAAAGATAGGTTCCGGCTACCAGACTGAATCATTCTTATTGACTGTGATAGCCACAATACTCAACAGAAACAAACAAACAAAAGAACCAGAATGCACCAAACCCCCAAAAATATGGAGTACCTGCAAATCTCATTGACTTCAGCATCTTTCAAGAGTTGGCCCAATAACTGCAGTGTGAATTTTACCTTAAAAAAGCTGTGTACATGGAAGGTGGCGAAGGGGGGCAATTTTAATTATACATGAGAAACCTGTTGCTTCCTACTCAACATAACCACTTTTCATGTGAATAGCTTTTTCAGTCCAGAAAAAAATTTGTGACCCTATGAAAGTTCTTTGGTTTTGGAATATCTTCTAGTTCTCAACCTTCATGCATCATTCAGCCAGCCTTCCCAATGGACCGTTTGTAATGCCTCTGTCCCTGTCCTGTGCAGTGTCTAGAAAAGTAATTTAAAGTAATAATTTATGCTGGTCTGCAAGCTGTATTAACTCTACCCTCCCATACGAAGGAGAGTATCTTATGGAACATGCTTGGTGCAGGGAACAAAAATGTGTATGGCTCTGGGTTTGTGTGTGCGCACAGCCTCCTCCATGAGAGATGGACCTGCGTCATATGAATGGACTGAAATGTTGGATAGCTGTGCAGAGTGCAGGCCTTTAAGATTCCATGTCCCTTGCCCACTGGAGGTTTGATAGAAGAGGACTTTAAATTCAGCACAAAATTTATACTGTGCAGAACATGGGGCTCACTGGCTATGTCTACACTTGTTAATTTAAGTCGACTTAGTGTGTCTACACTTAAAATTAAAGTCGACTTAAAGGGGAACTTACGAAGTCGACCTAGAGCGTCCACACTGGATGCTCTAGGTCGACTTTGTGGGGCTAGGGAGACCTTGGGCAGGTCCACGGTGGCGGGGGGGGGCACCCCTTGTGTGCAATGGGGCAAAGGGGGACAGAGACCCTGGCAGGGCATGTGGGCAGGGTGTGATGCTGTCTGGATTTAGGGAAGCATTTATGATATTATTTTCTATGGATATCTCATAAATGCTATAATCCATAGGAGCTATGTCATGTTTGGTATCAATAGAAAGGTAGTAGTTTGCTGGGAATGATTATATAGTTTATGTCTAGGAATTGTATTTATATTAGAAGTTATTTAGTTAGGAATTTGGTGTTATATCTCTACTTTAACTTGTGTCATTCTGGAGGAATGCCTTAGACAGGAGGGTGTGAACAACCATTGTCTCCTTAATGGCTCATCAGGTTTCTTCCTTTGGCCCATTGTAGGTGGGAGTTTCCTTAACATTACAACCATTGTCTCCTTAATGTTAAGGAAGCTCCCACCTACAATGGATTATAGCATTTAAGATATATGGTTAGAAAATAATATCATAACAGCTTCCCTAAATCCAAACAGCGTCACACAGGGCTCTGCCCTGCCCTGTGGGGGGCATGCCAGGCTCCCCTGTGCCCCCCCACCCTGGCAGGGAGGGCATTGGTGTAGTCCTGGGGTAGCCCTAAATCGACTTAGGGCTACCCCATGTCTACACTGGCTTAATTCGACTTTAAAAAGTCAAATTAAGCCTTAGGTCGAGTAGAAAGGTGGTTTTTCATTAAGTCGACTTTATTTTCTTTAAGTCGACTTAAGGAAACTGTAGTGTAGACGCAGGGCCAATTAAGTCGACTTAAGCAAGCTTAAGTCAACTTAATTTACCAGTGTAGACGCAGCCACTGTGACATGCTCCCTCTGAGATGTCCCTTTCAGGAGTTGTGCTGTAGTATGCTGGATGGATGATTTGAAGCTTCTCAGTCAGATCTATGCAAAGGGCATTGCCATAACTCAGGCTGGAGTTGGCAGTGATTCGTGAGCTGGTCTTTGCCATGAGTGGGCCTCAGTGTGCAGTTACCTTGCCCTGCTTGTGTGGGTGCTTAGTTCTACCCACCCTCATTTTATTATTATGTCCTGTGGTCCAGGGAAGGCAGCAAAAACCCAGTGAAGCCTGAGGAGGAAGTACAGTTCTGCAGAGATTTGTTTGTAGAATTGTCATCTTGGTACATTGATCATAGAATCATAGAATAATAGGGATGGAAGGGACCTCACGAGGTCATCTAGTCCAACTCCTGGCTAAAAAGCAGGACCACTCCCACTAAAATCACCCCAGCCAGGGTTTTGTCTAACCGGGCCTTAAAAATCTCCAAAGATGGAGATTCCACTACCTCCCTAGGTAGCCCATTCCAGTGCTTCACCACCCTCCTAGTGAGAAAGTTTTTCCTAATATCCAACTTCGACCTCCCCAGCTGTAATTTGAAACCATTGCTCCTTGTTCTGTCCTCTGTTACCATCGAGAACAGCCTAGCTCCCTCCTCTTTGGAGCGCCCCTTCAAGTAGTTGCCTAGAACATATCTGATCATAGTCCCAGCCCTGCTGTATCCAGGTTATCCAGGACCTCATTAGTTTGTCCAAGCAGTATCTTACTGCAGACAGGTCTGAAGAGAAACCCTTCATTAGAAAGGAAACTGTGTACAGAAACAGGATAACAAAACTCTCGTCTACTCTCCAGCCGGAGCCTGGGACCACACCTGCACTGGGCTACTTTGTTGCTTGTACTACCCACAATACTAAATGGCTGCATAAAGGTTGAACAAGAAGTGTGGCAACTGTACGCTTCCTGGAGGACTCCTACTTGATAGCACAATCTAATTTTCCAGAGCTCCCGTGGTGCATCTCATCAAAGCACAACAGGTTTCCTTTCCCACCTAAAACATTCCCTGTAGTTGAATACTCGGTCACTTCTTTGGTATTGGGCTGATCACATTTGCCAGTAACTGAAGAGGACAGTGGCTAGGTGGAGGTATTTCCCTTTCACAATCCATCCTCTCATCTGCTTTGATCCATTGGAGGAATTCAAAGCATCTTACACACAAATTCATGAATTAAGCTTCCCAACTCCTGGAATATAGGTAAGCATTAATAGTGTCATTGTACTGCTAAGGAAAAAGACCTCCAAAGACATTTACACTACATGTTCAAAGCACCTTTAATGTGGGTTGCCTCCTTGCTGCCCCAGTGAGTGAGATGCCAAAGGTCTGATTTCTAGAGAGGTATTGAAACTGCCTCTTATTTGTCCCAAGGAGGTTGAAGATTTGTATGGTGAGCAGATCTCATGGACTCCTATCATTGGGACCCAACATTTATGAGGCTACCTTGTGAGATTTCGGTGCCATTAAATCCAAACCCTCATATTGATTTTGTCTCCAACTTGAATCCCAAAATCTAGTCTAAACCAACCCTGGATGGATACCTGAAAACTGTTTCCTTCACCTGTCTCTGGTTGTTTCTGGAAATCATCTCATTGATTTCACTACTGGAAAATCTGAGAAGAAGCCAGTTAAAAACAAAGGGCCACATTCAATCCTTAGAGTAACTTTTTAAATGGAGCTCAGAATAAAGCAGGTCAGTTTCTGTAAGTCAGTGGATTCTCAGATAGGATTTATCAGTCACCCTTCGAGTGGCAATGAAAACACAGGCAAGTGAGTGTGGGAAGCTGTGTAACTTTTCCTGGGTGATGACTTCAGATCGGTGGTTAAACTGAAGAGCAGTCCTGGTGGTGGAATGGCACTATATATGAAAGAAAGCATAGAGTCAAATGAAATATCTTAAGTGAACCAAACTATACCGTAGAATCTCCATGGATAGTAATTCCATGGATAGTAATTCCATGCTTAAATAATAAGAATATAGAAGTAGGGATATCTTATTGACCACCTGGCCAGGATGGTGATACTGACTGTGAAATGCTCAGGGGCTATGTCTACACTTACCAAAGTTAGTTCGAATTAGTTAATTCGAACTAACTAATTCGAACTAAGTTGAGTTAGTTTGAATTAACTTAATTCAAACTAACATGGCCCCACTAGAATGCTAGTTCGAATTAGTCAGTTGCAGTAAGGTCAATCTGCTGGTTAGTTCGAACTAAGCAGTTAGTTCGAACTAATATGGTCACATTGACTTAATTCAAACTAACTAGTTCGAATTGAGGGTTAGTTTGAAGTAAAACGAGGTTTTACTAATTCGAACTAACTTTTCCTTAATTCGACTTAAGCAACTGCTTAAGTTGAATTAAGGAAACTCAAGTGTAGACACAGAGTAAATTAAGTCGACTTAAGCCTGATTAAGTCGACTTAATTTACAAGTGTAGATGCACCCAGGGAGATTAGAAAGGCTAGAAAAACAAAAGTCAGTAATAATGGGGGATCTCAGCAATCCCCATATTAACTGGGTACATATCCCCTCAGGATGAGGTGCAGAGATCAAGTTTCTTGAGATCTTAAATGACTGCTTCTTGGAGCAGCTAGTTCTGGAACCCAGAAGAGGAGAGGTAATTCGTGATTTAGTCCTCAGTGGAGCACAGGGTCTAGTCCAAGAGGTGAATCTAGCTGAACTGCTTGGTAATGGTGGCCATAACATAATAAAATTTAACATCCTGTGTGAGAGGAGGGGATAGCAAAGCAGCCCAGTACAGTAGCATTTAATTTCAGAAAGGGGAACTACACACAAATGAGTAAGTTAATTAAACAGTGCCAAAAGTGAATTTCCTGCAAGCTGCATGGACATCTTAGAGGCTCAATTTAAATGTATAACCTAAATAAAAAAACATAGTAAAAGGACCAAGAAAAAAAAAAAAATCACCACTGCAGCTAAACAACAAAGTAAAAGAAGCAGTTATAGGCAAAAATGGCACCCTTTAAAGAGTGGAAATTAAATATTATTGATTAAAATAGAATGGAGCATAAACTGTGGTAAGTGAAATGTAAAAGTATAATTAGGAAGGCCAAAGAACAATTTGAAGCACAGCTAACCAAAGACATAAAAAGTAGCAGAAGCATCAGAAGCAGGAAGCCTGTTAAACAGCTAGTGGACCATTGGATAACCAAGACGCTAATGGAGCACTCTGCAACAAGGCTATTACAGAGAAACTAAATTAATTCTTTGCATGGGTCTTCACAAATGGGATGTGAGGGAGATTCCAAACCTGAGCCATTCTTTTAAGTGATAAATCTGAGAAACTGTTCCAGATTGAGGTGTCATTAGAGGAGGTTTTGAAACAAATTGATAAATTTAACAGTGATAAAAGTTACCAGGACTAGATGGTATCCACCCAAGAGTTCTGAAGGAACTCATATGTATAATTGCAGAACTACTAACTGTGGTATGTAACCTATCATTTAACCAGCTTCTGTACCAGATGACTGGAGGATAGCTAATGTGATGCCAATTTTTAGAAAAGGCTTTGGAGACAATCCCGGCAATTACAGAGTGGTAAGCCTAACTTCATTACCGGGCAAATTGATTGAAATTACAGTAAAGAACAGAATTATCAGACACATAGATGAATGTGATTTGTTGTGGAAGAGTCAACATGGTTTTTATAAAGGTCAATCAGGCTTCACCAATCTACCAGAATTTTTTTGAGGATCAAAAAGTGTGTGGACAAGGGTGATCCAGTGAATATAGTGTACTTAGATTTTCAGAGAACCTTTGACAATGACTCTCACCTGAGGCTCTTAATCAAAGTAAGTAGTCATGGGATAAGAAGGAAGGCCCTCTTCTGGATCAGTAACTGATTAAAAGATAGGAAATGAAGGGTAAAAATAAATAAGTTTTCAGAATGGAAAGAGATAAATAGTGGTGTTCTCCAGGGCTATGTCCACACTGGCAAGTTAAATTCCAAAGGGGTAGCCGTGTTAGTCTATTGTAGAAAGACAACAGAGTCCTGTGGCACTTTTAAAGACTAACAGATTTATTTATCGCATGAGCTTTCGTGGGAGAAAATCCCACTTCGTCAGACGCTTTGAAGATAGGAAAGTTACAGAGTGGTAGGAAATTAAATGCAGGGGAGTGTATGACATAGCATCAGGTCAGGCTGTAACAGCAAATCAAAATAGGTGTTAGGATTCAAAACACTGGGGAACAGCACATAGAGGAGGGGGAGGTCAAATCTAAGTTTAGTAAGTGTAGACATAGCCCAGGAGTCTATACTGGGACCAATACTATTCAACATATTCTTAAATGATCTGGAAAAGGGGGTAAACAGTGAGTTGGCAAAATTTGCAGATGATATAAAACTACTCGTGATAGTTAAGTCCAAAGCAGACTGAGAAGAGCTACAAAGGGATCTCACAAAACTGGGTGACTGGGCAACAAAATGGTAAGTGAAATTCAGTGTTGATAAATACATAGTAATGCAAATTGGAAAACATAATCCCAACTATACATATAAAAGGATGGGGTCTAAATTAGCTGTTACCACTCAGGAAGGAGATCTTGGAGTCATTGTGGATAGTTCTCTGAAAACATTCACTCAACATGAAGCAGGAGTCAAAAAAATAAAAATAAATAACAGAATGTTGGGAGTCATTAGGAAAAGGATAGATAACAAGACAGTAAGTGTTCTATTGCCTCTTTATAAATCCATGGCATCCCCACATCTTGAATACTGCATGCAGATCTAGTTGCCCATCTCAAAAAAGATATATTGGAACTGGAAAAGATACAGAAAAGTAGCTAAAGTGATTAGGGGTATGGAAAACTTCCATATGAGGAGAAATTAATAAGACTAGGACTTTTCAGCTTAGAAAAGAGACTAAGTGGGGAGATTATAGAAATTCATAAAATTATGACTGGTGTGGAGAAAGTAAATAAGGAAATATTATTTATTCCTTCTCATAACACAAAAACTAGAGTCACCAAATGAAATTAATAGGCAGCAAAAATGAGCAAAAGAAAGTATTTCTTCACATAGTGTACAGTCAACCTGCGGAACTCCTTTCCAGAGGATGTTATGAAAGCTAAGACTATTATAGGGTTCAAAAAAGAACTAGATAAGTTTATGGAGGATAGGTCCATCAATGGCTATTAGCCAGGGTAGGCAGGGATTGCTGTTTGCCAGAGGCTGGGAATGGCTAATGGAATGGATCACTTGACAATTACCTTTTCTTTTAATTTCCTCTGAAACACCTGGCGCTGGCCACTGTTGGACTGCAGGGTACTGGGGTAGATGGATCATTGGCCTGGCCTAGTACAGTCATTCCTACATTCTTATGTTCTGCCTCCTATTTGTGTTTTAATGTTGATTTGTTGTTATGTTAGAGTCTTGTGTAAACAGACCTGTAGCCTTTGGCTTATAATATCACTTTAAGTTATATCCAGCAAAGGCTGAAGTTGTGAGAACCTGCTAGCACTAATGGCTCCATGATTTTTTCATCTGCATGTTTTTATGCTTGACACCTATGCAGAGAAACATATCTGCAGTGGCCCTCAGTTTGTTGAAGAGAGGAGCCAGGCCCTGGACATCCTGTGGACATGACAGGAATAGGCAAGCAGCAAAGAGAAAGGCAGCTATGCAGGATCTGGCTCCCCCATTCTCTCCCCAACTCTTGAATACCTACCCCAGACCAGAGGTGTAGCCAGAGCTGATTTTTGGAGGGTCTGTGGTTGACATGGGTGGGCACAAGCTTTGTGTCACAAGTAAAACAGAGACTGATAAAAATGTGGGATGAATTGCTTACAATCTGGTTGGGTGGGCCTGCTTTCAAAATGGGTGGGCA
Source organism: Pelusios castaneus (assembly GCA_007922175.1). Lineage (NCBI taxonomy): Eukaryota > Metazoa > Chordata > Testudines > Pelomedusidae > Pelusios > Pelusios castaneus. Next base: position 11,594,053 of record ML685777.1, read on the forward strand.
ATGGCCCACCCAGGCCCATCTGTAACTACGCCACTGCCCCAGACTCCTCTGAAAAGCTCTCTCTGGTGAATGAGAAAGCAGCTGTGTACGGAGTCGGGGCTGGGAGGAGAAAGAGCTACTGTAGGCGGCACGTTCTCCTTCCGAGGATGATTAACATCCATTAAAAAAGCCCAGACAGGATTAGTTAATAGTATTCTGCACATTGTGGATGCCTGTGGTGTTAGGGTGGTGTGAACATCAGGCACAAAACATCTAAGCCAAAGACTGTGTACTGTAGTTTACTGTGTAAATAAAAGGAGCCCTTTGGATTTTCCTACTCACTTGAAAACACTGACCTTTTAAGGAAAAAATGTTAGTCAAGCACCGAAAGAGTGTCTATACTGGAGCTGGGGGGCAACTTCCAGCGTGGGTGGTCGGACGTGCTGGCTTTGATGGAACTAGTGGGCTCAAAACAGAAACGTAGCCACAGTGGCGTGGGCATTGAGGGGCATGCTACTTAACCACATTCCCAGGTGGTTGTACTTGACCCAGCCCATTTCCTGCGCCACAGCAGCTGGACTTCTATTGTTAGCATGCCAGCTAGATCAAAGCTAGCACGCCAAGCAGGAAATTACACTTCCATGTAAGCGTTGCCATTACTGTGACACTCTTTTTACACTTAAGTTTATAGGTCGGACTTCCCTGGAATCTGTGTGGTGCAAGGGAATGACCGAGGAGGGAGATTATTAGGGAATTGGGATCTTTATTCACTCTGGCATAATTCAGAGCAGTTTAGGGCCTGCTCTAATTTATATCAGCTGGAGACCATCCACCAGCTGAGAATCGGCAGAACGCAGCTGTACTCTGCCCTCAAGCTGCCATGCCCACTACAATATGGAGGAGGTGGATGGGTAATTGACACAGGAGCCAGTATGCCAGCTTTACAGCAGCTGAGCGGGGATCCCACCTTTCCGAAACACTTCTCAGCCAGCCAGCTACATCTAGATTCCAGTAGCTTTGGGCCATATGCAAATCTGGCCTTATATGTTCAAAGGCAAAAGTAGCTGCAAACTTATTTGTTCTGTCCCCCTATCATCCCTGGAGAAAACCACCACCCACTATTACAAACTTGCTAGTGTTTAAATTGATATTGTACTTTGGGAAATGAAGGAGTTGACAGAAGAGTCTGTTTTACAGGTTTTATAACAACTCTGTTGACATAGAGCTTATAAACCTAGCCCGTAGAGCAGATCTCAACATAAACATCATTGGGGTTAATGTATGGTTTGAGTGAACTATAGTAGTTCAATTATATTGCTTAAAAATAAACAGTCACCAAGTCAGGTATAGAGGCATTAATCAGAGCTTAAAGCCATTGGCTGTGAATAAGCTACTTTTTTCTAAACATGATACTGTCATACAAGAATGAATCAATTGAAAAACGAGGGAAACATTTCTGGAATTTAGAAATGTGTGTTGTTCTGATGGAGGCTGATTCTGTGAGGTACAAAACACTGTGAAGAAAGTGCCACGCACTTTTCTCTAACTTTTTTTAATGTGGAAGATCTCATTTTCATTCTGTATCACAACGAAAACAAAGTTTGAAACCTGAAAATTTTTCATAAAATGCAGTTCTTTTCCAGTGAGCCTTATTCAATACATTCTACAAAATGTCCAGCACCTTGCAGGATGGAGCCCTTACCCAGCAAATGTAGCATAACCCCAGCTGCCTTTTTTCTTAGTCTGTTAGAAAAGGTTGATGGTAGGAGCAGGAAGGGTTGCTAAAATGAATAAAACTGAGTGAAGGCGAGTGTAACCTTTTTCTATACAGACATAAAACAGGTCATTTCAATTTGAATGACTTGTGCTTAAATAAAGAGAACATCAAAACAAGAAAGAACAAAAGTAAAATCTTTATGCAATACAGAGAAAAAGAGTCACAACAAGTACCTCATTAAATATATTGCAGTGGGATTTCAAATTCAGTAATGGTTCAACGGTGGGGAGTCAAACTGAAATAACTGATGGAAAAGTATTTTCAAAGTGTGCAGTCAAAGGCATAGCTTGGGCAAGAAATAATGCTGTTATTAGACATCACCCCTATCAGGTTTTACTCATACTTGGGAGGAAATAATTACCTTTTCCCACCCTTGACTTGTGACTCGCAGGTGTAATTCTTTTCCTTTATAATCACAGTAATTGCTTTTCTAGAATAGCTAAATTAAGTTTTGATCTCTTACAGCAGGAAAGCAATCGAGAACCACAGCTGAGCCCGGAAAGTTGTACATTAACATTATTCACTCTAACACAATCTCAGCTGTAATGAAAGAGGTGTTGAAATGGTAATCAGTATTTACACTTGGACAAGTGTGCCATCAATACAGCTTTTTCTGTAATATAATTTTGTAGCTGTTTAACACGTTAATCAAGCTGTGCGGTTTTGTATGTATCCAAATGAATTGTATATGTAAGAAAAAGACTGGGTGGTTTCCAACTGTCAGTTTTAGAAAGGCTAAGGTGACTCAGAAATTCAGATTTAGTTTTCTTTCGTCTTTCTACGGTTATTAATTAAACAGTTATTGTGATGGAGGACTGTGGGCAAAGAACATATTAAAGTCAATGAAAAGACTCCCATTGACTTCTCTCTGCTTTCCAGTCAGGCCTCAGATCTTCCTCAGCCTCATGAAGCAGTCCAAATGAGTTAAGGGGACTACCCAGAGATATAAAATTAACAAAATGTGGACCTTGACTCTGCCATCATTGCCTTCAATGGGACTGAGATTAAGCCCAATTAAAGCTCCTTCAAACTTGTTTTTAGGAGTACTGAATGTTTTTAGTCTCCAAAGATGCAACTGTCCAGGAAATATGTTCTACTATGATGCCTTTGTTCTCACCTCTTAGACAGATGTGCTGGAATGTGGGATAACATGAGCTGCTGGCCGCCTTCTTCAGTAGGACAAACTGTCAATGCCCATTGTCCAGAATTCTTCCAAATGCTTACTGGGAAAAAAGGTAAAATAAATTACATAATTTTTTTAAAAAATGAAAGAAGTGGAAAAGGAAAAAAAAAAAGGTTGGAGATTGGAACAAAGTTTGTGAAATTTTCAAAACTAAATAAACAAGGAGTCCTGTGGTGGTAACACGGCTACCCCCTTTGGAAGTTGTCAAAACTAAATGTTTCAATTGACCCAAATTGACTTTTTTTTTTGGATTTTCAGTTTGCAAAAAAGTTTCAATGTTTCATCCTGATGTAAGATGGGAAAACTTTTCAACTCATGTTGATTTTAGATGGTAAAAGCATGAGCCTCTCCCTATATTCTAAATCAGAAACAGCCACCAATTCAGCCACTAGAGAGAGCTGCGAACACTTGAGAAGCTCCGATATTTAGTCTGACCAGTAGAAAATAGCAGTACACATATTAAAGTTGAGTGGTTATTGGAGTGAAACAGTGATTTGTACATCCAAAGGTTACCTTCTGAAACCACGGGTGCATTCTGTTTTCTGAAGGAAAGGGAAACTGTAACTATAGCAACTCTAAACTTAATTTGCCCTTAATATTCAGAGTGTCAGAGTTGTCGTGAGTCACTAAACATAAGCAATGATAAAAGAGACTTCAAAACAAGATAGTAATGTCCACTGGCATTAAAATTTGTTTGATTCTTTTCATTCAGCATATTGGGTTGAAATCAACAAGAGTCCATTTCCAATGTACCTACATTCTGTTTTACTATATATACTGTGGCTTTTTGTGACTCATACGTTGAAACTCTCACAATGGGGAAAACCAAATATATCCAAGAATTGTTTGTTTACAAGAAAAAACAACGGCCAAAACTTTGCTGTCTTAGCCATTTAGCTGCACGTACAAAAGAACCACATGTTAGGGTTACAGATGGGTCTGAACCCAAACCTCGATCTAAACATTCCTGAGCTCTGGGATTTGGAACTGCATTGGCATCACAAACTTCTTGGCTGACCCTCCCTTGTGCAATAAGCTGAAACAAAAGTCTCGACCTAAATATCCTATCAGTCAAGGTCGGATCGAGATCTGAATGTTGAGTTTCACACTTATTCAGGATGGAGGCTCAGCTGACTAAAAAAGTGATTTCCCCAAAATATAAATATTTCCTAAAAAACAAATAATTGAAACTATACTCATATACATCAACATTAAATTTCCCTCTCAATTAAGCATACAAAGCTTTGCACTTTTGCACACATACCCTTCCCCCCTTTTATCATGCCTGGTCCTCTGACACACTTGGAGTCTTTCTTCCTAATCAGGGTTGTCAGTTATGGGTACACTTCTAAGTACTGCATTTTGGTTTAACTTAATCTTGCTTATCTCTGTCTGACAGAAACACACTACAGTTTGCTTCTACAGTCAAGGTTATTTGTGCTCCACTTTGTAGGCTGGCTGAGGGGGAAGGACAGCGTGGAGAAGTGAAAGGGAAGATGTGGATTGCCAGGAGATAATCCATCTTCTTTTTGCGACTGTGCTCTAGCAGAACACAGAAAACGCCATTCGAAATTAAAAACTGACCTTTCCAAAGCTAGAGTAAAAGTAAATAATAATCCAATGCCCGGCACATCTTTAATTCCTGCCCCCAAGGAGCTCAAAGACTTTATCATGCATCTTTCTTTTCCATGAGATCCTTAAGTGGCCGCCTTTTTTCACGGGTCATAGTCAAGTCAGAACAAAATGTAGATGAGCTGTCCTGCAGGGTGTGGCAGCCCAAATGTTGTACTGATTTATTCTCTGTACCATCCGATTGATTCCTTGTGGGGCTCCATACGGCATCAGCCTGTGCAGAACCTCACAGTTTGTGTATCTCTGTTGCTTCTCTTTCTAAGCTTTGAATCCTGGAGGTATGTTGCCAAACTCTCCTGCTGCAGAAGTGTGATAGCTTAGCTTAGCATCACTCAGTCTTGCAGCAAAATGGAAACAAAAAAATAGAAGCCTTCTTCTAGAGCAAGAGGAAGTGGCCTTGTACTGGGAATGGACATAGCTGATGATATTGGCATTTATGTAAATCCTGACCCTACTTAAGTCAATGGGAGTGTGATTCAGTACGGCCAGGATTTTACCCCATAGCACTAGAGTAGAGAAGAGAGTGGGAGCTCCTGCCTGACAACTGCACCTGGCTATCACCCAGGCTTTCTTTCCTGGCAAAAATACCTCTCCCAAGGAAACCAAGGTCATAATTCCTATTAACTTCATTAGTAAGGATTATGGGCCTGATCCAAGGCTCATTGTGGGCACTATGTCTACACTTGTTAAGTTGACTCTTAAGTCAACTTAATAAGGTTGACTTTAAGTCGACTTAAAGTCGACCTTGTTAAGTCGACTTAATGGAGCGTCTACAATTAAAGTTGATTTAAGTCGACCTTGTTAAGTCAACTAACAGAGCCTGTTGTGTAGACATACCCATCTACACTGGCTTTAAGTCGACTTAAGTCAACTTAATAAGGTCGACTTAAGCCTTAAGTCAACCTTCAGAGGTGGTGTTATTAAGTCGACTTAAGGAAGGCTTAACAAGCACCCAGTGTGGACTCAGAGTTCTGTAGGTCGACTTAAGTTCCTTAAGTCGACCTAACACACCAGTGTAGACGCACCCAAGGAGTCTTTCATTGGCTTAGAATCATAGAATCATAGGGTACATCTACACTTACAAATTAAGTCGACTTAGAGGCTTAAGTCGACTTAAACTACTCCGTGTCCACACTGGGCTTTCCTTAACTCAACTTAGGCATTTCCTTAAGTCGACTTTCGGAAAAGTTAAATCGATTTAATAACACCTCGATTTGGTCGACTTAAGCCAGTATGGACAGGGATTAGCGTCTAAATCCACTTTATTAAGTCAACTTAAAGTGTTAAGTCAACTTAATAAGATCGAAAAGGGGCTATGTCTACACTTGAAAAGTCAAGTTGACTTTTGTTAAGTCGACTTAACTTTTCAAGTGTAAACATAGCCATAGGGTTGGAAGGGACCTCATGAGGTCATCTAGTCCAACCCCCTGCTAAAAGCAGGACCATTCCCACTAAATCATCCCAGCCAGGATATTGTCTAACCGGACCGAAAATATCTCCAAAGACGGAGATTCCACCACCTTCCTAGGTAACCCATTCCAATGCTTCACCACCCTCCTAGTGAGAAAGTTTTTCCTAATATCCAACCTTGACCTCCCCAGCCGCAACTTGAAACCATTGCTCCTTGTTCTGTCCTCTGTTATTACTGAGAACAGCCTAGTTCCCTTGTCTTTGGAACACCCCTTCAAGTAGTTGAAGGTTGCTATGAAACCCCCCCTCAGTCTTCTGTTCTGCAAACTAAATAAGCCTAGTTCCTTCAGTCTCTCCTCATAAGTCATGTGCCCCAGCCCCCTAATCATTTTCGTTGCCCTCTGCTGGATTCTTTCTAATTTGTCCACATCCTTTCTGTAGTGGGGAGCCCAAAACTGGACACAGTATTCCAGATGCGGCCTCACCAGTGCTGAATAGAGGGGAATAATCACATCCCTCTATGTGCTGGCAACACTCCTACTGCTGCAGCCTAATATGCCATTGGCCTTTTTGGCAACGAGCTCACTGTTGACTCATATCCAGCTTCCCCTCCACCATAACCCCCAGGTCCTTTTCTACAGCGCTGCTACTTAGCCGATCGGTCCCCAGCCTGTAGCAGTGCATGGGATTTTTCTGACCTAAGTGCAAGACTTTGCACTTGTCTTTCTTGAATCTCATGAGATTTCTTTTGGCCCACTGTTCCAATTTGTCCAAGCCTTCCTGGATCCTGTCCCTGCCCTGCAGCGTGTCTACCATTCCCCCCAGCTTAGTGTCATCCGCAAACTTACTGAGCGTGCAATCTATCCCATCATCCAGATCATCAATGAAGATGTTGAACAGAACCGGCCCTAGGACCAACCCTGGGGCACTCCACTCGTTACTGGTTGCCAACTTAACATCGAGCCATTGATTCCTATCCGCTGAGTCCAATGATCTAGTTTTGTTTTCTATCCACCTTACGGTCCACTCCTCCAACCCATACTTCTTTAACTTGCTGACGAGAATGCTGTGGGAAACCGTATCAAAAGCCTTGCTAAAGTCGAGGTATACCATGTCGACAGCTCTTCCCACATCCACAAATCCAGTCATCTCATCATAGAAGGCAATCAGGTTGGTCAGGCACGATTTGCCCTTGGTGAATCCATGTTGACTGTTCCTGATCACTCTATTTTCCTCCAAGTGTTTCAGGATGGATTCTTTGAGGACCTGCTCCATGATTTTCCCAGGGATTGAGGTGAGGCTGATTGGTCTGTAGTTCCCCGGATCCTCCTTTTTCCCTTTCTTGAAGATAGGTACTATATTTGCCTTTTTCCAGTCCTCCAGGATCTCCCCGCTTTGCCATGAGTTTTCAAAGATAATGGTCAACATCTCTGCAATCACATCAGTCAACTCCCTCAGCACCCTCAGATGCAGTTCATCCGGCCCCATAGACTTATGCACATCCAACTTCTCTAAGTAATCCCTAACCTGACCTTCCATCACCGAGGGCTGCTCTTCTCTCCATTCTGTGTTACCCAGTGTAGTAGCCTGGGAGCTGGCCCTCCCTCTGAAGACTGAAGTAAAAAAAGCATTGAGGACTTCAGCCTTTTCTGCATCATCCATCATGAGAATTTCTGCCTCATTCAGTAAGGGAACTACACCATCCCTGATCCTCTTGTTACTGACATACTTGTAGAACCCCTTCCTGTTATCCTTCACATCCTTTGCCAGTTGCAACTCCAATTGCCCTTTGGCCTTTCTGATTTTATCCCTGCAGTCCCGAGCAATATCTTTGTACACCTCCCTAGTCATCTGTCTAAGCTTCCACTTCTTGTAAGCTTCCCTTTTATGTTTCAGTTCAACGCAGAGTTCTCTGCTAAGCCACGCTGAGCGCCTTCCACATTTGCTGTTCTTTCTGCACATCAGAATGTTATCTTCCTGTGCCCTTAGCAGGGCTTCTTTAAAATACAGCCAGCTCTCTTGGATGCCTTTCCTCTTCAGATTAGCCTCCCAAGGGATCCTGCCCATCAGTTCCCTGAGGGAGCCAAAATCTGTTTTTCTGAAGTCCAGGGTGTGTGTTCTGCTTCTTTCCTTTCTTCCTTTGATCAGAATCCTGAATTCTACCATCTCCTGGTCACTGCTGCCCAGGTTGCTATTCACTTCTACTTCCCCGATCAAGTCTTCTCTGTTTGTGAGCAGCAGGTCGAGAGGTGAGAGGCTTCATTGAGCTTTGGATGAGGCCCACGCCTAAACCTTCCTAGACACACAGCTGATTCGTTTTGAGTTACTGCCCAGTAGGTGGCATAATCATTCGCGTACGCTTGTGAGGCATTACACCAGGGGTCGGCAACCTTTGCTGACCCCCACGCCGGCCCCTCCTTCCCAACCCTCAACCAGTGCCAGCGGCCCCCTCTGCTGAAAAACAAAACAAAAAGTGGTCACCACCTGAAAATTCAGTGGTGGCCACGGCTTGAATGGGGGGAGCAGGGTGTTCCTAGAAAGGAGCCACCCAGAGCGGCTCCTCTTAGTGGTGTGTCTGAGGACTGGTCCAAAGTAGACCATGGAAAGAAGCCCCAGCTGTCCCAAAAGAGCTGCTCCGGGTGGTTCTTTCCATGGCGTCCCCAGGCACACTGCCAGGAGGAGCTACCCCAGGCAGCTGCGTTCTGTGGCATGCCTGGGGACTCCTGCCCCAGACACTGGGGAAAGGAGGTGCCTCAGGTGGCTGCTTTCTGCGGCGTGCCTGGGGACCCATCCCTAGGCACACCACCAAGAGAAGGTGCTTCAGCAGTAGGAACAGCTATGTAGCACCACAATGGGCTCCTGTACCACTTTTGGCTCACGTACCAGGGGTTGCTGATCCCTGCATTACACCTTGTTTGTTGCTGCTGTTATTGTACAGGTTTTGTGTATCGAAACTGCACCAGTGAAGGTTGGTCAGAGACATTCCCGAGACCCGATGTTGCTTGTGGCTATGACGTGAATGACACTGCCAATGAGGAGCGAGTGAGTCTGATTTATTGTTTGTAAGTTACAGTTTGTTGCTTTATGAAATAATGATCTTGGGGGAGAGATATCCCAAACCAGTAACAGAGAGAAAGGATGGTGCAGTTCAAGTGTGAGATTGGGAGTCAGGCAGGGTGTCTCTGTATGTGCCTGTCCATTAGTCTAGCCATCCATCCCACAAGATCCTCCAGTTTGCACAATACACTCCTTCCTCAAAAGTAGAATACCTGTATTTATGAAAAAGTATGTATGTGATGCAATGCAAAGAAAGAGAAGTGGATGCCCTTCTCTTAATATGTCAAAACGGGCTGACTTCCAGAAACTAATTAAAACTTAAAGTGGAGATTCAAATGTATGTCCCTTTACAGCGCGCCTACTTCATGAAGCTGAAGGCCATGTACACAGCTGGATACAGCACTTCCCTTTTGACCCTGACAATCGCTTTAGGAATCCTGGCTTCATTTAGGTGAGGTGAAGTTCTCTGTTGTTTGTTTGGAATGTCTGATAAATCCTTAGAAACCCCATTAGTTTGTTTGTTTTGAGATTAATTTAAATGGTGAAATTTTCAAAATGGTGGAATTTTCAAAATTTGAAGCTGGCGTTGTAAGGTGTTTATGTGTTAGATACACTAAACATTTCTCTGTGCTTTCATGCTTTGACCACCATTCCAGAGGATTTTTCCTTGCTGATGAGAGGTTTTGCTTGACAATGATCCAAAGCAATGAGGACTTCATTTTCATCATCTGAGTCAGGTGCCACCAGCAGAAGGTTGATTTTAAAAAAAAATTGTACGGTTTGGGTTCTGAAGTTTCTGCATTGGAATGTTACTCTTTTAAGATGTCTGATAACATTTTAACACCTCCTCTCTCTTAGGCTATGTCTACACTGGCAAGTTAGTTCGAGTTAAGGAAGCTTAATTCGAACTAACTAAAGCCATGGCTACACTAGGCTTTAATTAGTTTGAATTAAGGGCTTCCTTAATTTGAACTAATACATTTGAATATGCTATTCGAATTAACCAATGTGTCTATGTTAGTTTGAATTAATTGCTTAGTTCGAACTAACCGGCCCATTGAACTCAATGCAATTTGTTAATTTGAGCTAAGGAAGTGCCATGGATGGCACTTGCTTAGTTCGAACTAAATTTTTCTAGTTCGAATTAAGTTAATTCGAACTAACTAAAATTAGTTCGAATTAGTTAGTTCGAATTAACTAATTCGAACTAACTTTAGTAAGTGTAGACATAGCCTTAGATTTTTGGAAAGCCCTTCAGATGCTTAAAACTTGGGTTGAGAGCTACCTTTAGAAAGCTCACATTGGTATCGTCTTTCCATTTTGTCAAATTTGCAGTAAAGAGTTCTTAAATTGAACAATATGTACTGGGTCATTATCTGAGATTGCCATAACATGAAATATATGGCAAAATGCAGATAATATGAGAGAGTAGGAGACATACAATTCTCCCCCAGAGTTCAGTCACAAATTTAATTGACACTTTTTTTTTTAATGAGCATCAGCAGCATTGAGGAAATGGAAGCCGAAGCATGAAGGGACAGACAAATGTTTAGCATACCTGGCACGTAAATTCCTTGCAACATCAGCTACAAAAGTGCCATGCGAACACCTGTTCTCATTTTCAGGTGACACTGTAAACAAAAAGTGGGCAGCATTAGTGATTGGCTAAACAAGAAGTAGGACTGAGTGGACTTAAAGGTTCTAAAGCTTTACACTGTTTTATTTTTGAGTGCCATTCTATAACAAAAAGATCTACATTTGTAAGTTGACTTTGATGATAAAGAGATTGCACTACAGTACTCACAGGAGGTGAATTGAAAAATACTATTTTTTTTTATCTTTTTACAGTGCAAATAGTTGTAATAAAAGTAATATAAAGTGAGCAATGTACACTCTGTATTCTGTGTTGTAACTAAAATCAATATATATAAAAATGTAGAAAACACCCAAAATATTTAAAGAAATGGTGTTCTATTATTATTTAACAGTGTGATTAAAACTGATTAATTGCGATTATTTTTTAATCTTGTGGTTAATTGAGATTAATTTTTAAAAATAATTTGACAATCATAGTTTTTCAGATCTTTTTCTAAAGAACCCCTCAGCGTAGGTAACTTGCATGGAATTAACACTGATATACCTTTGAAGGATAAAGGGTTGACTTGATTCTGCTAGGCTTTGAATGTGTAGGCCCTGGGAGTCAGTATTTAAAATCTGATTAGGACAATAAACCGTCCCCTTTCTAGAAACATAACCTGATGGGATTTCTCTCTTTTCTGTATAGAAGACTCCGTTGTACGAGGAACTACATCCACATGCATCTATTTACATCCTTCATTTTCCGAGCCTTGTCAAACTTAATCAAAGACGTCATTTTGTTTTCTTCTGATGATGTTAACAACTGCGGGGCACACATGGTAAACCCCCAGACTTCCCAAATCTTCCGTTCCCCACCCTTCCAATTGAATTTCAACAAGGCAGTTTGTAAGGAAATAGTGATGCAGGAAAGGAAGTCTGCTTCTTGGTCTTTACTCATTGTAGAGACTTACTGGAAAAGAGTCTTGTCAAATAATAGAGCCCCTCTCTTTCTCCCTTGTTGCTTTATTGTGCATGTCAATTATGAAGCTGAAATTCTCATCATCATTTACAGGTCTGGGCTAGACATTAGATTTGATTCTCTCCTCCCAAGGAAGAACCCAAATGAATGGGGGAAATGCTCTAAGAACTCTGGGTGAAATCCTAGTTCCACTGAAGTCAATGGGATCTTTGACGTTGATTTCAATGAAGCCAGGATTTCACCCTTGGAGCTGAATCTTGCAGAGTGTCCCAGGCTTTCTCTCCTCTGTGTGTGTGAATGGGTGTGGGGTGGCCACATAGAAGAGGAAGAGGGAGAGCCTGTTAGACTGTGCAAAGCCTGTCCAGTGGATCTTAGCTCATCTGCATATGCAAGAAACCCCTTTCCATGGCTCTCCTAGGAGGTTTGAAGCCATAAACTACCTCCTGTATTGCAATGAATTACTCCTCTCTGCCCAGGGGGTACAAGCTATGGAGAAAGACTCAGAGCTACATTTGCTCCCCAGCTCAGCCTCCACTCTTCAGACTTATGGAGCTCTGCCCACCTGTCAGCTATGGGAATGGGCTTCACCCAAATAGCAAAGAGAAAAGGTTTTGCTCTCTTGCACATCCATGAGTCATACAGTCATAGAATCATAGATTCATGATCCATACAGTCCTTGACCTCTCAACAGAGGTAGCCAAATTAAGGGACCAGTAAGTGCCAGCCTTTGGTACTTATACAGTCCCCATTACCGTACTGTCTGAGCATCTCACAGTCTTCATCCTATTTATCCTCACAGCGAGTCTAGGCAAAGGGCTATTATTCCTGTTTTACAGATAGGAGACAGAAAAAGACTAACGCCTGGTCTACACTGTGGGGCTACGTTGATGGGAGATACGCCATCTGCGTGCTGCAGAATGCTTATCTCCCATTGACGTAGTTACTTTGACTTACTGCACTGTCTTCACTCGACTGTGTTGACCGGCAGTGCTCTCCCATCGATACAGCATTACTCCACTTGGAGGGGTGGGGTTACAGCGTTGACGGGAGAGAGCTTCCAAGATCAAATGAGCAGGTCTACACTGGCCGCTCAATTGTTCCCGCTGCGTCGATCTGTGGGGATTGATGCAGAATTTTCAATGTAGACATGGCCTAAGTGACTTTCCCAAGACGGAAAGTCTATGACAGAGCAGGGACATGAACCCATCTTTCTCAACTCCCCTACCCACTCGACCACACTTTCTTTCCTGTCCTGTCAACCTATTTCAATGCTGAATACCAAAAATGATTGTGCATCTGTTTTTACCCTCTGCCTCTCTGCGGGAAGGCAGATTGAGATGCAGCAAAAGCTAATGATACTGTCTCTGTTTCCTTAGACTGGGTGTAAATTCGTCATGATCTTCTTTCAGTATTGCATCATGGCTAACTACAGTTGGCTTCTTGTGGAGGGACTGTATCTCCACACCCTTCTGGTTGTTTCTTTCTTCTCAGAAAGGAAGTTCTTCCGGTGGTTCATTGCCCTGGGATGGGGTACGGTTTGTTTATCTTTTCAAGCAAAATAATGGTTGTGTGGTTACTGATTTATTTGTGAGAGGTCTATGGAACAATAACTGGCTTTTCCCACTACAGGCACCCCAACCATATTTGTTACAGCATGGTCCCTAGCCAGGCACCTACATGAAGATACAGGGTGAGCCATTTTAATTAAATACATGTTTTATTCAATCTGGGAACATGCAACATGAATGTATAAGATGCAGCCGCATAGGATTACCTGCCCCATGAAAGCCTCTTCAGCTGTAATGGCCATATGACCGAACCAAACTCCACTTTACTGAGGTTCAGCTTGGGCCCAAAGTCTGTGCTGATACTTCAACCCTGACTGAGGATTGTGACACTTTGAGGGCTTGTCCAGACTGGTCAGAGGTTCTCTCACTGCTTGCCTTGTAGCCCTGAAAGCTTTCGTTCAGTGAGGCTTTGGCTCAGAACCCTACAACAGCAGCGTATTCACAGCACAAGGGCTTCATCCTGGCTTCCACCAGCCCAGTTACTCTGTGCAGAGTGACACCAACGCCCTTCCCATCCAAATCTCCCCCAAACCATGCCCCCGCCCCCAGTGTCCAATCCTGCCCCTAGAAGAACTTGAGTTTGCTGCCTCCAAACAAGTCTGTTCGTTTAGCGCTCTTTGCTTTAATACACAGCACTGAGATGGTTTTGTGCTAGGTTCATTGACAAAGAAAAGATATTTAAGTGAGAATAGGTAGGACTTGATGACACAGATAAGGTTACAAGTGCAAGAAAAGGAAACACGCTTTCCAGTGACTAAAACTTAACTTCACTTAGTTACAATTTGGGCCTCAGCAGGTTTTCTCACCTGTGGTCAGTTCCTGCTGCTCTTGGCTTTCAGGCCAAGAGGATCCATTTTCCATGTCCTCAAAGGTTGCTGCGCCCTCTTTGTCGCCTAGGTGTGGGTGCCAGAAAGGGTCTCTGGTTCCCAGGGTTTGTTGTCTCTTTTTGAAGAGCCAAGAGGCTTCCCGGGGCCACTGGTTCCATCCCATTGTAATCATCAAGCAGTCGCCCTCACTTCCTGGCTGTGTTTACCTTCTATGAAGATGTACTTTTAATTGCCCTCCGAGGTATTACCTGGCTCCATTTACATTGGAGACACATGGAAACAGGTGAAACAACGTTCCTTTGTCTTGGACAGGCTGGGCATATGCATTTCTAGCAAAACACCTTTTCAGAACATATTTCCAGGACACATCTATATTTTCTTTTACTCCCCCGTACATACCTCATTAATGACCAGCATCTTACCAGTTTGCATACCTTACATGACACCATTTAGAAACAGCAGTGTGCTGAGACAATGAGAGCCTCATGAGAGTTATAGTATGGTGTGCCCTCTGCCAAGTGGCCCTGAGGGACTCAGAGTCCATCAAATGCTTTTAAACACCTTTTAACCAGCATTTGTCTAAAAGGCAGCCGGCATTTTCAAACCTGCTGGATGCTCCCTTTAAAGCCACCTGGCGTTCTCTTTTTGTGCTCCAGTGAGAAGCGTGGAGCACAGCCATTTCAAAGCCTGTAGCTGATTTCTAAAAACAGTGAGCCCTCATTTCTCTCGCGGTTTCAGGTGTTTTCCCCAAGGTTTTTGGATAAAGAGGACTGTACTCCATTTTAAGGACAATATTTCATTTGGCTAGTCCTAAATGCCATCTGGCCTCATTGAAGTTCTGTCACTGATGTCCGGGGGAGCAAGAGGCGGCCCTGAATGGAAATTATTTAATATTGTGAAAAATGAAGAGCCAAGAGATTAAGACCATGTAGAAAGGCAGTTGGCATTTGGGGTTCTTACAAGTACATCTTTTTTTCTCCTTATTATTGCAGGTGTTGGGACATTAATGCCAATGCTGCTATCTGGTGGATCATTAGAGGCCCTGTAGTCCTGTGTATTTTTGTAAGTCTGTTCTGCGAGACGTGCTTTCAAAGGGCATTTCCAAACATTGTGAAATCAAAGGCCACCAACATGCTCTAAAACTGTTTATCAAATGATTTTAAACATGTGCCTTCGCTGGCATGATACAACCTCAGTGACTTTTGCTTAGTAGGAGTCAGAGTCTGTAACGAATGCCTTAGGGCTAACTTCACAAGGAAATGCTGAGCTTCCTTCCAAGAAGCAAAAGCATAAGGGGGATCAGATTTCGGCATCCTGCTGATTTCACATGAACTTCAGCTGGCTTGTGGAAGCTTGTTTTGAACTGTTCCACGTGAGGCTCTGGAGGAGAAACAAAAGGGCTGAAGATTTCAGCACAACAGTTGTTTTCCCTATGCTCTGATGCTGCCTTGCTAGCCAAAACCAGCTTGCATTACACCATGCAGCCATCAGTTTTAGCTTTCAGATGAGAACCCAGGGCTAATTTCTGCCCTCATTTACACCCATACAACTCCCTTGCCCCCACAAAGATGAATGGAAGACTGGGATGACTGGAGCAGCCAACAAGAAAACTTAGCAGAACCAAAGCATTTTTTTTCATTAACAACCACCTACATTCAGGTCAGATGGCATGAGATTTAAATTCTGACAAGGGCAGGAAATTAAGTGTTAAAATGATAAACACAGCTGGGTAGTGGGGGTGAAGGGGTGTCTCTCCTAGAGCAGCTATGAAGATGGCTCACATCCATTGCCGTGCAATACGACTTTCAAGCATAAGTCTAAGGAATTTAGCAAATCTGCATCACACAAAAGGGCGTTCTTATCTGCAATGTCCACTGGGAAAACACAAAGAGGTTTAACTCAAATTCACCGGAGACTCCTAATATAGGGCATTATGCAGTAGGTGTAGGAAAGGGTTAAAAGGTACAGTGCAGTGGTGTGTTGAAGAAGCCATTGAATAGTGTAATGGGGTCACGAGCTGAATAGTGGATGGAGCACAGTGTCTCCACATTGGGAGATGTGATGTGAAACACAGATAAGCTGAAGTTTATTTCTCCACGCTCCAGTTTGGTTTACAATTACACTACTCCTCACCAAGAAAGGAGAACTGAATCTGTCTCTGGCTTGATCATGTTGTTTCTACTCTTTGACTGCCAGGCCAAATGAACAGCAAAAGATATTGCTTCCTTTACCCGTTCCCAAGAAGCAGCTCAGCATTGTTGGATTTCCTCCTTGTGGAGGAAAACGAACACTCCTGCAAAGGTTACCATATGAAGCCTGCTTTGCCTGTAGTTAATGTGGATGAAGTATCTGAGTTCCCCTATATCAGACAACAAATTGAAGGGTGCACCCCCTAGAGAACTGTTCTGGGGGTGCGATGGGGCCAGGAAAGCCCTCCCAGGGGAGGGGGAGGGAGCGCCACTCAGCTCTGCTCTTTCCCCCAGCTCCACTCCAGCCCTGTCCCCAGCCCAGTTGCAGTTCCAGCTTTGGTCCCCAACTCTGCTCCTGGTTGTGGCCTCAGCTGCTGCTCTGGCTGGGCTCCCAGGCCTCCCCAGCGTTGCCCTGGCCCGAGTCCCTGAATAGAGCTCCCAGCCATTGCTCCAGAGGGAAGGGGTGGGGGGCAGACCAGATAAAAGGGGCCATGATGGAAAAGGTTTTGGGACCACTGCCTTATATGCAGAACAAATGGTATCTGTAATAATGATTGCCAAACAAAGGGTGACTTTAATAGCTTTCTCTGAACATCTGCACTTGCATCCAATCAAGCAGCAGGGGCAATCAGCGAGCCCACTAAAAGTCAGATTTTGAACAAAGGATATTTGAAAATTGCAGCTGCTATTAAGAGTGCATCACCTCCCTTTTCTTTGCTGATCTGTCTTGAAGTTGGGATAATGAACAACTTCAACAATTTAATTGCTTCTGGGTGAAATTAACCTGTAGGCAGAAGGGCAGCACAGGGCCTATGTGCGTCTTACTTCTTCAAAATAGGGATTAAATAGGATTTAAGAGCGGTATAGACTGCACACAGGTGAATTAATGTCAGAGCCTCTAGAGATTAATGCAGTTAGTTAAATCAGATCTGTCCTGTGCAGAGCACACCAGTGAGCAGCTCATAAGAGATGTCAATTGTCTGACAGCTGTCATCTATGTTTCTTGTTTTTACAGGTTAATTTCATTCTTTTTGTAAACATTTTAAGAATCTTAATGAAAAAACTCAGATCGCCGGAAGGAAGGGGAAATGATTTCAACCAATACAAGTAGGTTATCTATCTATCTGTCTGTCAACACCTCACCTTTAAATAGTTCCCCTTTCTTCCATTTTATGGTATCACCTTCTCATTTATTTGTAACCCTAGGAGACTTGCAAAATCAACACTCCTTCTTATCCCCCTTTTTGGAGTTCATTATATTATCTTCGCTTTTTTCCCTGAAGACATGAACAGTGGCATGATGGAAATTCAGCTGTTTTTTGAATTAGCACTCGGATCATTCCAGGTGAGGTTTGACATATATACCTTTTAGTCAAAAAAGGTCATTTTCTTCCTGTCATAATATCCCATCTGCAGCAGAGAGTAACAGCAATAAAAGCAAGAGACTCGATCTGGTTTTGGATTTTTTAAAAATCAATTCTTATCTGGAAAACCTGCCATTGAAATACTAAACATGGTTCTGTTATTTTATAGGGCTTTATTGTGGCTGTGCTTTACTGTTTTCTCAATGGTGAGGTGAGTTTTCCACATATACAGCTCCTGTAAAAGTATCTCTGCCAGCTCACTCATTCTGTAGCAATGTGTATTAATGCAAATTATTCCTTCCCTTATGAATCGCCTCATACTTCATTTGTTAGTCTGCTGGCCATTTGCCTAGCTTCACCCCTGAAGGTTCTTGATGAAGTTACCCACAGTCTTTTTAGATTTGAATAACTTAAATAATTATGTACCATCTGCAAACTACCTCTTTGTCTCTCAAAACAGATTTCCCCAGATCATTAAGATATTATTAAATAACAGACCTGGGATGGAACATGAAAGCACCTTGTTAATCATTGGCCATGCTGGAAAATGACCACATATTACTACACTTTGGTGTCTGTACCTAAATTAGGTTCTAATCCATGGCAATAATTTACCTGTCACCCAATGACTCTTTAGTTCCCTTAATTGCATCTTGTGAGGGAAATTTTATCAACTTAGATCTTTGAGGTAGAAACTGTCTTTGCTGTATTTGTGCAGTACCTACCACAATGGGATCTTGATTTATGACTATGGCTCCTGGATACTACCTCAAATAACTGCTGAGTAGAAAACAGTTTTCTCATCCCAGTAGAATCTGAGATTTCAAAAACCTTCCCCTTCCCAAATCTGCCCCAAAAGTCAAAATCTCAAATTTTCACTAACTGAACATCTGAATTTTTTTTAATTAAGACAATCAAAATGTTTTATTTAAATATCATCCTTTAAAAGAGGAAATGATTTAAATGATAAAATCAACTTAAATTTCTAAATGGAAAAGCCACTGCAAACAAAAAATAGAACTTTTCATTCTGAAAATATTAAAACCAGGAAGTTTTCACAAGTTAGAAACGTTAAAAACATTTGAAAATGGGAAACTTGTCAAAACGACCCTTTTCTGACAAAAAAAGTTTGTTAAAATTTTTTCTGACCAGCTCTAATCACAATACAATAAAAGTAAGAGTATCCAGTGTCCAACTCCATTCTTGAGTGAGGAGTTAAATAAAGAGTCTTTCATGTGGGATAAATATAAGCTTTGGGTCAGGGTAAGAATCTCTCCTTTTCCCATTATGTTGATTCTCTGTAATGCAAGGTTTCTATACAAACTTGCTGACCAAAATATTCTGTGACCTCTTAGGTTCAGTTGGAAATTCACAGAAAATGGAGGCAGTGGCATTTAAGCAAACCTGTTCACTTGCGTCAGCACCTCAGCTCTTCATCCAGTAACGGAGGAAGTGGCTTCACCCAGGTGATGCAGATGATGAAGCCCAGCCCTCAAGAACAAAAGAGGCAAGCTATCCAGAAGTCAAGTATAATTTAGCAGACAAAGTATGGCCCAGGGCTAATTCCTTTCTCAGATATGCATGGGCAATTCTCATGGACTGTACTGAGAACCTCCTGTACGTATCCAAAAGCAGAACTTGGCCCTCAGTCAACTGTTCTTGCAGCACATCTGTCTATGTCCTGTATAGTGTTATTACTACTAGGGTTATTTTGCAAAGATTCTGCTCTTTCCCATCCTCCCTCCCGCACCCGCTGGTTCCATGACAGCTAAAACAAGATTAGATATAATGCTCGTTGTACCCACATGATGTTAAGGAACTGAGCACAAGCTATAAACATAAGAAATGAGGTGCCTGGGCCATATCCTAGGAGGGACGAGCCTAGATAAACTACGATGACATCTGTAGAAGACTGGAAGTGTACGATACTAATGACAAGGTTTGGCCAGTCAATGACCCCACACCAACTCGTTAAAATTGTTCTCTGCGGAAGAGTTCACAGTGAAGGGCCGTGGACCTAATCAGTTATCCCTGAGTCAGAGAGCATGTTGAGTCTTGAGAAGCAATTACCTGCTGGTCTTGTGATAGGCCCCAGGCCATTCAACCAGGGTTCAGCCAACCACAGGGGAGGACCAAGATAGGGAAAGGTTCATATGGGAAATAAATAAGGAGTCCTGTGGCACTTTAAAGACTAACACATTTATTTATCGCATGAGCATTTGTAGGAGAAAACCTCAGTTTGTCAGATGCTTTGAAGATGGGAAACTTACAGAATGGGAGGAAAATAAATGCAGGGAAGTGTAAGTCATAGGATCGGGTCAGACTTTCACAGCAAATCAGATCAGTTGCTAAAATTCAAACACTGGGGAACAGCATATAGAGGAAGGTGAGGTCAAATCACCTGTTGTAATGAGAAAAAAATCGGCAGTCCCTATTTAGCCCTGAGGCAACAGTGTCAAATCTGCATATGAATTCCAATTCTGCAGTTTCTCTTTGAAGCTTGGATTTGTTATCCATTTGTTTGAGCACAACTATTAATAAATCATCAACGAACCATGTTGCCAACTTTGCCCTCATATCTACACTATAGACACCATCATAAGATCGAATCAAGCCAGCTACTCCATCAAGGGCTCATTCACCTGCTCATCCACCAAAGCGATTTATGCCATCATGTGCCAGAAATGCCCTTCTGCCTTATACATTGGACAAACAGGACAGTCTCCACGCAAAAGAATAAATGGACACAAGTTTGACATTAGAAATTACAACATTCAAAAACCAATAGGGGAACACTTCAATCCCCCTGCTCACTCCATTGACGATTTGTTAATAGCTGTGCTCAAACAAATGGGTAACAAATCATCGCTTCAGTTTGCTCAGCATCACTATCTGGCTGGGAACGTTCCCATTGTCTAGTAATTTCTGTGTTGCTGACCAGGCCATAGGAGGTCAGGCCTAATGGTGAAGACCAGCATTCAACCTACCAGTTAGAACTGGGCCCAAGGTGAATGGAGCTGCGTGTCAGTACCGGAGAGACAGAAGCTAAATGCGAGAACCAAAGAGTCAACAGGAGTTGTGAGCCAGGGGTCAGTACCACAGGGGAACAGGGATGGGGAGCAACATGGTATGCACTGAGCAGCTGCTGAACTGCAGTGGAGTCTAGCTAGGCTCCTAAGCAGGACTTCTAAAGCCGCAGCTTATGCTGCTGGGCTCACTGGTTGCCTACAGCGCAGCTAATCAGGGAGCAGGCCTGTTTCTAGCTTGTCTGGACCCTGACATTCTGACAGACTGCTCCTCTCCAGTCAGGCTGCACTCGTGCCCCTGCTCCAGTGCCTGTGTCTACACTAGCTAGCCTCTGCTCCTGCCTCAGCTGGCCATCCGGCGCTTCTGGCATCTTGATACACACTTTAAGTCCTTCTTCCTATAACCTGGCTTCCTTCCAGTCCACATAATGTGGCTGGTTGGGCTCATGATTTTAAAATCCAGTCCATTGTGGCTGGATTGGGCTCACGATTTTCAAATGTTTCATATTTTGTTTTCTGTTGAAGCCTGGACCAGCGATGATATTATTCTTTGCAGGAAGAAGGTTGCACAGTATATATATTCTAAAGCACCATATTGGCTGAAGGTGTAGAATTAAGTTGTTTAACACTTTATTTCACGCTAAAACTTATTTGTCTTCAGAGTCTCCTACTTGTAGGTGAAATATGCTGGGAAGGCTAGGGTTTGGTCCAGATGTCATTTCTTCCCTATTATGTATCCATTCTACAGCAAGGTTTCAATGGCATCAGAATATATGGGCATCATTTTCTTCCCTTCAACTGTTCTAACAATGCGGTTATCAGAAAACAACACAACTGTATTGTCTGGGTTAATATGATCATTTGAACTGGTAGGAGCAGAGACCCTCTCTGACAAGTTCCTATATTAGCTCCCCTCCCCACAAATAAATCAGCCTTTGATACTTACTGTTGTGTCTTTACTTGTGAGATCTGTCTCGCTGTTCTTCTAAGTGCAGTGAAAGAAACCCTGTCGCTTGATAAGACGAGAAATAAAGTGTAGGGAATAATATTACATTAGCAGGAGAAAGGCTTTTCAAATTCTGCCCTTACACAAGTACTATTGAAATCAATGGGCTTAAGCAGAGCATGACCTCAGTGGAGCTACACATATATGTCAGCAGACCTTCTGGTCCAAAGTTCTGATTTTAAGAATAGTATCTTGCCAAGTAAGTTCTCTTGGTCCCAGAAGAAAGCGATGAAATGGTTCAGCTGAAAGGGTTGGAACAGTTCAGCTTAAAATAATCAACCACTTGTTGGCTGGGTTTTGTTTTCTGAGAGCTCAGAAAAAAATAATTTATATTTTTTTCTTCCACTTGGCTTCGTGCTTTCCTGACTTTGTCCAGCAACAGAAACAGCAAAATAACCACAGGATCGGAAGCATTTGTTTTATTCTTTTCTGTTTCCTGATTTTTTTAGCATAGTTTTTATGTTATAGGGCCATTGTTTCTTTTTTGATTCATTGTGCAATGTTTGTCAGAAGGTGATAAGGTATTCAAACAGGTGTCACCTTTTGTTTTTATAAAAAAAACTATATAAATAAATAAGACATGAGTGCCCCTGTTTTAACAAAACAAACAGAGTCCTGTAGCACTTTTAAAGACTAACAAATTTATTTATCGCATGAGCTCTCGTGGGAGAAAATCCCACTTCGTCAGACGCTTTGAAGATGGGAAACTTACAGTTATTTCAGCTCAACCTAAACAATGAAGTAATGATATCTCAAAAGATGGCCTGATTTCAAGAAATTTTCCACCTAAAGAACTTGAAACAATAACAGAACTGAGCATTTCAAGGACAATTTTAATCTTTAAGTGACTTACGAAAAGAGCTGTCCTCCAGAGAACAGAAATTCTCTTTCATGCAGGATTTCAAAATGTGCTTTTGTTCCAATTCAGAATGAATCCTGAAAATTTCAAAATTCTCCAAAAGAAATTCAGGAAAAGAAAGTTTTGAATTGATTAAAATGTTTCAGTTTCAACTTCTTTTCAATTATGTAGGTTTTACATATTTTATAATACGAAAGCCAAGGATTCAAAACAAAAAGTCATTTTGAAGGAAGAAAACAACACGTTTCAGTCATCAGAATGTCTCAGCTTGATATTATCAGAAATCTATATGATTTTGCAAGGCATTTCGATTTAGGTAGAACAGCATTCTCAAGTGGAAAAATCTTGCTGCCTCAGGCTGCGTCTACACTTGTAAATTAAGTCGACTTAAGTCAACTTAATATACCCTGCATCTACACTACAGTTTCCTTAAGTCGACTTAAGCAGCTTGCTAAAGTCGACTTAAGGAAAATAAAGTCGACTTAATGAAAATTAAGTTGACTTTATAACACCTCATTTTAATTCGACTTAATGCTTAAGTCGACTCCCTAGAGTCGACTTAAGCCAGTGTAGATGTGTGGTAGCCCTAAGTCAACTTAGGGCTACCCCAGGACTACACCAATGCCCTCCCTGCCAGGGGGGGGAGGGGAAAGGGGAAGCCTGGCATGCCCCCCCACAGGGCAGGGCAGAGCCCTGCCCCTATGCCCTGCCAGAGTCCCTGACCCCCTTTGCCCCATTGTACCTATGTACAATGGGGCAAAGTCTGAGCCCCCTTGCCCCCGTGGACCTACCCTAGGTCCCCCTAGCCCCACAAAGTCGACCTAGGCGTCCAGTGTGGACTAGGTCGACTTTGTAAGTTCCCCCCAAAGTCGACTTTAATTTTAAGTGTAGACTCACTAAGTCGACTTAACTAAGTTAAAGTTGACTTAAAATTACAAGTGTAGACATAGCCTCAAAGTGTTAATGATCAGCTCTATTTATAAATACTAACTAATTAATCCTCATGACAGACCTGTGAGGAAAATATTGTTATCCCCTTTTGACAGACAGGAAACAAAGAAATTTAAGGGACACCGTCAATTTTAAAGTTACATATTTGTTAGACATGACTTGCCTGCTGTTACAAGTAGCATTTAAGATTTCTACAAATTGAAGAGTCCAGATAAAAAATATTCTTTTTTTCTGTCAGTACTATGAGCTGGATTGTGCAACACTTCATCACACTGGTGAGCATCTCATATTATTAGTCCACTGACTCAGTGGAACTTCGTGGGTGAGAAAAGGCTCATCAATAGGAGGAAGAGATACACAATCTGGCAGTTGTGTAAAGTCGGTTAGCTTTGCCGTTGATAATGTAGGTCACCCAGCAACAGGAAAATGAAAAGTTATATAAAAAGAAAGATGTGCGTGGAAAGTCACACAAACTGACAGAACTTCCCAGGAATGGATCTACAACCTGCAATCATGAAAATGGCTGAAATTCAAGTTGTTTGTATCCCTTTAAGTTAGGGAAGGTCTACACTGAAAAGTTACATCAGCATAGCAAGGTCTCAGGGGTGTGAAAAATCTATATCCTTGAGACATGTAGTTAAGCTCACGTAACATCAGGTGTGGACAGTGCTAGGTCGATGGAAGAATTCTCCCATTAACCTAGCTACCATCTCTTCGGGAAGATGGATTACCTACAACCTTACTTACCCACAGCAACACAGAAGACGCATAAGAATCAGGATGAAAATCTGGAAGTCCCTGGCACCTAGCTCTATGCTTGGATGACTACACTACATCTCATTTTGACAATGGTAGACAAGCATCTCAACTCCCAAACAAATAGAACCTAACAGGCTTCTTGTGGGACACTCAGCCCTAGGCCACGTAGCATATAATTACATTTTCCTCCCTCATGACATCCAGGTGCTTCCAAATTGATACAAACGTGTGCCCAAATTTTCTGCATTCCCACTCATACATAAACCTAAATCAAAACCAACAAGAGTAGTTAAATAGTACATTCCTAGTTTGAGAATAAACATTCATCAGTGAATTAGGTTCCTCTGACTGTTGTATGTTTCTGTGTAAAAGCTTTACTTCTATCTGAACACAAAAATGTAGGTCAGGAGATTTAATGGGAAGTAATAAATGTAGATTTGAATGTTCACGCCAACTGGTATCTGATGTAGCTGTTTGCAAACTCACAAATCAAGGGAAAGGATTAGCCTCTAAATATGGTGAAAGAGATATCCAAAGACAGGAGCCAGCTAGGTGTGTTAGGTCTGGTGCATATTTATAGGTCATAGAAACCCTTGAATCCTATCAGCACATGCACTGAAATAAACACCTACCGTAGCAGGGTTTCATCACAACAGCCTTAATAGTCACAACACGGCACTCCCTCCCCCTCCTCTTTTGCTGGCATTCTAGCACCAAATGGAGTTTTAAAAGATCATTCTGATTGATCTACTTTAACCCAGTTAGAGTCCAGCGAGGAAGTGTTCTCCACATGCCACATTCCCGATACTCTGCTTGGACACCAGGGACAGTACAGGACCTGGGTTCAAAGGTGCAGGGCACCTGCAGGGTCCATTCTATTCAGTGGAAGTTGAGGATGCTCAGCCCTTCTGAAAAATCAGGCCAACAGCATCTAAGTGTAACCCATATGCCTGAAAAAGGCTATCTCTTTGAGAGACCTACTGAGGGTGGGTTACTGTTGCTGGGCAGATTAGCTACCCACAACTAGAAACTTCCAGAAGCAGGGAATGGTAGCATTTTCGAGCATGCTCCACAGGGTGTCCTGCTGGTGTGTCCTGGTGTGGTGAGTGAGATCACAGGAGGGCAGCAGTGTGTTCAGACAGCAGGCAGGAGCTGGCTTGAGAAGAGCCCATGGGCTCAGTTTTCAGGAGAGAAGCTGAGCCAGGAGTGAACAAGATGTTTTCTCCCTCTAATGGAGTCATTTGCAACAGACCTTGCAGACATGCATATGGGACTGAGGGGTGGTTGCAAAGGAGAAGGAAAAGCCTGCATGGAATGCTACAGACGATTCCTGCAAAGAAAGAAGAAGAGGACAGCTATTTCTTGCCACTCAAGCCTCTACGTTCGAACAAAGACTGTAGCTGAGAGTTGGGTGAACTCCACCTGGACTTTGGGACTCTTGGGTATCTGTCATGCAGGGGTTTGTGTAGGGATTGTTCTTGGTTAATTGTATTTTGTTTTCTTAGGATAAGGTTTATTTAGTTAGTAGTTAATAAAGTTCATTTTTATGTTTGTTTTTAGTAGTATTTTAATGAGGGAGGATAACTCTGAGCAATCTTTGCTGTGAGTCCCATACAGACTGGATCCTGGATCTCCAGCTGCTTTCTCCACAGGGATTGGGGTTTATTTCTGTGAGGCACTGGAGATGGGCAATTGAATTAATTTTAGCCCATTCAAAGGTTACATAAGCACCAGATGCTGCGTGCACTATGGATGTTGAGAACTGAACATAAAAGCCTTCAGTTTATTGCATACGCTGGGCGCTTTTTCTGCTGCTCTTCAAAAGCAATAAGCAAAACTGCTGTTCGCCTCTATGGATATTTCTGCTAACGGCACTGGTGCTGTGGTGCCGACAGACAGGGCCTACATGAATTCTTACAGCACTAGACTCATACTGAAATGTGTACCGAACAGAACAAAAATGAACAGGAAAATAGTTCTCAGGAACCTTTACAAGGGGAAGAGGAAAAATGATTATAAAAGGAGTTCATGCAAAATCCTGAATATAATCACCTGGGGCTACTTATCCGCTACTGAACAATGAACGTAAATATCATTTGACCACAGAAAATCCATGTTCAGGATTCATTGTCAAGATGTGTTCCTTTCCCAATGCATTGCTCCCGTATGTTCACTGTACTGCACCTCAGTGACATTCGTTAATCATAAACTGAACTTCTAAAGCATCTTTCATCCATCCATCTCCCAGCCCTTTAGAAACATTCACACTAAACTGTGAAACCCTTACTGGCACAATATTCCCAGTGATGTGCATGTGATTCTGGCGTGAGTAACAGTTCACCAATGGAGTGAAAAGATTCTCAGTCTGGCCTTACAGAAGTAAGCCCCATGACACCCCTGCCTAGGAAACTATTATTTCCATTTTATAAATGAGAAAAACAGACGTTGATTGGCTTGCCTAAACCCACCCCTAAATTCATTGGTAGAACCAGGATCAACAAGATCCTGAGATCTAACCCCTAGAACATAGGGCATAAGGAATACAGCCATTGTGTCTTTAATGGCTCATCAGGTAACTCCCTGGGACCATTGTCCTGGCACATTCCTAAACATTAAGGACACAATGGTATTAACATAAGTTAAAGTATAGCTATAACATCAAATTCTAACTTCTAATCGGAATAGAATTCTTAGACATAAACTTTATAATCATTCCCAGCAAATTACTACCTTTCTATTGATACCAAACATGACATAGTTCCTATGGATTATAGCATTTATGAGATATCCATAGAAAATAATAATATAAATGCTTCCCTAAATCCAGACAGTGTCACACCCTGCCCACATGCCCTGCCCTTTGGGGGGCATGCCAGGCTCCCCCCCGGCAGGGAGGGCATTGGTGTAGTCCTGGGGTAGCCTTAAGTCGACGTAGGGCTACCCCAGGGCTACGCTGGCTTAATTCGACTTTAAAAAGTTGAATTAAGCCTTAGATCGAGTAGAAAGGTGGTTTAATAAAATTGACTTAATTTTCATTAAATCGACTTAAGCAAGTTGCTTAAGTCGACTTAAGCAAAGTGTAGTGTAGACGCAGGGCCAATTAAGTCGACTTAAGCCAAGCTTAAGTCGACTTAATTTACCAGTGTAGACGCAGCCCCAGAGAGTAATGGCCTGTCTGTGTAGACCAAGGTGGACAGGAGTTTTCCAAGATGTAAAAGCTATGATTTCTCCAGTTCTCTTTCTGATTAGTTCACTTTTGTGACTGTGCCTTCATACACATTTATTGCATGTGATATTATGTATATTTGGGGGGGGTGGCAGGGAACCCCCATAAGATCTATTCATAAGGTTGCATACAAACAAATCAGAGTTGAACTGAATAATCCTCTTATTTCAAAGTAGTTTATTTAATACAATTAACTTCAGGAATATTGACTTTCAACCTCTTCTTTTTCTTTTTTTTTGGTCCTAGGCTTTAGAAAAAGTAAAAGCTATTTTATATACAGGCATTTTTATTAGATGCAATAGCCTAAGAAAAATCAACAGTAGTATTATCCTGTTCTGCAGCATTTACTAACAAAATATACCTCGTAATCACAATGTAATCATCAAGCAAAATAATTTGCTATAAGCCAGTTATAGAAGGAAACACAGCACAATTATTTCAGTAGAGGTCTTTTTCAAAAAGGTATTATTTATTCATTAAAATGTAGGGAACCGCCCTTAAGCAATTGCTATGTGTCGAATGTGTACTCACTAATTCATTGTCTGATTTTTCCTCCTCTTACGTGATTAGGTGGAGATACAACTCCTGGTCCAATTTCCACTCCTCCTTCCAAAAATAGCAGGACTGGACCACACTTGGTCTAATTCTTGCTAAAGTTAAGGCTGGCCATGGGAGGGCATACATCATTTATTTCCTTTTTTTTGAAGCTACCAAAAAGGAATGTAATTTATCTAGTATTGTGCCTTCATAAAACCCTGGATACACTGGCCACTGATCTCATGCAAGTGTTCTGGCCCCAGGTTCATACTGCTCAGTGGTACTCTACATTTATAGCCCCACACCAAAACACGACTCAATGATGGCTTAAGGCACTCACTCCACAGACTGACATAGCTGATATAACCAACCGGCAACAATTTGGGGCTGTTAACCTCTTAACTCATACAAGCAAGCCTATTGAAGTCAATGGGACTCCTCACATGACTTAAGTGGTTACAGGTTCAGCCTCTGGTTTTGTTAAACAAACAGTGCAATTCAGTGATGCAGAAGCACCTTATTTAAATAAGAGAACTGAGCTAGGATCACAGTGCAACATCCCGTAGGCAGATCAAGAGGCATAATTTAGTATTCCTTGTGCATCCCAAATTCCCACTCAAGGCAATAGGAGTTTTGGGTGTGCAAGGAATAGGTCCAAATATTGCAAAAAGATAAAGTTCCGTAGTTACTCTAGGTAACTTAGCTCAGTGCATTATCATGTATCAGGAAGACATACAAAGTAGGGTGCTAGGAAACAATGAAAGTTTACCAGAACAAGATATACCTATCTAAGGGCTTGTCTACACTGAAAATTGTGCGTCGATCCATGGGTGATGAATTGAGCAGCCATTGCAGATCTGCTCAGTCGATCCTGGAATTGTTCTCATGTCAACTCTGTAACTCCACCCCTCCAACTGGTGTAACACTGCTTGGAAGGGAGAGCACTTCAGGTCGACGCAGCTGAATAAAGACTCTGTGGTAAGCGAGAGTAAGTAAGTCAACAGGAGATACGCATTCTGCGGCACACAGATTGCGTATCTCCCGTTGACTTACCCCCACAGCGTAGACTAGGCCTAGATCTGGACCGAACTCTCATTCTCACTGTATTGGTAAGGAACACAAAGAGGATTAGGAGTTTATTCTGTGAAAGTTATGCCATTTCTCAAAGGGAAAAGTATGAGAATATTTTCTCTTTAGAAAACGAGCAGTCAGCTTGATCACAAAATATATGTAGTCAGCATTTATGATTCTTGTCCTTAAAAAACAGGTTTGATCAAATCATAACATTTATTCATGGCTCGCAAAAGTAGTATTCTCTCTCCACTACATTTAGTCTACACCTATACTCATGTGTTTTGTACTTGGTGGAAGAGTATGTATTAGAAACTTGTTCAGTACAGTGGATTGATACTTTCTCAAAAATTATTGATTCAACTACAAGGTTGGAGCATGTTTAAATATTTATCTTCATAGGAATCAAAAAGAAATCTTTCCCAAAGATATAAAATAGATTTTCCTCAGACTCTCTGAAACACTTTCTAAATATTTTGATCTACTGTCGATGGAGTGTTGTCCTCTGAACAGGAAGGATATTGAAAAGAATTTGGAGCGATGCTCCAAGCATTAAATCCAGAAGCTTGTACGCTTCTGCCAGTCATGCAGGTAATTGACTAGATCACCGACAGCTTGACTAATTTTACAACATCAACTATGTGCAGGGTTTTTAAAGCCGTAATGAATGTATCCATCTTTTTTAATTAGAGAGACGGGGCCTGGCATTCTGCTCTCCACGATGCCAGCAAATTTCACTAGCTTCAGTGGAGTTACTCTTGTTTTACACCAGTGCTCAATGAATGCAGAATCAGCCCCTGTAGCAACCTCATTCTTGGGGAAGGGTGTGGTTTTTCTTTTAACTATTTCCTCATTTGAAATCACAAGGGGAGATTATTCTGTCTAAATTGCCAGGTCTACAGATTTTCTCTCTCATTTTAGAAGGGCTTCTACAAGGCAGAGCGAATGAGTTCATTTCTCTAGCTATATGAGCGAAGTAATTTCCGTTGACTCACTGGGAATTATTGGCATTGTGAAACCAGACTAATTCTGGCTGTAAATAGGGAAAGG
The DNA here is from genome assembly GCA_007922175.1 of Pelusios castaneus. Taxonomy (NCBI): domain Eukaryota; kingdom Metazoa; phylum Chordata; order Testudines; family Pelomedusidae; genus Pelusios; species Pelusios castaneus. The sequence goes on from ML685777.1 coordinate 11,624,081, forward strand.
TGGGAGTGAAGCAGCACTGTGGCGGAGTAAATCACATCAGCTAATTTAACACGCTTCAACATGCTTGTCTCCAGAGTGAAGTGAAAGGAGAATGGGCAAATGAATGATCAGAAATAGCAAGGCTCAACTTCGGTGAACCCTACAAGCCAAAGTCTACCCTTTGGGGATGTCAGGGAGCCAGATAGGACTCCCTGAATCTTGGTGCTGGTCTGCAGTGGCATTTACTAAACTATCCGAAGGGAGCTGACAGCAGCAGAGGGTTGGATAGGATGGCTGGTGAAAAGAAGCAGATGTTCTTGGCTTTTCAAAATGGAATTCTCTGCTGTGCGCGTAGAGCCGCAATCCAGTCCCTCTGCATCGTTATAGGCTGGAGACAAAGTGAGACTCTGGCCCTATATCCTAACCATAGTGGACGTACATATCCCAAACCTGTAATATATTATAGGTACAGAAGGGACAGTTATTGAGGAAATGTGAGAGAATTGACAAAACAGGAGCTAATTAACATCGATTCAAATCTGTTTCACTCATGTCTTGTGCAGAGAATGATGGGGCGTGAAACCCTGATAAAGATTTTCAATATGCCACAACAATAAATGTGACAAGGCATAAATAGACTTTCCAATCGGAAGCGAAGCTCCATCGGCAGGGTTAAATACGCTGGCTACACAGCCCTCCTCATGCTCTGTTCACATACTCCAGAAGAGCAATTGAAGATGGGGGGAGAAAAGCGATACCAAACCCCAAAGCCCCAATCAGAGCACTTTACCTCCAGTACTTTAAAACCGCTTGTGCAGATTGCGATTTTCTGGTCTTCTATCCCTAAAAACCTTCAGAGGCTTCTTTTAAATGTAAAATAAAATAGAAGCCTTTCCTTATTTTGGTATCCACTACTGCAGAAAATGTAATTTAAAATGATAGCAAGTCTTAATTTCCCCCAAGACTAATATTCTGCAGTCGTCCTCAGTGAACTTTGGGTACATCCTATGAAATTCTCAGACTGACTCAAACCTGTTCCCTTTGCAAATCACTTTAAAAACCCGATGTCCTTTCCAAACGTCATTTGGCTGATTTTTCCAGTCTCACTGGGAAAGCTGATTATACAAAAGCAGCATACGCCCATCGGTTCTAGAATTTTCTTGCTCTGTTCCACGGGTACGTTATGTTGTTGATGTGAAGTCCACTCATTCCATTGAGGAAGAAAAGGCAGGAAGCAATAAATTCACACCAATAGGTCAGTGTGAAGCCCATGAAGGTAATATGGTCTCTCAGAAGGATTAAAAAACTCAGGACACCACAGAAGGACAGGAGAAATGAAAGGAAAATAAGGACTGATCCCATTGACCATTTTCGTCTTGAATTAGTGTCTTCGCAGACTTGGGAGACCATCAGAAGTTCCAGGCCAAATATGGCTACAACCACAGCGAAGGACACCACGCTTCTTGTGAGAATCATTCCGATGTTCATCCCTTCCACGCTGGCCTGATTGAGATCGGTGACACATTTCAATACGGTGCTGTTGCCTATGATGCAGAAGTGCCACAATCCAAACAACTTTCCTTTTGCAAAAAGCCAGTGGCCATCGCAAACTGAGATGGAGGACAGGACCACTGCTATTGCCACGCATAAAATAATGAGGCTTCTGATAAACGTCTCAAAGAATGATTTCTTGGGTCTTCTGAGAGCACGCAACCTCTGTGCCTTAAAGAGATATTACAGAAGAAAACAAGTTACAAAATTAATCTGTTTTAGTTACTGTCCAAGAGAGATTTAAGTCAGAGGAACAAAATGGAGAGGCCTTCAGAAATGATGTGACTAATTTGAATGAATGCTTAATAATAATTATAATTAATGCCCTATTCTCCTAATTAACTGAATAGATCCTGCAATGTACAAATATCTGCTAGGATTAGAAAAGAAGAATGGTATTGTGGTTGAAGCAATGTATGAAGACTCAGGAAGTCTGTGTTGAATTCCCTGCTTGATCACAACCATTGTGCAAGTCATTTATTTCCTGCCCTTTTCTATCTTGTCCCGTTAGACCCCAGTTCTGCGAATGCTTATGCATATGCTTCAATTTGCACCCATGAATGGTCCTGCTGACATTAGCTGGATTCCTCACATATGGAAAGTTAAGCACATGCGTAAGTGTTTTCAAGATCAGGATTTTAGATTTGGGCAAGGACTGTCTCTTACTGTGAATTTGAATAGTGCCAAGGGCAACGAGGCTCTGACCTGGACTGAAGCCTCAAGACACTACAGTAATGCAAATAAGAATTTATTTTACACTGCGAAATGTGTATTCCTCCATTCTCCTGTCACTCAAAGATGGCCACACAGATTCTGTTCAACTTTAAAAAAAACCAAACAAAAGTCACCTCGGAACAGAAACCAAGCATGGAAAATTGCAGACTGAAAAGATCAAAGTTTCAGAAAGGCACTAGCCATGGAAACCAGGAGGTTCCAATGGCAATGACTACAACCGTCAAGATAATAGCCTCTACGGGCACCAGATATAGGCTGGGATTATCCAAGGAGCCTAAGGAGGTAATGGGAAGTAGGGTACCTAGGGTCTCCATAGAAACCTAGCCTTCAGGAACGTAAACACTGACTGAGCCCATTTCACTTACACTGGTGGAAAATACTAGTGACTAATTGTGGTGTTGGTGTTAGTGAGAAGAGACTCAGACCCACTCATTCTATGAAACAATTTGAACTGTGCTTTTTCAGAGATTAAGGAGATAGCTGCCCTATAATTTTAGGGTCCAACTTTGGCCTTCTTTAGAACTGCTAGCATCTGTATTCTCCATAGCCTGTTTGCCCAACACTGAACTCAGCTAAAATTCCGGTGGAAGTCAATGGGAGTTTTGCCTGAATAAGAGGGTAGGCCTGAACCCTCCAATTCGAGCGGGTAGATTGTAATAGCCGTACACCAGGAGTCGTCTCACTGAAGACAACGGGACAAGCATTAGCAAGGTTATCAAAATCTGACCTCTGTTATTTGACTCCAGTTCTCTCAAAAACAAATGACAAGTAAATGTAACAACAACAGAAACATCAAAACCCCCTTCTGGGTACGGTGAACAATATTTTGTGCTCTGGTACTCCAGGGCCAGCCAGCCAATAGGGCACAATGTCACTAAAAATCCCTGTCCCTGGAGCCAGGCTAACACCACTACGGATGGTGCCAGAACACAAACAGGAAACACATGAAGCAGAGCAGTGCTTGGTGTTATTAGCCAAAAGGAAAATGGGAAAAAACTCTTTGCCAAAATGGAAAGAGTAGAGATAGAAGTATTATGCTGAAACGGCCAAGAGGGTTTTAAAACTGAACAGAGAGTTTAATAAAAACAAAGTAATACGTGAACCATAAAATGTTACTTATGAGACGCTCTAAAAATATATTATTCAGTTTATTGTACGGTACAAAGATATCCACAAGATATTCAAGTGAGTCATAATGCAGAAACTTTGTCCTGCCATGTATCATCCTGCACAGCAGAGTTGCAGCCACATCAGTCCCAGGATCTTAATTCTATATCATCCTAGAATATAGAAGCAGAACTGACACTTAATTAGTCAGAGTTCAGAGCCCATTTGTACTAGGAAGAATACATACACCCAAGAAAAAGGACAATTCCTGTCCCAAAGTTTACAAACTTAAAGCCAGATTTTCAGGAATTGAACAGCCACAACTGTGGCCAGATTCTCAAAAGTGTTCAGTAGTTTCCACCGTCAGTCCCTCCAAAAATACCATATTATATACTACTAAACAGCATCTACATCACTGCCAGCTAGGCCAGCGTTAATTTCCACAATTCCTTGTGCAAACAACATTTGGGTGCCTGGGGGAGCAGCCTAAGATTGCCAGTGTATCACTCAAGCATGCTTAATAACAGCAAAATAGCAAATTCCAAAGGGGTAGCCATGTTAGTCTATTGCAGAGAAACTAACAGAGTCCTGTGGCACTTTTAAAGACTAACAGATTCATTTATCACATGAGTTTTCGTGGGAGACAATCCCACTTGTCAGACGTTTTGAAGAAATAGCAAATTCCAACACGGAGGATTTTATAACTCTACACCTGCCTATCTGCTGCCTGTGACTCAAAGACAGCAGGTTTCTCCAAAGCCCAAATACACAGGCTGTTCTGTGCCTCCATGCAATCTGCTTCCACCCGTCCCTCTGCACTTGCCCACTCTCCTTTAGATAGGTTTTCAGCCATGCCCTCCAAAGGAGAGCTGAAGACAAAATACACCCCTTGCTGCCTAAAGCCTTGAACTCTGTATCTCCTACTCAGGGTTTTAAATCTCTTTAATAACTTTGCAGTGCAGTGACTTGCTCAAGGTCAGACAAAGTCTGCATCCAGCTTGAAATAAAGCTCAGGTCGCCTAGCTCTCACCAGCAATGTCAAACATGAAGCCTGTGGGAGGGATGTGGCCTGCAAATCTCTTCCATCCAGCCTGTGACTGTGTTGTATGGGACCACACTCTCTCCCTAACAGAAGGCGTGTCTACACTTGTAAATTAAGTTGATTTAAGCAGGCTTAAGTCAACTTAATTTACTCTGCATCTACACTATAGTTTCCTTAAGTCGACTTAAGCTGCTGCTTTAGAAATTTTAAGTCGAATTAATAAGACCTAGTTTTAAGTCGACTTACTGCTTAAGTCAACTTTATTAGGTAGCCAGTGTAGACGTGGCTTAGCCCTAAGTCAACTAGAGGGTCCCCCACTGACCTCGCTGCCAGGGTGCTTGGCACAGCCAGAGCCTGGCATGCCTACCCACAGGGCAGGACACAGCCCTGCCCACCCCGCTCCTGTACCCTGCCCCGTCCCTGTCCTGCTCAGCCCCCATGTACCCTGGTACAATGGGGAAGATGCGGAGCTCCCTGGCACGCTTGAAGAGGTGCCTGGGGAAGGGGGCACCCCTTCCCACCATGCACCACTCCCATGTCCACCTAGCCCCTACAAGTCGACTTAGGCATCCAGTGTGGATGCTCTAAGTTGATTTGTAAATTTACAGTGTCGACTTAGCAAAGTTGACTTACTTGAACAAGTGTAGACATAGCCAGAGAGAGTGTGGTATTGCGGAGCACAGTCTTGCATACGCAGAACTCCGTGATGCCATGAGAGTGCCCTAGTGTTTCGATTAATGGTATCTACGGCCCACCTGAAGTACATTTAAGTCAAATATGGCCCACCGTAGCAAATGAGTTTGACACCCCTGCCTTAGCCAGTAGATCATTCTTCCTCTTACAGGCTTGGGACGCTTAATTTTCTTGACTGGTGGTAAAGGTGGGAATCAGTTTGGCTTGTCGGCTAATAATATTTGTCTGGTTTTATTCTCCCCACATACTATATTGATTAGGTCAACACACATTTTAAAATAACTGCAACTGTTCCAAATCTCAGAGGAGAAGGTAAACATATACAGTGGTTCTGACATGGATATGCTTTGTAAGTAGAATTAAATCCTAAAATGACTAATTAATGAGGTACTGTGTACGTTACTGCTGCCACAGGCTGCTCTTTAGATCAATAGGTAGGTTCTCACAAAACCAGCAAGTTTCCTCTCAAAGTGGTGCAATGCTACAGGTTGTAACCCCTATGGGAGTCCACTAGGGATTGTAGGGACCTATTAGCTTGCCCAGTCCGGCTCCTTGCAGATGCAGGACTGATTCTTCCCATACTTGGTCTACAGTTTTGGTCCTGGCCAGTGTTAAATTTCTCAAATGAGGCGGCTTCCCTCACTTTCTCTGGGCCACTTTTTCACAGCTTTAAGAGATCTCATTGTCAGTCACTTTCCTCCATACCCAGGCACTTTATTTTGAAAATATCGCTTTTCACATGCAGCCTCACAAGACACTTAGAGGAAGAGTCCTAGCACTGGAGTGCAGGCAGCACTCCGGGATGGAGAACTTTGTAAACAACACACAATGCTGTGGGGGCAGGGAAGGGAAATTGACCAGCTTTGATTTATTATTATTATGACTCGACTGGAACAGACAGGTCTCACACTGTCGCCACTTGTTCATGAAATCGCTTGCTCTCTAGCTGAGCAAAGCGTCTGACGAAGTGGGATTTTCTCCCACGAAAGCTCATGCGATTAATAAATCTGTTAGTCTTTAAAAGTGCCACAAGACTCTGTTGTCTTTCTACAATAGACTAACACGGCTACCCCTTTGGAATTAAACTCTTTTAGTTATAGTCTGGTGCAAGACATTTGCCCAGGCACTTCCCAGCCACACATTTTATTAATAACCGAACAGTTGGTGCTGTGGCTAGGAAAAGAAAGGCTGGATTTGAATTGATCAGGGAGTGGGTTGAAAGCAAGACTGAACAGGAGCAGGCAGCTGGGCTTACACTTTGTGGTCATTCAGAAATCTCCCCGAGCATTAGATTTAGAAGCAAGAGATCCTTTCTCAGCCCTGCCACTTTCCGTGACCTGGGTGAGACTAACGCAGCACTGATCTCGAGATCGCCCAGAAACTCGCCTTTCTGTTTCAAAGGGGGGCTGTAAATGTCTCTCTGGAGGAAGGGTTTTGGGGGGTGTCTGCGCAAAGCGGAACAAAAGGAGCAACAGGTAACAGGGACCGTGGCGGCGTAGCCTGAAGCCTCAGGGGGAGAAACACGGAGCCGACGGCAGCGGGAGGGGAACAAAGGGAAACCTAACCCCGGCAGGAAGGAAGGAACCCGGGGTTTCCGCGGAGATCTCCCCGCCAGGCAGGGTCCCGTCGTTACCTGCACCGCTATGGCCGTCATGCTGCCTCCAGCGACGGGGAAACCAGGGAGAAACTTTGCTTCGCTTCGCCCACAAGGTCCCAGCTGAGAGCGGGGCGGAGCAGCTAGCCTGCCAGCATCTCGCCGGGGCCGGGGGCTGCGGCGAGCCGGGGCTGGCTCCTGCCCTTTGCGTTCCCCTTTGGCTGAGTCAGCAGCAGCCGCGGGAGGGAGGAGGCGGCGCTCCGGGCAGGGAGACCGCGGGGAGCGGGGCGGAGGGACCGGAGCAGGGAAGGGGCGAGGGAGCGGGGCGGCAGCCTGCAGCTGGCCAGGGACGGCAGGTGGGGCTCCTGAGCCCAGATTTGGGCCGGGCGTGGCCCGGGCCAGTTCAGTGGAGTGGCACGTGTGCCGATCTTGGGGCCAAAGCGAGCTGTGTGTAAACCCTCCTGGGGGCGGTGAGCCCGGCCTGTTAGGGGTGCACATCAAAGAGAAGGAGGCCAGGTGGGCTGTAGCTAGATGCCAGGCTTCTAGGAGAGGGGGCAGGATCCCTCCTCCATCGTGTCCACCCCTCCCATGTCCAGCGCCAGTTTGGCAATGTTGGGGGTTGGGTATTTTTTTTTGTCAAGCCCCAGCTGCTGGAGGCATGTGATGAGGGCGACTCTCCGCTCTGGGGGTTTTTCGCCTTCCTCTGTAGCACAGGGCATGGCTCACCTACCGGTGAATTCTCTGCATCGTAAGTCCTTAAATTATGATTTAAGGAGGTAAATAACTCAGTCATAGGTTGGTGGCCTATTGCTGGAGTGGGTGGGTGAGGTCTTGAGGCCTGCATTTTGCAGGAGGTCAGACTAGATGATCGTTCTGGTTCCTTCTGACCTTTGAGTCTATGAGTCTTTCGTTTTTCAGAAAGTGACTTTCCAGTCCACCGAGTTGCTGAGGAAAGCTTGCAAAGAGTCCCGACCTGCAGGCTTACACACCAAAAGGAAAACGTGAAGCTCCCCGTATGTGCATATTTTTAAAAGAGCCTATGATGTGGAAGCCAATTTTAGGATTTTCTGAAGCCTGACTCATGATTTTCAAGCTCTTGGGGTTGGCGATACTGTTACCCCAGAGTCACTGTGGGATCAATTTGATAATGTTCATCAAGAGCTTTGTAGACGAAAAGTGCTATAAAGTGTGTGCTGTTTTATTAAAGCGCAAAATGGATAGAAAGGGTGTCCTCTCCGCTAAACAAATCTGGGTTAGCTAAAATACATTCATTTGTAGGAGCTCACAGTCTCACGAAGACATGGACATGTAAGGGATTTACTTTTTTTCCATATGGAACATCCTGACTTTACATCATTAAATGTGTGCAAAAATAAATAATGAAGTACCCAGCTGACTGAATCTCAATAAAAGAACTAAAAAAACCCAAACAAAAACCAAACACTCCCCCTCCCCCCAAGAAAACAAAAGATAAAGAAAGGAATACAATTCCGGCCTGTTCCTTTTACCATACCTACCAGCCTGCAATGGTGCCCATTTGGACTTTGTCTGCACTGAAGATGCTAAACTAGTGCAAAATCGTATTGTAAACAAGCAAAGCTGATACACACTGCAGGTTGCATTGGTACAGTGTACTCTGGTTTCAAGCAAAGGTGAGCTGCACCTTTCTTGCTTACAATGGTTTAGCCATTTTATGCTAGGGATTTTATTTGTGCTAGCCCAGACTGTTATAGGGGCAAATCCCCAATACTGATAATACTGTCTCCTTTGGGTGTGTGTGTGTGTGTTGGTGATTACTAAGAAGATTTACCATAATTGAAACTGATAATCCAAATAAGGCTTTTTGCAAGATGTATGTTTTATTTAATTGTTTTTCATTGCATCTTTGCCTATGTCTATATGCAAATATAATGGATCATCATTTTTTCCCTTTACCCTGTCTGTTATAATATAATACACTTTTTTCTCTTTATTTTTTATGGTATGGGGCCTTTGAATCTTGACATAGCTTAGGGCCTCAGCATGTCTTAATCCAGCCCTGGGGATGACTGCTTGCAGAATTGGAGATCCTAGGCAGGAGGAACACCCTGCTTTCAGCTGGCCCCCAGAAGGTCAAATCTTTGAGTAGGGGGAGAGAGTGTTTTCCTAAACTAGTGTACTAAAAATACAATATAATCAACACCAGCTTTTCCTCTGTGGCTCCAAATTAGCACTTGGAAAGTTTCTGGAGGGGGTTAATACTTGGAGTATCTCTTTGTCCAGAAGGTTAGACACATCTTGCTGCATGTGAAAACCTCATCTCACATTAAGGGGATTGCACACCGAGGGTTTGATTGCGATTTTATTCTACATTGAGCTGCTCCTGATTTATGCTAGCAGAACTGTGAACAGAATCTGGCTGAGTGAGTAATCTCTCACATGCTCCATTAAGAACAAAATAGCCTTGGAAGAAAATATCACCTGCTGCTAGATTTCCCCTCAGTTCTCCGAAGAACAGTACTGTTTTCTGCAGCAGCAGCAACAGCTACTACTCCTCTTATATTAAAGAAGCATCACTCCATTTGTTTTTTAGGCTTTTCTCTCTACTTTCTGAATGCTCAGAGCTACTGAGCTGGGAGCACATAGGACTTGATCCTGCTTCAATGAAGTCAATGGGAATTTTGCCATTCAAATTAACAGGAACAGGAGCTAGAGTTTTTAATGTTATATCCACAAAACAAGCTTGCATTAACTATATGTCCTATACAGAGATAAGGTTATGTAGTGAAAGATCTAGTTAATGTTTCAAAGTCATTTTTATTATACAGCTTTATTTTAATTTGCACACGACTTTCTAAAAAATGTGTATTACACTCGTTCAGGCTGTTGTGGCTCATAAGGGATGTGTTGATTTCAACTTTCTGATCCTGGACATTTTCTTAGGCTCCATGGCCAGAAAGGACCAGAGGCATCATTTAGTTTGACCTAAAATTATTTCCTATGCTGCCTTACCAGATACAACAGTGATGAGCGGCCTAGAAACGCCCATATATAAAATAAATAAATCTCTCTCTTGGAAACCTTAAGGTATCTCCTTGTAATGAAGGGCATTTCCCTTCCCTGCCTTCCCCATCAGTAGTAGCTGCATGATGTGTTTGTATTTCCAAAAGCGCGGCACCCACAGACACTCCCTTCCCTGTGGATTGTGTTTACCTTGCCAGCCTCTCACCTTGGATTGTGAGTGAAGATGGTAAACATCCTTATATGTTACCAAGAAGCTTGCGGTTATATATCTCTCTACATGTGCCATCAGCAAAAATATCACCACTCATAAAGTTTTATTCCCTTTGTCTTTTCTGACTTATTTTCCCCCTCCTGTAATGAATTACTAATCGCTTTATTTTCTTCTGCAGGAAATACATTAAAAAAAAAAAAAAAGAAGTGGTTTTTGCTACATCATCAAATATCCTTGCTTTACTGCCAAATTCTGATTTCAATAGTCATAAACGTCTGGAGCAACGCCATGAACTTTACTAAGATACTTTATTAGGCCCTGATACATTGGTCTATATTTAGGCATTATTGTGCATGGGCCCTAACTTCTAGGAGTGGGACCTTACACGGGTGTATCCAAGATTAGAACCTGGCCCATTCTCTTCTATTTTCCTGCCTGTATGGAATTCAGATGTGCTCCTTTTCAAAGTGTATCACTTAGACGATGATGACTTATTTTTCCCACTCTTGTTTTTGTTTCTGAGCAATATATATGTCCATAAAAACTACTTATTTTTGTTAATCTTGTGGCAATTTTACCAGGGCTTTTAAACTTATTTCCTTTAGAGTTACATTTTCCTGAAGAGACGGTTTTCTTTCATAACACTCTTTTTCTAGTATTTTTCTCTTTGTTGCAAATTCTGTTTTCATGTTTTTATGGTGAATTCGGACCTTTGCATTCTCTCCATCCCAAAAGCCTTGTTTAAAGGATCCGTAGTGTGTATCTGCATTTTGTTTCAAGACTGTCTTGAATTCTGAGTGTATGCTTCCCGCACACTCTGAACTATATATTTTCCACTTCCTTTTTTTTACCCTGTAACACATTTTGCGGAGTCAGTAAAAACTTCATTCTTGTGGTTTTTCTTTGCTTGTTGCCCTGGTACAATTTTGTTCTCTGAATACATTTTCTGTGTCATCAAATTTTACACTTCCTATATTCTCTTTCTGTGTTAGGCTTATCATAAAACGGGATGTACTCAATAAATCCTGTGCAAATTGTGTTTATTCAGCAGGTCATATTTCTACATTGTGAGGTCTAGACTGGGTGCATGTATTTACTGTTATTCCTGGCTTCTGCCTGTACTGATTGGAGAGCAGTTACTCTTGGCTCATTATTGAAAAGTGAATTGTCTCAGTGCGTGTCTACACTTGAAACACTACAGTTGCTCAGCTGCCCCATTATACTGCGTCAGTGTAGACGCTATGGTGACGGACGGTATTCTGTTGGCATAGGCAATCCACCTCCCCAGGAAGCGATAGCTAAAATACAGGTACAAGAATTCTTTGATCAATGTAGCACTATCTAAACTGGAGGTCAGGTTAGCTTAACTATGTCACTCAGAGATGTGAATGTTCTCACTCCCAAGTGACGGAAGTGGGTCAAGCTAACGTTATCGTTTAGACCAGGCCTTTGGCTGTGTCTACACTTACAATTTTGCAGCTGCACAGATGCATCACTGTGCCACTGTAGCACTTCAGGGTTCTCCTGTCATTGTAGCTAATCTGCTTCCCTAAGACATGCTAACGCGGGTGACAGAAGAACTTCCCCATCTCTCAAGGGTGTGCATTTTTCATATCCCTGAGAGATATAGCTATGTGATGTAATTTTCAGTGTGGACAAGCCTGCATTTTGTAACCAAAAGAAGGGAATGGACTGAGAAAACTCAACTTTGCTAAGGAAACTCGGTGTCAGGCAAACTCCACAAAACTGTTTTCCTGGGAATAAGTCGCTATGCTGTGGTCCTTATGCGTACGTCTACACTTGAAAGTTAGGTTGACTTAAGGATGCGTATGTCGACCTAAAGAGCCCTATGTCCATACCCGGCTTTCATTAAATTGAAGGGCTTCCTTAAGTCAACTTAATAACTACCGTTGTTTAGGTCGACTTAACGGCTAAGTTGATTTGTTAAGTCGACCTAAAACCGGTGTGGACGCCCTAGGTTGACTTAGTTCCCTAAGTTGACCTAGGGCTGGGGACAGGCGAGCTGTGGCTCCCTGGGATAGGGAAGCCACGGCTCCCTTCTCCCCAGGACCTGCAGCTACCTGGCAGAAGGGATCCACACATCCTGGCAAGAAGGCAGCTGCAGTTGCCCTCTCCCTGGGACCCGGGGTTCCCGGTGGCTGTAAGTCGACTTAACGAGGTCAACTTTATGTTGACTTACTATGTCGACTTAACAGAGTCGACTTAGTTTTTTAATTGTAGACATACCCTGTGTGACTTAGCCCCAAGCATCCAAGTACTTATGCCCCAATCTCTGGTTCAGCAAGGTTTTTAAGAGCATGTGCCTTTCTTAAAACACGAATGTAGTCCCATTGACTTCTGTGGAATGACTCCTGAGTTTACAGTTAGGCATATCTCTGCTACCTTGCTGCATCACAGCCACTCTCTTGGGGATAAGATAAGCATATGGCTAATTGTCTACAGGACCAGGAGGCTACGGCGACATCTGTAAAGGTAGCTGGTTAGGTGTCACTCTGCTCAGGGTTGCAACACCTCACTCCTAGGTTGGCCTACTGCCCAGTGGATTTTTCAGTCCTGAGATAGGTGCCCAGGCAACGTGCATTGCATGGGGAGGAGTGGGGCGCCTATAGAAGGGATCCTCTGAAGCCAGCATAATTATTGCTGCTGCGCAATGTTGTAGTACAGCAAATCTAGAGTGCCGGTACTGTGTGACGGGAGCCGGTTCACCACAACCAAAGCAAGCGTGGCTGGGCCTTCAGCAGCCAGTCCTGGTGGATCCCAGTAACCACTCCAGCACATGGCTCAAGACAAGACTGTTTTACTGGGGCTGGCAGGAAGGGGAAAGGTTGCACATATCCTGGGTATAGACCTTAAACAGTTGCAGCTCACAGTGGCTATGTCTACACTTGGAAATTTAAGTTGACTTTAGCTAAGTCGACTTAGTGAGCCCACACTTAAATTTTAAGTCGACTTTGGGGGGAACTTACAAAGTCGACCTAGAGCGTCCACACTGGACGCCTAGGTCGACTTCTAGGGGCTTAGGGGGACCTAGGGCAGGTCCACGGGGGCAGAGGGGTATCCCTTGCCCAGTGCCAGGGGACTCAGCCTTTGCCCCATTGTACCTATGTACAATGGGGCAAAGGGGGACAGGGACCCTGGCAGGGCATAGGGGCAGGGTGGGCAGGGCTCTGCCCTGCCCTGCCCTGTGGGGGGCATGCCAGGCTCCCCTTATGCCCCCCCCCGGCATGGAGGGCATTGGTGCAGTCCTGGGGTAGCCCTAAATTGACTTAGGGCTACCCCACGTCTACATTGGCTTAATTCGACTTTAAAAAGTCAAATTAAGCCTAAAGTCGAACTAAATCTAGGTTTTATAAAATCGACTTAATTTTCATGCAGTCGACTTTATTTTCCTTAAGTCAACTTAAGCAAGTTGCTTAAGTCAACTTAAGAGAACTGTAGTGTAGACGCAGGGTAAATTAAGTCGATTTAAGCAAGCTTAAGTCGACTTAACTTACAAGTGTAGATGCAGCCAGTGAGTGATAATGGTTAGTGTTCGTCCAATTGATGCAAGTCAGGGCTCTTCACAGCTAGTGTCTGAGGTGCTCTCTCTGGCCCGAAGTCTATTCAAAGCAAAAATGAGGTTGGGAGTTTTCAAGTTACTCTCAAGTTATTGTCTCTCATTGGGTCCCTCTGCACTGGCTCCCTACCGAGGTGCGGCTGCTCCTTTCCCATGTCTGGCACTCACAGCCTATTCCACAAACAGCTGTCCTGCCTCCAGCTTCTCTCCACCTTCCCTGTTGGTCCCCGTTTCCTTGTGGTCACCACGCCCTAAAACAGAGCCCAGCCACTTCCTGGGGCAGGACCTTTCCCCTCACCTGGCTAGGGGAAAGAGAAGTGCCGTGGTGGGGGTGGAATAATGGAAGTCGTACTTCCTTGCTTTGCAGAACCATCACACCAACCAGCTGAGCGGGAAACTGCCTGAGATAGGGAGGAGTGAAATGCTGGGGAGACAGAACCTCCTCCATGAACATTCTCCTGGATTTAAGACCCTATGCCCGGTTAGCTGCTTAGGTTGTGCACACGCTAGCAGCTGAAACTTTCTCTGTCTCCTACTCTTACTTGATACTTCTCGCACACTTGCAACATTTTTCTCTGTGCTTACCGCCTTACGTAGGAGATCTGCTGCCGGCATGTGGTCCTCCTGCTGTGAAGTGTGAGAAGTCTCAGGTCTGCTCAGGAAATGCCTACAGGCTCTGCCTTGCTGGCTGAATTGAAAAATCCTGCATCAGGGCCCGCAGGGCTTTGGCTTGAGCTGGGTCCTAGGGCGTTGAGTTGCTCAACAGACCGCTTTGACAGTGCTGACCAATGAAAATTTAGGCACCCAGGAGATTTAGGCAAGAGCTGAGTGATGGCTTTGAAACCGTCAGTGGCTTGAAATGGTGGACTGAGGCACCTAAATAAACAGATAGGCATCTAAGTATCTTCAAGGATCAAGGTCTTCGTTTCTAGTTTGCTGATTTCAGAAACCAGCGCTACTTTGATTCAGGTTAGGGGCCTGTAGTTGGTGTATGGTATTGGCCAAGTTGGTTCAGTGAGAAGCAAGATTTTTGATGGGCAGCCAGCAGGGTAAATATTTTAATATGAAAACTTGGTGTTTCTTTTAGTTGTCGCTTGTATGCATGTCTGCCCATGTAAAAATTAGTTAACATCAAACAAAATGCCACTAGATACAAACCCCAGAATTAATCTGTTAACATGACATGCATAAAACATATATATTTTATGGTAACAAGTTCCAGAGGGGTAGCTGTGTTAGTTCAGTTTAGTTCAGCAAAACAAACAAAGAGTCCTATGTAACTTTTAAAGACGAACACAGTTATTTATTGCATGAGCAGGGGAGGAGCTATGTTGCCATGGAAAAACCAGAAAAGCTGCTCTCTGGCTATACTGACCTAAATTGGAATTGTAGATTTCAACCTCAGTGCTACGACACTTGCAGGGGTGGTGTTAGCAGATCGAATTACAGCTCCATATTTTTTCGAATTTACTGCTCTGACAGTGGAGACAGGCTGCAGAAGGTGGAGGTCAGCAGCATTATGTTGAACTTCATTGTCCGTGTAGACCAGACTGTAAAGGAATCACGGAAGACGTTGTACGGTATAAATGAGTGACACCCCCCCTCTGATCGCTGTGTACCATGGCCATAAGCTAAGTGCCTGAAGACATGCATAATTACTTGTTTATGATGAATGCTCAACTTATGATCTCTGTGTGGATGTGTTGCAATGCCTAGGCTACGTGTGTATGTGTGTGAATCCCTAGTTACTCTGTAAGCCTTCTCCTCTTCCCCCCTCTCCTTTCAGCTGGCATAAATGCAGGGGAGGGTCTAATGCATGGTGGACCTCTCTGATGGACCTTGGACTGGCTGTGCAGCAGGTGCCCCAGAACCATTGCCCAGGAGCCCGTCCAATGCCGTTGTGGAGTCCCCGGCTGCTGAAAGGGACGTAAGCGCTGTACGTCCATAATAAATCAGCTTTACTTAGCTGTCTGTTGTGGTTGTGGTCATGTTGTCACTGACTCAATCCAATACGAACCAGGGCCCTTGGCCCCACACAGACCTATGTGTGTGTATGTCTATATCTATATTTCCTTTTAAAAACATTTAAAAAAATCCTATCTACTATAAATGTGGCCTTTTAACAATGGAAAAATGTATTTCTTTTCATGCTATCATAACTAAAACCAGCCAATGATGTTACTCAAACTTTTCAAAGTAAAACAACAGAAATACTTCTAAGCAAGTTCCAAAGGAGTAGCCGTCTTAGTCTAGTTCAGAAAAACAAGCAAGGAGTCCTGTGGCACTTTTAAAGACCAATACATTTATTTTTCGCATGAGCTTTCATGGGTGAAGTCATAGCAAATATCAGCCAGGAAAGATCTCAGCCCTGAGGCTATTGTTTTGGAAAGTTATGCATATGAAAACTGTGTTTTAGAATCGAAATAGCTTAGTACCTTTAAAGGGACACTGAAACCTTAAAATTATTATCTATTTGTTTTATTGTAGCACTGTGGACCTCCAGTCATGGACCAGGACAGCATTGTCCTATATGCTATCTTGGGCAGGCCAACCTGCATTATTATGGCTTAGAGAATAGTTAATGAATGATAGAACCTTGGAATTCTAGGCTAGGCAGTGTACATCTCTCTCCATATCTCTCTCTCCCTCAGATGGGCAGAATTCAAATGTTTGTTTTTAATAATTTTTACAAATAAGACCAATATTTCTTTTAAAACATTTTTTCACTTTTTATCAATTTAAGTATTTTCACAATTGTTGGAAGTTATCAGGGGTCAGACAATAATTGTTTAGTGACAGTTCATATTGAGATTTAAAAAAATTAAAGTTTTAGAATTGTTACAGCACAAACGGTCAGCATCATAAAATGTTAAATGTTATAAAAAATATTAGGCTTAAATCAAATTCAAATAAGTTCTGAAGCAGCATTTTTCTTATGTTGCCTATCTGTAAATTTCGATTAGTGTTGGTGGAAGTATTTTTCCATTAGTTTGTATGCGTATGGTGAAATTGATGTTAATCAACATTTATGATAAAAATGTAATCAGGGGTAGCCAAGCTTACTGACCCCCCTTCCCCCGCTGGGCAGAATCCTCCAGCCACACTACCCAAGCTTGTCTGGTGGGCAGAGACAGGGAGAACATGGGAGGGCTTCATGAGCCATACTTTAACTGTAAAAGAGCTGAATGCAGCTCATGAGCTATAATTTGGCCCCTCCTGGTCTATAAATATATACACACACCTATGAAAGCAATAGACTCTTTACACATATATAAGGACTACAGATCAGATTCTGGGTCAAATGCAGCCCGTATTGGAATTGTCTCATCGAACACTTTGCAAGTCTCACTTCAGTTGTCAATGGACAAGTGTTTATATTACAAACCTTCCCTCTTCTCCAACCACAACTGGCACCTCTTTTGGGGAGTCTGATCAGTAGAGCCCTGCAGATCCGCAGGTATCTGGTTCAGAGCCGCAGGTATCTGCATTTGCGGGTGCGGATAGCCGCAGAGCCATTGTTGTAGATTGGAGCACAGATGAGGATTTTATTTTTATCTGTCCAGGGTGCAATCCATCACAGCAGCTGCTGCTATGATCCAAATCAGCAGCACAAAGGGGAATAAAGGAAGCACTCCAGCCAATCCCTGCACAGCTCTGGTTGAGGTCTGCCAGTCAATCAGAGTCTCTCAGATTGACTGTCAGTCAGTCAGCATGCTGGCCTTTGATTGGCTCATTTCTCACACAGGCCCCACCAACTCTTCCTTTTCTTGTTTGTGATTCATGCACTGTGCTGTCAATCAGAGATTTCACTGGCCAAGGAAAATGTAGCTGGGGCCCACGTGGGGAATTAGCCAATCAAAGATCAGCATATTGACTTGAGTGAACCCAAGCCTGTACGCTGATGAAGCTACATATAAAACCTGGCATGCGGATCGCGGATTGAATAGAAACTGACCCTGAGCGGATGCCGATCGGATCCAGATCCACATTTTTATATCCATGCAGGTCTCTACGTATCAGGGTCAAGTAGATATGAAGATTATAACACCCTTTCATTTCTAAAAGTGGTTGCTCCACATCATGACTGAGAAATAATGGCAGAAGACGAACTGTGCTGTGCTGTTGTCTCTGATGAGCCTTCTATATGAGTGGAGGACTTAACGTTCCATCTCTGTCAACCCCACATGATCCTCAAATAGAACATCTATGCAATTATATATTTTAAAACCTACACTATGAACACTGCCTGTTAGTGCATTTTAGATGGCCATGCACCAAAGCTGTAAAAACCCACTAGGGTTGCTGGGTTTTCTTACTCACTTAAGTGTGATATACAAGAGTACAATCCAGCCTAGTGAGGGGCTGTGTCCCCTCTGCCCTGCAACCTTGGGTAACTTTCAATGCCTTGCTGTAGTAGCTCCCACCAGGGCCACTCACAAATGGCGCTCCAGCATTCAAGCCAAACGCTGAGTGTCTGTGTGTAACTGCAGCCTGCCTAGCTCTCACCAACCTTACCTGTATTGCAGGGTGACCCCACCACACCCCCAGTTCTGTACTGCCCAATCCTTTCCTGGACAATACAAATATTTTACAAATCTGTTACTCCTTTAAACAATAAAACAAGTTTATTAACTACAAAGAAATAGATGTTAAGTGAGTACAAGTAATGAGACATAAAAGTTAGAAATGGTTACAAGAAAAGTAAAGATATAACACTTTCTAGTATCTATGTAAGAAACTATCTTGGTTGTAAAGCAAACTTTCATGCTTCAGCAGATTACTGACCAAACTCTTCTGGTCAAGACTGCCTCTTACTCACACACTTCGAGTCCAATGGCTGCCTGTTTTCCTTTATCTTCTTAAGTGCAATGCCAGAGACAGCCAGGGAGAGGTGGGCAGATGCCTTGAAGTGTTTGTCTCTCATTTTTATAGTTACAGTTCCCCTCTTGAAAAACATTTCCAGCTGAGAACCAGGAGACAAAGAATTTAGGTGCAAGGATACTCCTTGCTTTTTTCTAGCTATTTGAGCTTCCTTTCTTTTCATTTCCTGCTCGATGACACTACTTAAATGCAAATTAAGGCAAACATACATTCCTTTGTTTAAGACAGATCTGTTTGCCAGCCTCTGCTTGGGTAGGACTGTGGGATTTGGAACATGTGTTAATGACATCATGCAGGACATCTTATAACTTCACATAGAAGGTTGCTACACATAATTTAGCAGGACAGCACTGACCAGTAAATTCTGAGTTTTCAAATTATACCTCACTAGGCACAGCTTGCACAAAGATTATTCCAACAGGGGTGCACTCCATCACAGTAAGCTTCTCTTTTTCTTTCATAGACAGGTGCTTCACACTCTATTTTTAGCACCAAAAGACCACCACTGAGATAACCTGAGGAAAGAAGATTTCCATCCCCATCATGCCCTCACCGCAGTAAGGAGAACAACCAGTCAAGCCATTCATCTGTAAAGTCAGTGAGAAAGAGCTTTAGGAAAAGGGTAAGGCAAAATGTAATAGATTCAATCTATTTTACATACTCCCATCTTGGCAGTGATAAAGTCATTCCAGATAGATCAAATTAAGAGTCGTACACTTGCTGAAAAATAAAATCTTCAGCTTTTGCACAATCTCTTATTACAGCTGATAGCATGCAAATAAAGCTTCGGGTAAGGAGTAATAATACGAAGATGATAAGTAAAGGGCTATTTTATCACAGACTCAAGTTAACATTTATTACTGGCGTATCCAAAGTCCAAACTCCATCCTACACTTGCTGCAAACTCAGCAACCTAGGCCTGAGGACATAAGATTGCCAGCTGCCTTCTGATTCTCTTTCACATTGGGTCTGCCTGAGAGCCAAACTTCCCCTCCCACCCCCCGCATACTCTGCGCTAATCAGGATGTCATTCCCCTCCACAGATGCAACATCACGTTGGATTGGAAACTGGTATAGCTGGGGAGAGAATAGCAACTCCCGATGCAGCTATCAAAGGAATCCCCTATGTTATTCTGTACTTCAAAGTAGCACTCTGGGGCTCCCATATTTGCCACTACGATATGATTATGATATGTTTTGTACGCTCATGTCTTGTGAAAAATCTCGATCTGTTGAACATGGTAGTGAGGGGGCATGGCTTCCCTCGAAGACTGACAGGGAAGAACCTCTACCAGCTTGTTGGTGGGTGGAGCCAGATAGCCATACCCCCCAGAAGCAGAAGGGCGGGGCAGGAAGTATAAAAGATGAGTCCCAGAGATCAGATGGGCTGGAGGTGCTAAGGGAGTTGGATGCGTCCCAATCACTGCCGGAGCAGGATCTTGTAGATGACCCTGATGGCACAGATGTCAGCAGTTTGCTTACTTGGATTTTTCTTGCTGTTCATTGTGGGTAGCGCACAAGGAGAGTTCAAATTTAAATAGTGTCCCTTGTGTCCTTTGTCTCCACCTCATAATTCCTTTCTGGGTGAACTAGGCCATTTTTTAATTGATGTGGCCAGCATGTACTCAACAACGCTCTGAGACGGTATGCTTGAACTGTGACTACGTGGAAGCAGCTTGGGCTGTATTTCCGCACTCAAAGCTAGATGAATTCAGCTTTGTCTTTGCCCGTCATTGAGCAGATAATGTGGCAGCAGTAGCACCTCCTCCAGCAGTGGGAAGAAGCATAATGAGGATGTGTAAGAAAAGGAGGACACCCATCAACCGATAGTGCAGGACAGAATCACGGAGCACCTTCACACCATGCAACCTGATTGGGAAACCAGTGGGAATTAGTGGGAAAGGATCATTCTGCACGCCTGGGATGACCTGCAGTATCAAGAGATTTTCAGGCTGAGAAAGGTGACCTTTTTTTGCAGATATGTGCTGAATTGCCCAGGCGTTGCAGTGCCAGGATGCCATGGACAAGCTGGTTACCATCTGGACGTTTTAAGAACCATACACAACACGTCCCTGCATGCTACTAGTTCAGTGGTTCCCAATCTTTCTCTGCCATGGCACACCTTGATATCGTTCATTATTTTGAGGCACACCACCATATAGTTTCCAAATGAACTCATGAATATTCATGAGCCAATCCAGAACTCTTTGAGTAGTTTTTTCAAAAAATTCTGTGGCACACCTGCTCAAGCCTGACGGTACAGCTGTGTGCCCTGGCACACTGGATGGGAAACTCTGTACTAGTCCATAGCCAACCGGTTCAGCATAGCTCATGCAGGCACAGTGTTATGAAGATACCCTTGCACTGGGAAGATTGGTAATGCTCAAGAGATTATTGGTGACTTTACCTTCATGGGCTTCCCTAACTGTACTGGGTCAACTGCTGAGACCCGCTGCCTGTTACATGTCCTTTCCCAAGAAGGATCAGAATTTATAAACAGAGAGGGGTGTTTCCCCAGGGTGTATCAAGGGTTGGTTTACCACAGTAGCAGGTTTACAGACAAGTACAGGGAGGCCTGGAAGGGCCCTTAATGCTAGGATCTTTTGGAACTCACCTTAACAAAGAGAGGACTGCTTGTCCTTGGGATCACTATGGACATTAATGACATTCACACAGCTCTGGTTATCCTGGGAGACCTGGCTTATCCTCTGCTTCCTTGGTTACTGAAGCCATTCACAAGTTCCTTGAACAGAAGGAAGGAACTGGTTAACTACCACCCCGATAACTGCAGAATGGCAGTGGAGTCTGCATTTGGCCAAATGGAAGGAAAGTGGGGCTGTTTGTTGGAATAGGTTGGAAGAAAACCTACGGAAGATTATAGGAGCATGTTTTATTTTGCACAGTATTTGTGAGAGTAAGAGGGAAAGCCTTAGTGAGGCTGAGGTGCTCCATGACTTGAGCAGCCTGCAAAGCATTCAATAGAAAATGGAAACAGGCAGGTCAATCGTGCCCATGCTCTTAACCTGTCTCAGGCTCAGCTGTGCAGCTGTACATCCAGCTATTAACCTGCGGAGCAAGGCTGGAGTGGATTGTGAACAATTCAGTGTTGTTTATGGGCAGTGGAGGTGCAACATTGGAACAATCTTTATTTCACCTCCTATCTTTGACTAGATACTTTTATAACCTTGTGCATTTGGGGCATGGAGCCGCTTCCAGGTGAGGAGAGATTTAAATGATCGTTCAGTTTGGAAAAGAGACCACTATGATAGAGATCTGTAAATCCACAAACAAACAGAAGGAAATGCTTCACACAACACACCGGCTGTTGTCCCCAGTAGCCTGAAATATCCAAGCTCTGCATAACAACAAAATGTTGGTTTATAGCTTGTTACAGTAACATGTGCAGCAGCAGAGCATTTTGGCTTCGTATTGCCTGTGCATCGCCCTGTCTTTTTTGATACTCCTTTTCACCATGAAAATGCTGATCCTGCGAACTGCTGTGCTGTCCTTGGCCACACCCACAATCTGTCTGGTTCTCTCTCCATCCCTTTGTCCTCACGTACCATCTCCGCCTCTCTGCTATTTGAAGGATTTTCGCGGGCTCTGCAATGATGCTGGTGACTATTTCATTATGACTTTGCCATTGTGCCTTGGAGTCTGTGCAGAGCATGGTGGAGGGGAGGCTGAGAATTATGTTCAGGATCTGGCCTTGCAATTTTGATATACCTTAGAGATGCCTATATAGGGTCAGAGGCATTAAACTGTGGATGATATTACTCCAGTGGTTCTCAGCCTACAGTATTTGCTACTGTGGACCATCTATGCAGCTCTCTCTGTGTTATGTGAGCTGCATCTTCCTCAATACATATACTACATATATGGCCTGGACGAGGTCACATGGACTGCAGCTGCATCTGATTGGGCTGCAAATGGCCCATGGGCCAAGAAACCCTGCATTACACTGAGGTGGGTGACTAGAAGGCAGAGAGCAGCCTTATTCAAAAAACGTAAGGGCAGACCTCCACAACATGATGTGAAGTTATTCACCAAGATGGTCTCACCAGCAGTATGGCAGAAGCGGGAAAGAGTTGCAAGCTATTCAGTGGGGGAGGGAATGGCCATGCAGCTCTTCCTCATAACTATCAAACAAACCCAGAAGAATTTCCCCATTTTGGATTTTGCTTTCTCTCCCCTGCAGACATGGTGAAAGTGCAAAGAAATACCGACAGGGTTCTGCAGGGACTGTAGCATTCCCAATCTCTCTGTGTAAGCCTGTGAAAAGCCATTACTTTTTTTTCTATAAGAGTGCATGTTTCAAGGCATTTATATCTCAGCAGGGAGCTGTTGTCTTAGCAGTTTTACAGGTACACGGTATCAATGTCTACCTCCTAGAAACTGAGAACACCAACCAATGTGACTGCTGCCTCACTCAACTACTGAATTTCACACAGTTGTTTTCATTATTCATATCTGCTGCTGGAGGGTAATGGCTGTGGCCGCACCTACCCCATGCTGCTGGTCACCAATTTGAGCAGACAGATATGACTGGGACGAGGTGTAGACAGGACAGATGAAGGAAGGAGCAAGAAACATAGCTAGCTGGGCCCATGCCCTCTGTGGTTGATGGCTCCAATTGCCTGGCTGAAGCAGCCAACATTTTGGAAAAATAAACAGGGACAAATAGTAAAAGCCTGAAAAACTCCAGCTCCCATTTATCTACAATGGCTGCACCCTGGGGGACCTGGCCCAGAGGTATCACTGCCATTCTGCAGCATAAATTGTAAAGAGAGAGAGGTAGATGCTGAGGTTCCCTCCCTAGGATCCGCCTCCTCAGGCCCCTGGGTAGCTACCTGGGATTGGGCTTGCCTTCTGCTTGGCCAGTGTTAGGGTTCTGAGTCCCATAAAGATGCTGACTTTGGAGGGAGATCTCTTCCTCCCAGTGCTCATCTTTCAGTGAGTCTTGCTTCTCATCTTCCACTAAACACAACACACAGCAGGTCAAATCAAGATTTTACCAGTGGAAAACACCATTTTGTTAAACACAGACGTTTCACAGACATTTTGATACCATTTTTGTTTAAACCATTGGGATTGAGCAGGTTGACAAGGAACGGAGCATTTTGGTTTTTCATTTTCTATTGGTCATTAATTTTTTTTTCCCCCTAAACATTTTGTTTGGGAAGAAATGCAGTTTGTTTCCCATCCAATTCAATACAAACATTTCCAAATAGCAGGATTTCCACTAGAATGGAAATTCAGTTTCAACTGGTGATATACACCAGGTAGTGGGCAGAGGGCTTCGGCTATGAATTTAAGACAGACACTAGAGGGCAACTGCTGGAAAACTCATGCCTGCTTTGGATGAAGAGTGACTCCACCCATCACAGCAGTTGCCAGAGAAACAACATGACAAACATTTCATGAAATCAGCATTGCCAGATATAACTGCTGAGCTCAGATTCTTCTAAGTGAAGATAATGATGCACAGGAATCGTCTCATGATGGAAACAAAGCACACAAATTGCAAGGATGGAGGAGACCAAGCTAAACAACATAGAGAACAAGGACCGTGACAGAAATTCACTGCAGGAGACTTGCCCGTGCTACATACTCTCAGAAAGCTGTGTCAGTTGCAGGTATCAGCAAGCCACAATAGCCAATAGAGCTAAAGGCCCCACCAGAGCCTAGGGCCCCATCCTGCAGCACATCATACATATGCATAAGAAGGTTCCTGTTTTTTCTTAAAACATCCACCCAGGAAAACTTAGTCTATGTAGGAAAAAAGTGGGAGAAGAATTATGATCCCCATTTTAAATAAGGAACCAAGGCAAAAAGAATATTAAGTGACACCTTAGTCACATGACTACCATTCTAGTTTTAGCTCTTCACAGAGTTCTCCCAATTCCCAGTCATGTACCTTATTGACAAGGCTGTTCCACAGGTAGAGAATGCTGACTGTTGAAACACCAGTTCTGAGAGAAGGCACGCTAGCCAACTGCTGTGGAATAAGTATATAAAACCTTCCAGCAGATAACTGTGAAAGTGTTCTCCAGTATTAGTTATATTCTGCTACAATAGTTAATGGGAACCTCTCATTATCACTATTGCACAACAGCAGCTGTTGAGTTTTGGGACAAATTAGGGCTAGCAGGGTTAAACTAGACTGCCCCTGTGTGTTTACTGGAGGAAGTGCTATAAACCCACTAAGCCTCAAGAGGTAGGGAGAGCTGAAACAAAGGAGGGAAAACTGCAAGTTTTCCCACACCCTCCCCTGCTTCAGAAGGAAAAACTGAACTACAGCTCTAAGTTCATAAGTTTAAAGTTCAAAGAACAGTGGTCCTGCATTACTCAAATCCATGGGAAGATCTGGGGTAGAGCCACTTCAGCCCTCTGCTGGCATTGTAGCTAGGAAATTAACATTGTGTAATTTTGAAGCCAGTGTTACTATTGCATTATGAAAGGTTACCAGAGCCCTCTAGTGGGCAGCACAGGTGTGGAAACAGAGCCAGCTGCTTTAGTTTTGCAGTGACACAGGAAGAGAGGAAATGCAAGGTCTTGTTTCATAGCTATTCTTTATCAGTGTCAGTTGTCAGGTGAAGATCAGATAATGGTAGCTGAATCCCTGTATTAAGAAGTGACCACCACCACCAATAAAGTAATGTACTTTAATGATTCATAGAGTAAGCCTACCCAGTTCATTAGTGTAATTTACAGACCGATTAACAGTTAGATAGCAATTTAATCTGGACAGCAGAATTGCTATAAAGGCAGTACACTACACATTCCAGTCATCCATAATGATCAGTTATCCACAGTATTAAGAAATAAGGCATATTTCAGGTGTGAAAGTGGCAGGTGGATGCAGTTCTCAGATGCCGTATTTGCCCTTCAATTCTTCCACTTTTGCTATATAAGCTTTCATTGCATCTTCTTTGGCCATTCCTGAAATTAGAAGAGATGAATCACGTGGCTGTAACATGTTAGTCTTCATATCCTGATGGAGAACTCGGTTGCTTAAGTGTAACAAATGGTTACTGTAAGTGCTCTTCCACACAAGTGGTCTATCAAGGTCTACATTGCACTAGAAACTTGGGCAAGCCACTTTAAAAGCAGTTAGAAGATACAGGGCTGCTTCCTAGAAGCCCCTTAGTTCTAATCACTTTGTATTGACTGAAGTCAATTGTGAAGTTATAGGACCAATGAGTTAGCCAGCCCTGTGTTCCTCCTACTGCAGGAGAGCAATAAGGACCCCATTAGAACAGTAAAATATTACAAAGTAATCAGAACACTTTGTGGGTACCTAGCATGAGGTCAGTGGGAACACGGCAAGCAATTCAGAGATGTTGACATCTGCATGCTACGGCACCAGCAGTGAATGTAAGTGGGACACCTACCTTACAGGTATAGCTGAAATCCTCCTAGAGAGGATCACTTATTTATCCAGCCTTTGTGCTTGCAGCCTTTAACTTGTGCTCAGCTGCTTGGCTATTTGGTAGCAGCAGCCTTGCCTAAATGCTCCCAAATTAAGGCCTTGAACTCTTGGTTCATCTAGTGCTGTTGCTAGAATTGCACTAGTAGCAGGACAGTGGTTTTCGACCTGCAGTGTGCACCACTGTCTAGGATTTCCAAAGGGGTCCACACTGCCAGTTCCATTTTTTTTGAAGGGGCGCACAAGTGAAAAGAGGTTGAAAGCCACTGATAATGAGACCATCTTGTATGACAATACAATTGCTCCCTCCACCTGTGACAATCTGAGTGTCACTCATCCTGTACCCATCCCTTTTCTCAGCAGCCATCATTACCTGCCCTGCCTCATCTTCTCTCTCTACAGAAGGTCCTGGATTAGAAATGGAGTTGGAAAAGAATAGTAACAGGCTGGCGCCCAAGCCAACTCAACTGCAATTCCTTGCATCAAATAAGTATAGATTGGCCACCTTCCTGACAGGGCCCCCTGGACTCCTTCCAGGTGACAGGACTTTCCCTAGCTGGGAAAGGGGGCTAAGTTTTTATCTGACAGCACGTGACAGCTGCAGGACAGGCGGTGTTTCTTTTAAAAAACAGCTTAGCTTTCTGCACATGTAGAAGAGGGATTTATACCCTTGGTCAACATTTTTATAGGTTGTAATTTGGTGTCACGTGATTTGGTGTTGCTCTTCACAAAGGAGCCTGCATTCATAGAATCTTAGGGCTGGAAGGGACCTCATGAGGTCATCTAGCCCAACCCCCTGCTAAAAGCAGGACAACTCCCACTAAATCATCCCAGCCAGGGTTTTGTCTAACCAGACCTTAAATTTATCTCTGAAGATGGAGACTCCACCACTCCCTAGGCAGCCCCTTCCAATGCTTCACCACCCTCCTAGTGAGAAAGCTTTTCCTAATATCCAACCTCGAGCTCCCCAGCTGTAACTTGAAACCACTGCTCCTTGTTCTGTCCTCTGTTACTACCGAGAACAGCCTAGCTCCCTCCTCTTTGGAGCACCCCTTCAAGTAGTTGAAGGTTGCTATCAAATCCCCCCTCAGTCTTCTCTTCTGCAGACTAAACCTAGTTCCTTCACTCTCCTCGTAAGTCATGTGTCCCAGCCCTCTAATCTTCAGGATGCCCCCAGAAGATACTTCAATGAAGCACACAGCTTCTATTGTGTCTAAGATCTGAATGCCACATTGCAATTTGTCGTCAGGTGACTAGGTGGCATGCAGTCAAGTTGCAAGAAAGTTAGAGATGCTCCAGGCTGTAGGTCTAATATTAGGCCTGCTCTGATCTGTTTGCAGGGACACTTGCCATTCTTTCTGAAATGACAGTTGAACACTGACGTGATGAGACAAGTTTACTCTCCAAAGCAACATCTCAACATAGGGTAGCTGAGAGCAACACACATTTCCCCCATCTTTGAGATGAGAGGATTGCACAGCAGAGCACTGTTCCCTGAGTCTGGGGGCCCAGATAATCTAAATTCTGGGAAGTGATGAGGTGAGCTAGAGGGCCAAGGAATAATTCCCCTTGAGTGGCAGAACAATTTCATTAATGCAGTGGGACACAGTAACAGCACCAGTAGGTAGGATATTAGTCTGGCACTAGGCGGACCAGCATCAACTCCTTGCTCTGTTGCAACAGACTTCTTGATAACCTTGGGCATGCCAGTCTGTGCCTCAATTCTCCAGATGCAGAGCGGGCTAACAGTATTTCCCTACCTCAGAGGGAGCAGGGAGAAGAGGTTGGATACGCTGAAGACCAAAATGCGTCGGTACTATGGTGATGGCTATATAAATATCAATAACCTAGGGCACTTTTACAGGAAGCTATTGATTTGAACAGGGCCAACAAAATTTCAACAGAAGTATCACACTAGATGTGTTAACACCATATAACAGAAGACTAATTATCTATATTAATTGCATCAGAGTATATAGGCAATAGAACTCAAAGCTGCCAGGAACAACTCCTAATTGTCTTTTGTGACTACCTGTCAAAGACTACTTCCACTCATTCATTAAGCAGTGAGCATCAGGATTTGTGACCAACTCTGATCTTTATTGACCACTTACCTTTTAATGCATTCCAGGAGTCCCACTTTGCTTTGCCTTTGAAGTCAAGGAAACCAGGGCGTTCTAGGACAGACAATATTATTAGTCACAGGAGAGAGAGTGGATTATATCCCGACTGTTGGGAATACAGCACGTCTCTTCATGAGATCGCTTATATGGAGGCTCTGCCTCAACATTGTCTCATTTCAGACACCATACTACTTGAATTAGCACTTTTTGGAGACACTTGATTTTGTTAAGATGCTGGAGAATGCATGTTGTAACTTCAGTATTACCAGAGCACCACAATGTCAGCTCGGGCTATGTTTATTATCTATTACTGAGGAGAATCCAAGTTTACTGTAACTCAGTTTACAGCCTTCAGTTTACTTCATGCATCTGACAGCACAGACCATTTGTGTGAGCACTTCCTACAACAGGGGAGGAGACATGACTAAGACAGCAGTTGTCAGATCCAAAGAAGCATCAGGCTTAAGGACAGCTGTAGTAAAATAAAAAGCCATTTAACTTGAGGATTTTTTCAACTTAGTGTCCCTTCTATACTGAAATAGAGAGAGGTCTACCACTGGTAATCTTAAGGCTGGTTAGGAATGAGCTGCACTGTACTAGAGTTTTCTACCACCTCTTGGTTGCTTCTGTTGATTTGGAGCACCAGCAAAGATGCTGAGCTGCAACTCTTCAAGAGATGTGAATGATATTGTAGCCACACAGGAGGGAGGTCAGAACAGCAAGAGGTTTTATATCAAGAATAACTTCCAGCTTTCAAGTGAGTCAGAGTTCCCAATTAAGTTTAATATAACTGTCATGGGCAAGTGCTATGAGACCAGTGGCTAGGTAGAGTCAGCATTAACCCTGTGCTGGCCTTACAACAGTGGAGTGACCTATAGCATCAGTTGGTGGCTACATCCCTGTAACAAAATTCAAAAGTAGATTAATGCTCCACACATGCCAGCTGCAGATGTAAGGTATGAACTGATGCACGATTCTTAGTGGTATTGCAAAGCAAGCTGCAGAGGCATGCAAGGACACACCAAGACCAATGTTCCCTCTAATTTTTGGTAGGCTGTGTGTGCAAAACCTTTTTGTGCAACTTTTTTGACAGAGTTCAAATGTGTGCACAGTGATGCATACCCAAGCAAGTATAATGCAATAGTTGTAATGAAAATGACAATGTATGTGTTGTGATCTTTGTGTATAGACAAACACAAGCATATCTAGATAATATAATAAAGACTTGTATTGTAATTTCTCTCTGGCACCAGGTGCCACATGGCAGATCCCCTCACTGGGCCTCCCCGCTGCTGCCCCTGAATAGGTCCCCCTATCCTCTCATTACCCCTGGGCCTCTTCCCCACTCCTCTCACCTCCCCCCACCTGCCAGCTCCCTGACTCCCATCCCTTCTCTGATCCTCTTGCCCCCAAGACCCCTTCCCCACCTGCATGCTGGCTCCATGACTGCCCAGGATCACTTCCCTGATCTTCTCAACCCCCCCGCCCTCGGCCCTTCCCCGCACACTCCCCGACCCTCCCAGGCCCCTTCCCCACCCACCTGTCAGCTCTCCAACCAACTGCCCTGGCCCCTTCCCCAGTCCTCTCTTGGGCCCTCCAACCCCTGCAGGCCCTGACCCTCCTGGACCCCTTCTCCGATCCTCACACCCCTGTGTCCCTTCCCCGATCCTAACCCCCTCCCCATACCTGGACAGAGCCGCTCCTTGGGCAGGTTGCTCCCGCCCTGAGCATGTTCAGTCTGAGCATGCTCAGGGTGGGAGATTTGAAACTCCCCAGCCTGGACACTGCTCTGCCCTGTGGGCTGGATTCCAGGTGGACCACGCCCGCAGGCTGGATGAGCGCAGGATCCTGCTCTTGGCATTCTGCCCGATTCTTTTTATTTTTTTGGGGCCCCGGAATGCTCACCGGCCAAATTTGTGGGCCCTGGAACAGCGTTTCAGTGTACTTTAACCTCTGGGGTGAAATTATTAAAATTTCTTAGAAAAACTATTTTTGTGCACACTATGTTTTCCTGTGGGTGCTGGGTTCATGACTTGTGTGCACGTGCACAGCTTAGGGGGAACATAGACCAACCCCACCAAGCTGATTCTGAGCAACAGTCATTTTGAATTCCAAGCTGTAACAGAAGCTAGTTGGTTCAGGAGGCCAGTGCCGCAGCTGGTATTTCTCCTGCTTGTCCTAGACTTAATTCACTTCCGATAACATGCAAGACCATTTGTATCATTAGACTGGAAAATGAAGGAAGTCTGAATCATTCTGCAATACAAGGCAAGTGACTCTGCGAGTGTGGAACAGGCTTAGCACTGTACCTTTCATCTGTGGATGGATTTGTTTCTCCTCCAAATCCTGGAACACTCAGAGCTGGCTATAAGTTTCTCTTGTTTCAGTGCAAACTGACTTTATGGCTTCATCTGCCTTTGGTTTTCTTTAGAAATAGTGCTATTTAGATCTTATCTACACTATTTTTATATCTGTGGAGTGATGTAAATGCAGATAATCACCATGTTCAGCAACTTGCCTTGGTAAACCATATTAGTTAGAGCCCCATTTCCACTGATGCAGCACCCTACATCAGTACAAGTCTCTAGCCTGAGCAGCCTCTGGGTCACAGCTGCCCCAAAGCTGAAAATTAATGTTGCTTCAGGCAGCAGCTGTATAAAGGAAGCAGAATTTTTAGGGCTTTCTAGATGCACAAGCTGAACTTGTTTAATCTCAGCCAATGCATCATCTGTGTTTTGACTAGTATTTGTTCAAAACTGGTTGTTGGGTTAACACCTGTAGATTTAGAGGAATACAGTAAGCCAGTATAGGCCAGATTTAAAAAAAAAGCGAGTATCATTGAACTGCATTAATCTAAACTGAACCTTGCCTCATACTTTTAAATTGTACCACTGCAACTGGTACTTGGCCTTAAAAAGATCAGAAAAAACCAAAAAACAAGTTTTTTAGAACAGACTACCTTAAAACCAACACACTAAAAGGGACAAAACAAGAACAGAAGTAATTCAGATTGGTCAGACTTCTTGTAGGAGGCATTTTAAACACCGTGAATGCATGTTTGCAAAAGGTCAGCTGATCAGTGTAGCACGTACAGTGGCCACCTGACCTTTTGCATCAAATCAAAACCTATTAACAGCAGCTTTTCAACCCCAGTGACTGCTGGACTCCTACCCTAGCCCCTGTACCACAGGGCCAGATGCCTGGCATGCTTTATGCTAGGCACAGGTTGCCATTAAAACCCATAGGAACAGCCAGCTATTTACTTGGCGAGGCATTTACATGGCTGTCAATACCCAAGTTATTATTTAAGTGAAGCATTGCTTAATCTAGGGCAGGTATTAACCTGGCCCGGACACGGAAAGGATTGACAGATTGATAGCTCTTTTTCGATTCTGTGGGTGGTGGTGCATGGCCGTTCTTAGTTGGTGGAGTGATTTGTCTGGTTAATTCCGATAACGAACGAGACTCTGGCATGATAACTAGTTATGCGACCCCCGAGCGGTCGGTGTCCAACTTCTTAGAGGGACAAGTGGCGTTCAGCCACCCGAGACTGAGCAATAACAGGTCTGTGATGCCCTTAGATGTCCGGGGCTGTACGCGCACTACACTGACTGGCTCAGCATGTGTCTACCCTACGCCGACAGGTGCGGGTAACCCACTGAACCCCATTCGTGATGGGGATCGGGGATTGCAATTATTCCCCACGAACGAGGAATTCCCAGTAAGTGCGGGTCATAAACTCCCTACAAACTCGAATCACCACGAGGGCCACATGAGGACGAGGATATTGGCCTGTGGGCCACATCACTGAAACACTTAAAATTTTACATTATAAATCATCATTTTACAAATTCTGGGTGTCTCTGCAGGCTGCAGGAATTAACTGTGCGTGTCACATGAGGCCCACATGTTTGAGACCCCAATCTAGGGGAATGCAATCTACATACAGAGGATTCAAATAGTACTTCTCCAGCATAAAAGATGCGAGGACCTGGGCCAAGGCTAACTAAAAACGCCAACTGGGAAAAAACAAACAAACAAGGAGTTTTGAAGCACTCAGGTAATAAATTTGTTAGTCTTTAAGAGTCCTCGTTTTGCTGAACTAGACTGACATAGCTACCCCTTTGGAACTTTAAGAGAAAAACAACAACAGGTAAGAACATGGCATTACTTTTACGTTGTCCTAGTAGCTCTCAGCTAAGTAGCAGAGGGTTTGATCACCTAGTTCGGTACATTTTATGACGAGGTTATGCCGAAACTTAGAGACCCACTCTTTGCCAACACCTTAGAGACCTTGCCTCAAAAGTAGCAGCATAGTTGCTTACTTTCAGGACTTTGAGAACTAGCTGTCCAAGTTGTGTTGCATTATCCGGTTCTCAGTTTCACTGCTTAAAATCATTGATAGCAAGACTGACGTATATTCAAAGCCATTAGCTGCTACAGTGTTAAGTGAACTTACTGGGCAGCTCTACGATCAAAAAAGCTAATATTTATGATCACTTCATTTACTCCTCTACCCTGAGACACAAGCCTAGGACTCCTTTTCAATACATACCTGTATTTATATCTCCAACTGTAGCTTGTTTGAAGTGACTGTAGATGTACAGCATTTCTTCATCTGTTGGTTGAGATTTCAGTTGCTTAACTTCTTCCGCAGCTTTATCAAATTCAGCCTAAACGAAAAGGCAAGTGCATGAAGAGATCAAAAGTGTTCTATGTGAGTATCTACTGGCAAGAGTAGAGACTGTCGGTTGCACGTTAGTGTGCTGTTCTGGCTGCCCCTCGGCTAACTACACAATATGGAGCCTTTGGCCCCTTTAACTAAAGGGCTTTATCAGCCCTAATCAGTGGCCACAGGGCTAGGTGTAGGAGGGCTCTGCCCAGACATGCAAGACCTGCAGAGAGTGGGGGAGCATGAGTCGTACCTACAGCTTAGGGCTCTGCCCAGACATGTAGACCTGCAGTAAGGTAAGGGCAGGAGTCATCAAGGTCTGCTGACCTGAGCTCCCTGCCTTACCTGTAATCACCACCCTATGCAGCAAAAAGTAGCCAATTGCTGCTACAGGCGGGAAGCAAAACTGTTTAAAAACGAGCATTTTGGGCTGGCCAGGCAGGACGGTTCCTGACGTCACTGCCTGGCCTGATCACCCAGATGCTGACCTCCTCCGCTCATGAGTCCTCCTGAATGTACCACGTGTAATTGCCGGCCCGAGAAACAAGTCTCTCTGCTCCTTTGCTATGCTGCTGCTGGAGGAACTGGTATGAGTCTGCCCTGTAAACTTTCTCTAAAACAAAAACACAAAAACTTTGCCTCCTTTTTGGCTGCTGTTTCGCCACTGCCTCCTCTGAGCCAAGCAAGCCCACGCTCCTTAAGAGTAGGCTTGCCTTCTGCCTGCTTAAATTACCGCTGTTCTCTATAAATTTAAGAAATTGTCCGCTTTAATTTGCAAGTTTGAGATTGTCTGTTTTAGTTTTGTGCTGTTCTAACTTGTAGTTTTAAGATTGCATGCCTCACTTGTAGAGTTAAAGTTGTGCTGTGTCCTGCTGTATTCCAAACCCTCCTTTTTTCCGCCCCTCTGCTCTCCGGACTCCCCATGTGTGTGCCCTGACTCCCTGCTTGACTCCATTTCTTCTGTGTTGCCACCATGTGCCGGGGATTTCACTTCTCAAGCCCTGCTGCTCCTGCTTGCTTCTATTCTTTTCTGTCATTGCCATACACTGAGTTTTGCATTTTACCCCTTTCATTTATACTATGTTAAGATATCTTTCTAAGCCTCTGTGAATGGGTTTCTGCATTTTGCATAGTGCCTTTTGTTTCTATATAGTGCTAAGATATCTTTCTAGTTACTGAGTAAGTTTGTGTTTTACATTGCACCTTTCCCCTTTGTACAGTGTTAAGGCATCCTCTTTAGGTTACTGTGACAGAGTTTGCTGAGTTATCCTGTACCCTCCCCCTATGCAAAGGGTCGGAAGTAAAAACTGTTCAGTCACTGTGATTTAGTTTACCACTATAAGTTAAGTTTAAACTAGTTTAAAGACCCCTACTGATTCTCCCCCCTTATATATAAAATCAAGTCTGTTTAAAACCCCATTGTGAAAAACTGACAATAGAGACAACAGACTAACACGGCTACCCCTTTGGAATTTGACACAACACACACACATATTTCATTACTAATTTTTGTATTGATTTGCATATTTTAATCAAGATTAGTTTGTACCCCACTGGTGTAGTAATTGCCCCCCCAAGATCCTCAAAGTATCGAACCTGCTGGCAGGGTCAGAGACTAATTTAACTCTTGAACTGACAACTCTAAGGTTTGTTTAAAGGGCACAAAAATTAAAGTTGAAACCAAGGCTGTGTGTACACTAGAGACACATCACAGTAGCACAGCTGAATCACTGCAACCGTGCTACTGCAAGATCTCCAGTGTACTGATAGGACAGTGTTTATTGCCAACAAACCACGGTCCATTTGGGTGCATCTGCTACATTGCTCAGGGGTGGGTTTTTTTAAAAAGCATCTTATGACTAGATGTTACATGAAGATATGAATTAGAAACATTATGTTCTAGATCAGTGGTTTTCAAATTTATTTTCCTCAGGACCTACTTAAAAAAGACTATGCCAATGACCCAATAATTATGTCTTTGAGCAATGCAGTCCAGCTTTCTGGCAGCAGCAGGGGGTCAGGACCCTTAGGCACTGGGCTGCAGCACCCCAAGCTTGAAAATCACTTTTCTAGACGAAGAGAAAGGCTCACCACTGTAACAACGGCATCGAAGTCAACTGAACTATGTTACTAATCAGCAATTTCAACTCTCTCCTGTGTTACATCAGTGTGCACCCCAGGGGTTTAGGCACAAAAGACGGCACTTGCGAAAGCAGCAGCAGAATTAGAAATGTTTGCTATGAACATTGCATAGGAAAGAGTTGGGCAATCGGCAAGGAATGGAGCAGGAAGGCCTTGAACACAGCCCTCACAAATGTCAGACATTCCTTGCCCAGTTAGGCCAGCTCACTTTGTAAGCCTGAGATTGTGTAGTCAGATCACTGCCACCTGCCACTTCCTGCTGTTCCTTTCTGGCCACATCACACCAATGAGCCCTTTCCTCCATATCCCCTTCATCCCAGTCACTTTACTGCCCACATGTTTACCCAGCTGACATTTATTCAGGTGTTTTAGGGGCCACTTCCCTATCAATGAAGCGCCAGTCTTTGCAACAGAGCTGCGCCTGCGCACAACAGCAACTAGTTTAGGAGTGAGGCCACGCCCACTCCACGCCCTCTGCCTTAGTTTCCCCAGCCACCGCGCCAGCCCGCCTGGAGACACCAAGATCCAGAGAACGACAGCAGCGTCTTGAATGGAGTCGCCTCCCTTCCCTCCCCTCCCCTCCCCAGCGTAATTCGATCTCGCTCAGTCGAGCTTCTTTCGCTGGCAAGCGGAGTGACTCCGGAGTAGCAGACACGGGGGGGCACCACCCCCTCTCGAGTCCGATGGCCGCCAGGTGCCCACTCCCCCCACCTTGGGCGAGCCTGTGCTCCCAGGCCAGCGCCTCCCCCCCCACGTGAACCGCCCGCAGCAGCAGCGCTGCCTGCAGCCTTTGTGCCGGGCCCGCCCCCCTTGGCGCCGCCGCCGCCGATTCTCCCACTGAAAGAATGAATGGGCGCGGGGGGGGGGGGGAAGGGGAGGGAAGGAGGAAGCAGGTCCCCCGGCCTTGTCCCCGCACGCGCCCCGTACCTGTGACATTGCAGCGAGTTGCGGGAGATTCACGTGCACCTAAACGCTCTCGATCAACTGCAGCGGCCGCAAGAAACTCTCTCCTTCTGCCAGCCCCGCCTACTACTTGAGCCATCACCAGAGGCCCGCTGCCCAATCACAGAGTCCGGCGGGATCACATGGGCGGGAACGCGGCCAATCACCGTTCTGTCGGGGTGGGGAGAGAGTGAGGGACGGCGCCTCTCCGGCCTTCCGTTCAACTAAGCCCGGCCACACGGGAGGCGGGCTCAGGGGCGTCGAGCCGCCAATCGCCAAAAGCCAGTCGGGTGGTCAGAACGGCCTGCGCCAATCGCGGAGCAGCGATCTGCGACCAATAAGCATAACCCTGAGCGGGGGAGGGGGCGGGGTCCGAAGCATCAGGAGGCCAATCGCGTTGCGGATAGTCCCGCCCTGTTTGTCGGTAAAGGGGCTCGCGCAGTCACGTGATGCTGACGGATGGCGGAAGCCGGGTGCTGGAGCGGGAAGTGACCCGAGCAAACTAGCAGTAAGGGGAAGCCTGTTCTTGGTGGGCGGGGCCGGGGGAGCGCGAGCTCGGGGGGTGTGGCTGTTGGCGGTTGGCTGGTGATGCTGTCGCCTCTAGGGGGCGCAGTGTGTGACGTGGTGCTGGGCAGCTCTGCAGACTGTGCAGAGGCGCCAATGGGCTGCTCGTGCCTGGCCTGCTCCTGTGGTAGCAGCTCTGCAGCCCGCCCTGTGGTGGGAGCCCTGCAGCCCGCCCTGTGGTGGGAGCCCTGCAGCCCGCCCTGTGGTGGGAGACCTGCAGCCCGCCCTGTGGTG
>ML685777.1:11664885-11785954 GCA_007922175.1 Pelusios castaneus
AGTGGGCGGGGGAAGGGGGTGAGATGCAGGGACTGCCTGTAGTGGGCAGAGGAAGGGGGTGAGATGCAGGGACTGCCTGTAGCGGATATGGGGCAGGAGGGAATGGGGCTGACTATAGTGGGGAGGATGAGAGGCAAGGGAGCTGTCTGCAGTGGGCTAAGGGCTATGGGACAGGGCGCTGCAATAAAAGGAAGTGTTGGTTTTCAAGTTGTTTCTCCTATGGCTGTGTCCCATGGCCCTGCATGCTTGTCCCCCGATGTTTGTGGTGGACACTTCTCTGAGGGATCGGTCCTATTCTGCGGTTGGTGGGTATTCGCTGTGTGTCAGGGGTTGCTCACAATTCCAACTGATGTAAAATCTCTGTCTGGTTCACAAGAAGGTTCCACAGACTGGGGTTGTCAGGTGGATTTTCCTTCTTTAGTATGCTGCTTCGGCCCTGCTGCCTTTCAGTGCTGGATGGAAGCTCTTACTGTGAAATGAGTTGATGATTCAGTCTGGTTCCTATGCATGTGTCCAGGTCACAGGCTTTTGCATGCATATGAGTTGCTGCTAGAAAATTGGTGTCCACCAATAACATCATGGAGCTATGTTTTGTTATGGCCGCTAAGGCAAGACCACGTGGAAGACTCAAATCCTCCTGGTCCTAAATGCTTGAGCGAAAGGAGAATCTATGTTTGTGTTTAGCTGTGTAGGGCCTATGATAGTCAGTTAAGTGGTTCTGACTTCATCCAGTAGAAGGCAGTACCTTCGTCATAACAATACTTTGCTCTTCTATAGCTCCTTCCATCTAAGAATCTCAGAACACTTCATTAACAGTGATGCTCTTAACAATGTAATGGCTTTTGTGAAGCCAGCGTCATTCATGTTTTACGGATCAGGAAAGGGCCATTAAAGATCTTGAGAAATATGCTCATGTTGAAAAAGGAAGTCTGTGGCAGAGCCAAGCTTAGATCGCCTGATCCCAGCTCATGGATCTAGTGGTGAAACTGTCATTTTTCTCTTGTCACATAGTGGGTTCTTCCCTTCACAACCAACAACATATTTGTCAGCGTTGTTGGCCATTTTGGTGGCGAGGCCTTTGAATGACCTTCCCAGGAGGACAATTCTATTCTAAAGGCTGCCATTTGCTGAGACGGTGCTAATCCGGTTTGCATAGCTGTTGCCTGTGCTCTATTGCCGATGATTTGAAAATATTAGTTTCCAGTGATGACAATCAGAGTGTTAGTAACGTACCACAGTGCTAATCTATACTCTAACTTTATTTTCTCTTAAGAAAGTAGGTGACATTAGTTGTTTTACTGTTATCAGATGTTCAATGAACTATCACTTGGAGTTCTCTTCCATTCACAGGCTCTTTGGTTTCCTTTACACTGTGGGACAGGGTGTTAGTTCAGCTCTTCAGGCATCTTATGATGGTGATCTTATGCCTGTCTTGGATATGGAAAAAGTATCTAAACACACGTCCAGGGAAGGATTGTTTCTTACAGGGTGCAAATTGACCATCAGTGTGTCTGCTTTCAATACTTTGCTGTTTTGTGGTTTGCACCTTATGTGTTGTGCTTCCGGAGAAATGCAGCACTAGATTAAATACCAGCATTTCCTCATCTAGGTGCTGAATGTTAAACTCAGTGGCTTCTTTTCCTCTGTACTTTAGATTCTGCTTTCCCCATGATAATCTTACGCAGTTCTGAGGGTCGGGTATGTTCAAACCCCAACAGTTCCTTCTGTGTGTCAAGGGCCTTTCAACTTTCAGTTTCATGTGGAAAAGGACCAGGAGAATGTTCACTTCTTCTTAGCATAATTAAAAAAACCTCTTTTCAGATATAATGTGGGGGCAATTTTTTATGTACACCAGAACTTCAGTATCTTATTTATCTGTATTTTAACAATACAGTGCTTCAGGCCTGGAATTTGGGGTTCAAAAACTGTAAATGTGACCTTCGTCCCACCCCACAGAAGTAAGACAAAGGAGGTGGGAGGGCAGAAGGATTTCCTCTCCAAACAAAAATGGAAGTAAAGTCCTGTGAGTCACTTAGAAGGATAGCTCAGAGGTTAGTACACTAGCCTGGGACTTGGGAGATTTTGTTCCTCAGTTCCCCATCTGTATAATGGAGATAATCGCATTTCACAGGGGTATTGTGAGCATAAGTATATTAAGTTTGTGTGGTGCTTAAATACTACGATAATAGGGACCATATAAGTATTTATGATTGATAGTCAAAGACTAAATAAACAGTTTTAAACATTTCAGATACACGAGTCTCCTAGTTATTGTAGAATACCAAATACATAAGAAATCAATACATAAAAGATTAATAGAATGAGCAAGAGAAAGCGAAAGCATTGTGAAAGAGAGTTAGTTGTAGGTAACTGAAGTGGCTGTCACTGGACACAAGGCAGTTGAAATGTAGCTGTGTTAAAGACAGGCTTCCTGGCACTGAAATTGTGGCCCATTGTTCCTGCTGTAGCAGTCATGAAAGCTGATGAACTAATGGAAATGGGGGAAGTGTAGGAGCATCTACTACTGAAAACTGGGTAGATTGTCAGTGGTAGGAAACAGCTCTTTGCTGACCAGAGAAACAGGAAATTTGACTTTAAAGGTGCTGAACTAAAACTCTGACTTTGCTTAAAGAGGAAGAGGGAGAGAAAGGCAGATTTAAGCCAAGGAAAAACCGCCAGTCGATATTCTGCCTTTAGTTACAGAGGTGTAAACCCAGTGGGATTACTCTGGATTTATACTAGTATAAATGAGAGGAGAATGTTGCCCCCAGATTCCTACAAAATATGACATACATTATTTCCATCTCCATTATTTTGTTGGATTTAATTTTGATTCGTTGTTAGTGTAAAGATGACCCTTAGGTAGTAGCACAGGCATTTTTCTATATGCTGTGTCTGTGCAATGCTGCTGCATTATAAATAAGCTTTGATTTTTGCCCATGGTGTCAAATTCTATCCATAGATGACAGGGGGACTCTTCAATGATTTGGACTTACAAATAAATTAAAAGCAAAGCACATATTGCAGATGTTTAAATAATTTTTCTGTAGTCTTTTATTTCTTCTTAATTTAGGGCCTGACCCTGGGGCTCACTTTTTCACGGCACTGCTGCTGTATTCCGTGAAAGTTCTGTACGCGGAACAACTGCAGAACTGAGTCATCTTACAGAGACAGTCAAATTGTACCTGTAACAACCTAAATCAATGGTTTTCAAACTTAGGGTCGGGACCCAGACACTGGGTCGCGGCACCCCTTGCTGCAGTTACTAAAAGACTGGAATGCATTGCTCAAAGATGTCATTGTTGGGTCATGGGCATAAATGATTTTTTTTCAACTGGGTCCCAAGAAAAAAAGTTTGAAAACCCCTGTCCTAGACAGTCCTGTGTAGGGTTAGGAGTCTATGGCTATGGTGTTAGGTGCAGGTTAAGTCAGGCTACCATATGTTTACAACCTTCTAAAGTTTTAACCCTTTGGGAGTGTCAGCTAAAAACTAGTGTAATCTGTTATATTTGCACAAAGAGATAACTCGGCAATTACTCTCTTTACTGTCTTCTAGGTATTTACAGTCAATTCACATGTCCGCAGAAAACTCCACCATTACGGTTCGCTTGGTTCGCTCCTTTGAGCACCGTAATTTCAGACCCGTGGTGTATCATGGAGTGAACTTGGACCAAACCGTAAAGCAATTCATTACGTTTGTAAAGAACGGTAAGGCACTGTTGTTTTTACACACTTGTCGGGTCCCTGTACTTTGCTGTCTGTGCCTAGAGGAGCAAATTAATGGGAAAACTCTTGTGGTTCCAGTAAAGCTGCCAGTCCCACATGCCCACATTGAAGTGTTGGGGATGGAGGGCGCAAGGACTGGGGAGCCAGGGATCCATGGGGGTTTTGGCCCTTGTTCTCACAGAGGATGCCCAATTGTCTCCAATTGTGTTACTCTCTTCTTCTGCACTTTGCTGGAAATCCCCCTGACCAGTCGTGGTAAAACCAGTGACTGCGCTGCATTTGGCTCGACTCACTGCCCCATGCTGCATTATCAGACAGCTACTCAAATTAAGGACGTGCACCA
This sequence comes from Pelusios castaneus, assembly GCA_007922175.1. Classification (NCBI taxonomy): domain Eukaryota; kingdom Metazoa; phylum Chordata; order Testudines; family Pelomedusidae; genus Pelusios; species Pelusios castaneus. The sequence goes on from ML685777.1 coordinate 11,668,955, forward strand.
CGTAGAGAATCTCTGGTCACTGTTCCCACATGACTAGGGGCTACACCAATATATGGTAAAGTGGAAAAGCAAAGGTGGTCTCTCCTGAATGGATAGGAAGTGTTCTGCATAGTATTTTCAGTGATAAAAGAAGGGCCCGCAATATGTGCATTTTCTCCAGGGTTTGTTTTCTTCTGTCAGCCAGAAATGCACATAGGCCTTGCATATTAAATGAATGGGTGAAGGCAGCAATGAACATGACAGTGTTTTGAAAAATTAATACAGACTGAGCCTTATGGTGAGAATATCATTGCTCGGCACCCAAATTAAGAAGTCCAAAGTGGCACAACAGATGCCCTGGATACTTACTGGGACGTTAATGTAACAAAATTTCTAGAACCCTGACATTTTTTGTCAAAATCAAATCTCTGTGGTAACATTTCAATACCAGGGCACCAAAGTTGAAGTAGTTTTTCTGTTCTTTTGGTCTTTATCCATTTTTAGAGATAAATAGGAGTGAATAAATTTTGAGGTGGCAACTTGAGATCACCACGGCATAAATAAATGGTCTAAGCATGGCTTTTGCAACTTATTCTGAGGGCAGCTATTGGACTTCCTGATATAGAAGGCATGTTCTAATCCATGCTGTAATCTGCACTGAATGTTCAATTTGAGAAGGATTTTTAAAATAATGATATACAGTGTGATTCTGCAAGGTGTTGTACAACTTCAGCGGCTGCAGGGCACCCTAAAATAGTAAGCCCTGGGTCTTAAAGACACCCAGCAGCTCCTGGAGCTGCTCAATAACATGGGATCCCTTAAAGGGACTAATTTTGAGGGGTGTGGTTTGGTTTTGGAAGTGGATTAGCAGACTGTTTTTCCACATCTGATTAATTTGTCTGACAGTTGTTTGGGTGCATTTTGCAAATAGGGATGCAGTACTTCTGCTCATATGAAAATGTGACCAGGATACACGTGGGAGTAGAGCTTTGGAGGATCACACTCCAGTGGCTGATCCTACACACCTTTCTTTAATATTTTACATGGGAGTAGCCCCACTGAAGTCAATGGGGCTATTCACACAAGTAAAGTTAAGCATATACCATAGAATTTGCAGGATCTGGGCTCAAGGTTGCACTGATTGTTCTTCAACTTTTGATACTAAGTCAAGTTTTCTGAGCTAAGAACTTATTTTGAAGTTCAAGTTCAGAGTGCAAGCTCCATGAAGTAATCATTTAAAAATGTAAAAAGGAAACAGTTGCATTTCTTTTCACATATTCTTTTTCTTTTTAATAGATGTGTCTTTAAGAACAGGACTGCCACCTCCTTTTAAAAAATACAGATATGGTATGTAATTTTTCTTATTCTTTAAGAAATGTGTGTTCAGTATGTTATATAATTTTCATGTGATTTTTTTTTTAAAAACTGCATTACAGTTATTTCTGTCTAAATATAGTAAGTCAGGGCTAGTTGTTTTCTGAAACCAGCTGTAGAACTCTCTCTCTTTGCGGCTGCGGCTAATGGTTAATTTGGCTCAGCCATGCTGCGAATGTTGCATACACACCATTAGCTTTACATCACGTTTCTGCAAAACCCAACTATTATTATGAACTTCAGTATTCACTTCAAAATTATGCAGCACATTACCCATTCTGCCACTAATTGGCAAGGCATTTTGGGGTATTAATTTTTTATCATTTCTGTAAGTGTCTTTTAAACTCTGTTCCCATTCTGCAGAGCAGTTTGTGACCTACAGTGCTTTGAAATCACAGTCCTATTTGTGCTTATGCATTTCAATATCCAGCTACTAATTGTGAGGTCACAAGGGATAGCCAAGAAGCAGCTGATGGCACCGAGTGGAAAATGTCTAGATTTATGTATTAAAGAATTTACGTAATATTAAATAGGAGGAGGAGGAGGAGGAGGAGGAGGAGGAAAAAAATGATTAAAATAAATAAAGGAAAACTCAAGTGTAAGCTGGGAGCAAAACGGAATGAAATAGCCTGGGGTAAAATTTAAATCTGATACAGAACTCTAATAGAGTTTGCAAGTAGTGCAGCTCACATGCAGATTTTCTTGGTGTAACCAGGTGCAGAACATAATACCTTGAACAGAACAGACTCTCTATAGTCCTGGGGTCTGGTTTTAATGATGCTGTTTGGTGATTTGAGCAAAAGTGGTGCAGTGGATGAGAGCAGGGACATGTAGGTATACATAACTCAAATGATTATAAAACACCTTTCTTCCCTGAGACATAAACCTCTCCTTAAGCTGAACTGATCCAGGGGTTTCCTTACAGTTGCCTCTCTGTCATTAATACCATTCTCACCTCCCCATGTCCAAGATGGTGTTAACAAACCACGTCTGAAGAAGCAGGAATTGGTCAGCGTCACTGAGTGGAGCACACATGTAATTCCTGTGAATGGTGATGGGAACGACATGCCTATGTCAAATGATTAAACTCCCAGTAGGGCCTGATTCTCCACTCACACTGATGGGGAATCAGGTGGTATCAACTGGGAAATGAACTGGGAATTAGAATTGAGCTCACGTTGTTAATGTTTGTATCTTCAACTCGTTTCCCTGAACTTTGAGGATAGATGTGAATATTATTGTTAAAGGACTCTCAATTCTAGAGATTTGAAACATCTGCCTTTTCGTGGCAGATGAGGGCGACCTGTGCTATCATTCTGTATGCCGTGGTTTACCTGCAGGCCCCTGCTGTCACTCCTTGCACAGCTTTTGGTCTAGTCATCACACCTGGCATTAGGTGAGGTTTGCTGTGAGGATGTCCTTATGGACATGTGGCTAATCGCTATTCAGAAGGCTGAACAAAATACCGTACAATCAAGAGAATGGAAGTACATCGGGGAGAAGGGCAGTGCAGCAGTTAGATTCCTGTTACACTAGCTCAACCTTGGTGAGTTGCCAGGTACACTGAGCTTGCGTGTAAGGAATCAAATAAGAGTCAATAAAGCCTCTGAGTTTTCTTCTGAGTCCTAGCCTCTCTTCTTCATTTTTCTTCCTAGGTGGTGGATATCACCACCATTTTCCTCAGCACTAATTTGGGCTTCTGTGCCTCTGCCGCCTTTTGATTCTCTCAGCCCATCATTGTGCAAATCTTGCTGCTTCTTCCTGACCAGCATCATAAGGGACCAACCTTACCCCTGCTCTGACTCATCCCATCTAGATCCTGGTTGCCCCTCACCTTGACTTGTTTGTATTATTGTAGCATCCAGGAGCCCCAGTCATAGACCAGGACTGCATTTTGCTAGGTGCTGTACAAACACAATAAAAATGTAGTTCCTGCCCCAAAGAACATCCAAGTCTAAGTTGTGCAACTTCCTCCTATCAGGCCTCAACTGTTGCTGCCTCATTTCCTTAGATTCATTAAAAATGCTGCTGTCAAACTCATTATTGTGACTCTTCTCTTGAATTAAGGCCCCCTCCTCTTTGTTTCTTTATTAGTTCTGCTTTCTCTGTTGCATCATATCTAAAATCTTCTCACTGTCTGTACCGTTACAATTTAGTTTCTCCTAGTCTAGCCGTCTTATCATCTTACTGTTAAATCAACTCTACCTGCGTGACACCTGTGATGTCAGCCTTGGTTGCCCACTTGTCTGCTTCTCTCCCTTTTGCACTTTTCCCCATGAATGTGGGGCAATGCGAGAAAAGCCACCATGTTATCCTCCTTCAGATCCCTCCTGAAAACTCACCTCTACCAAGTTGCCTACAGAGAGCTGTCAACTAATAATGGCTGGGGAGATTGTGAGCTCTGCTTTCTGCTTCTGAGTAGCTTACCACATCTACAAATTGTGCGGAAGCCAATCTATATTAAACCATTGCATTATTTTTACTTCATTCCCTCCATCCTTTTCTTTCTATGACCCACGTGTCACATTTTGTCTTCTAGATTGTAAGCACTTTGGGGCAGAGACACTCATTTACCACACATCGGTATACTGCCTAGCTAGCCCAATGGAGACACAGCCTAGGAGAGTCCTGTTGACCTAAACCAATACAAATAATAAAAAGAATTGTCATCTGAATTCATTACAGTTTAGTGTCTCATAACAGTATTTTTATATCAACCATCACAAGAGGCCTGTTACTGGGAACACAAGGAAAGATTTATGAATGTGATCGAGGTGAGACAAGGTTGGGGTAAAATGGTTAGCAAAAGCAGATGGGAGGAGGTAAGACGTTAGCCCTGATTTGATGAGGCTGATATTTTATCTGCATGGTGGAGCTGGACCAGCCTCTCCTTCATAGGGCAAGTGGTTAAATGCAGAAATTTCTGTGGTCAGTGGTGGAGTTGTGAACAGATAAAATCAAGGGTAGCTCAGGGACTGGATGGGTAAATAAGAAGTCAGGTCAGAGAATGGGGATCTGAAGTTATACTAGGATAGTGGTTTTCAAACCTAGAGTCAGGACCCATTACTGGTACTCGGGTACTGGGTCACAGCGCTCTCTGCTGCCACCGCTGAAAGACTGGAATGCATTGCTCAAAGATGTAATTGTTGGGTCGCAGGCATAAATGATTTTTTTTTTTTTTTCAACTGGCTCCTGAGAAAAAAAATTTGAAAACCACTGTACTAGGATTTGAAAACCAATAGGGGGATCTTGGACTGCATTCATTGGGGTATAGAGCTGGCTGAGATTAGTAAAGATCATTGAAGTATGCATGTTCACTCCCCAGAGACGAAAGCTTAGTATGTTTTCAATGTAATTATTTGGCCTTTTTGCAGCACCTCCATGTAACATGGTAAGATTCCAGTAAGGGTTGTTCAATGCATGTCTTATTTCTAAGATGTATATGTAGTACTGTAACTGGCACACTGTATGCTAAATCTGGTCTTTTAATGACTTTCACAGTGGGAGAGCAAGGTAGTTCCATTCTCCTTAAATGCTATAAATAAAATGTACAGAATGGGTTGAAATGGTGTGTATGTTCTGTGAACAAACCTCAAAGTCAGAAAGTGATCTTTATTTTACTAGAGCCCTGAATACTCAGTTATAGCAATTTGAAAGTTACTCTAGTCCACATATTTTTAACTCTCTTGAACCCCTTTCCCCCCACCCCAGGATTTACAAATGGGTAAATATCAAGTTTCTAGCTTATTGGCTGTAAAAGCACTCCTGTCTTATTTTGAGTTTGTCCAAACAGAGATCTGTTGGAACTCTGTTTCTGTTATTAAAGTGCCTATGTATGTAATCATGGCATCTTTCTCTTGAACTCTGCTCCTTTTTTGTGCGTTCTGCCATCTCTGTTTATTTTAAAGTGACACAACTAAGTTCTTACTACTTTTTTCCACCTGCTAGCCACAGCAAGGCCAACGCCACTGTGGGAGAGCAAGTTGGATTCTCTTTCTTCTTGTGCAGCATCAGCGGACTTGTTTTATTAAATAGGAGTCACCTACCATGCCTTGTGCGATTCCCACTGAAGCCAAATTGCATGGGTATTATAGAGGGCATAGAACGAAGACTGTGGGATGGTGTAAATGTCCCTGAGAATCTAATTTGCCTGACAGAACTTCTAACACAGGTGGTAATACGTAAGAAGAAAAGAACCTAGCTTTCTGGGAGAGCTGTTAGTGCAGGGCATTTTGGTTTTCCCCTTTTGAAGAGAGGACTCTTGAAAGTCCTCATGAGAGTTCCAAGTTTGTCATCTCTTAAGTGCTGTTGTCCGATGTAATGAACCTCATCTTAAAGTTTTGTGTTTTCTTCCAGATACAATGAAGATTATTCACCAAGCACATGGATCTAAGGTACTTTTGCTATCTGTTCCTTCTTTCCCCTTTTAGATGTGGATGCAGGAAGTCCCTGCACTTTTAGAGAACATAATGTCAGAGCTGATGAAACTGGCATGTATCTTTATATTCCTAGGCCAATGAACTTGTAGTGAGTTTGGAGGATGACGACAAACTCATTTTGAAAGAAGACAGCACACTGCGAGCTGCTGGAGTGGGTAGGAGTGCATTTGTGTTGACTGACAGTGCTGATCACTGGTTATATTGATAACTGGCTGATTATGTTTGGATAGCCTGCTGAAAAGTAAATGCTATTCCTGATGCTCTTTATACTACCTGATAATTATCCAGGGAAGAAGAGGGGATGATAATGTACATTCATATCATTGGGCTGAGGGCAGAAGGTATGTGCCTTCCAAATGTTCAGAATGCAAATTGCGATTTTTAGAAAGTATGCTTAGAATTCTGCCGAGGGTAATTTTAAATGATTGACAGATAAAACGGAGCAGGCATCGTATTAATAACCTATCAGTAACATTTAAACTGATGTTTTGGTTAGAAATTTAGGTAGTGGGACTAGTGTGGAATAAAGAAATGAGATTACGTTTGTTTAAATGTGCAACACAATGTGCTTGGTAGTCGTTCAAATTGCGCAGGGCAGCGCAAATAATAACATTTAGAAAGAGTGCTGAAGATGGCGTGAGTGTAAGAATAAACCTGATTCCTTGCTCTCTGACAGGAGAATGTGGATGGTGCACGTGTTGTGTTCGTAGTGCAAAGAAATGCCCATGTATAACAAACCCGATGGTCACTGGATGTCACTTTGGTTCCACGCAAATGTCGCCGAATGATTAGATGGCAGCAGAGCAGCTGAGGTGTTGACAAGCGTTGACCCCAGCACTGATTAGTTTAGAGTGTCGCTTATTGAAAACTGATGCACAGCAATCTTACCGTCTGGGTGAAACATCACAGAGGAACTCCAGAGGGGTAGCCGTGTTAATCATGCATCTGGTGAAGTGGGATTATGCCCACGAAAGCTTATGCGCTAAATAAAGGACTCCTTGTTTGGATCACAGAGGAAGTTAAAAATGGGAGAACCCATTCAACAGTAGGCTATCTAGCGTCTTCCCCAGCCCAGGCAGGATTTTTCCACACGGGTGTGTGTGTGTGTGTGTGTGTGTGTGTGTGTGTGTGTGTGTGTGTGTGTGTGTGTGTGAGAGAGAGAGAGAGAGAGAGAGAGAGAGAGAGAGAGAGAGAGAGAGAGAGAGAGAGAGCGAGCACGCTGGGCCTTATAGAAGACTGGGCATAACCATAATATAAAGAATAAAAGTAATTCTTTAGCCTTCCCTCCTAAACCATTCTTTTAACCCAGAAGTAAAGCCATTCTTCGGGAAGGAGAGTTACTGGCATTCTGAAGACTTCAAAGTCTTGTAATTCAATTGGTATATGCCTTTTGTCGGCATGAATCTTCCCTACCTATAGCTCGTAGCTGGGTCCGGACAAGGGGCTGTGAAACAGTGGCAGATATTTGCTTAGAGCTTTTGTCTTCCAGTGCTGTCCTCCTCCAAGACTGTTTAGATGAATTATTTTGCATACCTACCTTTGGAACGGGTGGTATATAACTTGATGGTGGTATAACTTGATGCAATCTCAGTAAATTACCAGTACAGCAGAGTAATCTTCTGATCAAACTGATAAACCAGACTGATTTTATTTCTTTGTACATGGGGGAGGAGGGAGCGGTATAAGGATGAGAGAAAAGTGATTAAAACCACGTCTCCATAATTATTCGGGTTCACTATATACTTACAATAAATGCTGAGTGTATCCATGCTTACTTGCTATATGAGGTAGATTGAAGTCCTTGCTGTGTAATGTGGACTATCCTCTTACACTTGCCAAGTTTTGATGCTTTAGAAAAGCTGTTTTTGTGTTCTGGTATATTAAAGTTTACTTCGGTGTGAAAAGCTCTCTGCCGCTGACTTACAGAAGCAGACTAGTGTAGTAAGATCTCTGGCAACTCCTGATTTTTATCCATTAAGAGTAGATGTGTATTTCTGGTAAGCAATAAAACTGGAGCAAAAGCTCTTTGGGGTAGGGACTATTTCTGCTCTGTATCTGCGCAGTGTTCGTCACAATAGGGTACGTGACTAGGGCTCCTAGGCGCTAGGGTAGTATAAAAAATAACTGAAACTAATGATACACAAAATCATGCATTACTGCAAGTCTGCTCCTGAACCTGCCTCAGTTGAAATCAATTGCAAGTCTCCCATTGATATATTTAGGCTGCACAACATTTGCAAACACTAGAATTTTCCTTTTAAAAAAGCTAGGAGCCCAGTTCTGCAAGGTGCCGAGTATCTTCCAAAAGCCCAAAGGATGGGTTTCAGTCAGCTGTATTGGGCTGGAAAGATGTAAATTATGAGGTATTACTTTCCAGAGGGGTAGTCATGTTAGTCTGTATACAGCAAAAACGAGAGTCCTGTGGTACATTAAAGACTAACAAATTTCTTCGGACATAACTTTTCGTGTGCTCCAACCCACTTAGGCCTGAAGAAATTTGTTAGTCTTTAAGGTGCCACAAGACTCTCGTTATCTTTTATGAGGTATTAGATAAGCATATTCAGGAAATCCATTGTGGTGATATTTATTATTAGAGCTATTATCTAGTCAGCAAAGTTAATGCGTGCCTATTTCTAGAACAAGGTTGTATGGTACTTAAGTGTTCAGTATTCATTGCAAACAATCTTGTTGGTTTCCTACTCAAGATTCCTGCTCTTTTGTGTAAGACTGGCAGGCTTCATTAAACTGGGGTTTAATTTAAAAAGCAAATGTGGAATGTTTTGGCTCAGCACCTTAAAGAATTCCATGTTTAATAATTGTGAAGGTTTTCCATCAGATGCGTCTCCACTCTGAATTAGTAATGTTGCTGACTTACTGTTTTAGAAAAGGAAGTCCTTGACCTGCTGGGTTGAAAGAATTGTGAGTGCTCTGAACCTTTGTGGGTCCTTTAGCTGTGCCATATCCCCTGTGAATAATTAGAGGTATTTGAAGGTATTACTGGAGAAGCCAATTTGTGTCATTCACTTTGCATATTGTTGAAGCCTCATGAATTAATCATCTAGCAGGGCAAAAAATTAACTTCTTCAGACACATATTTTGATGGGCCATGAGGGAGAATGTAAAGTGATCTGTAAAATATTCTACTAATCCTCTAAGTATTAAATTATGATTCCTACAGGCTAATTTCAGAAAAAAAGAAGCATTTTTTTTCTTCCTTCCTAACTGAATAATGGACTGAAACCACCCCCAAGCTTCATTGTTTTCTAGGATTCTTAGAAAGAATAAATGTGCAATCTTGTAGGCTGCTGAATGCTATTCAGATGGTTTTTTAGCCTTTTGTGAAGTTAGCCTTGAAGGCTTTTGCAGATGTTCGTTTACATTTATATGCGAATGTTTAACCAGGCTAAAATACATGGTATTTAAGTCTAACGTAAAAACAAAGACTAGTGATTGATTGCCCTTCACCAAAAAGGCACCAAATGCAGTCTGAGGTCCTTCTTAATGGGAAAAGGCTGCTATGTGGTTAATACAATAATCGTATGCTTTTATTGGGTATGTTAAATTGGTTAATTGGTTAATTTTTTTTTGTTTTTGTTTAAATTCCTTTCAGCAAATGAAACTGAATTAGCATTCTTCTGTGAGGAAGATTACAGAAACTACCGAGCTAATCCTGTTTCAGCCTGGTGACAATCCCAAGAGACCGGTTTCTTTTGTTTTCCCATACCTGTTGTAAACTCTTTATTCTGTTTAATGAGAATTTTTAAAATTTAAATCAATAAATCCTAGAAGATCACCTCACAAATGCTGTAATTTCTTTATTAGAGAAACTCATTTCTTTCAGGATGCTGAGATTCAGGGAGGAAAAACAATGCCAGAAATTAGCTTTCCTTTCATACACCCCCTGTGGGCCCCCCCCCCCCCCGGTACATCTTATAATGTAAGTAGTGCGAATGAACTCTGCCCTGTATGACACTTCTACAACAATGGATTAAATATAAGAGATGTTAGCTATGTATGGAAATTGTACAAGGCAGATGTAAAATCCCACCATAATGGTATACTCTTTTTATGGAAAAAGGAAACTTTTTATGACCAATTTACTGGCTATTTTAAAGTGTGTAATGATGGAATCCCTAGGTTACAAGTAATAGCTTTAATTCACTCATATTCAGTCTGCCTTGTTTGAATGGATCAGACTCATTCAGGTTTCATATTCTTCACTTGTGAATGCTTTCCTTTATACTCTATATTCCAGCCCCTTTTAGTGTGATGAAATAGACAAATGACTGTTGGGAGGCTTTTGTGTTCAAGGATTAGCCTGGCTGTTTCTAGCATTATTTCATGGAGATGTCCTGGTGTAAGAAATAGCAACTTGACTTCTTGTGTGACATCAATATGCATAAGCAGACATCAGGCATTTCTGCAAATGGCCAGTGAATGCTCATGGACTCCATATTAAAATAAAACCTAAATGAGTGCATTTCTTGAGAGGGGAGGCGCAGTCTCTGGGCAGCTGTTTCTGTGACAGGGAGCAATTCTTTCCCACGTTCTCAGAGATGAATACTCCCATAGTGTCACTGTCTAGAGTTCCCGGAACTGCCATACTCTTCTGCTACATTCACTAAATTAAGAACAAGTAGAATAGTCCTCCTAGAATGATGAGATGAACTTGCCACCCAGGAAGAGTTAATACTGCTGTTCCTTGAAATTGCGGTGCTAAGACAGTGACATTTCATTGGCCGTGCTGTACAATAGCTCAACAGAGTCTTTTGTTTTGCCCTCTGATGCTGCCTGTAGCGGTAGCCATGTCAGTCTACTTCAGTAAAACGAACGAGGAGTCCTGGGGTACTTATAAAGACTAACAAATTTATTTATTTTCCCCCCCCCCATTTTCAAGCATCTGACAAAGAGGGATCTCTCTCACGAAAGCTCATGTGATAAATACATTTGTTAGTGCTTATAAGTCCACAGGATTGTTTGTTTCTTTGTATATCACAACTCTTTCTGAAGTACTGCTTGACTTGTGTGTCTTTCATCAGCTCTTTAAAGAACTTTAGTAGTCCAAAAAAGGCACAGATAATTACCAGGACTTAGTTATGTTATTCAAACAGGGAATGTTGGATTGATAAAACAGGCTGATTGGTAATGGAATATGAGGCCTTTCATCACTGGAAGCTGGTTTGATTCTGGATCAGTTGAGTGGTGAACAAAAGTTGTTAGCATCCATTACTTTCTATAGCTAGTGTGAAATGGGTTAGAGGTTGGTGTCCAATTCATTATGGAATGGTCACCCTATCACAAGAAAACACCATAACAGTTGGTACCCGGGTTTGGGCTCCTACCAGAAGCTCTGAGTAAATGGGTATGGAGACTGAACTAATATCTAATCAAAGGTGACTTCTCCATGGCTTGGTGGATTAGCCTGTCTTGATTTTTGCTTGTGCTCTTAGTCATTGTGGGGATAATGAGGACTTTACCTTCTAGGGCTTGCAACCCGTCTTCTCTCACCAGCTCTAAATTAAACTATCAAACAAACAAAACAGTATCTTGAGTTGCTTTGGTTTTTCAATCAGCCAAAAGTTTAGAGTCTCATGGATGGTGGAATGAACTGAGCCTCCTGCAGAAACAGATCCAGGACTCGTATGGATTGCAATAATTGGGGAAGGGAGAGAAGAGCGCTGGAAAAATCCTCCCAGAGGGACAAATGACATCAGAGAGTGCAAGCTTGTTGACATGGGAAGATGGCTGCAGTGGGAGCAAAGAGGAAGTTTGAATGGGAAAGAATCATCAGTACGAGCAAGGAGGAGCAACGATAAATGGCTGAATAAATTCTCAGTTGCAGCTAGTCAGCTGGATACTAAAACAATCTTCTATTGTCCTAATTTTTACACCCAGAAAAACATATTACTTTGTTCACTTAAAATACCTTTTACAAACCTTGCCTGTGCAGGCATCTGAATTTTCCAGAGACAATTCTGTTACCTCCTGACATTGATGCTTCTTTCCTATTTACTAAAAAAGTTGGTGGCATGGGTATTTATAATGGCTATGTTAAATGCTCCCAAGTGTCATTGGCTTTAATCACCTTCCCAGATCTTCAAAGAAGGAGTCTAAGAGGTATGTTATGTCAGCGTTCATTAAAGGAATTGCTTTACCTTCTGAAAGTTATTTTGTTCTGGAAATGATTTGCAAGTATTGAGTGACCTATGGAGATGGATGAATGCTACTTTTTTTTGGTTTTAGGGGCATTCAGCACACTATCTTACAATTAGTTCATTTGAAAATATACTTGCGAGTAACCTTTCGTCCGTAACACTTGTCACTGCTCTAGAACAGCTGTGGATTCCTGTCCTTCTTGCCCAGGAGTAGGGACACTGACTCAAGGTGTTGATCGAGAGGGCTCCTTAAAGCCCAAAGGGTGGGAATGGGAGCGTAGGTCACACTGTACTTGTCCATCAGTAAGGAAATAATGGACTCTCTTCAAAGTCGGTGGCAGTAGGATTGATATAAACAGACACAATTTATGTATTTTGCCCACACTGGATTTATGGTTCATAACAATAATCTAGAACTGAACAACAACTCCTCCCTTTTTTCCCTACGAGTGGAGAGTGTTATTAGGCCCCTTCACCTTGAATAGTTAACTACTTATACTAAACAATCCAATGTATTTAGCTGTGATGCTTGGATTAAGTTTCCCAAACTGAAGGAGAGCTCTGTGTGGCTCGGAAGCATGTCTCTCTCACCAGCAGAAGTTAGTCCAATAAAAGATACTATCAGTATTTTCTTTTGCTGGACTTCTGAATGTAAATTTGCGAATTGTGAATGAAACTAGTAAAGGGTTCCAGAGGCGAGGCTGCTTTTTGGTGTTCTTTGTGGCAATGAACTGATTGTTTTCCTATTTAGATGAATATGTTTCTATCCAGTGAGCAAGGTAACTTGTCAAGCCTTTCCTTTTCTGGCTCAATCCCTTCACCCTTCCTGGTGCTTTTCTTCTCTTCTCCCCCCCACCAAGGCACCTGGGGTACGTCTACACTGGAGGCTCTGTTAAGTTGACTTAACCAAGGTAAAGTCGACCTTGTTAAGTCGACTTAGAGACTCCAAAGCCCTGCGTCTACACTGGCAGGTGCTAGGTCGACGGAGGAGTGGCCAGAACTCTGCGAGGGGGCCTGGAGGCCAACTGGGCTGACTTAAGGGCTACCTTCCGTCTCCACTGGCTTAAGTCGACTTAATTAGGTCGACTTAAGCCTTAGGTCAACCTTAAGAGGTGGTGTTATTAAGTCGTCTTAAGGAATTGCTTAAGTCGACTTAATAAGCGCCCAGTGTGGACGCAGCGGTCTATAGGCCATCTTAACCATCAAGTTGTCCTAAGGCTCCAGTGCGGACGTATCTCTGCTTACTGCCCACATCTTAACTGCAGCAGGTTTCCATGGAATGCACCATTTGCTGTGCAGCTGGGACAGCAAAGGCTCAATTCCATTGGTGTACAAAGCTTTTTTACATCCATTAAGGGATGCGTGTCCTCAAAACAGAAGCTATGTCCTCCTCATTGCACCTAGCTGTGACTTGAATGAGGAGAGAGTTAAAGTGCCCAGAAAATTATGCATGACACAACCCTGCCCACTTCTTGGTTTAAGCGGCATTGTAGTTTCACCATTGCGCTGTATGCAATGAGTGGGGAGAAATATAGTGAAGCCCAGGAGTTTCTCATGTGAGGCATCTTTATTTGCAGAGAAAGCCAGCAGGTGTCGGCACAGCCTGTTCTTCAGTACTGCAAAACCTACATGAGCAAGGAAATAGCATTTGTGAAGAACAGATACCTGTGAGCTAATCTAACTTGCAAAGCCTGTGCTAGCTCTCTGAGGCTGAAAGCCAAAGAGTTCCTTGCTGATAGTGTTGCATGTTATATTGAAGTCAAAATGCTGGTGTCAAATCTTAAATTCCTCCAGCTAGTTTAAGAGCATCCTTGGAACAGCCTGCTACAGAGTGACTAAATCTTTGCTGTGTGTGGATGTAAAGCTCTCCACAACATTCATTTGATGTGTTGTCTGGAAAATACCCGTGAGGCTTATTTAGATATAAAATAAGTCTGCCTTAAATTCAAGGTGAAGCACTTAGAGCAAACACAAACATATATGCAAAATCCATCACTAAATTGTCAGCAACACAACTGAAGCCCGAACAAACACATCATCTTCATGTCTCCCACCCTCGCCTCACTCCACTCTTTCACCGCCACCCCGCAGCAATAAAAGGGGAATCTTGCATTATGCCAAGGGCCAATGTATCTGAGCTTTGATGAACTCAGGTGGGATGTGAATTCCAGTGCACAGAGCTGACAGGCTGCAGTATTGCGAATGGATTCACCCACCTATGATGGCTGAAGTTCACTTAGATTATGCCCAGATAACGGGCAAACTGGCGCGTAATGGCCTTCCTTACAGTCAAACTGCCTTCTAGCTACATGCATTATCTCCCTACCCAGGCAAGGCTGGCTATGGAAGAGATGAAAACAAGTAAAGGTAGTGTTGGTGTGGGCTGATCCATCTGAGCTTTTCTTACATCTCCAGTTTTCTTTCTCTTGCTTTACTCCTCTCTTCTGGCCCTATGCTGTGGGAATTACCCCAGGAATTCTCAACCTTTGTGGTGCAGGAGCAAAAAATAGTGGGACCGGCTTTCTTGTCTCATGAAGCACAGCTTTCCCAGGAGCTGGGAAGGAAGGAAGGCTGAGGAGCAGATGTGAGTTTGGGTTAGGGCTAGAGCATGGTGGGGCAACAGGAAAAAGTGGACCTCTTCATATCTTCATACAGCTGTTGCACCCTAGAGCCCACAGGATTTTGCTTCATCTCAGCAGCAATCCAGAGGGTGCAACCTAGCAGGAAACCCCTCATGATCCACAGGTGGGTTGTCTCTTATGGCTCACCAAGTCCTGATTTACAGAAACCAATTCATTTAAATGGAGGAGTGAGGAAGGGAGGACTGTAAATTGGATGCAAGCCTAAATTAGTTTTGGATACACTGAAAAGACCAGAAGGTAAAAAGTACATCAACTACCTTGGTATTTGTCCAGAGCCCTCCAAATTGCACCCTTCTACGTGGCATGTATGTTGTGTAGCTGAAAGTTTACACGTAATCCGAGTGCTATCTGTACTCTCACATTTTGCATCACAGTTGGGTCTAATTCTGCCAGCTTTGTTATCGGCACCTATGGAGTCTATCGGGATGAGGGTGCAAGTGTGCTGGGAAACCATGTCCAAGGCATCTCTATTTCTCCTGTTCAATATGCCACATGTGCTGCTTAGGAGGCCAGATGAGGAAACTCCTTTGCTTCGATGGCCTTAACTTTAAAATAGCATGTATTGGGTTAGTCACAGGCAGCGAGGTGGGGTGGCTTTTGCTTACCACTACTGTCACTGAAAGAGTCGGTGGTTTTTCAGCAACAGAGGACCCTGTGTGCTTCGCACCACTGCCGAAAGAAGTGGTTACCGCAGTCGGAGACTCCATCACTGCTGCACACCTGGGGGTACCTCAGTTTTGGGGCTGACCCTGCCCTTCGTCTGCGGCTGATTTGTCAAGACCTGACTTAAAGCAGTGGTGTAAAGGTGAAGCTTCCCCCATACCTCATTGGGGTGGAAAAAAGAGACATCTGTATTTTTTTAAGAGGGAATTTGGCTTAGCAGAAAAGAATTTTGACTCTCTTCTACATTTGTATTCCCTCCACAGCCTCGAGGGCACTGAATGAGACAACTTAAGAGCAAATAGTTGGTAGTAGATGGCTCTTGAACCAGGAGAAAGAGGCATAACAGCTGATAGTGGTTGGAAGTTGAAGCTAGATAAATCAGATGTAAAGGGAAATATTCTTAACAGTGAAGGTAACTAACCACTGGAACAGTGGGATGTGGTAGATCATCGTTTGCTATCTTGGATGTCTGTCTAAGAGAAATGCGTTATGTCAATTAGAAGTCATTGGGTGAGTTGCACGAATCATCACATTGCATGGTTGATACTAGAGAGAAGATCACTTTAGATTGTCATAATGATATTTTCTAGCCTTAAAGCGAGGAAACAACATTCATTTGTTCCATGAACAAAAAACTGCACAAACTGTACACCATATGTTTAATTTAAATGATCTGGCTTTGAGTTTCATATAAGTTGGTGGTAGTAGCAAACGATTGGTCTGTATACGAATTTTACAAAACTTCCACTCACTAAATAGTAAACAGAACCAAACTCCCCAGTGTCACAAATTCATTGTTTCAAAGCTAAGGCACAATCTGCAGACTGTCCTAATGTGAGGCATGAAATTTTGAGATAGAGGATACATCTGAAAGCTTTGTCACTGTGTACCAGCTAGTGCACCTGTCCTAGCCCTCTTAAGGACATCAAGACTCTGTCTACACTGGCAAGTTAGTTCGAATTAAGGAGGCTTAATCTGAACTAACTAAAGCCATGGCTATACTAGGCTTTAGTTAGTTCGAATTAAGGGCTTCCTTAATTCGAACTAATAAGTTTGAATAGGGCTTCAGAAGTAAGGCTTTAATTCAAACTAACTAGTTCGAATTAGCCAATGTGGCCATGTTAATTCGAACTAATTTCTTAGTTTGAACTAACCGGCCATTGAAATGAATGGGGATCGCTAATTCGAACTAAGCAAGTGCCATTCATGGCACTTGCTTAGTTCGAACTAAGTTTCTCTAGTTCGAATTAAGCTAATTCGAACTAACTAAAATTAGTTCAAATTAGTTAGTTTGAGCTAACTAATTCAAACTAATTTTAGCAAGTGTAGACATAGCTGAAGAGATTTCATGAAATACACCTTATAGCCGTTTTCCAACAATTGCATCTCACTTAAGATTTAACCATAGTTTGATCAATCACTTTGTAAGTAAATCCCAGAAGATCAGGCTATCAAGCACATTGCTGAAAGGAAGGAGTCAGAGAGCTGTACCTGTGGCGGCTAAGCTTTAGCACAGGAATTTAAATTAACTCATTAAAATCAATTGACAGATTAGCTCATTAAAATGCTACACTGCAGATCTAGAAGTGGTGGATCTGTGATACCACTTCCTTGAGGTAGTGACTAAAGGAACTGAGCCAAAGAGACAGTGTTAAAGTTTGCGTCTTTCCACCCCCACTACACTCATGGCTTGTCTCCATTGATGGCGGCAAAATCACTGCTGTCAGATCGACCTTCCTGATCGACTGATTGGGTCTGTGAAGACCCACTCAGTCGATTGAGAAGCTGATCTATTAAGACTACTCTGGCAACTGGAGTAACTCTGGGTCAAAGGAGCCGGGCCATGTGTAGGGCAGTTGAACTGAGATATGCAAGTTATTTTAAGTAACTTGTGTATCTCTGTTTGACTGCCGTCGAAAATGGTGGGCAGTGAAGAACGGCCCTCATCCACTTTTTGCTTACTGCATTAAGCTTTGCTATTCCTGAGTGGCAAAAGCTTATCTAATATGCATGTCCAGCACCCACAAAGGCCTACATAATATCCATTTCAGCTGCAATTGAGGCAAATGTGAAATATTCCCTCTTACACACATATGCTGTAGAATTGACACGCTGGATCAGAGCATTGGTCCTTCCAGTTCAGTATCTTCTCCATTACAACAATAAATACCAGCTGCTTACTGTAGTGGGTTTTGTTTCTCCCACTGACATTCTGGACACTGAGGTTGCTTCATTGATGGCTTTATTTAATAGAAAGATACTTTAGATGAACACATAGAAAAAGAGACAGCCCACAAGAATGACTACTGATGCCATTGTATAGATACATTCATATTATCTTTATACCGCTATCATTGTAAGACTAGGGGGCCAACAATGAAGGAGAACTAAAACTGGCCCTGTTCTCATAGCTTTTCAATAGGCTCTTATACCCCAAAGGCACAAAGTAAGCAAATCCAGGAAATACAAATACAAACAGTTTACATGTCAGCTATGAATCTTGCAACAAATATACAAACTCCAAATATAAAAAGTTATAACTGTAACAAGGAAATGCTTAAGCTAACATCCCTCAACCCGTATGACAGCAAATAACTCAGTGGGAAGAGAACTTTAAAAAGGCAAAGATATTTTCCAGAGTTTTCTTACCATTTCTTAAAATGATTATTTCTACAAAGTCAGAATAAATCATTCAAAATAGTGTCAAGACCCCATATGGTGGAGCCATTCTGAAAGTTGCACGATTTCGGACTTAAGTTCTCTAGGTTGAGAAATTGGTTCAGTCTAGACCAATAGTTTTCAAACTTTTTTTCTCAGGACCCAGTTGGAAAAAATCATTTATGCCCGTGACCCAACAATTACATCTTTGAGCAATGCATTCCAGTCTTTCGGTGGCGGCAGCAGGATGTGCCGTGACTCAGTGCCTGAGGGTCTGCAACCCAGTGCTGGGTCTCCGACCCTAAGTTTGAAAACCACTGATCTAGCCCAGGGGTAGTCAATTATTTATTTTGTCAATGTCCAACTTTCTTGGTCAAGATATAGTCAAAGTCCAGACTTCAGAGAATATCATTTGAAAAACAATAATGATAATAAGCAAATAAAAAGATTTCGAAGTCTGATCAAAAGTGTGTGGCAGTCGAGATTTGGCCCATGGTGAGTCTCCTGACCACCCCTGGTCTTGACTACATGTTCAGCCTACCACTTCTTGCTCAAAGTGGTCCCTTTGATGTCGAACCCCATGTTTTCAGCGCAAATCCTATCTCAATATATTAATTTTTTTTATATACACACTGAAGACAAAGCCTAAGGTTCATGCAACTCTTCCCCCCCGTCACCTTTTTTTTTTGGCGGGGGGGGCTAACAGTGTAACAGTCTGCCTGATGAAGAGGAGTGAGAGGAAGCACAGATGTGAGACTACTTCCCCTCAGCCAGAAAATATGTAAACTAGTGCTTTTCCGTTGGGTTTGCCTGATGAAGAAATACAGCAGGAGACTGGAAAGAGTAAGAAGATTGAACTCAAATTCACATCCAAGAGTTGAAGTGGATGGAATTACACCAGAGGTGATTCTGGCTCAGACCTCTTGCTGCAGCTGTAATTTGCCATTCATTTGCACATATCACTGTCAAATCTATCTGCTTTGTGAGTGAAGTTAGCAGATAATGATCTGGGCATGGAGGGGTTAACAGGGACACACAATAACTCCCTTCTCATCAAATGAATTATCATGTGATTTTGAAACCCTGCACACTCCCTTTCTTGTCCTGATTTCTTTCATTGAGTAGAAAGGCAGGTTATTTTGAGATTTCAGCGTGACTGATACAACACCTGAAATTCCTTAATATCATCGCTGGACTATTATGTAGCTACTTTTAAATCTTATTCTCCCCACCAGCTTAAGCTGAACAGCAAGTTCTGATCAGAAGCAACTTTTAAACACTTTTTATTGACTCACATATTGGCACCTGTCACTTCTTCAAGGCACTGCCCAGCAACAACTTACGTACTTTACTCCGTGGTAGAAATCAGGTTCTTACAACCAGATCCTCACATCTAATTTTATTGAGACGTTCTTCTGTTTCCTCTTGATTCTCTTTCGAAAAAGAATCTATTGTAAAGCATGGCAGACAGGGTGGACAGGTTGGAATCTCTATGGGGCAAGGATTGTGGATTTCTAGGTGTTGTAAAGCACTTAGAACATTGGTTCGTTTTCAGTCAAGAGTGATGTGTTCATTTAGATTGTGGGCAATCTGAACATTCATAGCGATAAAGAAAAAGAAATGTCTGACCTAATTCTTCACTGCCTTGCACAGTGTGCTCATTCAACCCAGTGCAAATTAAGTGAGTAGTTCTGCCCATCAGAGATAGGGCAGATGTGTCACTGCTGGTCGGCGAAAGAAACACACCTGATGTTGTTGTTTTATTGTAGATATAGTTGGACGTGTTGTTTTGAGGTTTTAGCTGTGGTTTCCCCAGTGCTCAGAATCAATATGATGAAGCTGTGGGTCCTGTTGGAGGTTACCTTTATGCTTCTTCCACTAGATGACGTACTAAACTTTGGTTTCAGATTGCTGAGACGGTGTGGTAGCAATGATTACTGCGTATTACACTAAAGTGTAAATGCACTCCAGGCATGGTGCTGTCTTCAAAAACTATTATAACCCTCGGAAATAAATCAACTTTTCCAACTGTACAAATATGTGCATGCACTGCCCATATCTACGAGACCGAAAAACACACTGTCCACATTCGAGAAAGTAGTGAATACTCAGCCGTCCCATCCAATTTGTTGTGTCTAGTGGTCAGATTTGGGAGTCATCCCACACTTTCCCACATAACTGGATGTTTCTGCTATGGTTGCAGGAGTTAGTTTATGTTGAGATTTCGATGGTCCTCATTCAGCTTCAAAGTCAACTTCCCATGTGTGGGAGTACTGGGAAGAACCCTAGGAATGGCTCACACTTCTCAGAACCATTGTTTTGGTTTACCGGCAGATTCAGATGGTCCGTTAGGTCACACTCCAAAGGATGCCTTCACAATCAGATGGGGTACAAACTGTCCCCACTGCTATTTAAAAAAGGAAGCTAAGTTCTGGGAGCAGCTGGGGCCTCAACAGAGAAGTGTCAGTCCAGAGTAGCACCTGCTACTGTCTCAATTGACCAACAGAATCCCTTTTGTTTTCTACCTATATTTACAGCTGCTCTCTCAAATGTCATGATGATTTTTAAGGCAACTATCATATGCTAGCAAATCAGCAATATATTTGAAATATTACTGCGGAAATTAGTTTTATAGTAACTGATTTTCTAAAGTCACCAGATATGACTATCAAACCCACAATGCAATAATACCAAATATACACAATTATGAAAAACCTCTAAAAATCTTCATAGTGCTTTGATATTCTGCATCATCCGCGAAGGTTTCTTACACATTACTAGAACTTTCTCCACTTGAATATTCACCAGTTGCACTGGGCATTGTGAATTTCACATACCTTCCCTTTTCCCAGCCGTTCCTGATAAGCAGCAGTCTTTGGTGGATACAGGGCAAGTGAAAGAATCCTTTAGCTAAGATTACAGTGCATGGCACCAGAAGTGTGAGTGTGTAACTTGGTGGCAGATAGAATTTGTACTGGTTTTCATCAAAGGCCCTTGTCCATCCAAAGGTGAGGGTGTGAAGGGTGCTGACTACCAAGGCAGTAAATCCAAGGGTGGACTAAAAGGAAAAGGAACACACCATTTAGTGAGATACCACACTTCTCACAGAAGGCATACTTACCTCAAATAAAGCACTGGACACTAACATGGCCCTTTGCTTGAGTAAGACGCTCTCTGCCTGAAGGGCATGATGGCTAAGGATTCAAAATCCATTCCCACTGAAGTCAATGGGGGTTTTATCACTGGTTTTACTGAGCAGGACTGGGCTCTAGACAAGACAAGCATTTTCAAAGTGCAGTATAAGGTTAACGAACCCTCACCACCCCTTGAACACGTGTTCTCCTCGTGTTAGTGATGTGGAAACTGGTGTACAGAGGTTAAGTGAACAACTGAAACAGAAGCAAGCTGGTGTAAATGATAGCCTAGGGTACGTCTACACTGGAGCCTTAGGTTGACTTAAGGAAGGTTAAGTCGACCGACAGTCTCCTGCGTCCACATTGGGCTTTTATTAAGTCGACTTACTTAATAACACCACCTCTTACGGTCGACTTAAGTCGACCTTATTAAGTCAACTTAAGCCAGTGTAGACGGGGAAAGCTCTTAAGTCGACCTAATTGGCTTCCATGCCCGGTGCAACGTGGGACAGCTACCTACAACGCACCACTTCTCTGTCGACCTAGCATCTGCCAGTGTGGACGCAGGCAGTCGACTGGAGTGTTCAGTGTGGACTCTCTAAGTTGACTTAACAAGGTTGACTTTAAGTCGACAAAGTCGACCTTGTTAGGTTGACTTAACAGAGCCTCCAGTGTAGACATACGCCTAGAGGGGTTCCCCTGTCTCCACTCAGGGTTCGTGCAGGTCCCACTGTTAGCAGCAATTGGGGCAAATCCTAAGTGTATATTATGGTGGAAGTACGTATTAAATAGCTTGTTTTCAAAAAACCAGCACAGCCAGCAGCAGCTATAGCACCTCTAAATTAGGGAGCCTAACTATGGATTTGGGAGCCTGACTTTAGCCCTTGAAAATCTTTGTCAATGCCTCTTGTTACTCATGGCCAAGAAACACTGCCTTCCAGAAGCTGAATCAGATGGTGGGAGGGTAAGGCAGGAATGAGAGATAAAGATTAAATCATCTTATCTGGAAAACAAAAGTCAGCTGGGAAATTGCTGCTTCTAAAATGTTTCCTCCTAGTCTGTGAGTGTTAGGAAACAATTTTGCCTAATTTTTCAAAAGTACCTTGTTAATAGTGACAAAATAGACCAGCTGTACTTGTCCCTCGGTGTAATTAATTGGGCATTTAATAAGATTAGGAAGTAGAGAAGAAAGAAGCTCTGCAGAGTATACTTCCTTATGACTGGAACATAGCTAGGTACTTAAATGACCCACAGCACTCTAGGATCTGAGCACCTCATAGGTTTCATCCTTACAGCACCTTTATGATATAGGGAAATAATATCCCCACATCACAATGGTGACTGTATCCGGCATCCTACAGGCAGTTTGTGGCAGAGCTGGGAATTCACGTGGGCCTATTTTATGCCAGTCCAGCATCTTATCCCCTACTATCCTTCATAACAAACTCATCCTTCCTTCCATTCTACTAAAAGTCTAATCAAATTTCGAAGCCTGAGCAGTAACAAGCCCCTGCAACTAGCAGAGAGGTTCATTTTATTTGGAAAATTAAGAATGATAACTAGCCGGAATGTGTCCTGACTGCAGTTGAAAGCTAGTGCTCCTAACAGCCGCAATCGAGTCATCATGGCTCATACATCATTTATCTCCTGTTAGCTTTCACTGGCAGCCAAAAATCCCTAGGTGAAAAGTGGCAAGAACTACCAGCTTGCGACTAATCTTTCAGAGAAAAGATTTAACATGGGGCGGAAAAAAAATACACAAAGTGAAGTTCAAGCATAGCAATAATATCCTGCATTAGGCAAAATATTCTTTCGGAGACTTAATCTGAAAGGGTTTTCACCTACAGTACGGCACTTGAGGCTGAATTAATTATTTTTCTTTTTGAACAGCTACTGTTGGAGATGAAGCAGAAGCAAAAGTTAGATCAAAAGGAGACAACGCTTCACAGTGGATCGGTTAGTCGTAAACGAAAAACAACCTACCTTGAAATGACATTACGTTTGTGACATGAAACAAACACTAAATGAGCACAGAATTCCTAGATAAGGCTGTAACCCAGGCCAGAATCGTAGCAGAAATTCCTCAGAAGGGTAACAATGGGCTAATTCATTGAGCATCTATATAATTATGTGCCGTTTCAGCCTGATCCAACTCTTACCACAATCAATGGGAGCCTCCCACTGTAATGGGAGTTGTATTGGGCGCTCTGTCTTCGTACCATGTCTCTGTGTTGTGTGCTATTGCCATCTATTGCTTACAGTGTCAGCGTGTGAGTTCAGCACTGTCTGCCCTGGAGGCTAAAACAAGCACATAAGGGACGACACATCTACACAGCAACGAAAGACCAGCAGCGGTGGCTCGTACAGCCTGGGTCCCCTGACCTGGGCTTGAAGGGCTCATGATAAGGGCTAAAAATGGCAGTAATAGAGGTTTGGACTTGGGCTGAAGCCTGCGCTCTGAAACCTGGCAAGTTGGGAGCGTCTTGAAGCCCGGCTCCAGCCTGAGATCTATTGTCAGACCCCTCAGGTTGAGTCCTTTGACCCCAGTTTGGAGACCTCCATGTTTGTTTTTGTTTTTGCTGTGTAGACATATCACTGGAGGCTGGTAAACAAAGGCACGAGATTGAAAGTTTCACAAGTTAGGAGGAAGGAACTGTTGAGCATCCTGAAAACACGTGTACTGATTTGTCAGTGTTTCTAGCCCTGACGTAATATTGTATCTTGAAATCACATAACTCTGGCTCTCTCTTCTGAGTTCACTTTCTAGCTAAGAAACCACTCGATTATCCATACAATGCTGTTGCCATAGTGGTTTACTGCTTCCATCCAAGTACTCTAAAAAGCAGCTACGTAAAAATAGTACCTCCGTACTCAAGCAGTCTGCTTTCCAGGTGTCTTCAATTCAACACCTCCTAACCATAGTATCCGGGAGCTTTCCAGTAATGCATTAATAACCATGGCTAACATCTGTCCCACGTGGCATATTCTCTATGCACACCTGTGTTCAGAGTGATCTCTCGGCTTTTAACTAAAATAGGCCTGCAGCGTCAACAGAGCAATGGGGAAATGAGCGGGATTCCACTCTGGTTCTTCCATCCTCAACAGAATGGTTAAAGGACTTCTGATGGCAGAGTCTTGATTTCTGGGGATGCATGAGCCAGAAAGAAGCCAGATCAGATTGACATTCTGATCCCAGGAGGGGTCTACAAGACTGCTAGTTAATAGGCACCCCACCTTTTTCAATCTGGAAGTCATCGAAGGATGACAAACATGGAAACCCTGTGCACCGTTCTGAGTCACAGTTTTAAAACAAAAACACCCTGGAGAAAACAAAACATAAGGGAAGATGGAGAATTTCTCCATTTAATTCAAGTTACGCACATGTACCATTCTTAAAATAAAATGCAATTTCTACATTGTGTACTTCCCACTAATCTTAGTACGCTGAGATATGCAGCGACTAATGTAAAATTTAACTTTAAAAAAAGTAGCAAATTCTTTGGGTTTGTGCAGCAGCATAAGAGCGCTATTCACACTTTAGAGTTGCATGTGCAAGCACATTTTTGGCCAGTTAAGCACCAAAAGCATATTTTAATAGACTGAAGATATTACACACTACAAATATATGGTGCTCACACTACTGAATGAGACCTGAAGTGACCCAGATGAGAAATGGTATGATTAGCCGATTTTGGAAATTGACTGCTATTTGGCTACATGTGCTGGATATACAAGTGGCCTAAGAGGGGAGAGTACATGGGATGGGTTCTGAGTTATTACAGAGAATTGTTTCTTGGGTATCTGGATGTTGAGACTTGCCCACGTGTTCAGGGTTTAACTGATCGCCATATTTGGGGTCGGGAAGGAATTTTCCCCCAGGGCTGATTGGCCTGGCTCTGGGGGGTTTTCGCCTTCCTCTGTAGCACAGGGCATGGCTCACCTACCGGTGAATTGTCTGTATCTTAAAGTCCTTAAATTATGATTTAAGGAGGTAAATAACTCAGTCATAGGATGGTGGCCTATTGCTGGAGTGGGTGGGTGAGGTTTTGAGGCCTGCATTTTGCTGGAGGTCAGACTAGATGATCGTACTGGTCCCTTCTGACCTTAAAGTCTATGAGTCTAAATGGATAAAAATAATGCTTGGATTTATGTTAAAAATGGCTGATGGATAGAACTCCCACAAGACCCTCAGCCAATTGGATTTGTCTCAAAGCAGACCAACCTAAGAGCACTAAACTTGGAATTTCATTTTAAATACGTCACTGCTGAGGCCATGATGGGAGTAAAGTTTTGATAACGATGGATGTTCAGCTTGCACCTTTCCAAATCTTTCACCCTTTTCAAATATTTTGTACAGTATTTAAAATGTGAAGAACTATGTAAATCTCAAGTTTATTGTAACCCCTAAGCACTTTGGATCGTGTTCTGCACTATACAGTGTACAGTGAGACAGAGACAGTGAACAAAAATATATATATTCCACCATGCAGTAATTTATCAGGAAAAAAATAAACATCGGTTCATGTAATTTTACTGTTAACGTGCTAGGACAATAAATGCATCTATTACTGTTGTGCTAGCTCCTCCAGCTATCAGAAAATGCACTGCCAATTTGTTTAAAAATTACTAATCCAAAAATTCCTCTTTGGAAACTCTAGAAATTAGCATTTCAAAAAAGTTTTAACTTGCTTTTCCGACTAGGTATTTCCACAATAAATCTGAACGCCTCCATTGCCTCTTCTGCATTCCAATTAGCTAGGCAGCTTGTGTTACAAAGTCATATTGTTATCCTGCACTTACAAAAATACAGCTAAGTGAGCACAGATTTCCATACACTAAGCCAGCCAGTCACAGCGCAGGGGAGCCAGGAGCTATTTTAGAATAGGGTGTCATTTATTTGTTTGATACCAGCGCTAACATATTGTTAGAGTGAATTGAGAGTGGTTGCCAAAGGGCATGTACTATACTCTTATTAAATGCACTAGTAAGAGACAGTTGTGCTGGCTTCTAAGACGGTGGGTGTGCGTACACACACAGTCTGTCTAATCTGCAAAAACAAACTTGATAAACCAAGTCTCAGAGCCTGGGTCAGCTCATGGGCTCAGGCTGCAGGGCTAAAAATAGATGTTTGGGCTCAGGCTGGGCTCTGTAAGGGTAGAGTCTCAGAGGCCAGCCTCCAGCCTGAGCTGGAATATCTGCACTGCAATTTCAGGCCGAGTCCCAGTCAGTTGACCCAAGCCGGCTGTGGATGTGCTGTGACTTTTTTATTACAATGTAGGCATTCCCAAAGACACCCCACCATCTTTTCTGATAATGGCTTCTAAGCTACCTAAGTATCTTTGAAAACTGTATCCTTAGACTCTCACGTGCTGTTTGAAAATGGGGTTTGAGTGTTTTTGAAAATTCTATGGTACACCATTTGTAATCAGTGTACTCTGTTGTCAGGCTATTTATTTGATGCTTTCTCTGTTTATCTAGGTTCTCGCACTCACCCCACATCACTGGGGCATCTGAGCACTTGATCCTGAAGCCATTAAAGCCACACCTCTCTGTCTATTTAAAAATGTATCCCACAGCTACTGGGGTTTTAAAAATGAACCCTGAAGATACCTTGCCATTCCCTTGCAATGGCAGGACTCCTGTAGGTTGATGATCTGTCTATGTGACAGCCCAAACCCATAAATACAGATGAAAGGAGTGAACTGACCTATTCTGTTACTGTTCTGATGAGGAGGAGTGTGGTCTAAAAAAATGAATACAGCCCTGCAAGAAGAATTTCCTCTTAAGCCCTAAATGTATCATTGACTTGTGGGGTAGCCTAGGGTCAATCACAGCTTTGCAGCCTGCTTTAATCCACTTGTTCAAGCAAGTTAATGCTTGCCTGCATCATGACAGTGCTGCTGTGAGGTTGAATTAATCAATGTTCGTTAAAGCGCAGTATGGCAAACATCGTTCTGGGATGTATTAACAGGAGTATTGTAAGACAGACACAAAAAAGTAATTCTTCCCTTCTACTCCTCACTGATTAGGCCTCAACTGGAGTATTGTGTCTAGTTCTGGGCGTCTCATTTCAGGAAAGATGTGGAGAAATTGGAGAAAGTCCAGAGAAGAGCAACAAGAATGATTAAAAGTCTGGAACACTTGACTTATGAGGGGGAAAGAACTGGTTTTGTTTAGTCTGGAAAAGAGGAGACTGAGGGGGACATGATAACAGTTTTCAAGTACTTAAAAAGTTGTTACAAGGAGGAGGGAGAAATATTATTCTCCTTAACTGTTGAGGATATGACAAGAAGCAATGGGCTTAAATTACAGCAAGGAAGGTTTAGGTTGG
The DNA here is from genome assembly GCA_007922175.1 of Pelusios castaneus. Taxonomy (NCBI): domain Eukaryota; kingdom Metazoa; phylum Chordata; order Testudines; family Pelomedusidae; genus Pelusios; species Pelusios castaneus. Next base: position 11,696,330 of record ML685777.1, read on the forward strand.
ACATTCAGAAAAAATTCCTAACTATCAGGGTGATTAACCACTGGAGTAAGTTGCCTAGGCAGGTTGTGGAATCTCCATCACTGGAGGTTTTTAAGAGCAGGTTAGACAAACACCTGTCAGGGATGGTTTAAGAGGGTACTTGGTCCTGATGTGAGTGCAGGAGACCTGACTCGATAACCTCTCATGGTCCCATCCCTTCACTTGGTCCCCCATTTCTCTTCCACAATATGATTCTATGAGGACCCAACCATTAGTAACCGAAATGCTACATTATTCCTCAATGTACTTCCCATGTGTTCATATCTATAAGCTAAGAATGCCATTATATAGATTTATAGGGACCATCCACAAGCCTCCAGGCAAAAGATTCAAATCTCTGCTCCTCCCTATATGTTTAAGATGCTGACATTGTAGGTAACTCCTCCGTGCCACCAGGATTCAGGAGTTTGCTGTTTATTGGGCATTTTTCAAAAGCACTTAATATTAGGGAATCCTGACATATCTAAACCCCATTACTTCCATAAAAACTTATATGCATTTGTTAATATAGTTCTCAAATCCTGAGGTGGATAATATTAAGCACAAATTCTTTGGTTAAAACTTTACTTTAGATTGCAGCCTATCCCCCAGCACATTTCCTCTGCTGAATGCCTTAATGATCAGTCTTTTAGAAGCACATTCTTACAGAAATCCTAACAATCACCGGGCTCTGCTTGCAGCAATCAGCATAATCCTTTGCATTTACATAGCGCCTTTTATCCTGACGTCTCCCAATGCGCTCTGCAAGCTCTAGACAGCATGATCCTCACATTTTACATGACTGAAAAGCAGCCATCTCTGTGGGGGAACAAGCCAACTGGAGGGAACATTTCTGTCCTGGCAAGAAGATGGACTAAAATGACCTAAAAGTATTTTGCGTTTACAGCTACCATGAGAGCTGTTTAACTGTGCATGGCAACAAAATGCAAAGATGCAGACCGAGAAGGGAAGAGAGAAATCCAACTGGACCTACAGAAGGAATTTTAGGCATTTGCTGGAATGGTGCTGGGAAATCAGAGTTAACGCCTCTAATAGTGTAAAGCGAAAGCTTTTCAAAATGAAGGCTAGCTCCTCCAGCTCCCATCTGAGAGAAAGCAAAACCCAAACAGAGCAGAACATTTCTCCAGGCGGGGGGCAATGTGGCCATGATCTAGCCAGCCTTCATAAGGGCCACAGACCACTGCTCTCCAGGACTCACGGGGCACAAATGTAGTGGGAGGACTATACAGGAATCCACATTGGCCCAAAATGTCAGGTGGGAGGTGGAGCAGCAGAGCACACCCCAGCAGACCCACCAACAGCAGAACTGTCCCGCTCACCCCAGGCCATGCCCCTTCCGCTCCAGGCCACACCCACTCCCCCATTAGGCTCACTTGCTGCCACACCCCCTTGCCATCCCTTGGTCTCCCAATTTCTCTTCCATACTCCCCCTCCCCCAGGCAGTGAGCAACAGCTGGAAGGGCTGGGGGTGAGGAGCGATGTGTGGCGCAGTGGTGGGGGGGAGAGTGGGACAGGAGAGGAGGGAGGCAGACGGTGAGCGATGGCGAGTAGGGGGACTGAGCGGGGGCAGATGTGGCTGTGGCCAGGCCAAGTGGAAAAAGGAGGTGTGGAAGAAGGTGGGCTGGTGGGGAGGGATGTGGTGGGAAACTGGGCAAGGGCAGGGGTGGGGTCTGGGATGGAGTGGGGACGGGACTGTGGAAGAGGCAGGATGGGGAGTTACTGTCCCTGACGGGAAGCTTTCACTCTGCCACCTGTGGCCTGGGCCCCGTTTAAAATCTCTGGGCCCTTGGGCAATTGCCCCATTTGCCCCCTTGGGCAGGCCTGTACCCCAGTACCTCTCTCTACAGCCTGCCGTGGCAACCACGGAGGAGCTCTCCACAGGTACTGCTGGCCACGGTTCTGTTCCCCGTCCACACTCAGTTCCTGCACAGAAGGAACCAGGCTGCCTGCTCGGTTGGAGAATTTGGCTCCAATGGTGCATTTAACCTCTGGAACAGGCAAATGTTGACTTTACCTGAATGAAACTGAATTCCCTCCAGTTGAGATTGTTTGCAATGGAAGGAAGTGAAGTTATGGCAAGTAATGAGAGCAGGCCCAGGGCCATGATTCCAAAAGAGACGTAAATCTCCATTCTCCAGACCTCCTCCTCTATCCAGGCATCAGTCTTCTTCTCCATGACCTGGGACAACAATGAAGATTATGCAGCTTTTTCTATTTGAAGTGGCTAGGGTCAGAGACAACTATCTAATTGACTGATTCACTGAAAGCAGCCTTCTTGGATAAACGTTTGATTGTTTTAATTAGATAGTTACATTTAATGAACTGCCTAGATTATGAGCTGTCTCATGGATAGACTCAGAACTGCTTAACAGCATGTGTCATCGACCACCCTATTGCAAGCAGAGAATCTCCTTTAGCTTTTCGGTTTTGGAGAAGTAGGAGTGTTGTTCTAACTTCATGGTCAGTTAGCCACATGAATGATGCAACATAAGCAGTGGAAACTCCTCCTCTCTGCCCTACCAACAGGCTTATTCTGGAGGAACTTTACTTGGGAAGAATGAGATAGATTAGCCTCCATGAACTCCTAAACCCAATTTACGGATTGATCAGAGGTGTCGAGTCTCCACAACTCCATTACCTAGCCACAGGCCTTTCAGCGCCTTCAGGATCAAGCCCTGAAGTTGCATTTGGAACTGCAATTAACTCAAAAAGTCAGTTTAAAGCCAAGATCAAGAATACAGATCTTTGAATACTCGAATACAAAGTGGCTCCCTAATGGTATTCATTTTAAGTGCACTTATGAGGAAAACTGTTCTCGCTAATTGAAGCCAAGATGGGATTTATACTGTATGGCAGAGGTCAACGCTTGGAACAATTCATTTATCTCATTAAATGGATTTAATTCACTAAGCAAGGGCGTTGCTAGAAAATAGGTGGTGTATAGGAAATGAACACAGAAATCCTGTCTGGCTTTTATTTGTGACCAGCACAGGTGACAGGGAGAGCATCTCACCTCCAACAAACAAAGAGCACAGCACAGCAAGAGATACCTCCCAAAAATGCAATTTCTGATGAGTAGCGTTTGCTCACTGGGATTAGTGCAATAACTTTTTGAAGAAGAATCGTAGTAATGCTGGCAGTGGGCTAGGTGTGCTCTGATTTTCTTCAGCCACCCCCCCATACTCTACCACAAAACGAATTACAAAAGAAACAGTGGACACCCCCCCCCGCCCTGAAGTTTTGTGAAAAGAAACTCAGAATTAAATTTGTTCCACAGACACAAAACGGTACAAATGGTGTGTCCAGAATTACAAGCCTGCAACCCTGTGAGTAACCTGCAGTGGGAGAGAATGAAATTCAAAACCTGTGGGAAAACACTCCATTGGGTTATGATTTGCACCCCTACTTCTTCCCAATCTTACATAGGGCTCAGCAATCCATGAAGACAGGATGTGGATTCTCCAGACTTTATTCATCTGAGGAGCTACGGCAATGGGAAACTTGACTCTCTTAACTTGATACAAGAGACGGGGAACCTCTTGCTGGGAACGGCAATTATCATGGCTGCTCAGACTTCCAAACTCAGCTGTCAGCTGGGCAGTAGAGCACCAGCCATGATTTACCCCTGATCTGTTATTCCACAACGACCCAGAGTCACCTCCGGAAATGGAGTGTAGGCACAGCTAATAATGCACACGAGACTGGTCTCATTCTGTTGGAAACATATAAAGGTTGGAAAGCTCAATGTATGGCTCAAATACTAAATCTGTTATACTGGGCTTGGGCAGACATGTAAGATTATGGCATATACTGACTGAACGACGAAGGTATTACCTGCTTGACAGCTGTGTTAATTATCTGATACCGATGAGATCGCCGCATGGGCAAGCACAGGCTGTACACAGCGTGCAAGGCTGCACAGAAGAAACTCAGGAGGCCAATCTGCTTTCTGTGCTGTAGCCACTGGTCAAGCCAGTCTGGAAAGCGTCTGTACTTTGTGCCATAGTACAGCTGGAAAGAGACTGCCAGGACCCCGGGCAGATAAACGAGAGAGAGCATGACGTAGGCGACGCAGGGCAGCGTGCTATTGACCACCTCCACTGGAATCTTGTAGAACTTGTTTTTCTGTTCCCGGATGTAAGGGTGTAAGACTTGTCTGATGAAGTTGTAAGTGTAGAAACAGAGAAAGAGACCCAGGGCCAAAAAGACAGGGATTTTCCATGCTGGGAGGAGGCGCAGAGGAATGTTCTCGATCTCGCAGGCTGAGGATAAGGAGCCCATGTCCACAGGAGTGAATCCCATGACCTGAGCAATTTCAGCAACTGTACGCCTGGCTTCTGGATTGTCACAGCAAATCAAGACCTGCAGTGAAGAAAAAAAATAATGGGCAGACAGAGACAAGAAGCAAAGGAAACAGACACTTGGGAAGGAAACTGGATTAAAAGGGGCCTACATTCCTAACAGCAACGAGGTCATTTCACATTAGATTTTTAATGGATGCCAGGGCACAGGAAGCCCAAGAGAGGCATTCATTTAGATGTGTGTTTAAGTCCAAGTAAATACGTAAATAAATAATGTGTTGCACTTATACAGAATGTTCTACCCTACGATCACACAGCGCTTTACAAAGCCAATTAACCCTCACATCATCAGTGTGAGCTACGTTTCTTTTAAATCCTGCTCTGATAGATAAGACACAGAGGAGATAAGGAAGTTAGGAAACTCTGAGTACTTTTGGTCATCTTCCCACTTATTAAAACTGGTTGACAAGGGTAGTTTTGGCCTAGATCGAAAAAAAAATATTTAGATCAATAGCAATGGTACTCAGTCGTTTATATAGTGCTCTTAACGAGCGCTCATTACTTTACAAAGTTAACTAATCTTCACAGCTTACCTCTGTGAGGAGAAATAAAATGAATTTGTCCAAGGCCACGGAGGGTTTCCACATGAGTGCTAGATCTCACCACTCTCAATTAGTAAAGCACTTAACTAACCCACTCAGATCCCAAATCTTGAAGTCCATGGGAGTTTTGCCTAAGTAAGGACTGTGGGATTTGGCCTTAATAAAAGAAAACAATACCTGCTTATTCCCGTCTCTGGGACCCGACTGTAAAGTCCATGCGGATATCACATTAAATCCTTTGACGACAGTGCAGGCTGGGAAAAGGGACGCCAAATATTCGGCATTTGATTCTTTGTGATAGTTAATTTCTGTGTTGTTGCTGACATCCACAAGGATTTTGCCAGCCAGCACATCCGACAGGTCACAGAGCGTGGAGTAATGTTCCCTGAAAACTGCCACAAAAATAACATCTGTCTTCTTGACCGCGTCCGCCTGGACAGTTACTTCAGCTGCTGAAGGAAAGAGGCCTGCACAGCGCTTTGGATTGCGGCTTCCGACCACCACCTTGAAGCCCGAGTACACCAGACGGGTGGCCAATGAGCGTGCAAAGTCTCCACTCCCCAGGATCCCTAGGGTTCGGCCAGCAGGAAGGCTGAGTTCCGGGTTACTCTCCATGTTTCGACGACTTAGGAGTGGTTCTGCCATATCTCCTCCTGGCATTCCTTTAGGATAAAACACACAGGACAAGTTTACTGGAAACAGCATTTTCAAAACCTTATCTCCCTGTCTCTGTCCATGTACTATGGAAACAATCCACAGTAAATGTGGCAAATGCTACATGCCATATGCACAACCAGGCACAGGAAAAAAAAAATCCTTTGAACCAGAAAACTGGCTGGGCTGTATAATGCTGCACCTCTGCAAAGATCATTGGCATCAGGAATCGAACTCTGAACCTCTTGATCTAAAAGCACAAACTGCTACTGCATGAGCTCAGAGATCCATCTTTAGGCAAAGCTGTACCAGGGTCAGCAATCTAGCTTTATGTGGACCAGCAGTCACCACTAGTGGAGGACAGAGCACCAGCCCAAGTGAGTGTGAGTTACAGGAGCAAAGTAGATGTGTCACCCCATTGTGCCTCTGGACATGTGCGGTCCTCATGTAGCTACATGTGTCTCTGTCTTCTATCGCCCGCTACCCTGACCCCAAACTTACGCTCCATGCTATAAAACCACAGCAGCCTTGGCTTGACTTGACAGACCTCCACATAACCCTTTTCTGGAGCAAGGGGGCTTGGGGCCAGCCAGGCCTGGCCCATGACATAGGCCCCTTTAAGAAACAGGTGTTTAAGGGAGCAGCAGACAAGCTGGTGAATGGGGGCCAGGTGGAAAAGAGGGTGCAACAATCTGCACAGGATAAAAGCCCAGCTGTTCGCTGATGGTGGTGGGCAAAGAAAGGGCAGGTGGTTTGGAGGGGGTGCCTGTCTATGGAACCTGGGCTGTGACAGTCTTTAGCCAGAGGAAAGCTGGAGGTGAGAGGCCGGGAACGTGGACAGAAGGAGAAAGAAAAACACTCTCCAAAGAGAGTCAGGACTGACAGAGCTCCCTGGCTCAGAGATAACTGGAGGGTGAAACTAGAAAAGCAGGCTGCAGTTCCTAAAGATGGAAGAAACTGAACCCCAGCAAGGGACCTGGGAGCGTGATGTAACTACAGAGCAAGGAAGGTTCCATGCTTGCCCGGAGGGGCTGTGGTCTGGGAGGGCAGCCTGCCAAATTTCCCACAGAGGAAGGGGACTCCGCATTTCCCTGCCGGGCAGCAGATCCACAGAAAGGCAGTGGGCTTGCTGAACACAGGTGGCCATGATGCTGTGGATGTCCTGCCAATCCACATTTGGGTACTTTGCAAAAGTCTCAAACAGCTGGTTATTCAGATTTAGAGCTGGAATCTAGATGGGGCAGCTGGGGTCACAAGGAAAGTATCTGGGCAGAGGTGTGTGATGATGAAGCTTATGCAGCACTTGCCTGTTCCAATTTCACTCCAGTGCTTTTAGCACCAGACCTTGAACAAGCAATAAAAATGTCCCCCAATCCCTCCCATTTAAAGGAACTCAAGTAGGAAGGGATTTACACCACCTCTCTTTTCTTATGTCTATAGCATCTTCCAGCCAAGCAATTTGCTAAGCTTTCCAAACACATTAATGCTGGGTAGCCTCCCAGCATTCCACTGGGTTTATATCACCCGTGGGGAGACTCAGCCTAGAGAGGCGAAATGTCTTGCCCAAGGCTACCCAATGAGTCAACAGCAGCGCCAGGAGCAGAACTCGTCAATGCCAATTCCGCTGCCTTAATCCCCAAACTATCCCAACACGTCTGTATCAAATGTTACTCCACGACAAAGACAGGTTTCTCTGGCTCTTAGGCAAACAAATAGAAATTAATATTCAGGGTGACCGAGTGGTTGTTACCTAGAGACTCATTTCATCATACGTCTAAAGCACCTCAAAAGCATTCCCAGAGCTCCCGAAGGGATTTTGAATGCGCTGGAAGACAATCTTTTTGTAGCGTGACATTGCTGTCCTGTAGCTGCCATTCAAAACAAACAGGGACATTTGCAATGTTCTTGAATAAACAGCATCTCTGTCTCCAGCTGCTTTGTTTCAAAAGGAAGAGAGAAGCAAATGAACCAGAATGAAAGAATATTTGAAAATAAGACAGATTGGAAAAATTTAAAAATAAAGATATTTTATAAAAATTAAGTGTGGCGTTGGGTCCCGCTACGTTAGTCTTTGCTTGTAAGGTCTTTGGGTGCCTCTACACTGGTAAATTAAATCGACTTAAGCTTGCTTAAGTCGACTTAATTTACTCTGTGTCTACACTACGCTTTCCTTAAGTCGACTTAAGCAGCTGCTTAAGTCGACTTAAGGAAAAATTAAGTCGACTTTATAAAACCTTGTTTTAAGTCGACTTTTCTGGCTAAGTCGACTTTAGAAAGTCGACTTAGCCAGTGTGGACGTGGAGTAGCCCTAAGTCGACTTTAAGTCGACTTAGGGGGCTCCAGGGCTTCCCCACTGCCCTCCCTGCCAGGGTGGCTGGCATAGCCCCCCCCCCCAAGCCCCGGCCCCATGGCCCGGCCGGGGTCCCGGTCCCCCTTTGCCCCATTGTACCCATTGTACAATGGGGCAAAGGCTGAGCCTCCTGGCACTTGGCAAGGGGTGCCCCCCCACCACCATGGACCTGTCCCAGGTCCACCTAGCCCCTACATGTTGACCTAGGTGTCCAGTGTGGATGCTCTAGGTCGAATCTGTAGGGTCCCTGTAAGTCGACTTAAAATTTAAGTGTGGACATGCTAAGTCAACCTAAATTAACAAGTGTAGACATAGCCTTTGGGGCAGGGATCATTTTTTATTTTGTGTTTGTATAGAACCTAGCGCAAGGGGGTCTGGTCCATGTCCATGGTTGGGTTTGGTAGGTGCTATGGCTGGGATCCATGAAGGTATTTAGGCACTTAAACCTGAGCTTTAGGTACCTAAATCTCAGGGTGCCCAGGTCCCAGCTTTGGTTCCACAAAACTTTCACTGGTCCCTCTAGATGCCTAAACTCACTTGGCATCTCTTTTTCCAGAGTAAATATTTCTTATGCACCTAGATTTCTACCCCTATGAATGTGTGCAGCTGCCACCCTCTGGGCATCTGGGTATCTATCTACCGGTTAAGCCCTACAGCAATTCATGAACCACGAGAAGGATGCCCTCCCACCTAAGTCACAGGCAGGGCCCAATCAGGTCTCATTCAAAATAGGAGGAGGAGCACATCTTAAACTCTGAGCCCAGTGGTTTTATTTTCTAGATGTCTGCAAGTTCAGGTGCCATGACACGCAGCATTGCAACATCTAAGCCTTGGATCCCACCGTACTTCAATACCGCATGGAACAACAGTGTATTTCAATAGTGGCAGGAAATCTCTCTTTGATCTCATGGTAGGCAGATTTCTCTGAGAAGTATCTCCCCTGAACACACATCCAGCATTACCCTGTAAATCCCCACCCATGTCCTCCTTCCACCATCCCTTCTGCATGCTCTCCTGGACCTTCCCATGACTCCTGTGCTTCCCAATATTCTGCATCTCCACCCGTGCCCTCTCCTCCATTGCCTCATCAACACTGGTACAGTCCACTTCTGCTCAACAACTCCTCTTAGTTCTCTATACACCGCTACTCGTGTCTCCTCTATTCTCCTGTGTCTCCCTTTAGTCATCTCCTGGTCCAATCCACCCCATGTTCTCTTTCCTCTGAACCATCAATGTCCATGTTCCTTTCAGCCCTTGGGATCCCCTGCACCTTCCCCTGTGCCCCACCAGCATCCTGCCTCCACTTCTTCTAGCATCCTGCCTGCCCAGAGCCCCTCCATTCTGTGACCCCAGAGCATGGGTCCAAGGCAAGCCAACTCTCCTGTCCCCCTCTACATACACCACTCCCAGACTCTAACTCCTACTCCCCTATCTCTTTTCTTCTCCTCCCTGCCCCCTCAAGCAATCCGTGCCCCTCACCTTAGCCTGCAAGTCAGCAGCAAGTTGGTTTCTATTTCACAGACCTTTATTACACTAACAATGTCAATGCTGCTTTTTTTAGGTGTATGAACAGCTCACACATTTTTTTAAACCATTCCACTAATTCTGCCCTCCAGATGGAAACCCAAGGTCAGCACCAACAAACCAAACATGTGGTGTCTAGGCTAGCCCGTTGGGCAGACATGCAGAGCCAGAGACAGCCAAGAACATCTTGAAAAAAACGAAAGAGATACACACTCAGAACTCTGACTTTAAAACTCCTTTGTCAATTGTCACCAGACCGGCCAGAAAAACAATGCTATCTAGGCTTGAGATACGGCAGGTGAAATTTCAGGAAGATCAGTTTCTTATGGAGGAAGTTACAAAGGGAAAGGATTAAAAATTAGGGTTACAGTGACAACCTTAATTAGCTACCACTGTACTAAAAGCCAGCTCGGCTCCTCCTCTAGCTATGTTATTAATAACACTTTAGATTGTTAGATCTGAATAACTTTGAAAGTCTAATTTGTCTCACTTCTGCTGTGTACTTCTTGCATTTGAGTTTCTATTATTTACAGCTGCATGCCCTATCTGAAATGGCACCCCCTCCTCCCCACTGCACAAACAGGTAACACACCCTGACAGAAAGAGCTTACAATCCAAGTGGATCAGACAGCAAAGACGGCGAGAAACTAAATTTTGTTATCTCCATTTGTTATGCTAAAGTCCAGATGAAATGACTTGACTAAGGCCATGAGGGGATTCCGTGTTTGTGTCAGCAAAGGAATCCAGGTCTCTCAAATCCAAATCCAGTTCCCTGACCACAAAACCATCCCCTTTTCACTCATCTTGGACAAGGAAAATAAACTAGTCAGTTTCAGCATTGTAGATTTTATGCAGTGTAACTGAAGTTCCTATGCAAAGGCAGTGTGATGCAATGTTTAGATTACATGTGTGTTGGTTATAAACAGGTTCCACTTGTGTGGCGGGGGGAGGGATAAACACACACCTTTATTGGTGTACGGGCTTATAAAACTGAAGTGAAAGATTTGAAGATTATTTTAATAGTAAGTTTAGAGCAGAGGTTCCCACACTTTTTGGCCTCACGCCTCCTTTCTGATTTTTGAGAAACACTCATGCCTCCCCACCTCTCCTTTATCATCATCCAGCCCCCTTTTAACAAAAATTCAATTCGTAATTGTACAATTAAAAATAACCACAAATAGGTTTTCTTGATGCAGAAATTTTTCACTATGAACATTTCAACTTCCAAATAACAAAAAACCCCAATAAATGTTAGTCTTTAGAAGTGCCACAGGGCTCCTTGTTTGTTTAACTTTCAGAGCATTAGCTTCTCTGGTATTTACTAGTGAGTTAATGCACAAAGAAGTCAGATTGGGAAAGAGGCATTTGGATCCTAACGTTTACACTCATCAAATTAGCTTTCACTGTTTCCATTATCAGATGAACCTAATCACTCTTCACCCACAGCTGTTCAGCTACAAGTGAAAAGAAGTCATGTGGTTTCTTTCCCCATCCTAAAGAGGCTCCCTCAGCTGAACTCAGCAGGTGCCATGTACCTGTTGAAACTGGAAGGGATTTAGCTAAGAAAAGGGCCTTTTATACAAAGCTGCTTGATCCTGAGCTTTGATCTACAGCCCAGAAGTCCCTTCACATCCATTCACATAGCAAGGAAATCACAGGACTCACTGGCAAGCTCAAAACATAAAAAAAGGCAACAAATGGGGGAAGCAACACTTGTAACTGGAAGGAGTAACGGAGCTCTTTTTCCTCAGCACATCGGTGACTGAAGAGTGCCAATTCAAGGAGGTGGTATGGAGTCTCTGTTATTGAACACAAAGCTATGCTAGAAGAATGACTATTAATGTTGCAAAGTCAAGGAAGCAAAAATTAAGAAATGCCAGAACTGCTTGTGCAACTTTCATTGGTCCCCTTTGGGTGTATGCGTTATGAGACAGCCTTCCACTTTCAGTCCACAGTCTCTTCCCACTGGATCCCTATCCCTGGCTCCCATTTTCCTTGCTGGCTTTCGGACCCAGCCTCCTTGCCCAGATAGTGCCTGTTCCACCCCACCCCAACTCCCAGCCTGACAGAAGGAACCTGGTGGTGGGAGACCAGAACTGGAGGTTGGCAGTGGGAGGGAGACAATCTACTCCCCTCCAGGTCCAGCTGTTCCCTCTTTGGCATTGGATTCAGGTGGCTTCCTTCTCCTTGCTGCCTGGGCATCAGCAGTGGGGCCTGTGAAAGCAGAGGAGCAACAGGGTCCCTGCTCTCAGTTCTCATGCTTGGATCGGCATGGCTCACGGATGCCAGAAACTGCAATTGAAGGGAAGGTCCTGCTCAGCCTTGGGTGGGGTATGGCTCAGTCTAGGTGAAATCAAGCTGTATTGGGCAGCCAGTCTCTACTGAGCATATGCAACAACGATTATGCAAAGGTTTATAACTTCATCAAATTTGGGTGGGCTTTCCTGGGGGTGGCAAAAGGCCCCTCCCTGACACAAAGACTGCCCTCCTGCCCAAAGTTGAGTCTCTACTCTGAAACATGGGGACTCTAGAGCAGTGGTTTTTGAACTTTTTTTTCTCGGGACCCAGTTGAAAAAAATCATTTATGCCCGTGACGCAACAATTACATCTTTCAGCAATGCATTCCAGTCTTTCGGTGGCCACAGCAGGGGGCTTTGTGACCCAGCACCGGAGGGTCTGCTACCCCTATTGGGTCCTGACCCATGGTTTGAAAATCACTGCTCTAGAACTTCTCAAGGAAAGACTGCCAGATATTTTTAACATGGACAAAAGGCATTTTCCCCTCACCTTGTTCTGGCTGAACAGTTTTGGCTGTGTTTTTTCCAGACTTAGTCACCCCTGAAGTAGACGCCTGGCACAGAAAATTTCCGCCCAACTTGCAAAGATTTTTAAATAACTGAAATCAGAGACTCATAATGGGGATTGTCAAGAAAACTTAATAGGCAGCCCTGCCTGTAATAAAGGCTGGTGACAGAGCAAAACTGAAATAATGGAAAACAAATAGGCAGGAGTTTATGATTTTTGAGGGCTTTTTTGTTGTTGTTTAAAGCAGGGTTACCAGCAGCTGTACCACACACATCCTGAATCTCTGCTCAGGCGGCTGATTCACCATGTAGCCTGTACAGACATAGGAAAGGCCAAGGCCGCACCTTCCTAGAGACATCTCTTCCTCTGTGACACAGTTTACACAGTTTCCTTTGCCGCTCCACTGTAATGAAAGCTACAGTCTGCTGGATTTGCCGTGCTGATATAATAATGAAACGCCTCCACAGGATCTCTTTTGTAATAAAAGTTTCATAAAGTTGGAATCTGAGGATTTCGGGGGCAAGTGTCTGGAGTCTCATCTCATGGTCCGCGCAGGAGTGGAATGAGTTTTGGTAAGGAGGTAAACGATGACGGTGGCATAGCAGAGTCTGCCCCTGATGAATGGTGGATCTAATGTTAATGCCTGTAACACTCTAACTCATCTGGCTGATGTAACGGCTAATAAGACTATTTTCATGACTGTTCTCATCTCACAGTTCTTAAGGGGCTCAGATGGATTTTGCAAGAGCCTTGAGTACTGGTAAAGTCCCATGGGGCTGCTATCAATTTCTTCTGCGGTCTCGTTTTCTTTGCTGCTCTTCTCAAGTTAATTACTATCCAATGGTGACTCACCCCTTTCTGAGCTTTTCCTCTGCAAAAAGCAGGAGTAGCAGCTAAATGGAGACCTGGTGTACCAGGCTGACTGCGTGAATGGAAGAATCTTCTCAGAGGAATCTAAAAATACTGCAGCTAATGGGTGTGATGTAAGGATGCACTCCTTCCTGAAACAATAAAGAGAAACATCTTTTCCACTTTCATGCATGCAGATAGTGCTTGGAATCAAGTTACATGCTAGCTTGGAGTCTTGTCTTTATTAGCTTTGGAGAGTTCGTGGACCATGAAATCTGACTTCAGCAATCACTTGAGTCAAGAACAAACCTGGGCTGCTTAACAGGGGTTTTGTTTCTAGTAAAGGTGCAGAGGAACTGCACTCAGTATGAATATGTGGCTATTTGTTGGTGGGCTCTTAAGATAGATTTCCATAACCAGGCATGCCAACCCTTTGAGGCAGGCTTCGACAAATCAGTGTTTCTGGTTGCCATGGTGACCAGCTTTAGTAACCCGTTGCCTAGCTCCACTGAAGAAATGTAACCGAGGAGCGCCCTCTGGTGACCAAAAGTAAACTGCTGGCACTTAGCTGTGAGCCAATTTTGTCCACCCCTGCTTTAAGGCTTGTGAGGTAATGTCTCTGACCAGCATTCTCTCACGTTCCAGGTTTTGTCTCTTAAACTTACTGGGGTGGTGGTGGTGGGGGGGGGGGGTAAGTGCCATGGACAGCAAAATTCTTTTTGGGAGGCAGATTGGGGACTGAGGGAAGGAAACCATGCTTCTGTCTCTGCTATTAGGGCTGAGACAGTTCCGTGAGTAGGATACCCCTCCACATCTGCTCTCTCTGTGAAGAAAAAGGCTGCCCCAGGGCAGTCCCCAGCTGGTTCCTCTCTGGGATCCCAGTGAGGAGGCTTGTGGTGAAAGTAGTTCCAGGCTGGGGCATGGAATCCTGGGAAGTAAGGAAGGAAAATAAGCTTGGCCTTCTCTCCCAGTGGAGGAAGCAGGTTGAGGGGCTGATTCTCCCCTGAAACCGATGGGTATGATTCCCCTTTTCTTTGATGGAACAGGTACGAGGCAGACTTCATAGAGAGGCTGAACCAAGTTCTAAGAGACTGAAGTTACTTTCAACTGCATTGCTCGACAAACTGTGACAAGGAACCTGGCAGGGGAACGGTTGTTACCTCGTGTGTTTTGCTTATGTTTGGCCTGACTCTCTCTCACAGGTTTCGCCTTATTTTCAGGTTCCTTTATGATGCTTTGAAAGGGCACAGCCAGATCCCTTTGTTTGGGAGCAGCTGTCTCTTCTGCTCAGACACAAGAATCAATCTGGTGTTGTTGGCGGGTTTGGCGGGGGAAAACCAATGTTTTCTGGCCCATCTTGGAGCACCCAGTGTCACTTTGTTATTTCCTTTCTTGGGCTTGTGGAGGAGGTGAGACATCAATAGGAAAGAGCGCAGGATCCCTTCTTGGCCAGTCAGCAGTGAAAACACCATAATATGTGAGGAACTCTTCACAGGCAGATTCAGGCACCTGCTGAGTAAGCCGCCCACCCACCGAGGTCTCTGAGGTTAGACTAGCAGAAGAACGGCAGCTGAGAGAATCTGTAGCTGGTCTGTTATGCAAACTGTGTTCAGGAATACTGTCTCTTTGCTTGATTACATCAGAATCTTTACAGGGACACTTACTCCAGATCGCCAACCGCCTGGCTCTCCCTCATCCAGGAGCTGGCATCTTATCTCTTTACACTCACCACTATAGGACTGCCTGTTCCTTTATCTCTGTCCTCTCCTTCCTAGCCTTAAGTGCATGAATCAACTGTATGACATTTAAGAAAAAACAAGATTTATAGAGAAGTGGGGGGAAAAAAGTAAAATTACTAACACAGGGAACCATATGGGGAAGCTAACTGACCTGAAACAATGGGAAATGGTGGATGGGATAAAAAACAAAAAACCCACAAAAGGACGAAGGAGAGAGGATTACTTGGATTACGTTTCTTTGTAAACCTAACCGTTATATTACCACTCCCTCTGCCTGCTGGTGTATCACATCCATTCTTCCTGCCTTTCTCTGTATGGCTTGTATGCTCTTGTGTGTAAGGATTTCATCTTCATATGTGTCCAGAAAGCACCCTGCAAGCTCTTAGAGCCACACCTGCCTTGCCATGGTGCTACGAACATTTACAAGCCCAGACACACAAGCGCCTTATTCACCCTTCCAACAATGACTGAAAACCGCCAAGCCCTAATATTTTACTCACCTGTCAGAAACATCCTGCTATCGGTGAGTTTTGCAAGGCTGTGCTATATGTAAATAAATGAAGATTGTGGCTGTTGCCGCAACGGCCGTGGTACATCAGTGCCTTCTGTATGTCTGGCAGCATGCTCTGTGTACTGCAAGATTGGAGTTCCCACAGCACGTGCCTCCAAGCACCAGACCCTAGTCTTTGGTGGTCCCCCTTAACACACTCAGTCTGAATAACACCAGGACTGCCTGTAAATAAAAGATGCCAATTCTCTGGGCACAACAACTGTAACGTTCATAACAAAAGATCGGCCCAGATTCTAGGGACTGTCCACTGTGAAATAGTTGCCCCGTGGGATTCCCCAGGCCTGGTGCGAAGGCTACTCCCTCCAGTGCATCCATTGCCTACAGCAATCAAGCTCTGGCTTACAGAGCCCACTAGAACTGACCTCTGGCTTTGCCCGTGGTCTCTTCCTGCACTGTCCTCCTGCTATCCACATGTGCATTTACCGCACTCCTGCTTGCCCGATGCAGTCCCATACCCTCCTGCTAGGCCCCTGTGCTCTGACTGGTTCTTAACCTTTTAATCTCAGCTTTCAGGCTGCTCGCTATCCAGCCTGCCTTCTGGCTGTGGCTTGTGGCCCCTATTCTCTACAGAGTCTGACTGCCTTCAGAAAGCTACTATTTTTATCTGGTCTCTTGGTTTTACGGAGCTGTCTACTGCTCACAGTTGGACTGTGATGTATAGTACCTACTCCTGGCTACACTTTCCTGCAACTGATTCGAGGCGTGGTTATGCCCAGAAAGTTCATTACAATAGCTTTCCATTTATGGCAGGGGTGGACAAAATTGGCTCATAGTTAGGTGCTAGAAATTTTACTTTTGGTCTTCTGTTACATTTCTGCAGTGGAGCTAGGCGACAGGCTACTAAAGCCGATTGCTATGGTGACCAGAAACATACATTTGTCGAGGCCTGATTTATGGCCTTCAGTTCTTTTCAGTAGAGAGAAACATGTAGAAACAGCAGAGACTGGGCCACCAGGTGTGTGGCAAGAGGAAGTCTCGCATTCTTGGAAGGCTGTACACATACCAAACCGCACAAGAGAGAAGCAGCCAATGGCTTGCAAAACACCTTCAGTGCTGAACTGACAGAGCTAGACAAAGTTCACCTGGCGAAGAGCTTCTCTTGCTGCTCAGAACGTGGGACTTTGGTCAGGGGGAAAAGCCCAGAAACACTGGCATTTCCTACCTTTCTCCAGGTGGCATCCATCTAGCTAATGGAAGATCTCTAATGTGCATATTGCCGTCTGAGCTAAAGCTCACTATTTACTGACATGCAGCCAGCACTGAGCTAGAGAGCAGTTACTGGCTAGCACAAAGCAAGAAAGAGGCACAGGGAGTGAACATTGTGGGTAAGGATTTTACATGGCAAGCCCCTGTTGTTATGAAAAGTGCTGTGGGCTGAGAATGTTTAACATCTGCAGAAAAGAGACAGAACCTCGATTTTAAGGCCTCCTCCCAAACACTTCAGCACATCACCTTGTTTACTCAGCCCAGAAGCGTGAAGACTGAGTCAGCCTGTCTGAGGTGTGGACTGTGGTTCAAGGGAATCCAGATGTTTCAGATTTGGAGCTCAGACCATTAAGTGAACAACACCCTCCCTGACAGCAGCACGCCCATATGCAAGAGCTTATCAGAGCCGCTCCAGCCTGTCTTTGTATGGTCCAAATAGAGGCCAAACAGCCAACCTAACACTTTTCAGAAGTTACAATCGAGGGGGAAGAAGGGCAAGTGTCAAGAGAAAGACATCCTGCAAGCAGAAACAAGGATAAAAGGGTGTGTGGGGTAGTGGAAATAAACAAAAAGAACGTTGGAAAGAGAGATAAGGGATATCAGACACAGCCAAAGTCTCTTTTCTATCTTTCAAAGAGGGAACTATATGGTGCAGGGCAACAGAAGGTGTGAATAGTTGAAAGACAGATCTGTTGGAAGACAAAGTTAGAATTCAGTATAACTCTGCAGAGTTGGGGGCAGGAGGAGTGTCTGTGAAGGAGGAAAATTTGGTTTAAAGGCAGCAAATAATACTGAGATTCTGTGTTCTTGGGGCAGGGATGCAGAGCCCCCACATGGGGAAGGGAGGAGAAATGGTTACACTTTACTGGGGCCTTTCCCAGGCTGCACCCCCAATTATCAGGGGGCCTGAGCTACAAGTTTGTACTGGGCCTGAAAAATTATGCTTGGGCCCTATAGGGATGAACCCAAGATAAAAGAATTCTAAAGCCACCGTGTTACCCATCTGCCTGCAGATACCAGGAGCTACTGGTTAGATCACTGCTCTGTCATTAAACGGATAATGGATTTTTCAGTGCCTAATCCAGATCCTTGTCCCTTACAACACTCTGCTCTCATCTCTTTAATCATCAGTGCGTGACTGACCTCCAAGACTCCTGCTCCAACACCAGGCAGCGGGCAGACCAATTACCAAGACAGAGAGAGTCTTTCGGTTTTTAACTTTAAAGCCCTTGCTGGAGTGAGTCCAAATACTTTACTGATCATTTGGTCCCCTCTACGCCATCTTGTTCCTTAGGTCAGAGAGCAGGGTAGTGCTGGAGCCTGCGGTGTGCAGAGACTGACAGAACATGAGCCATACTTTTGAGTGCTCCGTGATCCCTTTTTTGAGATGCAAAACGAGGGTCACAGACCTCTTTTAAACTGTACTTCAGAGGGCCCTTGGCAAGATGCATTAATCGATGCTTTATTGCTTTTAGGTTCTATCCATCTGGTATTATTTTCTTGTGTCTTTAATACATATTTTATAATTAAGTGTACTGGAGTGCTCCCACCCTATCTAGCTCTGGCAGATAAGTGTCCTGAAATAAAAGTTAAATCATTCTAAATAATAAGTGACGCTCACTGATACGTGATGGTACTTTATATTATAAATAATTGGTGCCCAGATACTTTGGTGATGGACACATTAGGAGTGGCTTGTGTCAAGGCACAAATAACTTTATATGTGCAAACTCTCTGGAAATGCACGTGGAAATGCTCACGTGAATAAAGGTGAACACATATAAAAAGTTTGCAAGATCAAGCTTACGGTAGAGATTTGAAAATCTATTAAGAGAATCTGGGGGAATAATGGTGAATTATATCTTTTGTATTATTTTCTAAAGCTTTGTTTAAACTTTTCAGAAGCTCCCACAAGACTTGGTGCATTTGAAAATGTTGCCCATGTTTACATTAGCCTGCACTGCTAATACCCATTCGATAAGACAAGCACCCAAGTATAGGGATGGAGGAGAGACCACACCATGAAGAACAGTAGTGCTTAAGTTTGAAAATCAATTAGCATCTGCCTCTGTTAGAAGTTTGATTCAGTGAGCGTTACAATCAAGAATGATACACAGATTTGTAAAAAATTGTTGCTTACTTATTCTTGGAAAGTCATTTTTCAGCACTGTAGCAACCAGTGTCTTCTCCATTTCTCCAGCAACTTGGTTTAATTAAAACAAACAGGGAATCCTGTGGTACTTTTAAAGACTAACAAATTTAATTATCGCATGAGCTTTCGCGGGTAGAATCCCACTTCATGGTTTAATTAATAACCTTGGCCAGATGGGTTTGAGAGAAGAAAAAAATCTTGTTTTACTAGGATCTGAGGGTGTTTCTATACATATATTTTTGGGGTAAGGCCAAGTTCATGACGTTTGTGTGTGGGAGTGTCTATGGGATCGTCGCTGGGAAGTTGTTTTTTTTTTTTTTAAATAACCTTTCAATCGGCACATTTTCCTGTGATTTCCTGCACAAATATCTTTAGCTACATCTATACTGGAGGCTCTGTTAAGTCAACTTAGCAAGGTCGACTTTTAAAGTCCACCTTGTTAAGTCAACTTAGAGAGTCTACACTGAAAACTCCAGTCGACTGCCAGTGTCCACACTGGCAGCTGCTAGGTCGAAGGAGGAGTGGTGCATTGTGGGTAGCTGTCCCACATTGCACCGCGGCCTGCAGGCCAATTAGGTCGACTGAAGGGCTTTCCCCATCTACACTGGCTTAAGTCAACTTAATAAGGTCGACTGAAGCGTTAAGTCGACCTTCAGAGGTGGTGTTATTAAGTTGACTTAAGGAAGTGCTTAACTCGACTTAATAAGCGCCCAATGTGGACGCAGCGGTCTGTAGGTCGACTTAACACAGCAAATCAAATATGTATATTTAATATCAGATCTAGCTTTACTGTTCCTGCTTTTTATATCAGCCAGGATTTGTTAAAAGAGATAAAGAAAATAGGTCCTGGGGTGATATTTAAATCTTACGTTAAAAATCCTAAATCTATAGGAGTTTTAATAGTATAAGCTACTTTCTTTCCCCCGCTAGCATGTTTAGGATTTATTTCTGTCTGAAGATGACACTTTGCACTTCACAAATCTTATTTCGAAGGTACAGATTTAAATGCTCATTGGGGTATTGTTATATGCTTGTGCCACACCCAGCTTCAGAAGAAGGCCTCTAGGAGCTTCTATAGTATAAATAATAAATACTTTCATGAACTTCCTGCTCTTCAGTCAATATCTTGCCATACCTGGGCTCCGATCCTGTAAACCCTCATCTATGTGCTCAGCTCTTGATGGAGTGGTCAGTTCGCTGAGTGGACCCACCAAAGTAATTTGAAACGTACACTAGCCCTGTATGTTTGGCTTTCTGAATCACCGTCATTTCTATGGTTCCTGCACAAATGAGTGTTCTATTGTTATTATAGGACAGTCCTGTGTTAACAATATACTCCCGTATACACGCACAGATGTAAACAGGAAAAAATCTTAAAGCCTATATAGCTGATCCTGTAACCAGTTCATCCTGTGCAGAGTCCCACTTAACTACGTGTGGGCCTGACTACATAGAACCAATTGTGTGATCGAGGCCTGTATTAAAAATACACCTGGGTTATGGTGCCCTTTCCCTCCTTCCCTCTTCATGGAATATTCTTCCTTCAGCACATCTAACCCACAACCAAAGACCACTCTCCTTGAGGATCCACCCTACCTGGTCCCCCATGAACGAGGTGTCAGTCATCTGACAGGTAAGGCAAGCAGCTGACTCAAAGGTCAGTGGCAAACCACTGGCACTCAGTGGATGTTCTGGGAGGAAATGTTTCTAAAGCTAAGTGGCAGGCCAACGTCTTCTTTTTCCCTGATCACAAGCATGTCACAGAGGTGATGATCCTGGGCAAAGAACAGAGGTCTTTCCACATCTCCCATGCCACTCTTCTACTACAATGCCCATTCTTCAGTTTATACACTGATATTCTTCATGTCTAATTAATCTGAGACTGAACAATAACTAACCTCCCCTGTGGCCTTCAAGCATTCTTCCTTTTACAGAGAAGCTCTGGCAATAATTTAATTATTGCCATTATCTCTCTGTTCAGATGGAATTTCTGTTCCTCTCTCTGCCACTGACTTGTGCCTTTGGGCAAGTCACTTCATTTTTGTGCTTTAGTTTCCCCACATATAAACATGCAGATCATAAACATTGCACAGCATTTTGGGACTCCTGCATGAAAAGCACATAGTAGGGAAAAAGATAGTTAAAGGGACACGGTCCATTTAAAATCGACATACTTAACATATTTAAACCAACTGTTGACAGACTAAGGTGGCTATAACTGGGCTGGAAAAAAAAGATTTTATCCAGTGTCAGTCTGTTTTCGGAGTCCATTTGACAACACTTCATACACAGTCAATTTCACTCCACCCCACCTCACCAGCCCCATAAAGCAGTCAGTTTCCTCCCAACTGTGTGGGCATTTCACAGAACAGTAAAGATTTTGTTTTTTTAAAAAAATAGGAAAATATAATTGTGAAATCACAAAACATGGCAAGAGGATTCAGGGGCGGATACTTCCTGAAAGAACTTCTAAGATCAGCTGCGTTTTCAGAGGGTGCTGTCTATGGTGGGCAGATAGCAAGTGTGTAAAATCCGGGCGGCGCTGGGGGATATGAAGCCCCTATGTAAGAAACGCCAACTGCTGCGACTGTCCCTATAAAATCAGGACATGCGGCCCCCCCTCATGCTGCCCCCCCTTTAAAATCAAATAAAACCCAAACAATAACGATAACCAGACGACGTCCCAAGCGAATGAAGGCACACGTAACCATGCAAATTTAATCCACCTCCCACATGGGAAACAAGTCGCTCCAAGGGCTGAGAGCGAGAAATCACACGCCGGGCTCGCCCTGCGCTCCCGTTGTTAGCCCCGCTTGCTAAGACAGGCCCGGCGGCGGCATGGGACCCAGCGGGGCGGGAGGGAGGAATAAGCCCAGCGAGCCTGGGAAGAAAGTGGGCTCGGGTCACACGCTGCGGAGGATCGGGCGCCAAATACATGCGGGGTGGAGGAAAAGGGGCTCGGCTCGCACGGGGGCGCAGGGCTGCGGCTCCCCGCCCCGCAGCCCCGGCTCTGAGGCTAGCGCGGCCCCGGCTCTTCTGCGATCGGCCGGCGGGGACCAGAGCCTGCTCCCCGGGCACCTCCCCGCTGCAGCGCCGTCCCCGGGGGGAACTTCCCCGCGTGCCCCGGCCGTGCACTCACCTCCGCTGGGCCGGGCGGCGCCTGCTTCGGCCACTTGTAACTCTCGCCCTGCCAGGCGCGGCGCGGCGCCGGGCTCCTCCTCCCGGCCGGGCGGCCCCGCGTGGTGCCCGCCGCTCCTTCCTGCTGAGCCGGCGCGGCCCGGAGCCAGGCGGAGGCTTCACCCCTTATTCCCTTCCCCGTCGTGGGACTGTGACCCGATCCCTTCCAGAGAGCCAAGCCCGGCTGGTTGAGACCCCCGACAAGTCTCATTATTGACTCTATTATAGTGTCCCTGGGAGCCCTGGCGATGGGGCCCCACTGTGCCAGGCGCTGTACAAACAGAACCAAAGGCCAGTCACATCTTTAGGTCAGGAAAACAAACAAGGAGTCCGGTGGCACTTCTAAAAACTAACATTTATTTATCGCATGAGCTTTGGTGGGAGAAAATCCCACTTCCTCAGATGCTTGAAGATGGAGAGCTTACAGACGGGGTAGTTGAGGGTGTCCCAGCGTTGTCTGCCTCGAACTTGGCCCAGCATTAAATCCCCCAAACAGTTCACTTTGTTCTTGATGGGATTTTGCACACGCGCAATTAGGAGTGTGAGTTTTAGAGGCACAGAGGCCAGAAAAGGCAAGGCAAGGTTTGTATAGCAATTCTGTTACTGGTTAATGACAACGCGATTGTTAAGGAGCAATGGCGGTGAGCCAGAGTTTGTGGGTGACCCTGTACAACTTGTTTCTTAATATGTTTAGTGATTGGAACTCAAATTTTCAAAACTGCCTGGCCTGCCCAGATGCCTCTTCTCCTTCAGCTGTAAGGCATGTGAGTTGGGAAAGAGTGGGGCCTAGGTAGGCCTCCCCTTCAGTCCTCAGCCTCCTGGTTTCACACCTGACTGGCCAGTGGCCAGCATAATTTCCCTCAATTCTGGATTTTGGGCACAAAATGTTCAAAGCTAGTCACAGCCCCGTGGATCTAAAACCTTATCTAAGGGAGGGCTCCCAGTGCCTTTCTTCAGATAAATAGTTCTGTGCTGTACTGTGTATTACAATGTAATGTTTAACTGGCCATGCAGAATTTCACATTGTGACCAAGTAGATTAGAACTGCATTTGAGCCTCAGAGCTGGGACCAGGAACTTCCTGTTCCAAAAACGTAAACCTCTGCTACTTAAACTAAAGGAGAATTGTTGTTAGCAGTATGAGACCTGTGGGACATGATCAGGTTGAGCTCATTTAGTAGGAGATAGTGACGCACAATAATTATAATATAGTGTATGTGGAATAGGGTAATGATATTTGCAAAGAAAAAAAAAAAGAATGACATCCCTCATTCTTTACTAGAACTTCTCTATTTACAGTTCAGACTAAACACTTAATGGATTCCTAATCTTGTTTTGTCCCTAAACTAAGTTAGACTTTACCATGCTCTTTAGTATTTTCTTGATTCCTGCACACTGGGAATGCTGTTAAGTCCAGAATGGCTTTCTGACTACAGAAACAAAAAGCCTAGACTGCCTGTCTATCTATGTATGCCAGTCTCTTTTATCTATCTTACAGGAGGCAATTAGAAAGAATTCAAAAGGACCACAGTTGTTTTCAAAGAACCAATAGTAAAAAGGTGTAAAAACAAGCAAGATACTTTAAGTGTATCAGAAGCAGGAAGGTTGTGAAAGAATTAGTGAGTATTCTTGGTCCCTTGGGCTTAAAGGGAGTAATTAAGGAAGATAAAGACACTGCTAAATAATTTCTTTGCATTAGCTTTCACTGCTGAGGAGATTCCTACTCTGGACTTGGTTTCTGTTGGTTGGTAACAAAAATGAGGTGCTGTTGGAGTTTGAGGTGTCAGGAAAAGAGATGCTTGAACAAACCGATAATTTAAAGCAATAAGCCAGCCCCAGGTGGTCCATCTAAGAGTCCTTAGGAGCAGAAATATGAAGGAGCTGAGCTGCAAACAAAAATATACAGTCTCTCATTAAAAGCAACCACTCTTCTACGGGACTAGAGAGCAGCCAGTGATGTGTGTATATTTGAAATTGGCTTTAGGGTTGGTCCAGGGAATTATATACCAGCAAATTGGTTGGAAAGATGATTTAAAAAAAAACCAAAACAATAAAACATCTGGAAGATTATGCTATGATAGGATCTAACCAGCATGGATTCTGCGAAGGAAAATTCTGTCTAACTAATCTCTTGAAGTCTGAGAATATGGCAATAAAGCAGTGTATAAAGAAGAACTGGCTGATACAATTTATGTAGATTTCCAAAGGCATTGGACAAGGTCTTGTACATGAAGGAGCTAAGTAGTCACGAGGTGAGAAAGTATAGCTTGGTTTAGAAATTATGAGATGGACTCAGGTTAGGTCCCAGTATGGCAAGTACTTTGTTCTTTCTGGTTCTTTTTCAGTTTTATTGTTTACTGAGAATGAGTACAACAGTGGAGGGACTGTTCCTCTTTCTATTTATGATACGACCGATGCATCAAAACCCCCACTAGTGGGCCAAGTGCTATTCCCTCCCTAATAAACCCAGAAGGGGAGAAATAAAATGCCCTCTGCACTCTGGGACAGCACTTGGACTATGTCTACATTCAGGAATTTAGGTCGACTTTACTAAGCCGACTTTAAGTCGACCTTATTAAGTTGACTTAGAGAGTCCACACAGGACTCTTAAGTCGATTTAAAGCTGGCCTTACTAAGTCAACTTAGAGTCTACACTAGACTCTCTAAGTCGACTGGTTAGGTCCAGGGGGAGGCGAGGGTCCTTTGGAGCCTCAGCTTCCCAGGGTAGGGGGGCTCGTCCTGGGGAGTGCGGGGCTGGCTCTCCCCGAGACAGCAAGCCCCAGAGCGGTCCGAGGGAGAAGGAAGTCGACTTAAGGAATTAAGTCGACTTATTTTACTAGTGCAGAGTTAAAGTGACCGCAGAAGGAAGAGACTGGATCAGCCTGGAGGGCCCCAGACTTCCAATCTCTAGAGGGGAAACTCACTAGCTGGAGAGGAGACGCCTAGGTCGACTTGTAGGGGCTAGGTGGACCTGGGATCTGTGTCCACACTACATTTTCCTTAAGTCGACTTAAGCAGCTGCCACTCAGGGGCCACCAGGAATACGCCAGTCTTGAGCCACTCCCAGTAGTCCAGCCACCTCTCCTCCTCCTCAGGGAAACAGCACTCCGCACCTTTCCAAAGGCTGGCTCTGAGGCCAGGCCCACCCCTTGCATCTGGAGGCATGTGTGAGGCCATGTTATTGTACTGCTGATGTACTGACATTTGCCAGATCCTGGATCCATTACAAGCGGGAGGCTGAAGCAGGCCTTAATTCTCTGTGAGCAGGTGCATTTTACAGCCCCGAATGTTTGGTTTTAATGGGGGTGTGGTTAGTACGCCTCTGCATGCCCTATCTATGAGCATGCACTTACTGGCTCTTAAGAGCCCTGCAAGCAAGTGTGGATGAAGATAATAGGTTCTGCCACAGATGGGGAGAGAATTGGTGTATTATACCAACCACACGTCGCTAACAACGCACAGCTCTGTTCCATTAGCTCAGATGCTGGAACTGAAAGTAACCTTCATGATTCAGACAGAAACAGCGTGTCTGACCCCCAGCGACTGCCAAATAGTCCCATGAGAAATGAGTTCGATATAGCGTAGTCAGGCTGCCAGCAGCCTAGGGGGCCAATCAGCACCAGCAGGGCCATCCCTAGGGGGGAGCGGGGCCTGGGGCCAATTGGCCTGGGTGAGGGCCCCACCCCATGCTGGAGGGGGGAAGGGAGGCCCGGGTTGACCTTGGGTCCCTGGCCGGGGCCTGCAGGAGCACGCTCCAGCTGAGGCTGCCGGCCGGGGAACGGGTCCTGAGGCCCACATGGGGGGCCGGCCCCGGGTGAGGCCACGCCCCTGGCTGGGGCCGGCCCAGCCCAGAGAGGCTCGGCCCCGTGAACTGCCCCACCCCTGGGCCTGCCTGCTGCACCCTGGGGGCGGGGGCAGGGCAAAGCGCAGCCGTGGGGGAGCAGCGGTATGGGCCCCGCACTGCCCCCATCTGGGACCGGGGCAGTGCGGGGCCCACATTACCGTGGGGCCCGGGGTGATTGCCCCATTCGCCCCCCCCAAGGACGGCCCTGAGCACCAGCAGTGTGGAGATCTGCTTGAAAACAAGTGACAGGGTATGACCCATATAAGGAGGAAGGAGAGGATTTCCCCCCGTTTTTCTTCCTTTCTCTCTCCAGGACTCATTCTGCTGCACCCACGGTGGAGCTGGGCCGGAGTCTCTTTCGTCCAGTAGGGTCAAAGCAGGAAGAGTAGTGTAATGGGGCTGCTGAGAAGCACCTTACCCAAAGCACCGGCCGTTGGGTGAAATTGTTTAGTGTTGTGCAAGCGGCCTGCTTGGCCTCATCCTTTTCACAATGAAGTCAAAGGTAGAGGCGCAGGAGTGCTGCGTTTAATAGCCCTCATCTAAACAAACCCTGCCTGTGCAACAGGCCACGCAAGACATTGCGGGTTCGTGTGTAAAGCAAAAAACACGCCAGCAGCAAGTCTCAACTGATTCACCTTGTGAAACTAAAGATAGTTGTGTAGTTGCTTAGGGTTGGGCTGTAGTCAGGCCTGTAAGACCCTCCCCACGCACTAGGTTTCAGAGGCCAAGCTCTATCCTGAGCCCAAATGTCTCCATTGCCCCCTGCAGCAGCTGATACGAACCCTGAGACTCCTTGCCATGTTGGGTTTTTTTGCTGTACCCTACACTAAAGCACACATGCATTTTAGAAAAGAACTTGCTGATTGAAACGGGAATTGCTCTCTTCTCAGGAAACTGACTCACATGCTGGTTTTAAAGGGTTTGCAGTGTTAAATAACCTGAGCATTTTAAAGTAGCTCCCCTCAGACAGTGGAAGAACATGCTGATTTCAGCTTTTTAGAACTGACCCACCTATCAATGGAGCAGCCAGGCCTCCCCTCTTCGCCCTTCATTGCTCTTTGAAGTTGGAGTGGAGCAAGGAATGACAAATCAAAATGCAGTGCTGCTCTGGAGAGTCACTGGGGACAAAAAGTTAGTCTTTTTGAACAGCTCTGTTCTGGGGGTATTTGGAATCTCTTCTGCCGACTTTTGTCACTAAATCATTTCCACAGTTCCAAGAGAGTAGGCTGGATTCACTCCTTCTTGTGCAGCAACCACAGAATGAGTGGCTAAGTTCTCAAGAAAGGGCCAATCAGTTATATTTGCACAAATGCTTTGATAGCAATGGAGTTGTTGCATAGGTGTCCTGAGAGCAGAGATCTGTGAGATCTTCATTACTGGGGATACTGAGCTAGAAGGAAAAGAACCCAGCTTGACTTTTAGATCTCAAGATGCATTTACAGGCTAGTTGTTGGCAAAACCTTTCTCTGTTTGTAAACAGATAAAGAAATCTTTGAGACATAATACACATGGAATCCCACAATGCCATTTTCCATGGGCACTTTTTTAAAAGGAACTTACTTGTATCTGGCATGTAATTGTAAAGGAGTCGCCTGCCCCCATTCTCCTTCTCGGGGCTGGGGTGCCTCTGCGATGCCCTGCTGTCTAGTCTCCCACTTCTAGGGTATATTTACACTATAAAAGTTGTCAACTTTGTCAAGTCGACTTCAATAAGTCGACCTTATTAAAGTCAACTTAACAAAGTGGACTAAGTTGACTTAGCTTTAAGTCGACTTTAAGTTGACTTAGTCTACTTTATTAAGTCGACTTAAGCACCTTACGTCAACTTAATAAAGCCTACTTCTCGGTTACTCCATGTCCACACTGTCCTTAAGTCGACTTAAGGAGTTGACTTAAGGCTCAAGTCGACTTAAGGAGTGGTAGAATTTCTTAAGTCGACTTAATGAAAGCCTAGTGTGGATGTGGCTTAATTTAAGACAACTTAAGCCTCCTTAAGTCGACTTAAATTGCCAGTGTAGATGTAGCCCTAGAGACTACACATGCTAGCTCATCCAATCATGACCCTTAGTGTATGTCTGGGTTTATTCAAACAAATAACTCAAAAGTAAAAGTCAAAGTCCCCAATCTGCACTGAGGCAGGGCTCTGACCTCAGAGCCTGGTGAATGGCAGTGTTCCTTCACACAGTCTTTTTTTAAAGAAGCTCAATTTTAGGGGATGGCTCACTCTAGGATGCTGCTAACAACTATTCTGTTCAGAGCAGACTCCCTATAACCTTCCCAGAGTCAGCCCAGTGGTGAAGTGATTGGGAAGGGGCGGGGGCCAAGTCCCCAGGTGTCAGGCTGCAGGGGGGTGCCGGGACGGGAGGGCTGCAAGGCATGGGGTGATGTGGGGTGCCCAGGGAAGTATAAATGTGGTTGGACCCCAGGCGCCGGCAGGCGCCAGACACCATTGCTACGCCACGGAGTCAGCCTCTCACATAACTGCTTCAGCTTTCTTGTAAAAATCCAGCTGTTTGAGGGTCCCTCCCCACATCAGGTGTATCTGGTTAGTTTATTTAGCAAGCCTGCACCAAGCTTAAGGTCTCGGACAGGTAGCCCCTACCTCTTATTCCTTTTGCTCTCACAGGAACCAGGGACCTAGGCCTGGTCTACACTTACAATGGTTTTCGGCAGCAGTCGAAGGGAGATACTCAAGCTACGTAAATAACTTGCGTCTCTCCCTTTGACTTTTTAACGTCTACCTACCGTGGTGTCTCCACTGCGCTGAGTCTGAGGGAAATGCCCTCCCTTCAACTCAGTGCTACTTGAGGGGGTATATTTACTGTGTGGACTTCTGGATTGATTGAGCGGGTCTTCACTGATTGCTCAATCAAACCGGTAAAATAACTGGCGGCAGTAAGTGTAGACTCGATTCTAGTCAAGACCAAAGAGAATTTGCCATTTGCCGGTGACAGTAGCATTAACTTTCACAACTGTGCATTGGTGCCTGGATTCAGTAATACTAGTTTTAAAGAGGCAGAAAAGCTAGAAGTATGTGATTGCAATCAGGGGTGTGCACAGGAATTTAAATTCCAGTGCTTTTGGAGGGACACATTCTGTACCCCCACGACTGGTCCTGGGAGGTCGGAGGAGCTGCAGCGCCTGCCAGGCCCCCGAGGACCAGAGGAGTGTGCGCTCTACTGAGGTCTTGGGGCCTGGAGGAGCTCTATCTCTGTCCCTCCCCTGCTGGTTTCCCAGAAGTGCTCCGTGTCCCCCTGCTGATTGTTGGAGGGCCTATGCCCCTGTTCCTCTCCGCACCCGCTGCAAGGCTCTGTTTGTGACTCAGGCAAAGAGTAGGGTCTAACGTGTAAGTTAGAGGAGAGACTGGACATAAAAGTCCAACTCTAGCATGAAAGAGGGAGACTGTGCAGAACAAGTGAACATGAGGTTAGAAAGACTAATGTGGGGAGAACAGCAAACCTTGGCCTAGGCCAACCTGAGAAATGGCAGTTCCGTGGTCTGGCAGGAAATAGAGCATGGAGGACGGAGGAAGCTCCTTCCAAACTGACTCTAAGATGATTGGCAGGATATTTGGAAACCTTGGGGAATATACTCAGACCCTGAAAACATCAGGGATCTGACTACAGAGGGAAGGCTACCCTGATCAACAAACTGATGAGGCTGACCAGATCTGACAGAAAACTAATTCAGGAATAAGGGAGAGGAGAGGCCTGAGATTCAGCACAACCCTGCACGCCATGTCTGCTACCGTATGACCTGCCTGCCTGCTTCCATTTCCCCATCTGTAAAATGGGTATAATATTCCACACCTGATTCACATGGGAGTTGTGACGAGTAATTATGTTTGTACAGTGCTTAATACAGTTTAAGTGTCTACACTCACACAAATCATCAGCTCCCCTCTGCAACCTGAAGAGGCCATCACTTGCACTCAGCTTCAAGTCTCCGGCAGTCAGTCCACTAGGTTGAACTTGGTGTGTTCTTGGTATGTGGCCCTTGATTCTGGAGTTTGTTCCCTTCACTGCCTGCCAGAATTCAGGCTTAGCATCTTTTAGGATTCAATCCAAGACTCCTCCTTTGAGGCTGGTTTCTGAGCTAACTGGGGTTCAGCGTTGGGTAGTGATGGTTTTTCACTCATCAGGTGGTTTATTGTCAGTAGCTGGGGATGAAAGGAGGGGAGATGTCTCAGGTGCTTTTCATTCTGAGGAGCATGCTTCATTAAGGTTCTGATGCAACTCCCTCTGGAATCAGTGAACTTTGGCTTCGGGCCCTAACTTTGGATTTAGCCTTAGTACAACTTTCTAATCTGGAGCTGGCAGGTCAGGAATTCAGCCAAACAGAATTGTTGATGCGAATTCAAGGACAGTGCTTTGGCTGGCGAGCTGTATATGTGCCTGTGATGCAAGGCTTGAACAGCCCAACCTATGTGTGTGCTGAGGTTGCACTGGTTTAAAGCCGCCACCGAGATTACCCAGAGACACAGAGTTTTGTGTCAGGACTAACTCTACATCCTCACTTTGTAATTTCTTATGTTGGTTTCCAGATATGCTGATTCTCCCATCCAGCTTCCGCTGCGCTCTCCTTCCCACACTTGTTCTCCTTTCCACACTTGTTCTTTTAGAGGCCGCCCCTCCTCTCCTTTGACGTCATCGATACCATTTCCGTTTCTAAAAGAAAGGGAGAGCACATCAGCAGAAGAAGAAATGTAACAGCAGCTGCACCTCTGTGTTCCTGCCTGTAGGGCACTTTTCCCTCAGCACTGGCATCGGAATATTTATTAGCCAATGGGCGTGCTACTGAGGGCCGCTGTCTTGTCAGATTTTGCTAATTAAGGAGGATCAAGCCCAGTCAGTGTATCAACCTGGAAAACATGTGCTACAGGAACTAGCAATGAAAATTCAATAAGCAACATCCTTCCTTTTCAGTGTCTTTATTCATGGGTAGAGCCTTGTGTTAGGGGGCACTCGGCTAACAGCAGAACTATGAATTGGGAGTGGAGATATCACGTGTTACTTCTGGATATTGTAGCGCTTTTCACAAGAGTGGAGGTGTTAATCCCAACACCTGGCCAAATTCCAGGTGTGTGATTGCATTTTGTCCACCTAGAGTTCTCTCTGTAGCCTCCATAGGATATGATACTCTTATGCTATTGATATTCTGCTCTCTGTTAAATGTCTGCTGCTTTCCACCCTAGACAAAGCTACATTTCAGGTTTGGATGATGTTGTAAAGGTGAGATCTTTTGGGTAAACACCATTCTGCAAGATCAGTCTTTTGAATTATTAGGCAATCGGTTATGACTTCGGCAATCGGTCATGACTCAGTTTCCCTTTGCATCCAGAATTGCTAAATACATAGCATTTCCAAGTGTATTATAAACACAAAAATACTGCAAGGCTGGGTTTATCCTTTCTGTGATGAGGCTCCTGGGGTGCAATCTGGGCTATGTGACTGCTAAACACTCCAAATGCACTAAACTCATAGACTCTAAGGTCAAAAGGGACCAGTAATGATCATCCAGTCTGACCTCCTGCACAACGCAGGCCACAAAACCTCACCCACCCACTCCTGCAAAAAGCCTCTAACCTATTACTGAGTTATTAAAGTCCTCAGATCATGATTTAAAGACTTTAAGATACAGAGAATCCACCGACAAATGAGCCAGTTGGGCTGTCTCTGACATGGTGGGGCTTCTGCCAAGCTACAGAATCATAGAATCATAGAACAATAGGATGGGAAGGGACCTCACGAGGTCACGAGGTCATTCTGATACTTGAAGGGTGCTCCAAAGAGGAGGGGGCTAGGCTGTTCTTGATGGTAACAGCGGACAGAATAAGGAACAATGGTTTCAAGTTACAGCTGGGGAGGTCAAGGTTGGATATTAGGAAAAACTTTCTCACTAGGAGGGTGGTGAAGCATTGGAATGGGCTACCTAGGGAGGTGGTAGAATCTCCATCTTTGGAGATTTTTATGGCCCGGTTAGACAAAACCCTGGCTGGGGTGATTTAGTGGGAGTGGTCCTACTTTTTAGCTGGGGGTTGGGCTAGATGACCTCATGTGGTCCCTTCCATCCCTATTATTCCACAATTCTATGATACACTTACACAGATATCCATGTGCAGGGGTTACATGAATGGACTCCCAACCACACATGCACCAACAATTGGCTGCGGCCCAGTCCCCCAGTTCCCCAGTCTTGCACCCCAGAATTGTACCATTTTGCACTGCTCAAGATCCTCTTGGGAGTGTAAGTTCATTAAGTAGTTTGCCATTCCAACAAAAGGGGAGTGGACATGCAACAGCCCTTGGTAAACTGAGCTGACATTTCTCAAGCACTTCAACCAAAACACACTGTTTTTGGTAAAATAATAACCAGGTTTATTAACTACACAAAGATAGATTTTAATGGATTATAAGTGGTAGGCATAAAGATCAGGGATAGTTACCTTAAGAAAATAGAGGTATACTTGCATTCTAAATCTTAAACTCTTAGTCTAAGCAAGAGTTGAATTAAACAATATCTTACTCTGATAAATGGCACAAGAAGGTTACAGTTCTTTAATAAACAGACTGGACCCCTTTTCCAGCTTCCCTCAGTTCAAAATCTTTTTTTTTCCCCAGACCTGCTTCCAGATGTTGAGATGTGGAGAAGGGAAAGAGGCCGAATGATGATGTCAACATCTCTCTTTTTATACCTTTTCCAAGCTGCTAGAAAGATCATTGGTCTGATGTGGGGATTAGGCAGCCCCCATTGGTCAGGCAGTCTCCACTGCCTTCATGTCTTCTCTGAGAAGTCTGGAATGGCTGTTGGGACAGTGGATTCCCTTCAGTGGGCCATCTGCACATGTCTGGCTGGTCCTTCATTGCAATTGGAGGGTTCTCTGTGGGCATCTTCCAATATCAGACCATATTTCAGTAACCCGTAATACTTCATAACTTTACATACAGTGATAGCGCAACAGGATGACAAGACATTTCAAATGATACCTCCGAAAGCATGCCTTGTACAATACATATCATAATCATATCATTGTGGTGAATATGGGGGTTCCAGGGTGCTACATTGAGGTACAGAGTGTCATACTTTCCCTCTCAGTAAAATGGAAACGGAGGCAAGGAGAGGTGAAGATGCTTGCCTGAGGTGTCATCCAAAGCCAGTCCCATTCAGAATTCTTGATGAGAGTCTCCCGCTTTAAGAGAGGCATCATGACTCACTAGCTGAAATCAAAATCAGGGTTACATGATCTGGGTTCTTGTCCTAGCTTCATCACACTATTACTGTCTGTGCCTCAGCTTTTCTGTACAGAGGAAATTATACTACTCGCCTAATTCAAAGAGATGCTATGTGGGCAAAGAGCTCTGGGATCCACCAATGGAACAGCTGAGAAAAGTTCACACTCCATTTAGTTTCAGGCAAGTTTTGCGTTTCTGTCCTTGTCACTTCTAGGGCTGTAGGTGTCTGACACCACCCCTAACAATGTCTTCCAGGAAACTGACTCTAAAAGGGGTATAACGTCAACCTATCAGAAACTGGACCACTTTGACTAATAGACTGCCTCCTGTGGTATTTCTTTGCTAGCCAGGATTATTCTGAGCTATATGAGCCGATGATGTGATGCAGTTGCAAAAAAGGCTGAAAAAGCATTTTCAGGTGTTTTATGTGTAAGGAGACTTGTAGGTAAGACATGGGAGGTAATGGCTCAGCTCTACTCAGCACTGGCGAGGCCTCAGCTGGAGTGCTGTATCCATTCTGGGCACTACAGGAAAGAGGTGAACAGGTTGGAGAGACTCCAGAGATCAGAAACTTAAATTAGAAACGGTTCAGAAAACAAGACTTAACAGGAAAGGTTAAAAAACTTGGGAATGTGTAGTCTTAAGAGAAGGAGACTGTAGGAGCATCTGATGATAGTCCTCAAATATATTAAGGTTTGTTATAAAAAGAACAATGATTGATTGTTCTCTGTTTCCAGTGAAAGTACCACAAGAAGTAATGGCCTTAATCTGCAGCAAGGGAGATTTAGGTAAGATACTAGGAAAAACTTTCTGACTAGTTCAGTACTGGACTAGGCTTCCAAGGGAGGTTGGGGAATTCCCATCATTGGTGGGCAGGTTTGACAAACACCTATCAGGGATGGTCTAGGTTTACTTGCTCCTGTCTCAGTGGAGGAGGGTGGATCAGATGTCTTCTCAATGTCCCATCCAGCCGTACGTTTCTATGATACTGTGATGGTGACTGCTTTGTGAAGTGCTGTTAAGACTCGGTGCTGTTATATTGAGCACCACTTAGTGACTGAAGTGGAAATAATGGTTTTCTTTTAGGAGCACTTAAGCAATTGTAGGTTTCAGTCTGCTGGTGACCCAAAGATGGTTTATCCAAACACAAAACCACTCTGATGTGTAAGAATTAGAGTTGCTCAAGTACAACAGTGTCCAACCCAAACATAAGAAAACTAGAAACCTATAGTGCCATTATGTCAAAGACACTACACAGCAACCAGGTAGCTTATGAAAAGTGAAATCTTCCTGGCCCTATACAAAACTGATGATGGATGTTACATTCTGTGGATAAATGGGCAGGGACAGTGGCCTAGCATATTTTGGGCATTGTATGTGTAATCACTGCTGATCAGGATAAGTAAACTGTGAGAATAACAGTACTTTCCAGTCAGGCTTTTATCTCTTATCAGTGGTTGGATTAGATTGCAAAATCCGCAGGAGATAATTATATCATTTTAGCTTTGGATGAGTGAAAGTGTGTGTGTGAGAGAGCTGATGATGGATCTTGCCACTGCTGTCATCTAAAAAAGCTGCTCTTTAACCGCAGGCTTGTATGTCCCCGGTTCCAGTCCATGCCCTTCACGCTGGGGAATTTTCCACAGTTGATAACTGTTGCACAATCAGATGGAATAAATGGTCCAAAGGTGTTAAAAGAACCCCATCACTGTCCAATACAAAACACTGTCAACAAAGGTTTGGGTTTGGTACACGGAGACCTTAGTACCATGCAAATACACCATTAACAATTCTTTTAACCTTTTATGAAAGATACTCATAGACTCATAGGCTATGTCTACACTTGTTAATTTAAGTCGACTTTAACTAAGTTGACTTAGTGTGTCTACACTTAAAAGTAAAGTTGACTTAAAGGGGAACTTAGGAAATCGACCTAGAGCGTCCACACTGGACGCCTAGGTTGACTTCTAGGAGCTTAGGGGGCCCTAGGGGAGGACCAAAGGGGCAGGGGGGCACCCCTTGCCCAATGCCAGGGGGTTCAGCCTTTGCCCCATTGTACATAGGTACAATGGGGCAAAGGGGGACAGGGACTCTGGCAAGGCAGAGGGGCAGGGTAGGCAGGGCTCTGCCCTGCCCTTTGGGGGGGGTATGCCAGGCTCCCTCTGTGCCCCCCCCCCCCCACAGGAGGGGGTTGGTGGTACCCCCGGGGTAGCCCTAAGTCAACTTAGGGCTACCGCATGTCTACACTGGCTTAAGTCGACTCTAGGGAATCGACTTAAGCCTTAGGTCGAATAGAAAGGTGGTGTTATAAAGTCGACTTAATTTTAATTAAGTCGACTTTATTTTCCTTAAGTCGACTTAAGCAAGCTGCTTAAGTTGACTTAAGGAAACTGTAGTGTAGATGCAGGGTAAATTAAGTCAACTTAAGCAAGCTTAAATCGACTTAATTTACCAGTGTAGATGCAGCCATAGACTCTAAGGTCAGAAGGGACAAGTACGATCATCTAGTCTGACCTCCCGCACAATGCAGGCCTCAAGACCTCACCCACCCACTCCAGCAATAGGCCACCAACCTATGACTGAGTTATTTACCTCCTTAAATCATGATACAGAGAATTCATTGGTAGGTGAGACATGCCCTGTGCTACAGAGGAAAGCAAAAAACCCCCAGAGCCCAGGCCAATCAGCCCCGTGGGAAAGGAAGAAAAAAAGTTAAAGCATTTGAAATGTAAAGTATTCAGTAAGGCCTTTATTTTAACAACGTTTCCTGTCCCCTTTTTGTTTAGTTGGAGAGAGTTTTAGAAGGCTATACCCCTTTATTTGACAGTCTCTTAGATCAGTGGTTCTTAATGTTTTGCTGGTCGGAATATGCTTGGCGGTGTGTCACGACCCTACAGCCCATGCACACCAAGCTGAATCTAGCCGTCTCCCCAGCTCTCTGTGACACACTGCTGTGTGGCAACACAATAACGTGTCCTGACACAGTGGTTGAGAGCCACTGTCTCAGGGTATATCTATGCTGACGGCGGCAAAGTCGCCGCCATCAGTACACTCTTTCGGGTTCGATTGAGCCATCTGTCAAGACATGCTCAATCGCTCTGGAGTCCGCCTTAGTAACTGCAGCCCCGGAAGCAGCGTAGCACTAAGCCAATTGGACGGCATTTCCATTCACCTTAGTGCAGTGCGTAGGGTGGCTAATGGGAGTTAATAAGTTGACGGGAGATATGCAAGGTATTTTACGTACCTTGCGTATCTCCTGTTGACTGCTGCCGAAAAGAGCGGCAAGTATAGACTAGATGGCATGAAAGATGCTATAACTTTTGGGGAAAATAGAAGAAGTTAGCTGAGATGGGGGAGAGCGGGGGGGAGCTGTAGGTGTTGCTGTTAAAGTTCCATTGCCACCTCTAGATAAAATTGAATTGATAATTTTGTGTTAAACCACAGTGTCCCTAGTGAGTGAGTCCAGGTCATGTGTTGCTACAGTTTTAAGATCAACAGGGCAAAAGTTACCTTTTGTGATTCTCTTAGATTGGGAGGCTCCAGAAACACACGAAGAATGAGGACAGCGACCACAAACATAGTTAAAAGTAAGAAATCTTGTTTGTGTTATAAGTTATACTCACATACACATATACAAAACCAGAGGGAGTTCGTGCAATAGCCAATGCTGTATTCATACTCATATACCCAAAGTTATCATAGAGTCAGATGGAGCCTTCAAATGACTGTCAATAGAAGGTGATTCCTACTTGAGTATTCTCTGATACGTCTTTCCTTGGGGCTTCCCAGCCATAGAGGCGGCCTTTGGCTATTGGGGGTCCTAGGTGAAGGCCCATTGTGGGGCCCCCTATAGGCCCACTGGGCCCCCATCTGTGGCCCCCTATGTCCTATCTCCACCCCCAGCTCCCTCCCATGTGGCCCTGAGCCCCTGAGCCAGCTCCTCCTCCTGCTCCCGACCAAGGCAGATGTGGCTTTTGGGATAGGCAAAGCTTGGGGCCCTAGGCATTCGCCTGCTTCGCCTACCCCAAAAGCCGCCTCTGCCCACCCATTCCATACCAGGCAACCCTTTTATCTCATGTTATGGCCACCTTATGCATATGGGTGAGGTTTCTAATCCCCTCAGCTGTACTTCCACACCCAAGACCAAAAGGCATCCCAGGTGAGGAGCATCTTTGTACTCCTCCCGTCACCTCTTCTGTTCATAAACTTTTGAATACCTTATTTTTCATTGTATTCAAAGCCCATTTCATGACTTTGATGCACGATTTATCCTTGTCACATAAGGTGATAAATTTGCACACTGGGATCTGTAAATCTGTACTTATTCACGCCACATCTGAGCAAATAAACATAAGATTCAGTTCTTCTAAGCTTCTTGAAACTTTTTAGTTTTAAGAATAGCAGAAATGTAGTAACATCAAGAAACTGAACTCTTCACCAACACTGGGTGGACTAGTATTAAACAGCGTTGCATTAAGCGGCAGCGTTAGAATGCTAACCCTGGTCTTTTAGTCTGATCCCTTATATACCCACGAGGGCCTGGCTGACAACATCCTAGGAGGTTTGAGGAAAATGTAGTTCCCAGAAAGTTTGGAAGGTTCTGCAAGATTCTACAAAGATCCAGAAAATTCTAGGTTAGTGAAAAATGAATCCACATCCGGAATACCTGAAACGTTTTTACTTCAAACGTTCTATTCCCCATTTTGCTGCCAACGACAGAAAGAGCATGGGCTCCCCCCAAGCCCAGCACACCGGGCAGTTGCCTGGATCGCCTGACCTTAAATCTGATCCTGTCCAGACCCCATATATTTTGCGGTGCTTAAATTTTCCTAGATTGTTCTCTTACTTCCCTTTATTCTCATTAGCATCTCAGTAATATCTATGTAAACATGTTTCCGTGGCAACATGTGGTGAGCACAAAATATTCCATGATGTTCCAATCAGGCAGCGTGACCAGAGGGCAAGTGTAAAAAATTGGGACAGGGCTGGAGGGTAATAAGTGTCCATATCAGAAAAAGCCCCAAATATCAGGACTGTCCCTATAAGATTAGGACATCCGGTCACCTTACAAAGTCTCTTGTGGTCTGGCTGGCTATACTGTGTCGTATTTTTCTGAACATCGCCCATTGGCACATTCTTTTACAGTAATCTTGTAACTTTTCTGACACAGAATTATTCCTGGATCACCTGCTTATGTCAAGCCTCTGTAAGCCTGAGGGCTAGTATGGCTAAGCTGAGATCTTATGCTATGTCTACACTGGCAAGTTAGTTCGAATTAAGGAAGCTTAATTCGAACTAAATTAAGCCTTGGCCACACTAGGCTTTCATTACTTCGAATTAAGGGCTTCCTTAATACGAACTAATAAATTCGAATAGGCTATTCGAACTAAGGGTTAATTCCAACTAGTTAGTTCGAATTAACCAATGTGGCAATGTTAGTTCGAACTAAGTGCTTAGTTCGGACTAACCGGCCCATTGAACTCAACGCAATTCGCTAATTCGAACTAAGGAAGTGCCATGAATGGCACTTGCTTAGTTCGAGCTAAATTTTGCTAGTTCGAATTAAGTTAATTTGAACTAACTAAAGTTAGTTCAAATTAGTTAGTTTGAATGAACTAATTCGAACTAACTTTAGTAAGTGTAGACATAGCCTTCGAGACCTAGGCCTTTGGGCCTTGCGTTACCGCTTATATACATAACACACATTCATCCCTCTTAAATACTTGTCAGTCTTAAACTCCCTACTACACCTTCACTGTTTGCACAGCCCTGTGCTCCCCTATATAACACGCAGTACAAAATACTCCGATGTTTTAATATTGAACTGGTGCTTTTATTTGTGGCATGTTGCTTTTTGATAAATCTTATTCTTGGTTGGTTTATGGTAAGATGCTCGAAGACAGAAGGCACCAAACACTGCAAATGTGTGTATGTATTTACAGGGAATTTCTAGAGTGCCTTGGAAACAGAAAGTCTGATTGTGCCAGGGACTGCTTTGGAGCGGTGGCACTTTGCCCAGAGCACTGTGTTAATTCATCTCCACTTTTAGAGATAAAAAAAGCCTGTATTAATTAAAGGAGGAATGAGAATGACTTTGATTTCCAGCCCAGCTCAAACTCCTAATTATAACAGCTCCTGCAAGTTCCACTGTAATTAAGCAGCTATCACTGTTTCCACTGTAAAGCTGGTTTTTGTAGGAATTTATAAATGGCCAATACATTTTTTGCTTCCAGTGTAGTAGACACGGATCCACATTCTGAACTCATTTATAGCTTTGTAAATTAGGTGTGATGCAACTAAAAGAGCTTCACCTCCCCCATGGATTTCCTACTAGAAATCCAGAGGGTCCCCAGCAGCAGCATGTGGCAGACAGAGTCCTCTCTCCATGATACACTGACACCCCCAATCTACAGAACCTTGCAGCACATGTGCGGAGCACTGGCCAACTGCATAGATAGGGATGAGACATGTATGTCTTGGAACTGGAGTCTCCCCTTTTTTACTCCTCTTTGCAATTCCTCTCCACCTGCGTAGAGGCACACTGGGTGCGTCTACACTTAGAAATTAAGTCAACTTAAGCTTGCTTAAGTCAACTTAATTTAATCCGCGTCTACACTACACTTTCCTTTTGTACCCAGGTACAATGGGGCAAAGGCTGAGCCCCCTGGCACTGGGCAAGGAGTGCCCTCCCTGCCACCGTGGACCTGCCCAAGGTCCCCCTAGCCCCTACAAGTCGACCTAGGTGTCCAGTGTGGATGCTCTAGGTCGACTTTGTAAGTTCCCCCCTAAGTTGACTTTAAATTTAAGTGTGGACATGCTGAGTCGACTTAGTTAAGTCGGCTTAAATTTACAAGTGTAGACATAGCCACTGACCCCTGAATCACATGTGCTAATTGCTCTGTTGTTCATTCCCTCTGAAGCACCTGGCATTGGCCTCTATCAGAGGACAGGCTACTGGGCTAGATGGGCCACTGGTTTGACTCAGCATGGCTGTTCTCAGATGTACCTAGGGTGACCAGATGCAAGAGTATAATATCAAGACACGGGGATGGTGCTGGAGGTGGGGGATCCTGAGCTCCCTGAAATCTCAGGCAGTGGGTGGGTCCTCAGTCTCCTCACTGCTACAGGTGGCAGAGCCAATGTGAAGCTCACAGTTGCCACAGGCAGTGGGCAGCAAGACCCCAAGCTCCCAGCTGCCATGGGTGGGACCCGGCGAGGACTCTAATCTCCCAGCTGCTGCGGGGGCTTGGAACTGTCCCCCTCTAGTGACTAGGAACTGAATTTTTACTTGTGTCCTGAATATTGGCACAAATGGTGTCCCACTCATACACCGCTTGGGATGTGGGACCAAGGATTAATGGCCGGAAAAGTCCTGATTTTATTGGGACGTCTGGTCACCCTAGATGTGCCCTATGTTAAAGCATGGCTGAGTTAGGTGTTGGTTTGGGGGAGGGTATTGGTCACCAGTGTCTCCTATTGACTTCAGCTGGAGGTGCAGGCACTCAGCACTTCTGAGAATCAGGTCTTTGGTGGCTCAGGCCAGGTGTCCAAAAATCAAGGTAATCTGAATCCTTGGCCACTTCTGGCTCCTGCTGATATTGTGTGCAGGAAGCATGCTGTTCTTAGGTATGGGGGAAGCGTGGAGGATCTGGATTCTGGCTTGTTGCTGCTCACACATGGGGTCTGGCAAAATGAAAGCCAATTCCAAACAAGAAAAGATGACAAGACAACCCCTCTCACCCTCACATCATGAGATTCATTTAAAAGTGAGGAATTTTTGTTTTTTAAATAATACTTTAGAAGTTCTTTTACTTTGCTTTCTAGTTTCTGAGCCCATGGGATCATATTTCTAGCCTTTTCTCCACAGCCATTTTACTACTACTAGAATTTTATTACAAGAAAGAAAGAAAGAAAGAAAGAAAGAAAGAAAGAAAGAAAGAAAACTGGGATTCTCACTTAATCACTTGCCTCCAGAACCTGGGTCTTTATGATACTTGTGATAAAGTTTGACAGAGTTGGCAAGAATGTGCAAGGTGCAAAATACTTTCAAGGAACTAACTTGAGAACTCATAGAGCCTTCTCTCAATGAAACATTGAGTCTGATGGAAACTGGACGAGGCAGGCAATCCAGAATGACATATAAAAGTCTGTCCTTAAGCTAAGGGACTTGGCTAAACGTACAGACTGATAAACATAGGGACACTTCTGCTCTACACGTGTAGAGAGGTTTGTTCTCTGGCTGCATTAGCTTCCCTTGCACAACCCTTTTATGACTCTTGCACATCTCCACCTGTCACCAAACACTTTGTGGCTGGCACCTTCATAACTACAAATAAACTACTGTAGCCCCCATCATTCTAATATCTGAGTGTCTCAAAATATGAACAGGTCTATCTATGCATCCCTCCTTTGTGGTAGGGAGGCATTCTTCCCATTTTCCATAGAGAATATTATGGTCAGATTTTCTGAAAATCTGACCACATTGGATGCTGACCTCTTTGGAAACCCTGGCCCTAAATGGCATTGTAGCAACTGCTGAGCACTTTTGAAACTCCTGCCTTTATTTACATTTCTAAATGGGAGATGAGTTCTTTTGAGAACTTGTTCAGAACAGCTGGTGCTCAAAGTAGCAACCGGCATGGAACTTGGAGAGAGGAGCAGGAGGGAAGAGTTTGAAGGAGGCGCTAGGAAGTCACTCTGTGTGCACATGGCTGGAATGAGAGCTGCAGCTGTAGCATTTCTGTAATTAGTTCTCTTCATACAGACCCAGTTTAGCTGTAGAAATGTGGGGTCCTTCTTTACGTGTTATTACCCAGCACATCATACGTGAAACACTGAGCACTTGAAACCTTGGTCTGATGGATTTGTTCAGCATCTCACAGGAAGTCTGTGAGAGGGTCAGGAATTGAATCATGTCTCTTGGTTTCCTATCAAGTGCTTTAACCACAAGACCATCCTGCTGTGCCTAGGAATGTGTATTATATGTACAGGAAAAATTGCACAGTCAGAAACTGCTTGAAAAATATGTTTTAAAATGTCTATCAAACACAGAACATTCGTTTATGAACATGGAGATGGTGAAAAACAAAAAATCCATCTTTTTATAAACAGTTTAAGACCATACAGTAGCTCATAAGCCTTTGGCACAGCACAGTAAATCAGAGACAGAGAGACTCGTTTGGCACACTTTGCAAAACAGAGGGAAGTTTGCTTTTATTTAATTCCATGACAGCAGATGAAAGCTGAA
This sequence comes from Pelusios castaneus, assembly GCA_007922175.1. Taxonomy (NCBI): domain Eukaryota; kingdom Metazoa; phylum Chordata; order Testudines; family Pelomedusidae; genus Pelusios; species Pelusios castaneus. The sequence continues at coordinate 11,738,621 of ML685777.1, forward strand.
GACTTTTAGGTTTCTAGGTACATTTGAGTGTTAGGGTTTATGTAAGCAACTCTCATTGTATTTGGGTAGCCATAACTGCCATATTTTAATTAGATGCATCCATCCAATAAAAAATAGATTCTGCCTCCGAACGTCCTTAGTCTTACTATTTACATGCACATACACAAATTATACCCAGATAAAATTGAGCCATGACCCTTATGCTTCTGAAGAGTGCCACAGAGCATTTAGTATTATTAGGATACCAGATAGACAGTTTTGTCTCTTCCAAAAGGAGGTCTTTGTTAAGTGATATGTTTTCCCATTTGTATTTTTTTAAAAAGTAAAGGGACAAATACAAAATTGGTCTCCACTTTGAATTTGCAATGCAGAGAAGCAAAGAAAGTTAAGAGGTCACAGACAATTGAATTTAATTGAAAAAGAAGATTAAATAAAATGAGACTTGAATATGAAGAGCTAATTTAAATTAAAGAAACAAGCCATTTGCCTGAAGAAAAGAAATCAGAGGATCAAAATGACTGTATTTCACATCTGGGTGTTAATGCTGTTCAGATTGCTATGGTGGTGAAATAAAAAAAAATCCAAATGTGTTCTTTTTACATTTGAAATTGTAATGTTTGGAACTGTGTCACAAACTGCAAGGGAGTAGGGATCTGCTTTGATTTGTTAGGATTAGAGAATATTTGGAACACATATATAGTGGTATGAGAGGGCTTGATCCAAGGCTTAGCATGCTCTCAAAATTGTTCCATGTCTGGCAGGGCCTGCAATAGAATGTCATCTAGTTTGTAGCAAAAAGGTAGAGATTGGGCATTTTGATTAAACACATTAGGAAAGCAAGGAAGCATTGAGTTCTAAATAGCTGGTACAAGCAAGGCAGTCCCTGTAGTTATCATAGCTAGGTAACTAAGTAGATGCTATGGTTCTATTTTTCTATTTACTGGGGAACAGGGCTGTGAAGCAATTCGAAACAGAAGGTGAAATTTTCAAAAGTGCCCAAGTGATTTAGGAGACTAAATTCCATTTTAAGAAATAATTTAGTACCTGATTTGAAAGGTATTTGGGTGCGTAATTGATTTCAATTGGTGGCGTTAGGTGCCTAAATATCATTAAAAATCAGGCATGTAGGGACTTAGGAACATAAATTCCTAAGTGTCTAAATCGTTTTTTGAAAATGGGACTTAGGCTTCTGAACTATCTAGGTACTTTTGAAAATGGGTTTTTGCTAAACAATCAAAAGGCAAAAACAAGCTGATATAAAAAGTTATATTTCCAGTCTCATTTTTTCATGTACATTCTTTCCACTCCCACCATACACACATTTCTCATGCATATGCTGAATGGACAGGCCACATTCAAGTTGAGGGCATTGTCAACACAGAGGAAGATCAGAATATCAGACAGGAAGAACTGGATGACCTTGATGACCGGAGTAATAAAGCGAGAGGAAATTAATAATACAAAGTGAAAGATCATGAACTTAGGAACTAATAAAAAGAATTTCTGTTATAAACTGGAAGTTCATCAGTTGGAAATTCCAGAGGAGCAGAAAGATGTGAGTGCATTAGTTTCTCCACTGGGTAACTGTGAACTACAAATGTGATACAGCTGTGAAATAGGCAAGTATGATCCTAGGATATATTGGATAAAATGCTGCATGGTACCAAGTCAGATACCTTACAGAATTCTATTATGTCAACACTATTACCATTATCAATCAAATTTGTAAGCCCATCAAAGTAAGAAATTAATAAGTTAGTTTGACAGAATGAATTTTCCATAAGCCCATGTTGATTTGAATTAACTACATTACCCTTTTTAAGGTTATTATTAATTGAATCCTGTATCAGCCATTCATTATCTTGCCTGTGACCAATGTCAAGCTGAAAGATGTATAATTACCCAAGTCATCCCATTTACCCTTTTAAAAAATTGACACAACGTTAGCTTTCTTCCAGTCTTCTGGAACTTCCCTTGTGCTTTAAGACTTATTGAAAATCAGCGTTAAATGGTCCAACAAGTTCCTCAACTAGCTCGTTAAAAATTTATGGATTCCATAGATTTTTCCTTGTGTTTCTTGACTTTTTTTATCAGTTGTCTACAGTCCTAACTTCTGATTTATAGACCACCTGAAAATGCCAAGGTCAGGGAAGGCTGCGAAAGGAGAACAGATTTTCCCAGCACTGGTGGGTGACCTTGAAGTCAAACTTCCCAACTAGCTGTAAATGATTCTTCTGATTCCACACACTGGTCATCGAGAAGCTAAAACAAAATATACACAGCCCCTTTACTGCTTTTCAGTCTCTGGCTCCCAATCAGTAAAGAGATAAGTTATTTAAAACTCTACTCTTTACCAAAAAGATTCTCCTGACCTCAGAGGGTCAGCCGTATTACCAGATCAATATAAGTTTGGGATTTACCCAGAATGCCATTGTGCCAGCCAGTCCTTTAGTAACTAAAATTAAAGGTTTATTATGAAAAGAAAGAAACAAACCATAAAAGAAATGTTAAATGACCAAAACAATCAGATTTATACAAATGATTTGAAAGTCCATATACATCAGATTTCCAGTAAAATTGTGGATTTTGCAGGCTTCTAAAGTCTCTCGGGTGTATATCCAATACCGGGATAGATCTCAGTCCTTTGTTTCACAGCTTTAATTGTAGATGAGTTGACCCAGAAGTAGGTGAAAGCTGAACACTGAAGTCTGACTGAAGACAAAATGGATCTGGTGCACGTGACTTTTTTGTCCTTTGGCCTTTTCCGTGTTACTCATGGAAATTTACAGAAATAAGATGGATTCCAGGGTGACATGATTAAGTCCTTGTGACACATCAGGTTTATCCATGGCTTTTCTCCCTGGGCCCATTGCACCTGTGAGGTTCCTTAATAGGCTATTAAGGAGGTGAGTGCTACAGCCATCCTGTCTTGGCTGTTGCCCAGAAACACAGCACAAATTGAAATACAGATACATCAAACATATCTATAACTTCCCATACAAATACAACACAAACAACAGAAACAATATCACCATACTTAGCAAATTATAACTTTTCTAACGGTACTTAACATGGCCTATCTCTCATGAATTATTGTAATTTTGAAATATCAAGGTTAAATAATATCATAAATGATCCCCCTAATCCAGCCAGCATCACAATGTGATATATATATTTTTTACTTTATAGCTGCCTTCACTTCCCTTCTAAAGCAGCTTGGTTTTTTTTACAAGTGCAGCCTTTTCGTCATTTGGGGATTGTGACTTTTGGGGCATCTCATAAGGTGATCTTAAATCAGTGGTTTTCAAACATTTTTCTCGGAACCCAGTTGAAAAAAATCATTTATGCCCGCGACCCGACAATTACATCTTGGAGCAATGCATTCCAGTTTTTTGGCAGAGGCACCAGGGGGTGCGGCAACCCAATACCTGAGTTTGAAAATCACTGTCTTAAATGATTCCTAATTATTATTCACATTTTTCTGATTAAATTCTTCCTCCCAGCTAATTTGGCTCATTGTTCTTTTAAGCTTTGCGAAACTGGCCCTAAACTTGGCTCCAAGTATATATATCATCGATGTTTTGCTTGCACGTTAAAAGTGTGACCTAGTCACATTCACTTGTACCTAAGCTACCATAGAATTTTAGTTCTATGATCTGTTCCTCTTTATCTGTCAGGAGCAGGACTAATATAGAATTCCTCAATGTTGGCTACAACACTTTTTGAATAACAAAATTTTCATCTATATGGTTTAGAAATTCCAAGGAAATTCCAAGCTGAAGTCCCGCATGATCACAGAGGATTTTTTCCTTACACATTTTAGCCAGGTGTGTAAGGACATGATCATCCTGTTTCCTAGTGTGATTTGGTCTGTAGCAGATACCAACTAGTACCCCATCTTATGCTTCAGTCCGTGTCTGGAAGTCTAAATGTAGTAGATTGGTGAGGCATGATTTTCCATTACAAAACATCTTGACTTTTCTCTAACAAATCATATTCATCTCTGTGTCTGAGAAGTCTGTTCTTTATTAGAGTCTTAATGAATGTGCCTGGTTTTAAAGTTAGGCTTACCAGCCTGTAATTGGCAGGATTGTCTCTAGAGCCTTTTTAGAAACTCAGCATCACATTAGCTATCTTCTAATCATCTGGTACAGAAGCTGATTTAAATGATAGGTTACATACCACAGTTAGTAATTCTGCAATTTCACATTTGAGTTCCTTCAGAACTCTTGGATGTATACTTTCTGTTCTTGGTGACTTTTTGCTGTTTAATTTATCAATTTGTTCCAAAACCTCCTACAATGACACCTCAGCCTGGGTCAGTTCCTCAGATAAGCCACCTAAAAAGAATGGCTCAGGTTTAGGGATCTCTCTCACATCCTCAGTGGTGTAGACTGATACGTTTCTCTGCAGTGGTCTTATCTTCCTTCAGTGCTTTGTTAACATCTCAATCATCCAGTTGCTCCACTGGCAGGCTTCCTGCTTTTCATGTACTTAAAATATTTTTTGCTGTTTCTTTTTGAGGCTTTGGTTAGCTGTTCTTCAAATTCTTTTTTGCCTTTCCTAATTACATTTTTACGCTTCACCTGTCAGAGTTTATGTTCCTATCTATTTTCCACAATAGGATTTGACTTCCACTTTTTAAAGGATGCCTTTTTATCTCTAACTTCTTTTACTTTGTTGTTTAGGCACAGTGGCATTTTTTTTATCCTCTTACTATGTTTTCTAATTTGGGGTATACATTACACTGACCCTCTCTTAGGTTGTCTTTAAAAATTTCCATGCAGCTTGCAGGGATTTCGCTTTGGTGCTGAACCTGTTAATTTCTAATTCCAAAGGGGTAGCCGTGTTAGTCTATTGTAGAAAGACAACAGAGTCTTGTGGCACTTTTAAAGACTAACAGATTTATTAATCGCATGAGCTTTCGTGGGAGAAAATCCCACTTCGTCAGACGCTTTGAAGATAGGAGAGTTACAGAGTGGGAGGAAATATATAGCTATAGCTGTGTTGAAACAGATGAATAACAAATCACAGCTTCAAAGAGAGTCTGCAGAACTCGAACTTATGTGCAAATTTGACTCAGTTGTCTTGGGGTTAAACAGGGACTATGGATTTTTCTCGCATTACATCAAGTGAATTGACCTCCCCCTCCTCTATGTGCTGTTCCCCAGTGTTTTGAATCCTAACACCTATTTTGATTTGCTGTTACAGCCTGACCTGATGCTATGTCATACACTCCCCTGCATTTAATTTCCTCCCACTCTGTAACTTTCCTATCTTCAAAGCGTCTGACGAAGTGGGATTTTCTCCCATGAAAGCTCATGCGATTAATAAATCTGTTAGTCTTTAAAAGTGCCACAAGACTCTGTTGTCTTTCTGTTAATTTCTGTTTAACTAACTTTTTCTTTCTTAGAATCCTAGAAGATTAGGGTTGGAAGACACCTCAGGAGGTCATCTAGTCCAACCCCCTGTTTAAAGCAGGACCAACCCCAATTAAATCATCCCCGGGCTTTGTCAACCTGAGCCTTAAAAATCTGTATGGCTGGAGATTCCACCACCTCCCTAGATCCAGGGCTCCCTTCCCATTGCTGGGGAAATAGGAATTTGCACACGTGGTGGATCACATTTTGAGTGCAACAGCCAAACACCTCACCTTTTTTTGGTGACCCTCTCAACTCATCCTGTATGTTCCACCTGTTACATCAGGTCTAGTATGAGACTGTTAGCTCATGAGAGCTGCACAAGCCCATGTGTTCTGCAAGTCACCTAGAACACAATGATAGTAACCTAGCCCTAATTATATCTCGGCCCAGTATTAACCTGTCAGTGCTGAATCTGATTCTTGTTTCCTGAGTTCAAAGTGGGCATGAAAACATCTGGGGGGAGAAGCAGGAAAAAGGTAATAAAATATTTGAATCAGTGTGCCCTGAGCAGAAAAATTGCCTGTGCAAATTAAAGAATGTGAAGTAATGAAGGGGAAAAGAAAGGAGAAGAGAGACACTATCTTTCAGAATGGATTTTGGCTAAATTGGGGATATGCACTAGGGCCCTGATCCAACAAAGTACTGAAGCCCATATGTAACATCAAACATGGAAGCAGTCATATGGACTCTGATAGGATTATGAACAGGCTTAAAGCTATGCATGTGCTTAAGTGCTTTGCATCATGAAAACAATTTCAATGGAATTTCTTTATCATTACCATTTCCACTTTGGGCTCAGTAAACAATCGCAGTGACTGCTAAATAGTGAGTATTCATCAGTGACAGCTTAATATGAGGCAGTTACTATTATTAATATTTAGAGAAGAAGGGTTGTCTGGTGGTTAAGATGGTAGGGACTGGGTTTCAATTCCCTGCTCCGCCACAGACTGCCTGTGTGACCTTGGACATGTCACTTAGTCTCTGCTTCTCAGTTCCTCCTTTGTAAAACAGGAATAGCACTGTCCGACTTCAGAGGGGTGTTGTGAGGATAAATACATTAAAAATTGTGAGGTGCTCAGATTTTGTGGTGATGGTGGCGAATAAGTTTAATAGATAGGTGGATTGTGTTATTGATTTTTTGATTAGTGAATTCTGGTCCTCACACACAAATACTTATAATGTAGGAAATATGTCAGTTCATAATAACTTACCTTGCAGTTAGACAGAAGGAATGGGGCAGAAGGACAATAAACTTAGCAGATGACATGAATGATAAATAAGAGCCTTTATGTACCGCTTTAGATATGACATATATAAGATTTCTTGCTATTAGCAATTGCTATTTTTCAACTTAAATGCACCTGTTATATTAAATTTATCCTCGAATTTAGATTTGGTAACATATTCATGATAAAACAGAAAACAAATAGGAATATTTCCATGATTTTAAAATGCCAATGTAAAGAATTTTGAAAACAAATGATCATGTTCCTGCAGTGTTTGCAATCCATACACTACATTTATTTTTAGTTAGTACCTGCAATTTTGGAAATTCTGAAAGTGAAATTCATGAAAAAAACTGGTTATAAACCAAGAGTAGAACTGAATAGTTTGTTTTCTTCATACAAGATAAGAGAAATACAGTAAGTAATCAAAAACCATAGAAAAGTGGAAAGCAAAGTTTTTAAAATTAGTTTTAAATCAAGGTGTCAGTTGTAAAAGAAAAATGATTTTTAAAGAGATTCTCATTTAATTTTTTTTCTTTAAGACAGTATATGGAAGCAGAGTACACAGTTAGTTTGTAGTGTTGTACTCTTTTGTGGTTCATGCAATAACTTGTGCCCCTCTGAGAAACTTGTACCATGTTATGTTGCTATTGAAGATGTACAGTTGATTTGTTAGAAGCAGGAATGTTTTGTAAGGTATGGCTTTTTTTTTTTTTTTTGCAGTTACTGATGCTCATTTCACATGTGCATAAATGGTGGTATCTATTGAGACATATGGAGAGAGTGTGAAAGGGGAGGTATCCCAGGGAGAAATGTGAGAAGCAAATCTCATCCTTTGACATGATAAAAACACAAGACTGGGTTGGTTTTCTGAATTCGTACAATGGCTGGCTGTTATCTACACGAGGGCGAGTACACGTGACATTCCTGGTATACTGTGCTAAAGTGAGTAATTTTCTAGTGTAGAGTGTGCAGTCAAGTATGAAAAGTTTGGGGACAAAACTGAGAAAAGGTCATTTTCAAGACACACAAAGCTTAACAGTGTTTAATTCTTGGGCTTGTGTGACTTAGGGAAAGAACATGCAGCCACTGATGCTGCTCAAGAAAGAGCTGTGTCCTGATTTCCACTCCAGCAAACTAGAACAGTGGTTTTCAAACCGTGGGTCGGGACCCCATAGTGAGTCGCAGACCCTCAGGTATTGGGTCACAGCATCCTCTGCTGCCACCACCGCAAGACTGGACTGTAGTGCTCAAAGATGTAATTGTTGGGTTGTGGTCATAAATGATTTTTTTCCCCACTGGGTCCCGAAGAAAAAAAGTTTGAAAACCCCTGCACTAGAATTTTGAAATGTTGTCAAAGTTTCATCCAGGTCTGATCATTAGTGTTGGTAACACTTCTGGGCTGGAATTTATTTTAATGGAAATGGAGGGCAAAAAATTAGTGCATCATCTTCATTAGCTACTGTGGAACTACGGTTTCCTCATTAGCCATGTGTGAGAAGTGAGTATCCATAGGATCTAGGGGTAGCCCTTGCCCTTCCTCATCTATTCCCTTTAGGCTGGCCATCCTGGGGATCTGCCAGGACTGGATGCTCATCCCACTGCTTGGGGCAATGTTCACCATGACAGAGGCATGGTTGGGGCACACCCGAGTAGCGCTGCGCCCCCATGTACCAGATCATAGGCTCTGACTACACTTGTTAATTTAAGTCGACTTAGTCAGTAAAGTCGACTTTAAAGTAGGTTTTATAAAGTCGACTTTAATTTTCCTTAAGTCGACTTAAGCAGCTGCTGAAGCTGCTCTGTGGAGGTTTGGGGCCAATAAATTGCTCTTGATCACCCCAGTGCTCCATCTCTACTGCCCTATTTTGATCCAGTGGCGAGATCCTTGCGGATGCACGCCTATCCTGCATATCTGTTCTGCCTGCACCGCCCTGGTTACAGGATGTATTACATTTTACCTTGCATGAGTGCCCTACACCTGGGCAAACTCAGATGATCTGTGAATGCAAAGGAATCCTGACTGAATGGCAAATCTCCATGAGTGAGCACAATAGCACGTTTCTGTCCTGGGCTTTGGGATTATAGTCTGACCCAGGATTGCATATGTGGTTTGTAATGAGCAAAATTCTACAGCAATTTCATTAACAGAGACCTTGTGCTCAACATTTAGTTAACTCTGTGCGTGTGTGTGTGTGTGAGTGTGTGTGTGTGTGTGAGAGAGAGAGAGAGAGAGAGAGAGAGAGTGTTCAGGGTGTTGATTAAGCAGAACTCCAAGATACAGGGAAATTACTAATGTGGAAAAGTGCAGTCCGTGCTTCACAGCGAAGAATAATTGAGCTAACAGTTGACATATGGAGTTGTGTGGGCAAACTAATTAAATTTTACATCTTCCCAAGCATTTGTGAATTTTCAAAGAGGCTGATCTATGTATTAATTAAACCTCAGAGTGCCAGGAAGAGGATGTAACTATTTATACAATGAATGTGTCTATCAATAGGAAGTGCTTTAAATGGATTTAGAAACACACCCAAAAATAACTTCATGAAGTCATGGGGCTCAAGCCTGCCTTTGCTGCAGAGGTACACATTTGGGACTGCATCCGGGACAGTGTCTCTCCTGCAGTTGGCATGCCAGGTTGCATGTTTTGATTAGGGCTTTCCACAGCGGGAGGAGGGTGTGTGCACCCATGGAGTGCATCCCATGGCATGGTCAGAGCCATCCTTAGCGGGGGGGGAATGGTGTTATCGCCCCGGGCCCCGCAGTTACGTGGGTCCCGCGCTGTCCCGCTCCCAGCAGGGCAGTGCAGGACCCATGCCGCGGCTCTCCTCCATGGCCGCGCTTTGCCCTGCTCCCTGCTGCCTTTTTTGGTGAGCCAAAGGCAGCGGGGCAGGGCGGGAGTGCTTTGCCCGGCCTCTGGGCTGGCCATCCCTGCCCCCAGGGTGGAGCAGACAGGCCCAGGGGTGGAGCAGGTGGCCGGTTCCTGGCAGTGGCCTCAGGGGCAGGGCTGTGGCTGGCTTGTAGCTGGAGCCTCAGCTGGGGTTGGCTCCCCACCAGCGGGCGGCCTCAGGTTCCCGGCCAGGGCCAGCTCCCACCGGTGGGTGGCCTTGTGTTCCCGGCCGGGGCCGACTCCCAATCCCCAGGGGGCGACTGGGGTGCCGAGCGAGCCGGCCTGCCCCGCTCCCCTCCAGCATGGAGGGCAGGGGCCCTGCCTAGGCTGATTGGCCCTGGGCCCCGCTCTCCCCAAGGGACGGCCCTGGGCATGGTGTGTGTTATCATATGACTGATATCATGTGACTAATAGGGAACTGATTATGTTAAGCCTGTGAGTTCCATCAGCATGAATCAAACTTTCTAGAAACCTGAGTAGGCTCAGCTGGAACCTGGGTGTTCCTGCGATTAATAAAAATGCTCCTTCTTGCCAGCCCTCCCTTGAGGGCAGCCCCCTTTGAATAGATATGTCACCTTTTACTGTGTGGTGTGCATCTTGCTGTATTAGCTGGGAATGGCACACGAAACACTTTTGTGCTCCACTGCAACATTCTGGCCATTTCCCCTGCATTTCATGCAAACATTGCTTGCATATCAAAGCCTTAGTGTCTCCCAGGGCAGGGTATTATGTGAACCTATTTAAAAATAGAGCACTCATTGGGACAAGAACCGGGAATATCAGAGCTCTTCTGCAAGTTCCGCCACAGACTAGCTGTGACTTTCAGTAAGTCACGTCACTGCTCTGCCTCACTTTCAGCATCTGTAAAATGGCTCTAACATGGCTTAGTTAACAAGCTCGCAGGAGTCGTGAGGATTACTGGGTTAAAGTCACTACCATGCTTTGAATATGAAAAGCGCTATGTAAGAGCTGAACGTTATTAGTGCATTGATCTGAGTGCACTGTGTGTAGCTAATGCTGCATCTAACAGGCAGTTTAAATATTTATCCAGCTCCTTAGTGAGGCATTAGAAGTTGTTTCTGGCTGGCTTGGGGTGACCTGGCTGTGTGGAATTGGGAGGCCTTCTAGCACTGTCCTATTAGTGCAATTTCGTCACTAAAGGGAACTTCTATTGTGTCTGTTTAACAGCTCACTGGGAGAACACGTGGCACGTCTGTGATTAGGAAAATCATTTTCTGCCTGACTGCTGCTTTGACAGAGAGCAGCTCCTCAGATTATGGTCTCGGTTCTGCTCCCTGGGAGTGGTGCACGTGGCTCTCCGACTTGGAACTCTAGCCAGCCCAACAGAAGTGTGCCCTTTGGGGTGTGCAAAGCCTAGGAGACCACACAGTAGAGACTGTCCTAGTCAGCCTGGAGTGCTAAGGAGGGGTGGGTATTGGGAATGCCTAACAATGCCTCAGCAAGAGTCACAGGTCTGCTGAGGCCTAGTTTGATCCAGTCAATGGGACTACGGGAGCCAGGATGGCTCTAGGCCTGGAGCAATAACACGATACGTCACAAGGAGGAGGCCAATAGACAGGACTCAGGCTTCCAATAAGCCTTAAACAAACAGTCAAGCGCCAACTAATCTGTGGTTGAGGCTGTGGAGATGGGGACTTTTCTTCCAAGCTTGGTGGCGAACAAACTGTTGTGGGAGTAGGACGTCATGTTGCCAGTTGCTGGACATGGTGGAAGTCCCTACCTCTATGGGGCCCACGTGGGGATGCTGTGTTACGTGCCTACGCCCCAGAAGACATGCCTCCTCTCTTGTGTAGGTGAACACTCAGCTGATCTGCTGGGTTCAGGATGCTCTAGGTGAATGTGGAAGCTGCTGCTGGGTGCAGGGGTGGGATGGTTTAGCGGGTTGTGACTGGCCGAGGTAGATGAGCAGTGCAGGTAGGAGAGAGCAGGCACTGAGGACTGGAACATTTTCTTTTTAAGGACTGGTGCAAGGCCAGCACACACTGCTGCTTAAAGTATTTGTAGTGGTTGGCCAGTACCCTTGTGCTGGCAAGTCACAAAAAACTGAATGTTGCCACATGGATGTCACCTCCGTGTGGCATTGCTCATCCCCAATAGTTTATTTCTAGCATTTATAATGCTTATACAAGTTCAGTTGTTTCACAAAATATGAAAAAAATATTAGTATTTGCTACTCTGTTGTGATTCCTCTCCCAGCAAAGTCAGAGTGGTCATTTAGGTCCCACATCACTCACATGTGTGTCCATGGTCAAGCTCCAGCAGCCTGACGACATCAAAAAATGAAACTATTTTTTTTATTTTCTTAGTCCAGTGTCAGACTTTAATGTAAAAACGGACCATTATGACCATCTACTCGACCCCCTTCATAATGTAGACCACAGAACCTCACCCACATGCTCCTGAAATAAATATCTAACCTCTATCTGAGTTACTGAAGTCCCCAAATCATGATTTAAAGACTTCATCTTACACTAGTTTCAACCTGCAAATGACCTATGCGCCATGCTGCAGAGAAGGGTGAACCCCCCCATGGGTCCCTGTCAATCTGAATCAGAGGAAAATTCCTTCCCAACCCCCTATATGATGATCAGTTAGATCCTGAGCATGTTGGCAACACCACTTAGCAAGATACCTGGCAAAGAATTCTCTGTAGTAACTCAGAGCCCTTCCCATCTAGTGTCTCATTTCCAGACATTGGAGATATTTGCTGCTAGCTGTCACCGATTGATTACATGCCTTTGTAACATGTTTCCTCATACCATGCCCTCCATAAACTTATCAAGGTCAGTCTTGAACCCAGGTAGGTTTGTTGCCCTCACTGATCCCCTTGGAAGTTACAGAATTTCGCTCCTCTGATGGTTAGAAACCTTTGTCTAATTTCAATACTAAATTCATTGATGACCAGTTTACATCCATTTGTTCTGGTGCCCGCAGCGGTGTTTAACTTAAATAACTTCTCTTCCTCCCTGATATTTATCCCTTTGATGGATTTATAGAGAGCAATCATCTCTCTTCTCTGGTTTCTTTTGGTTAAAATTAACAAGCCAAGCTCTTTGGCTATGTCTTCACTTGTTAAGTTAAGTTAACTCTGTTAAGTCGACTTAACAAGGTTGACTTTAAGTCGACTTAAAGTCAAGCTTGTTAAGTCGACTTAACGGAGTGGCTACACTTTGAGTCAACTTAAGTCGACCTTGTTAAGTCGACTTAACAGTAGACGTAGCCATCCACACTGGCTTTAAGTCAATTTAAGAAGTCGACTTAAGGCTTAAGTCAACCTTCAGAGGTGGTGTTAAGTCGACTTAAGGAAGCGCTTAAGTCAACTTAATAAAAGCCCAGTGTGGACGCGGCTTTGTGTAGGTCGACTTAAGCGCCCTTAAGTCGACCTAAGTTGCCAGTGTAGATGCACACTTTGAGTCGTCTCTCGTAAGGTAGGTGTTTCCATTTCTCAGATCACCCTAGTAGCCCTACTCTGCACCTGTTCCAGTTTGAATTCATCTTTCTTAAACGTGGGAGACCAGAACTGCTCAAAGTATTCCAGACGAGGTCTCACCAATGCCTTGTATAACAGTACTAACACTTAACTGTCTCTTTTGGAAATACCTCATCTGATGCATCCTAGGAGTGCATTAGCTTTGTTCAGAGTCACGTTATATTAATGGCTCCTAATCATCTTGTGATCAACCAATACACCTAGATCTTTCTTCTCTTTTGTCACTTCAATTGATATGGCTCCAGCTTTTAGCAAAATTTCTTGTTCTTAGTCCCTAAATGCATGACTCTGCACTTTGCACTATTCAGTTTCATTCCATTTCTATTACTTCAGTTAACAATGTCATCCAGACCATCTTGTGTGATATTCCAGTCCTGGTCCATATTGGGAATACCTCCCAACTTGGTGTCATCTGCAAATTTTATTAACAAATTCCCACTTTTTGTGCTAAGGTCAACAATCAAAATGTTAAATAAGATTGGTCCCGAGACTGATCCCTGTGGATCTCTTCTAATAACCTCCCTCTGACCTGACAGTTTTCCTTTTAGTATGACCTGCTGTAGTCTCCCCTTTAACCAGTTCCTTGTCCACCTTTCAATTCTCCTATGAATCCCCATCTTCTCCAATGTAACTAATAATTTCCCCATGTGGGACTGTATCAAATGTCTTACTGAAATCCAGGTAGATTAGATCTACTGCATTTCCTTTGTCTAGAAAAGTGGTAATCTTCTGAAGGAGATCAGGTTGGTCTGGCCCAATCTACCTTTTGTAAAACCATCTTGTATTTTATCCCAATTACTGTTCACCTCTGTCCTTAACCACTTTCTTTTTCAAAATTTATTCCAAGACCTTGCATACAACTGAGGTCAAACTAACAGGCTTGTTGTTTCCCTGTTCCTTTCCCCCCCTTTCTTAAAAATAGGAACTATATTAGCAATTCTCCAATCATAGGATATGACCCCCAAATTTACAGATTCATAAAAAATCCTTATTATTGGGCTTTCAATTTCCTGAGCCAGTTCCTTTAGTATTATTGGAAGGAGATTTTCTGGGTCCCTGGATTTAATCCCGTTAAGCTGTTTGAGTTTATTTCCACCTCTGATGTGGTAATTTCTTCCTCCATATCCTCGTTCCTATTAGCCATCCTGCCACTACCTCTAAGCTCTTCTATTAAAAACTCACCTTCATTCTCCTTCTCTAGGGACACACAGAAACCCACTAAAGCCTCCATTTCACTGAGCATCTTCCGCAGCTGGCGTAGTCTCCCTTAATATGTTCTAATGAGAGTCTAGTGTATTGTTTGTTTCCACATGAAGGACAATTAGTGGATTCTTTCCTGCTTCCATTAAGATCCTCTTCAGCCTGAGATTTACATCCTTGTATCTTAGCTCCTGGACCCTTCTGTTCTACAGATCAGCTTTGGTGATACGCCTGCCTGTTCCTAGTAGGGTGTCCCCAGTCATATAGACCAGCCTTTTCCTGGTGAGGGTGTAGTTCTCTGGTTTTCCTCCTGTTCTTCCCGGTTGCCAGGCCTCTTGTCTTTTATTTTTTCTTGCAGTCTTCTGCAGGTCATCCTGTATCCTCCTGGGGTGCTGAACTCTGAGCTCTTCCCCTCTTCCGACAGAATTAATGCTCTTCTCTTTTTCCTTGCCCTCCCATCTTCAGTTACTGCCTGCTGTGCCCCTTCTCCATTCTCCAGCTCAGGAAACTTTCCTAAGATCTGTTTTTCCACACTAGTTGGTTCTCATAGCCACATCCTTCCACTGGCCACTTTCCTCACTCAGCAGTCTCCCCTCAGAGTTCTTCAGGCCAGCTTGCACCTGCAAGTCTTGATTTTTTTGCCCTTCAGGCTCTTCTTGCCTTTCCTCCATCATCTGCTCAAAACTTCTTCAAAACTTAACCATAATTTCCACAAGCATCTCTAAATCTCAGGTCTTTTCTTTCAACAGCTCCATTAGGTGGCACTTCATAGAATCATAGGGATGGAAGGGACCTCACGAGGTCATCTAGTCCAACCCCCTGCTAAAAAGCAGGACCACATGAAGCTCATATGAAGCTCTTTTCAGTTACCAGCTCCAGGATCACGTATACCCTGCAGCTTCCGCATCCGGTCATTTTCTCTGTCTCTTCCATTGCTTGTGTCGCTACTACTACTGCTTCTGCGTGTCATACACCAACCCTAGGTGTCTTCCCACCTAAAGTCCTGTCTGGGGAGGGGGGGATGACCCCCAACAAAACAAAACAAAAAACCCAAAGAAACACCAAAACAAAACCCACCACACACTGCCCCCCGCACTTCCAGTCTCCCACACCAACTTCCGGGTTACATCTCTGTTTGCTAGCTCTTGTCACACTGTGCCTGTGCCACTGGCTGATTGTTTGGCTGTTTAATTAGTCTTTTCTCCTCTTAACATCACCGGGCCTTTTGTAGCAGCTCTTTAATAGGAAAACAGTAACTGCTTATGATGTCAGACTAAAGGCAAGGTTACTCTGTAGGCAGCAGCACAGCATCAATTATGCTAATTTGATTGAGCGTCCATCAAGGCACTCAATCGAACTCAGAATTAGCTGGCTAAGATCTACCCAGCAAGAAGTATAGTGTTGATTTGACGGGAAGTCATTTCCTATCCGATCAGCGCTGTGGGGATCCTGTGGTAAGCAGGCAGTTGGCAACTGGAGGGAGCTAGACAAGGTATTTTACGTACTTTGCATATTTCCCTCTGATTGCCGCCAAAATCGTGCTGTGGTTTAGACCAGGGCTAAGAAAGTTTATTAGACTTCGCTAGGAAATGGGATTACAGTTGAGGCAGAGATAATGTTTCCTTAAATTTAGTGAACTTATTCCTAATTTGTACATAGTTAATATTCAAACCCAACAAAATGACTACAAATTAATGTAATAAAACACTTTAAAATCGGATCATTCTGAATACTAGCTTGGTTTCTTCCCCCCCTCGCTCCAATTAACTCCTCTCCACCCACGAAGCCCAGCAAGATTTTAGTTCTGGCAACTCATAGAGTTAAAGATTCATACTCTAATCCCTTTGAGTGATGGAGTAATAAACTTTACAATGCTATACAAGATAAGTATCCCAAGGCCATTCCACCCAAACTGCTATTTACCTCGAAGTAATGCTCATCCACATAGGCCAGTGGTTCTCAGTTTCAGCCCATGGGCTGCCTGTGTCCCAATAAGCACACAGTTGTGAGCCATGTGACACCCGAAGACTGTACAGGCCAGTACAGCACATACCTTGTGTGGATGTGGTCCTCTTAACAAATAGAGAACTGCATATGTGGTCCACAATGTTAAATAGTTTGAGAACCACTGACATAGACCAAAGTCTATGAAGCCTGTTCAGATCTATAGTGCTAATGGCTTGTTCATATGAATGTCCCTTCAATTCTTTCATTGTGAGAAGGATGCTTTCACTTTGAAGGTAATTTAAATTAATCAATGGGACTAGTCAAGCACTTAAAGTTAAACCCTGTTTAACTGCCTGTTCATTGTGAGCTGGAGTTAATTTTTCTTTGTGTGCTTTTGGGGGAAGCCACCATCAGAAATTAGGGGCTCACATTAGAAATACTGACAAAAATCATCTCAGTGTGCTGGGGCTGCAGCACTCAGGGAATTAATGATCCCATCATTGTTTGCCTGGAAAACCTTGGAACAAAAACATACTCACTAAAGATACGGTCACAATCGAGTAACAAACAAACAAACAAACCCACATCACCACCACATACATGATCCCAAGAAAATAGACAACTACCTTTCCCCCTCTGTTCAACCTAGAGTCGAATTATGAATACAGCGGAGGACAAACTGTAATTCTTTACATTGTATTACATTTTATTGGCGCTTTAGTTATAATGTACGACATGTCATCAGTTTGTGAATTCTCCGTGTACAAATCAATGTGGCTAACACAATGCCCAGCAGCTTATGCTAGATGGGCTCTTATTTGTTTTCCTGTGAGGGCAAATACGTTAAATTTAGAAATGTATCCAATGCAATGCATTGTAATATAATGTACTAATGGGATCTGTGGATCTCCTTGGTGTATGTTATTAGAATGCAGTATTAGAATACAGTGCCTTAAGAACAGCAATACAGTATGCTCTGCAGCAGAATATGGAACAGATCACCTTGAAATGGATCTAATTTCATGTTGTTGGAGCATCAGAAATTATCCTAACAGCTCTGAAGTCAAGGGGGAATTCTGCTTAAACCCAATGGCTATGTCTACACTTGCTAAAATTAGTTAGTTTGAATTAGTGATCCCCATTCATTTCAATGGCTGGTTAGTTCAAACTAAGAAATTAGTTCGAATTAACATGGCCACATTGGCTAATTCGAATTAGTTAGTTCAAATTAAAGCCTTACTTCCAAAGCCCTATTCGAATTTATTAGTTTGAATTAAGGAAGCCCTTAATTCGAAATAACTAAAGCCTATAGCCATGGCTTTAGTTAGTTTGAATTAAGCCTCCTTAATTCGAACTAACTTTCCAGTGTAATTATAGCCCATGGCATGATCGGGACCCATACTGACACAAAGAGTTAAACATATAAAGCAGTGCAAATTCTACAGACCGTTGGGTAAAAATGACCACTTCAATCTGAGGTTCGGATAGATACATGCAGGGTTACTCCTTGAGTCTCCCCCATCATATCCTGCTTACTTACCCTGGTTGTACCCCAGATGGTCATGTGATGAAGCCTCTGATGAGCTGAGTGTTCTGCTGGGAAAGGTCTGGGTCAATATCAACAGCCCAGACAAATGAGATGCTTCTGGTTTTTATTTCTCCTGCCCTCAGATAACATTGCTTCCATTTCCCAGCTTTCCTGCAGCTGTTTTAAGGTAAATTACAGAATAGGCATTTGGAACTGGAAAAGGTACACCATTCTGTTACAGTTAACCTAAAATGAAAAGATGAAACTTACGAAAGGGTAAATTTTTCCCTGCTGCAAACTGTAAATGATAAAAGAACAGAATGAAGAATATATTTTCTGGATGGTTGTCAGATTGGGGTAGGGGGGTTTATTATGACCTCATTTGACCTCTTAGATTTATTTTCTGTACAGATTTTGATGATGGAGTTGTCAGACATCATTTATCCAGATGTCTACTGAGCAATTTTAAAGATGGTAATAGCTCCCCGCACATCCGCTCCGTGTTTGCTTCCAACATTAAATATATTTTTGTGCTTTATAAATATGTCTTTCAGCCAAGATCATATATAGAGTACACATTGCTATTGATATGTTGGCTAGCCATGGCAGTCTTCAGGAAATTTATGATCTAGCCTTGGCATATTTGACAGATAACATTCGAAATACAAATGTCAAAACATATTTAGATTTTTCCTGTTTCCTAACTAGCCCTGGAGAAAATACAAACCCTTCTTGACAGAATCAGTTCAGTAATCTCCTCTAGGTCAAGCCGTAAGTGTTTTGGAGAATCTGCCTCTTAAAGCCATATAGATCCATCCCTGCTATATTAAAAAAGGGCTTTCTAGCCTGAGGCAGAATTATTTAAGAAAATCTCAACAAGGTTAGACACCACTGTATAATGAGGGAAAGGAGATATACACATAAAGCATAAAAGAGAAATGGACAATATTTTAATTAATTTACATATCATTCTTGGATTGTCACGTGGGCAGAAGCCAGTTCCTTTGATTTTGCTGAATTATAGTCTAGTCTGTGCATGTACCCTTATGTTTATTCACTACAGCATGAAAATATTGTCAGTTAGAGCTAATATTTATAGCTGCTCTCTAAACTTAATGTCAGTGTGGGGTATATTTAGGCCCTTGTTTGATAAAATACCAAACACTTAATCTTACTTTTACCCCAGGCCTTGTTGCTGAACGGAATTATGCACATGCTTGAATTTAAGTATGTGAATCATCCCGTTACTTTTCACTATTATTATTGCTGTTATGGATTAGGTTAAACCTCCTTTAAACTGGGAAGTGTAATAACTGCCTTTTATTACTGATAAATATAAGAAACAATTAAGCTTCTCTATGGGACCAGATAGCTAAAACAAGATAGCCACGTCACTCTGAAAACCAAAGGCTCATGCAAAATTTATGTGTGCAGAGAGGTTTTGCTGGCTCTTGTTTGAGTAGAAGAGTGTGTGTATGTGTGTGTGTGTGTGAGAGAGAGAGAGTGTGTGTGTGAGTGTGTGTGTGAGAGAGAGACAGACAGGCAGACAGACAGACAGAGAAATACCATACAAAAAGTCTTGGGGCAGAAAACAAGGACACAGGTGCACCAAGCACTGGAGCATGGCTTTTAGCAAGAGTTTAGGGGAAAGTGTTTTTTTGGGCTAAGTACTGTCTGAAGGAGGCTTGGAACTATGATCAAAATTGTTTCATTCCTGCTGCGTTTGGAGAAATGTGGTCTAATAAATAAACAGGATTGCATTAAAAAAACGCCTGACTCCAACATCACTTTCTCCTCCTAACTGAAACAATGTGCAGGACTCCAGATTTCTGCTAGCTGCCTGGATTCAAAAGGGGTTACACTTCTTATATGTAGTGCAGTATCACCTAGGGATCTTCTGTCACAGAGCTGGACTACTCTGTGACTGGGCTTATAGGCACATAGAACAAAAAGACAGTCCATGCTCCAAGTATTTTATACATTGAGTATCAATATATGATACTACTCACATGCTTAAAATTAAGCATCTGCCCAAATGTCTGTGGGGTTATGGCATTATTCTGCAATGAACTTTCCCATGAGCTTAACTTTATAACATTTATAGGATTTCAGCATGTGGTTAATGCTCTGCTGAAGTTGGAGACGTGGCAAAGATACAGGATCTATATACAATTTCAAATTATTTTAATAAGAGTTTTAAGTGTTAATATCATACAAAGGATGTTTAAATATTTTTATAATATTGTGTCTCTCTCTCTCACACACACACACACACACACACACACACACACACACACACACACACAATATCATATACTTATTTATCAAAATTCCAAAGGGGTAGCCATGTTAGTCTATTGTAGAAAAACAACAGTCCTGTGGCACTTTTAAAGACCAACAGATTTATTTATCGCATGAGCTTTTGTGGGAGAAAATCCCACAGACGAAGTAGGATTTTCTCCCACGAAAGCTCATGCGATAAATAAATCTGTTAGTCTTTAAAAGTGCCACAGGACTCTGTTGTTTATTTATCAAAAGTCTACATCATTTAGCCTTTAACAAATATCAAGAATAAAAGGCCAAACCTGCCTTTCTTGAGTACCCTAAACTGCCACTGATTTCAGTGGGTCTTCTGAGAACACTGGGATTATAGGATTGGATTCAAAAGTGTGATTAAAGTAAAACAGGGATCAGATTTCACATCAAAGCAGATCTGGTAACTATAGGGAAAACATACCTCTGATTAACCACTGCAGCCACAGTATGTCACCAGTACTCCACACAAGCTATATTACTAATGCAGAAGGAATAAATCTTGGTGCTGGTGAAGAAAGAAAACATCATGCAGACAGGAGGGAAGAAAGAATGACTTGATGAGTGAAGGACTGAGGAGGAGAAATAAATTCCAACTAAACCTAGGGTGGAGATGTGATACATAGGTGATGACAGTAAGGAATTAAGTTTAACAATGTCCTTGAATTAGCAACTAAAGGCAGTGGTGTCTATCAAGCATTTTCAGCAAGAATGATGAGGGAACAGCACTAAGTCAGGGCCAGTCACTTGGAAGTGCAGGTGGACATCATTGAGCTACACAGTCAAAAGCAGCTAGATCAAATTCAGAAAACATTTGTCAAGTTCCAGAGGGGCAGCTGTGTTAGTCTAATTCAGCAAAACTGTGGCACTTTTAAAGACTAACGTGCATCTGACAAAGTAGGATTCTACCCAAGAAAGCTCAAGAGGTAAATAAATTTTAGTTAGTCTTTAAAAATGCCACAGGGCTCTTTGTTTGTTTTTCTCTAATATTTGCTTGCTCATGCTGTTCATTAATATTAACAGTACAGATGCATTACTAGAAGGCCATCCAAGATCAGGGCCCCTTTGTGGTCCATACTGTATAAAGACATAGTAAATGGCAGTCCCTGCCCCCAGGAGCTTACAGTCTACATCTAACTAGTGAGGCCTGGGAAAGGAAAGAGACTTGCTGAAGGTTGAAGTTTAGAATCTAGGTCTCCTGAACCACATCGTGTTATTCCTTAGTAGGTAGTGGTTGGGAATCCCATTTTAGCCACCATCTGTTCCAGATCAGGTCTAGCTCCAGAGGCTTAAAACACCCAGAGAGCCAATGCCTGGGTCCCTTCGCTGCAGTCTGGTGGACAGCTGGCAGGGGGTGCCCAACCAATCTGTGACAGAAGTTGACTTGCTGAGTCAGTCAGACCATGGTGGCATAATAATGGATCTACTCCTCTTCTTGAATGGCAGGTTAATGCTCTTAACTCATTTATGGCAGCAGTTCCTTCCTGATCCCTGGAGCTGCTTCAAAGAAGCTTTCTCTTTTCTCCTATAGTAGGGCGCTGACTGTTCCCTTGCCCAGATCAGACTACTTTGGAGATATCATCCCTGGCTTTCTAGATCTTAAGCAGCTGAACCAATCCCCGTGTGCTTAAAAGCATGAGTTTAAATGATTTCTCTTAATTTTAAAGGGTGTTTTTACTCATTCTGGATCATATTAACCCCTTGTAAGCTCAACCCTGAGGACACATATTCAATTATCAACTTCTCTCCATCTCCCAGTGACAGATCAGCCAGTCATTCCATGTGGCTTGTAGAGGCCAATCATTCCATGTGGCTTGTGAGTTATAGAATGGGTTCTGTGTCTTTAAAAGCAGGCAGATTTTATTCACTCTAATGGGACAGTGGGTGCTCAGCACCTCAGAAAACCATATATGTAAGTTGTTAAATATGGAATTTAGATGCCTAATTTAGGGCCCCAATTTTTTGGGCTAAGGTGCTGTGTACTTTTCCCAAATAAGTTACTGTTCACAGACCAAGATGTGTCCTTTTAGAACAGCAGTTTCTATACAGAGGTGTTTGCTTGTACAACACTTCCCCAATTTTTTCTGAGGCTTGTTTACTGGGATTGCTGTGGTCTGGATGTCCTCAGAGTTTGGCACAAGTGGACCTGACTGAATATATTTCCCTGGTTTGAAGAGGTGGATCCAGTCTCCATGCACATTGGGACTGGAAATCATTTGTTAATTTGCTCCCACTCTATGGACCTTTTGCAGCACTTCTCTTTGTGATTTTTTCCCTCACAACATTGTGGATGAGTCTCTTCTTTCCAGAGAAGCTGCTGGAGGGAATAACAGAAAAAGCAACTTACTAGCAAAATACCTTTGTCAAAAATAAAGTGAATGGAAATAACTGAGCCTTAGCAACTGTTTACAACTGAAAAGCAAACAAATTCAAGGGAAAAGGATGGCGAGACATGATACAGTGACCTACATCAGGGGCCAGTTATCACTTCTGCAGAATTTGCTCATGTGGACTGCGACTCTTGCGCAATCTATTAACCTGCATTGCTCTGGATCCTCATGACTGAGCACTGCGCGCTTGGAATAGCCAGAGAAGCCTGTGTATTTATTTGGTTCACGTGTTGAGTCTCTAAGTGCTATCTGACCAGAGCGTTCAGTCAATGCCCTCATAGCGTCCCTCAATAACCACAGCTTGGCTTAGTCTGCTAACTTTCCACTCCATCTCCTGCACAGTGTCCTTCTAGTTTGAGAGCAAACCATCAGTAGTACTCTTTGAGTATGGCTTTATCAGCCTCAGTTGTGCACCCACTTTATAGTAATTTTATCTAGACCTCATTTCACTAATTTTCTCATGAGATGTCATATGGGACTATCTCAAAAGCTTCATTAAAAATCAAGAGATATGAGGCCTGCTGCTTCCCCTTCCCACCCCCTCCACTAGACCAGTAATCCTGTCAAAGATTAGCTTGGTTTGCCATTGTTTGCACTTGACAAATCTCGTTCTTCCCTCAGCAGCTAGTGGAATATGGAGTCTTTTGCATGTGGGATAGATACACTTCCAGGAGTACTTCTAGGCTACATATGGGATATGAGCAGAAGAATAGGAGGTGAGCCACAGACTGAAAGGGTCCCAGTTGTAACGCACATTCTCCCAATCAATCTCCACAAGGTGCACATGTAGGCTGACAGCCTCTCCCGCAGCTCTCTCCTGGTTGTCAATGTGAATGGGGATTCTAAAAGAAGACTGATGGCAAACCCCACCTGTAAATGATGGTGGTGTTGAACAGGGTTTCTGTGCATCATAGACATGTCAGTCAGAGTCTCAGACTGGTGAGAGGGAGGTACTGGCTGGGACAATGGAGGATCACTGCCTCACGGTGCTATTTGCAAAGTTGCAGAGTGAGATATGTAGGAAGACTGAGGAGATGGACGCAAGCTCCCAGGGGTCAGGGGGAAGGGCACCAGAAGGCATGGCACAGTCTGTGGATGAGGATGGAGGCTGTGAAGTTTAATGAGGAATCCATGGGCGAGGGTGTAAGCGGCAGAGATGGAACAGATCCAGGTTTATGGGATCTCCATGGGGTCTTGTCAGATGATCCATAACAACTTTAGGTCCTGACTCATTCAAGGTGGGAATGGACGGTGCGGACATAGGTGCTGGATGTTTTCCTCCTGCTGTGGATGTGGGGGCTGCGTACTATAAGGAATCCTCCAGCTTTGTTTAGAAGAAATCTGCCTTATTAATAATGTATGTGTGGTATGCGCCACACTACAGCACAGGGATCTTTGCCTACATAGATTCTAGGTGTAAGGTAGAGTGATCTCACACAGGGTCATTTCCAACCATCTTTCATCTGTGTCACATATTGGGTCTGTGGCGGAGGCGTACATCCTCGATGCAAGCAGAGACATTTTCAGAGGGATGCCATTTGGTTGCAGCATATTCCAAAAGGCATGGAAAGAATTGGAAGTGCAGTACAATGCTTTGCAACATGAACTGTGCTCAGGCCTAGCCTCAAGGAAGAGTCAAGGCTAGATAGGAAAAGAAAAGCATCCACCGCCACGTTTGCAATGGATAAAGATGCTCTGCGTCAAGGGCTATGTCTACACTTGCAAGTTAGGTCGACTTAAGGAGCCTTAAGTCGACCTAACTTAGTCCCTGTCCACACCAGGCTTTCATTAAGTCGACTTAAGAAATTCCTTAAGTCGACATAATGAAAGCTTAGGTCGACTTAATAAGAACCGCCGGTTAGGTTGACCTAACCCTTAAGTCGACTCCTTAGGTCACCTAAGCACAGTGTGGACGCTTAAGTCCACTTTATTAGGTTGACCTAAGGGCAGTTAAGTCAACTTACTAAGTCTCTGTTCAGGGGAAGCACTTTGTTAAGTCGACCTAACTTTTTGTAGTGTAGACATAGCCAAGGAGTTCCAGGGCACAGGTCTGTTCAGAAACGGCTCCCAGAGTTGAGCAAGGATGCAGACATCTTCAGTTGCTTAGCCTTGCCAAATGTCCTGCCTCCATATAGCAGAAAGGAATATGTCTGAAATGGTTTAGCCAAATCTGGGGCCAAACTGAGTCAATGTTACATGGAAAACTCTGCTCCACCGAGTCCAGTTTTGTGTGTGCAAGGGCACTTTGCCTCTGAGAAGCAAGTCCCGTAGGTAAGTTGTGGTCACCGGTCTGACTGTCTGACACCCATTTCATTTGTTACAACAATGGAGCATTAGACTGAGAGCAAAGCCAGCGTGTAGTTCTGAATGACTGCAAAGTAAAACCTGCGCTTTATCTGACTGTATATACAGTGCTCCTTGGCCAATTAACTTGGAAAAGGATTACATTGAGAAACCTTTGATATATTCAGGAACGAACGTGCTTTCTGAAGGTCACTATTTAAAAGTCTGTTTTTGGGGTTACACGGGTTGAAAGAAGCCAGTATGTGGGAAGTCCATAAATTCTCCCTGGCTCAGTAAAACCATGGGTGAGATGCAGGGCTAGTGGTTGAGATAGTTCAGAACAGTGTAGAATTAAGGAAACCAGCCCCTCTTATATCTTATCTTCCCCAATCGAGGAAGGGAAAGGAAATTTTACAGCTGCTGTTCTGCACATAACTAGGGCATGGGGCTCCACTGAACATGAACATGTAGCTGTAGGAATGCATGTGGCCAATGATGCACAGCTCTTTAATTCCCAGGAGAAACTTTTCTTATGGCAACTGGAAGATTTATTTTGTCCTACTGTTGAGTCTAGGTTGTGCCTAGAACTGTGTGGGCATAAAGAGGCGGAAGATTATGCTCCTGCGAGGCCTGCCTGGATCTTGAAACTGGCTGTGTGTGCAGAAGCAAGCGGGTGCTGGGATCTCGCTGCTCCTCACAGGAGCTGTTACATGAGGAGCAGGAATGGGGCAAAGTTCTGGCCAGTGTTGAATATTGAAAACTGTGTTCAGATGAGCAGTTATCATTTCAAAATTTCAGGGGTTCTCCTGGTCCTGCCAGCAGGCTCAGGGCTCTGCAGAGAAGGCTGAGATCTGGGTCCTCAGCGGTCAGTTTATCCTTCCTGAAGAAGAGTCCTGCCTTCTCAGCAGTCTCTCTCCAGATGTAGCCAGCTTTCAAGGACCCATCAAAGGATCAATTCTATCCATGCAGTCTTCCTTAGACCCTATCACAGACCCTTCCCAGAGAGGGAGGGAACTCCCTACATCCTCTCCTGCCGCTTCTCCCCTTCAGCTCAGCTCTGTTTAAATAATCCTCTGCAACTCTGGTCACGGACTTCCCGTGCAGTCTGGAACTGGTCAGTCACCTAAATGCTCCGTGCTTTGGTTTCCCCATATATAAATTGCAGATAACGCTGGCTCACGAGGTGTTAATCAATTAATATTTGTAAGACCCCTCTGAGATACTCAGATGGAAGGTACAACAGAAATACAAAGTATGTTTATTAATGAGCCAAATCTAACGTTTGCATTGAACTTATACCTACCTTTTAAAAAAAAACCCAGTGATTTATGCAGTTCAGGAAAACTTTAATATGTCTCGGAACTGCGTACAAGCCACCAGTCAGTTACCCTTTATAAAACGTGGTGCAAGGACTACTAGCTTGTCTTTGAGTGATGGCCCACAGTGAAGAAATAACTTCTAATCTGAATTTATCTAGGTCAGCTTCCAGCCATTGGATTTTATAATTTTGTCTGCTAGAATGAAGAGCATTCTATTATCAAATTTCTGTTTCCTATATAGGGACATATTGGCTGTAATCAAGTCCCATACACTTTTGTTAAACTGAACAGATTGAGTGCTTTGAGTCTTTCATTGTAAGTCATGTTTTAGAATCCTTTAATTATTCGTGTTGGCCTTCTCTGGACTTCTCCGTGCAACCATCTTTTCTCTCTTCATTAAAGTCTTCTTATTGCTTGCATTGCTAATGCAATTTCTTGTGTGGCTATCCAAACATGGTGCTATCCTAAAGTTAATGGGGAAAAAAACACTGAAGGTTCTTAACATTGTGGTTGTGTTTATTCATTTTTTTCTTTTTTTTTTCTAGTCATAAAGAGACATATAATAAAATGGATATTTAAAGAGGCCCAGAGATAGGCTAATCACTATTTCAAAACACTGCTTTGGAAATAACCATGATCAAACTTCAGTTTTTTCTGCTTTTTTTTCTCTCTAACAAATGCAAAGAAATGAAGCTATTACTCCCTTTGTGAGCCATCAGGTGAAATTCACCCTGTGTAGTGAGCTAAAGGAAGGTTGTGAACTACACAAGTCCTATTAATGCCCTATTTGGAGATCTTTAATAATGTATAGGTTATTTATTTGCCCTGTGCACAGGGGTGAATTTCACCCTTAGTATCCTCTTTGGCTTTAAATCCATGAGTGGAATGTATGGCAGAACATATGACTGAGATGCTGGTCCAGCAGAGTAGCATTTTTGTCGTCGTTGTATGTTTTCAGATAGTTTGTTTCCTTCTATTCTTTCCTCTTGCTAGAGAAACAGCAGTATTTAAAAAGCCCGTTAGCCCAAAGAAAGGGGTCACTGTCACTTCGGAAATAAACATGTGTTTGCAACAACTGGCAGATACAAAGTGCCTGCAGGATGTGATCAGCTGGTGCATAAGAAATCTCAAGCAGGAATTTGACAGCAAACCAAAACAGTGTGATCGTAAGGCAATCCAATAGACAGAGCCTTGGCAAAAAGAAAGCCAAACAGCAGAGTATTTGAACGTTACAATAAGATAAAGGGCAAAACATGTAGATGAGAAGAAGCCTATCTGAATAATCTGGTGGTGGCCAAAGGCATCATTTAAAAACTCTTTGTAAAATGTTGTTCTTTTCACTGTAATGATGTATTACTCTTTATCAGTCATATTGCGCCACTCATTTGTTATTGGTATATACCCTCCAATGTGATTATAAGTACTGGGACAAATCCTGGATTCTCGCTTGTCTTTTCCTTGTTTACTTTACTTTCAGTTGTCACTCGGACAAGCTGGCAAACTCAGGCTTGAACAAGAACAGAGTGAGGTCTTCAGGATTTGGCCCATTAGTATTGCAAAACATTTACATTTATCCCATGCAGAGCAGAACCCGGGCTTGTCCCCTGTCCTGCAGAGATTAACAGTCTGAATAAAAGCAAACAAGCAAACTCAAGGCCTGGATCAAAGAAAGCAAAGGGAGAATCTTATGGGTGTAAAAAAAAGACAGGTCAGATCTTTATGCAGGGCCCAGTTGTGCAACTGGCAAGAACTCTCATCCCTTAACATGACTTTAATGACTATCAAAGCCTCCGACGAAGTGGGATTTTCTCCCACGAAAGCTCATGCGATAAATAAATGTGTTCGTCTTTAAAAGTGCAGCAGAACTCCTTGTTTGTTTTATTTGCAAGAATTCCTCTGATTACCATTTCAGTACTTTTCTAATATGCCCCTAGAGCAGTGGTTCTCAACCTTCCTAATGCCGCGACCCTTTAATACAGTTCCTCATGTTGTGGTGACCCCCAACCATAAAATTATTTTCGTTGCTACTTCATAACTGTGTTTTCCGATGGTCTTAGGCAACCCCTGTGAAAGGGTCGTTCGACCCCCAAAGGGGTCGCGACCCACAGGTTGAGAACCGCTGCCCTAGAGGATGATTTTGGGTCACTTAGCCTGCTGGTTGTTCAACACTTGTTGGCTCCGTGTGAATGAGAGATAGACCCCCAACTTTTTGGGTCATGCCTCCCTTTACCTGATCTGTGCCCTGCCAAGAGCTGAAGTCAGGAGCCAGGGCCGGGAGCAGATCCCAGGGCCAGGAATGGACAAGGGTCTGGGCCATGCCTAGGAACTAGGGCTGCAGGGCCAGGAGAAATGTTGCGTCCAGAGCTGCAGCCCCAGGGATGGGGTCAAAGTCGGGACAGGGCTGCAGCTGCAGGCAGGACTGGGGTAGATATGGAGGCAGAGCAGGATTACTTGGCTCTTCCATTCTGCCCCCAGCATGGGCTAGCACAGGCCCCAGCGTGCTCCCCAAACCTTCCTCCATGCTCCCCTAGGAAGGCCTGCCCCACAGTTTGGGGACCTCTGACGTAGGGCCTGGTTCTACTGCAAGGAAGCATCAGTGGAGAGATTTAAAGTGAAGAAAATGATAACACAGCTTCCCCTTTGGATCTTGGTCAGAGTATCATTTATCAACTCCCAGCTTGTTATGTACCACGAGTACCAGAGCTCATATATAGACACCGTAACACAACTTCTTCGACTTCTCGCTTGTTTTGTAAAGTGCTGTCTGAGTTTAAAGAGCTTTACAAAGAGTTAATAATAATAATTAATAATAATGATATTGGAAACCGGGCAAGACGTCCCCATGGGCCTGATCCCGCAGTCACATTGCAGACAAAATGTCTGTTTACATCAGTGGCAGTCCTGGCTGGGTTAGGATTACAAAATTGGATCCCATGTAAGGGTCCAGTCCTGCTCCCATTGAAATCAATGGGGAAATTCAATAGGAACAGGACTGGACCCTTAGTTTTTACAGTGTTTAATAAGTAAACCCTCAGCTTGTTTCTCAAGAAAAGCTTGGTATAGTCTTTCTATGTTTTGTTACAGGTGTTTCTCTTTTAATGTGGACAGGGATTCAAAATGGATTTCGCAAAGGCTCTGTGGAGCTCATTGAGTGGGTTGTTGCAGTAACAAAAACATAGTCTCTCTGTGCTGTGCTGTACGACAGCTACCAGATGCGATGTGCAAACAATAAAAACTCCCCGGTAATGCTGATGGAGGATAGCAGATCGTGTTTCTCACCATCTTCTCTTTTTCCGTTTTTATAACTGTGAAGTAGCAAACACAGATTTTGCAGAAGTCTTTTAGTGTGAGCTTTTAAATAGCCTACATGTCTCTCTGGCTGTGTTTGTAGCAAATCTGCCTCTAGTGCCTCTTTTTGGGTGGACATCTTCTAGACAAGTTTCACTAAATGACACTTTCAAAGACAGATATACATATGCATCACATCAAATGTTGTTTAGAAAACACACATAAAATCCTGGCTCAAAAGAATGAAGCTTGCTGGTTGTTTTTGTTTCCTTTTACTCCAGCTCTTCACGGACAAAGAGGAATATATTCTATAGCTTGATACTGCAACAAAGGGAGATGAATGTCTGTGTTTAAAAAGATAAAGGTTGCAGAAATGTCATCATATGTGTAAAGAAAAATTTGCCAGGCATCACTGAAAATAACTAGGAATAATAATAAAATGTATAAAGTAAATATGACCAGTTCTAACATCTGTCTTCAGGCAAAACTCATTGACTTCACCTAGTATTGATTTCTTGATTGTAATGGGAGTTTTCCTGTGTGATGTGTGAATAAAACTGAGTATCATTTCCATATTTCCAAATGATACTGAATGATACAGGGATTATGCTATCTATTATTATAGGCAGTGGAGGTAGTAATGCTTCAGGCTATGTCAACACTTGTTAATTTAAGTTGATTTAGCATGTCCACACTCAAATTTTAAGTCGACTTAGAGGGGACCTTACAAAATCAACCTCGAGCATCCACACTGGACGCCTAGGTTGACTTCTAGGACCTAGGTGGACCTGGGACAGGTCCACGGTGGCAGGGGGGGCACCCCTTGCCAAGTGACGGGGGGCTCAGCCTTTGCCCCATTGTACCTTGGTACAATGGGGCAAAGGGGGACAAGGACCCTGGCAGGGCATAGGGGCAGGGTGGGCAGGGCTCTGCCCTGCCCTTTGGGGGGGCATGCCAGGCTGTGGCTGTGCCAGCCACACTGGCAGGGAGGGCAGCGGGGAAGCCCTGGAGCCCCCTAAGTCCACGTAAAGTTGACTTAGGGCTACTCCACATCCACACTGGCTAAGTTGACTTTCTAAAGTCAACTTAGCCAGCAAAGTCGACTTAAAAGTAGGTTTTATAAAGTCAGCTTAATTTTTCCTCAAGTCGACTTAAGCAGCTACAGTTCTTGGGCTAAGCAGTAGCAGGCATATGAGAGACATCAGCCATGAGCTACGTAACATTATGTAGTCACATCTTCATATTCCTGAAACTACTTCAACACAATGTCATATCAGTCTGATAGGGTGATGCTCTCCTAACGGTTCTTACCACCACCAAATAAAGAAACACGTTTTTGGCTGCTTAAAGAAAACTTTGCTTGACAGCTTTCTGTCTGGAAAGGCCTGGCTTATCAACAGTTGTGATTATAAAATCTACATTTCTTCTGGCTTTGTCTTTATGGTACCCACTTTTCTATTGTGTATCTAAATGATTTCTGTCTTGTTCTTTAATTGTTTCTGTCTGTTGCATAAGACACCTAAGTGTAATCGATTAAGGTGGTCGGGTATGATTGGTTAAAGAATTATTTTGCAACATGTTAGGATAGGTCAAAGAATTATTTTGTAATATGATTGGTTGGATGATAGCTAAGCAGGACTCAAGTTTCACTATAAAAACTGGGGTCTAAGAGGAAGATGAACAAGAAGAAGAAAGAGGAACAAGAAGGATAAGAAGGAAAGACCTGAAGGAAGAAGAATCCTCCTCCAAGGTACGGCCCAAGATCAGAGCTGCTAGAATCCTCTGCATCACCGAGATGGGGCCTGCCGGCGCTATTGTGATACGAAACATGCACACACAGGGTGCGTCTACACTTGTAAATTAAGTCGACTTAATTTACTCTGCGTCTACACTACACTTTCCTTAAGTCGACTTTATTAAACCTCATTTTAAGGTGACTTTAGGCTTAAGTCGACTTTCTAAAGTTGACTTAAGCCAGTGTAGACCTGGAGTAGCCCTAAATCGACTCTAAGTCGACTTAAGGCTCTCCAGGACTCCCCCACTGCCCTCCCTGCTGGGGGGATGGCACAGGGGGAGCCTGGAAGGCCCCCCCACAGGGCAGGGCAGAGCCCAGCCCACCCTGCCCCTATGCCCTGCCAGGGTCCCTGCCCCTCTTTGCCTCATTGTATCTATGTACAATGGGGCAAAGGCTGAGCCCCCTGGCACTTGGCAAGGGGTGCCCCCACTTCCACCGTGGACCTGTCCCAGGTCCACCTAGCCCCTACAAGTCGACCTAGGCATCCAGTGTGGACGATCTAGGTCGACTTTGTAGGGGCCCCCCCCAAATCGACTTAAAATTTTGATGTGGACATGCTAAGTCGACTTAACAAAGTCAACTTAACAAAGTTGACTTAAAGTCGACTTTGTTAAGTCGAATTAGCTAAGTCAACCTAAATTAACAAGTGTGGACATAGCCTCAGAGAGATACTCATTTAATCCCAGGAGGTTGCTTATGTGAGAAAAGGCAAAATACATTTCAAAAATTAAGACCAAGAACCCAGTTTTCAAATTTTAATCTGTACATTTGGGCCACTGGTTCCATTTTTTCACTTAAGGACCTATATTGGCTATTTGGGGCCCTGTCTGGATGTCCAAACGGGGAACAGGCTGCCTTAACCTCAGTGCCCAAGTTTGAAAATTGGGCTTAGTGTGGCAGTTCAGAGGTTCCCTTGGCTAGAACCATGCAACTTTGTGATCCACCAGACAGTAAAGCAGCATGTTCAATTGAGAGGCAAGTGCTCTATTTAAGGGCAAAAGGACAGACACTAAATTCCTGATTTATACATTCCCCTAAAAGGAGACAGGGAAAAAAACAATAGTGTTATCAGGCAAACATTTCAAAAGCATCCAAGTTAGTCTGGAGCCTAAGATCCCTGGCTCCTAAATCACTTAGATGCTTTGGAAAATTTTATCCAGCATCCCAGTTATGCCCAACACAGCTTCTCTTTGACCCTTCACAGCCAAGGAACTAGATTAGATTAGATTAGATCAACCCAGGTTCCAAGAGGAGCTCTGAAGCAGGTGCTACTAGATCCCACTTCTAATTCTGTAGTCACCTCTAATACACCCGTTCTCAGGATCTCTGACCTCTCTGTTCCAGCTTCCTTTCCACCCAAATCAGGGGCCATGTGTAGATGCTGTCAAACACCTCCTACATCTCCCTGTCTTTCCAATCCTGGCTCTAGGAGGCCTCTCAGTCTCTATCACTGGATTGGAATAATTCTCAGGTTGGTGGTTTGGAAGCTAGGATCTTCAACAGGACATTTATGGTATGTTTATACTGCAATTAAACACACGGCTGGCCTGTGTCAGCTAACTTGGGCTATTTAATTGCCATGTAGACATTCAGGCTCTGGCAGGAGGGTGGCCGCCTGGGACGCCACCTGTCAACACCACAGTTGAATGGTCCTGTAGCCCAAGTCCCACCAGCCTGAGTCAGCTGACAAAGGCCTACTGGGGGTGTTAAATTGCAGTGTTGACATACCCTTCACTATTTGTAATATTGTTGTTTTTATTAATTATTTGCATTTCACTAGCTCCCAGTGGGCCCCAGCCAAAGCCAGGCCTCCATATTCTAGGTGCTATGCAAACACCTATGGCTTGTCTATATGGTGCGGAAAAGGGGTGTGATGTGTAAAGTGCATTAATGTGCTACTCTCTCTAAATGAACAGTGTAGACACTGCTAAAAGCAGTGTAGACCCTGCTCTCTAAATGCACAGTGTAAACCCTGCTGGCATACTCTAAAAGGTAACTAATTTGCATTAATTTCAGGCTCCTCGGCTATCATCTCTCTTTGGAAGAGACCAGCATTTCTTTTCTTTATTGACCACAGTATGTCCAAGCAGCATAGTTTTGTGACTATACTGTGAATTCCCCAGCAAAAGACTAAGTAGGCCTGCATTGCTATTCTCCTCAGAGACAAAGCCCTATTGCACTGCTCACAGTTAAGCTACCACATAGCTCTTTCTAAGCAAGCACATTTATTCTAAAGGTAAAAGCATTACAGAGGAATCATATTAAAACAATAAAAAAAACCTACATCCCTGCTAGCAACCATACCAGAGACCACTCCAGCTCCAGCAAGGACTCTAGATGATGAAAGTCCTTCAGACCTCACTCTGGGTTTTTCCTGTGCTCACAAGCACATGGCAGACTTTGCTCAGAACAAGCACCCTCCTGAGTAAGTCAGCTACTCCATTATATATTTTGTCATTGAACTGTCCTTATGAAATAGCAGACAAAAGGTCCCCCTCTTCTCAGGATGAAGCTTCAGAGGCTGAGGCTCAGTCTACACTGCTGGTGAAATTTGGCGGCACTCGACAGGCATTATGCAAGCTATGCACAGTAGCTTGCATAACTCCCATTGACTTTGTAATTTAGGTTCTACGTGCCATTCTTACTGCGCTGCACTGATGGGAAATGCGTTCCCTTTGATGTGGCGTTATGCCACCTGGTTTTACTAAATTGACTTCCAGATCAACTGAGCATATCTTTACTGTCAGTGTAGACATAGCCTATTTTTAAATCACACCAGCAGGGACTACATGGGGCAGTTAGAGCACAACCTGATAGAGCACTTTACAAAATACACCGCTCTAGGGTGCTTTGCCAGCACCACGTAGATAAGGCCTTAGTACGAGAAACAGCCCCTGGCCAGAACTGTTTACAATCTAAAGACATTCTTCCTTGTGTCTGTGAAGATCGAAACTATGTAAAATATGATCCAGTTTCATAACTCATCACTTCTGCTGCCATGATTTAGCGCCTTTTGAAATTGGTTTACAAAAGGGACAGTGCAAGCTTCCAAGTTCTCAATTGCTGTGCCTTGCAGTCTCATATTTGATACTCCTTTCTCATAACTATATTCTTGCCATTTTTCCCCTCTTTTGGACAGAGTTCTCAGCATTCAGGCTGTTCCCAGCAGCCCCTCCAGTGTTTATGTCATCTCAAGACGTGTCACTCATACAGGAAACAGTCAGGCTTGGAAATTCGGGAGCTAGATCACTTGCATTTTAGGAGGAACAGACAGTTAGAGGGCAGACAATAAAAATTACATAGAGATATGATATGTCCTTGCCTTCGGCAAGGCTTAATGTGGGGAAAAATCAGGAATTGCATGTAACTCTGAAAGGTGCCTGTGACAAGACACATGGGCTATGTCTACACTGGCAAGTTAGTTCGAATTAAGGAGGCTTAATCCGAACTAACTAAAGCCATGGCTACACTAGGCTTTAATTAGTTCGAATTAAGGGCAGCTTCTCCCATGACATGCCGTGCCCCACACTCCCCCCACCCTAGCAGAGCCAGACTCTTCTTGTAGGCTTGGAGCAGCCCTCAATTGGGCCCAGGTGCTCCCAATTGCCCTTCAGTAACTTCTCTTCTGCCGACAGGGAACTGGGCTTTTAACAGCCTTGGGCTTACGTATCTGCCCTGGCATATCCCCCGGTAGCCATCTGGCCCGCCTTTATCACAATACACATTATTATTGTAAATCGTGGGACAGAGACAGGAACCAAAAATGAGGGTATTAGATATTGCTTAGGTGTGAAGGAAAAATATTTGAGCCCATCTGTGCAATATTGGAGGATTTAGTTCTGAATGTGGCTACAGATGATGCCCTTAGTTTATATCTATATACATACCAGGAACATGATCATAGGGCACATAGGAGAATTATTAATTTAGGTAAAATTCACCTCTCTGCAAAGACAGCACAAGACCTGTTCACTGCTTACATCCTCTTTTGAAGTGGATTTGCATAGATCTCTGCATAGGAGCAGAAGTTAAAGTAAGGGGGAACGCACTGGAACGCAGTTCCTGGGCCCACAAATTTGAGGGGCCAGAGTTCTGGGGCCCCTAAAAATAGAAAAATCCAGCAGAACACATGTTCTGCCCTGCCCCGGCTGCTGGCAGGTCCTCGTGCCACCTTTGTTAATCACAATACTTATTGTGTGATGCAGTGTTTGCTAGTTTGTGACAATAATTGCTATAGACATAAACACCATATAAAATTATAAATATTTTTATGGAGTGATAACCGATGCAGGTGGTACTGAGAAATGGTTGCAAATGCCTACCTGGGCTGGGGCCCACACATGCATGAAAGGGGCCCAGACAATACAGGAAGGGGGCCCGGAGATTAGGAGGGTTCCGGGGCCCGTCAAATTATACTTTAACCACTGCATAGGAGTGAGTCTCACTCTTAGGGTATATTTAAGTACCTACTTAATAAGGAGTAAGGAGGGGGCAAATTGGGTTTATATATATATATTGCAATTTTTAACCGTTGTTTTAATAGGAAGGTCTAGTTTACCACTTCTGCTCCCGATTTCAATTTTGATTTCACTGGAAACACACAGGTGTAAAACTGAAATGAAGCTGTGATGAATCAAGCCCAAATTTTGGTCTCCAGATCATTGCAGAATGATCTGTGCAAATTTCAAGGCCAAGCCCTGTTTGTATCCAGCCACCTTTTTAGAACCCCATTGTTTGATGTGTGCATCTCAGGGCTCGACATGTTACATCTCCTGCACTCATCCTCAGGATCGCTGCAAAGTATGCAGATGTGGCCTGATCCAAAGGGCACTGAAATCAGTAGAAAGACTTCCATTGTTTTCAGTGAGTCTTGGATTAGCCTTATACGTGGGTAACAGGATGAAACCACTATGTGTGGGTGTTGTACCCTAATTCACAAACCCCACCTGCACTACCAGTTATTTCTTCAACCACCACGCCACACACTGAATGTATTCAAAGATATGAGTAGCACATAGTGCTGCCTCAAATAGTGGATGGTCTCTGCTCTTCAAGGCAGCCTTTAAAGGTTTACCCACGTGGGTAATTACTTCCAAATTCCAATTACTTCCCCATCAGTAATTACTTCCAAACTTCCAGAATGCTGCTGTAACGGAATAGTATTTAAAGCACAGATGATGCATTGCTGCTCTGCTGCACACAGTGACCAGCCATTCCTTATGTTTGTTGCCTTGAAGACCCTTATTCCTGTGTTCTGCAGCTGGCTCCATGTGTCTGCAAAGGGGTTGCCGTAGTGAATCTCTGTGACCTGCTTCTCATCTTTCTAACACGTTTTCATCCCCTGATTCGGCTGCTCACTAACTCTAAACTGTATGCAGTGATTAGGTAAAGGCTGAGTCCTAAATACACCACCTAGATGCTGTCAACATCACTCTCTCTTAGAAGAACCCTAAAAGAAAGAGAGAGAAAGGACTCGTTAGGTCTTCTCATCTATCATCATGCCAGTGTGGGATTGATCCCTGGAGTACTCACCAGTGCTTTGCTCAACCTAGTTTAATCTTCCAAGCAATGGGGCTTGCACTGTTTCCCCTGAGAATCCATTCCACAGTCTAATAAATCTCACTGCCAGAATGTTTTCCCTAGTATTATTTAGCCTAAAAATTCCTTCATTCCTTAGTTATACCCTCTTGTACCACCTGATTGACATGATCCTATAAAGGATGTCACCAGGGCTAAATAGGTACAGGGGCCTGCCCATGAGATGCCCATTGCGGAATTAGGGCCTAAATTGCTGGGTAGGCGATGTGCACAAGAGACACCAAACAAACAAACATGGTTCCATCCCATGAAGAGTTTATCTGCTGCATTTTCAACAAGATGCAGTGACAAGGAATGGGAGGGAGGGGGAGGGTTGTGAGAGAGAGGTTAAGGGAGTTCTTAAGTGAAGCTTCTTTGTCATTCTTTTAATTTAGTTTTCTATTGTTTCGCTTCCCATGTATGACTATCTATTTTGGGAATAGCAACAGTGTGTTAGTTCAGTATTTTTTTAAATAATTTATTATTCATTTATGAATTAATCAACCAGAGGTACCTAATGTGACGAGGTGCACACTGAGGGGTTGAAAAGGTTATCTGTTGACTTTAGGGCAGATGAGTAAGGAGCTCACTCTCCTGTGAACTGTTTAGTGCTATTTTGTCTTTCCACTAATATTACATGCATATAACAAGAGGAAACCGCCATCCCCATTGTGTCTTTCTTAGCTTTTCACTGGAACAATATATTTGTTAGCTAATTCCCCAGCTATCGGGGCAAGGAGTGGAGAGTGAATATTATCTGGACCATCGGATCACTGTGTTCAGTGTGCCTGTGCTAGGATCGGCTTACCTCGACTCTGTGTTGGTATAGCTGTGCCTCAGTTTCTCCTTTGTCAGTACCATGAAATACAATATTCCATACCTTGCTATTAAGGTTCTCCTTTGATGGAAATGTTCATAAAAAAATGAACAGTTCAACGCAACTCCATACAAGTCTTCCAGCCCTCGTCTCCCTGGTGGTCTGTTCCTTCCAAATGGGCTTTCGCGGCCCTTTCCAGCCCCCTCAAAACTACACCTTTTCTGAACTCCTTTCTAAGCTGAGGCTTCTGCCCTCAGAGGTGGTGTAGGGCCCTTGGGGCCCCTAGGCCTCCCCCTCCTGGCCCCCCCCCACGTAAGGCCACAGCCCCCCTCTAGCCTAGGGCCCTACCTCCTGCAAGCAGGCCGGCATGGGGGCGCCCTGGGGCCAGAGGCCATCCCCGGCCCAGCCGGTCGGCCCCCAGGGACGGTGGGGCCGAGTGGTGCATGCAATGTGGCTTCCGGTGTGGCCCAAAGGCCGTGCTGGAGGCCATTCTGCACGCTGTCTGGCCCTGCCCCTGGAGCGTAGTGACCAGTCACACCAGCCTACCCCATCCCCGGGCGTGGACCAGGCAGCCCAGAGGTGGGGCAGGAGAGCAGAGCCTGGCCTCTGGCCAGAGCGGCCTCACTTCCCCCCAGCACCAGCAGGGCGGAGGGCCCCCATGTTGTCTGGGCCCCTGGCATGGGCTCCGTAGGCCCATGGGGTAATCCTTCACTGTATGCCTGGCTCCCGACAGGTATCTTCCACCTGGCTGGGTCAGAAAGGCCCTTCCTGGTTCTTTCATCTGGCTCTGGATCTCCTTTGTCTGTCTCGACTGCCTCCCTCTAAAGGAAGCTGTGTCTCTGGGGCGCTGTTAGGGGATACACGGTCACTTGACCCAATCTTTGTCCAGAGCCTTGAAACGGGCCCAAGGATATATACATGCGACCCAGGAAAATGTTACCGTGCACTTACCCTTCCTTTATTAATAGTGAGTTGATCAATATGGGCATTTGTTCCAACAGCCTTTCCGTGAAGCTTGCATATAGAACCGAGGGCTCCTCAGCCTGAACTTTAAAGCCTGACCTGAACCCGTGCAGACCCCAGCTGTCATGAACCCAATCCGAGCCCAGTGCAGAGTCATCTTCGTCCCCTGCTAGACTCGAACCCTTGTAGGGTCTCCTTGGGTTACCATGAGTGGCAGTAGCCAGGGCCTGCAGAATCGCATGGGGTGTTGCAAACAGACCTATGGGGGGCTGCTATTCACAAAGCTGCCGGCACCTCCTCCCCACCCTACAGCCGCTCCAGCAGGGCCACAGCCCTCTGGAAGTCCA
Organism: Pelusios castaneus; assembly: GCA_007922175.1. Lineage (NCBI taxonomy): Eukaryota > Metazoa > Chordata > Testudines > Pelomedusidae > Pelusios > Pelusios castaneus. The sequence goes on from ML685777.1 coordinate 11,777,438, forward strand.
GTGCCCAGCTGGGGCAGCCAGGTAACGGGATGGTGCCATTGTTAGAGGGCAGTCCTCCTTCTGCCATCATTTGCTGCCACCTCCACCTGGCTCTGGGTTGGGTTGGGGCTGGGTGGGAGCCCCGAGTCCTGCTCTGGGGTCAGTGCCCACGTGCTGTCTCCCAGATTGTCTTGGATTACCTGTAGTGCTGCAGTGAGCACATATTTTGCACAGCACCATAAAGAACTTCCTAACCAGAGGCCAAGATGAGGTCTGAGCAAGAAATTCCTGGTCCCATCTGGCCCTATCATGTGTTTGCCTCACGGTGGGAAATGGCTGTGAGCTCAACGTTTTCTCACAGGACTCTTTGGTGCTGCCCCAGCCCTGCTGTTATACCCAGGGCCCCATGGCTGCTCCTCTGTCTACTAGAGCCCAATTTTAAAACCCAACCTGAGTGAGTTGAGTTGTTTTCATACCCGACCCTAACCAGAAACTTTTAGTCGGTTCCTTTTTGGTTTTATTGGGTTGCAAGGCTCTAATATAAAGATCTTACGGGTTCTCTTCCAATGAGACAGACACCACATAAACATTGGTCATAGGTTGTGTATAGATAGGTTTCTCAGCACCCCACACATTGGTGAGTTATTTTTTCCAGAGCACACTTTCGTTGGGTTACAGCCATGTCTTTTATTTGTCAAGTATCATGCACAACAATGGCGCCATACGGTTTAATGATAATATGGATAACATTTATTCACACACAAGTCAGGTAAAGTTCAGCAGTGTAACAGAAAATAGTACATCAGATGTTCAGATACAGCCATCTGTCATACCCGTAGATTTGATTTTTTTTTTTTTAATAACTTTAAAACTCAGGAGGGCAAATTCTGATTGGCACTTGAACACAGGTGTATAGGACTCCCAGATGGAAGCAGATATGCACTACAAAAAGAGTTATTATGTATGCTTGAATTCTGGTTAAAACCAGCCATTCATGCACAGCATTCCCCTGGAGCAATGTATTTCTATGTAGAGCAGAAATAATCTGCCTAGGAATTGCGTGTAGGAGTTTTGCTAAATCAGGGGGAAGAATGAGAATAAATAAACTGGTTGTGTGTCTTGATCCCAAAGCCACACCCCATAACCACCCTCCTGACAAGTGGGTTCTCCAGGACATTTCGGAGGGACTAGATTAGAAAAGTGATCAATTTCCAGCCTGAGTTTCTGTGCTGGGTTTTCTAACACACGTATATACAATGTCAACCAGACTGAGGCCACAGTCAGTAAATCCTACTTCATGTCTATGACACAAAATTCCTTTAGATCAAAACCAAATTGTGCTATGTAATTTTGTAGCTAGGGGTTTGTCTTATTCTGAAAGTGAGTTCAAACTTTTAGATGTGAGAGTCCTGTGGCACCTTATAGATTAATAGGTTTTCTTCGGCATAAGCTCTCGTGGACTGTAACCCACTTCGTCAGATCTGACGAAGTGGGTTACAGTCCACAAAAGCGTATGCCCAAAGAAATGTGTTAGTCTATAAGGTGCCACAGGACTCTCATTGTTTTTTGCTGTACAACAGACTAACACGGCTACCCCTCAGAAACTTTTAGATGGTTACTCATTCATTTGAAATCACGGTTACATTTTCCATAAATACAGTTAAAACAATGAAAGCCCTGTGGCGCCTTAAAGACTAACACATTTCTTTGGGCATACGCTTTTGTGGGCTCCAACCCACTTCATCAGCTGCATAAATGCAATTGCATTAACTTTTACCATTTTTGTAGCAAAATCATCACAGTTCTTCAATAATATAAGCATTGCAGAGCTAGTCCAACAATCGCATTCAGAAAGGGTTAGTTGTTTAAACAGACACAGTGAACAAGTCAAATATAGGGCTAATCTGGTCCCCCTCCAATGGCCCATGAAGGCACACTTCAGAGCCTTGAATCGGAAAAGATGATCCTGTGCCCCAAAATCTGCAGTCTTGCCTTCATTAACAGCTACTGAATTGCATCATTGTGCCTTGCTTTAATTTCTCATTTAAGCACCAAACCTTCTCTAAGCCAGAGGTTACCACAGGGATCATGGCCCAGATCCTGTCTTCTGTTAAGGCAGCTTTCTACCACTTTAGAAAAGGAAGCTAAGGAAGGTGCGGGGGCCAATAGTCAGAACAGGGGAAGTGCTAGTGGGAGAAGGCTGAGTACGTTACGCCTTCAGGGTGAGATCTGTAAGACGCTGGTGACTCTTGTAGAATCTTGTATATAGAAGGCAGTGGGCAACCCACTCTAAATAAAGGGCACTGGTGAATCACAATAGTGATCTGGATGTGGTTTGTGCGGGGTTGGGGCCCAAGAGTGAAATGCTACAGTTCCCCTTAAACCCCTGAGCTGTTCCTGTGAGAGCTGAGCCATCCAGAACACTTCCCACCTGCAGCTGAGGATCCAGGGCAGTGTCTGTAGCTGAACGGCTCTTTTTCCATGTGAAACATTTTGGATCAATTATTAACAACCAGTGTCTATGTAAAGAAGTCTACCTCCATTCCTTTCGGACTTGACTGCTCTTAAGCTGTATTTCATGCCCTCTGGTTATTTCACTGGCATGAGCGCACACAGGTTTGTAATATCTGTTCTCTTTATTCCCATTAGGTTTTGTATGCATTGACGTACGTTGATGAAGTCACCTCAGAGGGGGCAATCCAGCTCTGCTTGAAAGCGATGGCAGAGTTCTTACTGGTTTAATGTATGCTGAATTTGTTTAGCTTTTCTGAATAGCTACTTTCTGATTACCTTCTCCATGTAAGTCCAGTCTTCTCCAATTGAAATCAATGCAGCTTCTAAAGGCAGGTCTAAGTTATACCCATTGCTCCCTTATGGACTACAGCACCAGCTAGGATCTCTCCTGTACCTTTAACTCCTAAAACATCCCCTACAGAGGGGGGAATCCCTTTAAGGGGTTCTGGTCTTTTGTCTTTGAAGTACAGCAAATTAATGTGGTGGAGAACAGTTGCAACAGCTAATATTTTTTAAGTAAATCCATGAATGCATCTAACTAATTATAAATCATATGGTTGGAATATATGTGAAAATATTTTCATTTCAGATTAGCTATCTTAGATAGAGCCCTGCATACCCACAGATATCAGCATTATATCTGCAGATATCCATGGACCATTTCTTGCAGGGGTGGAAACACATATTTATGTCTGCACAGAGCTCTACAGATGAGCAGAGGCCTGCAAATCCATGGATATCAGCATTGTATCTGTGGATAGCCTCATCCAGGGATGTGATGCGGATATCCATGGATCATTTCTTGTGGCTGCAGGTAGGATGCAGATCCACATGTTTATATCCACGCTGGGCTTTAGTCATAGATATTATGTTTAGAAACAGTGAGTCTGATTTTGACCTGGCTTTAACCTCCCCAATTATTTCAGTGAAATTACTCCAGGTCTACCCTGCAGAAGTTACAAGTCAGGTGGGCATTTGTTCCGTTCATTGAAAACCTATGCCTTTCCCACTGTGCAAAGCCACATCTGCCTGTTGGGCTTACACAGTGGTATAAATTGGAAATTACACTATTGAGCCAATGGTGTCAGAATACAAGTAGGAATGCTATCAGAATTAGGTGTAGAGGATTTGCTAAGAATGAGGGTAGTTAATTTAATAGCCCAATTGTTTCTAGTATCTTTTTAAAGCAAAAATAATCATATCCCTTGTCTTTTATACTCAGTGAATGGAACATTAACACATATGGATCAGCATTCAGCAAGAAGTCTGACCACTTTAGCATAGGGACTAACGGTGTCATTTTACTAGCTGATGAAGATATTGATTCCTGAGAGTTAATTGTAGTTGTGAGAAAGATCTAGGGCTGCGACGGGATGAGGAGCAAGTGAAATGCTAGGAGGATTGGTGGGTAAATATTGTCCAAAACACTCATGTATTGCAGGAGAGGAAAGCAAACAAATCACCGGCATGCATAAAAGTATAGGGCCAGATTCTATTACCTTTACTTACAGCGAGTAGTATCTGACTCCATGCGTAGTCCCATTGGCTGCAAGAGGGCAACTCCAAGATTAAGCTACTACTCAATTTAGCTGTAGCAGTTTCTGGCAGGATCACAGTGGCAGCTACATGCAAAAGATGTATTAAATCTTCCAGCCATATCCCATAAAATGCAGGATTTAACCCCCCCAGGCGATGATATATCAGACCTTAAACTGATACTATGCTGCTCTTAGAACAATTTGGTTTGGGAGGAATCTCCCGTGGGTCATCTAGCTCTATTACCCGCATCATAGAAGATTAATGCAATTATTTGTAATAAATCCCTAACAGAAGGGTATCTAATTTAACTATTCACATTTCTTTGCCACCTCCCTTGTCTGCTTCTTTGATTGCTTACCTATCCCTCATAATTTTTTTTGCTAACAGTTCACCTAGTTTTTCCCTGCTGCAGCTTTAAGCCTGTTCTTAGTTGTTCTGCCCTTGTTTACTTGTGGGAATAATTGATCCCTGTCATAGAAAATTATCCTGCGATTGTATAAGTGACTAAGTGAGGCCACATTTGGAATATTGTTTGCAGTCCCGGTCACCTTATTATAAAAATGATATAATGCAAATAGAGAGGACACATCAAATGATACCGGATTTTAATTATTCAGAAAGGGTTAGAAAAGCTACTGGGTAGCTGCAGTCTTTGGAAAACAGGAGATTACAGGGGCATTCTAGTGAGGGATATAAAACTTGGAAAGGACTACTACAGAGGATTCGCATAGACAAGGGTATCTGAGCTAATGACAAATACCAGAACAAAAGAGAAATGTACTGAAGCTTAGGAAGAGCTGATCAGCAAAGCAATTTAAGCAGAATTTATTTAGTTAATATATAGGGGAAAAAATGATTGGGACAGCAATGGGAGCAACTATTAGAAATAGATTATCTAGTGTTTAGACAAGTATGTGGAGTTAAAATTATATATATATATATATATATATACACACACACACACACACACACAACTATTAACGCAAAGGAAGGGAAAGGGACTCAGATGAACTTTGTGATCACCTTTCTTAAAAAATTTTTTTTTGCATGTTCCTAGAAATAAACCTGATTCCTGTGATTTTGTGGTGTGGCCATCTTTGAATATCTGTACAATTTTCAGGAAGCAGTTTTAAACCTATATCCCCAGCACTTTGCATACTGAGACGTGGACGGATAAGGAGATACCCTGAGGGTTAGGGTCCGATGCTGATCTCAGAGTCAGCATTGTAGATCCATAATAACTCTAGTGAAGATGCTAGTTTATTCAGGATTCCTACTGGTGTAACTGAGACAAGATTCTGGGTATAGAAATTCCAGTTTGAAAGACCTTAACTCCCCATCCCTTTAAATTGCAAAAAAGGCTCATAGAAGGATGAGTCCTTTTGGGGACACTTGTAATAACTGTACATGCCATCACTTGCACATGCCTAAGGACTATGCCTTCAATGAGTTTTGGATCAGGACCTAAATGACACACTTCCTGTGACTTACAAGTTTTATTATTCTTTCTGAACAAAAGAGTCTGCTCTGAACTGAGCCGAAACCAAAGCAAAACTGAGGTTTTCTTCAGCACTGAGAAATTGGGATGTGCCAAAACGTAGCCCTTAGGAAATCTGCTTTAACACTGAACCAATCCCCTTGCTCTCTCAGCCAGTAGTGGGTTGGGTGCCCAACAGACTCACATTAGATGTATGAATAGCATCAGACCTTAAAGCCCAGGGGCAAGAACCCTGTAGACTTTTAATGAGGCAAGAGCTCTCTTGACAACACCGTCACAGTCAGAAAAGCAAAAGTAAATAATGGTCATTTGTAGAAAAGGGGATGACCCAAGTGATTGGCACTGGACCAATTTAGGTATCTTTAGTAATTTAATAATTAGGGAAATGCATACCATGTTTACCATAAAATCAGCTTAATGTCATTTAATTAAATGGACACAAATCTGACATCAGAAATTGCAACACTACAAAACCTGTAAGGGAACACTTCAATCTCCCTGCTCACTCCCTTGACGACTTGTTAATAGCTGTGTTGAAACAGATGAATAACAAATCACAGCTTCAAAGAGAGACTGCAGAACTCGAACTTATATGCAAATTTGACTCAGTTGTCTTGGGGTTAAACAGGGACTATGGATTTTTCTCTCATTACAATAAGTGATTTGACCTCACCCTCCTCTATGTGCTGTTCCCCAGTGTTTGAATCCTAACACCTATTTTGATTTGCTGTTACAGCCTGACCTGATGCTATGTCATACACTCCCCTGCATTTAATTTCCTCCCATTCTGTAAATTTCCCACCTTCAAAGCATCTGACGAAGTGGGATTTTCTCCCATGAAAGCTCATGCGATAAATAAATCTGTTAGTCTTTAAAAGTGCCACAGGACTCTGTTGTCTAGGTCCTTAAGGAAATTGATATGGCTGTAACTACATCCACAGTTACACTGGGACAAACGCCTAATGTATTAAGCCGAATCAAGGTGAATGTACTCCACATTGCACCTGTACACTCCATCAAAAGCTGTTTACACTATGAAATGACAACAGTGAATTTCCTTAATGTGAACCGGTCTTTAGTTTCATCTCCTGGATGGAAGCATTGTCCTCTTGGATCCATTAGTGTTGTCTTCATATCAAATCTCTTTATAAAACCAAACTTTGTTTTTCAAGTTTGACAAGTAAATAGAGTAGGATGCACTTACAGCCATTACTTAATGCCTCTTGAGCTGTGAATATAATTGTGTTTAATTTGGAATAAAAAACCCACTTTGGAATATATTTGAAAATATAACCAATTCACCATATGGGCAAAATCCTCAGCTTGTGTAAACTGACATAATTCCACTGAAGTCAGTATCCCTTCACACTAATTCTGGTCCTAGATCTCTCAAAGGAAATATGTAAATAATACACCTGATTCAAATCCCACATCACTGTAAATCCATTAACTGGATCCAAAGGGGTAGCCTGTTAGTCTAGTTCAGCAAAACAAACAAGGAGACCTGTGGCACTTATAAAGACTAACAAATACATTTATCACATGAGCATCTGACGAAGTGGGATTTTCTCCCACAAAAGCTCATGTGATAAATAAATTTGTTACTCTTTAAAAGTGTCACAGGACTCCTTGTTTCCATTAACTGGAATTATTCCTGCATAAGGTCAGACAAGTGTTTTAGGCTTTAATTGTTTGTTTTTCTGCTGGGGAAAATCACATATAAATATTGGGCCTGATTCTGATCTCACAAAGTGTAAAAAAAGGGTAAGTCTCTGGAAGACAAAATCTGTGTGAGGTGAGGATCAGGTGCATAGTAGTTGTGGCTAATAAGAGCGGTTAATACAGTGGCTCTATGAATTAGAAAATAATCAGCACCACTGACATTCATATTTTGTGAATGGAAATGTAGTTATATGTCCCCTGAATGCTAATAGATTTGATTCAACATTCAGCAGGCATAGCAAATGTATTATATTTTACGAGCTGCTGAGTATATTGAGTTCTAGATACTTCGCACTACGGAATTAAGTAGCTAGTATGGATTGCCGTGTGGCAAACAAAAAAACTAGAAGGATGCGGGGGAAACAGTGATAGGAAACTCTGAAATACTGCTCAAGACCCCAAAGGAAGAAAAGTAAGGAGGTCGCTGGGTTGAATACCGGCTCACAGTTGTTAATGATGGAAGAGATCTATTAAACGAACCAGCCCATAGGATTTAGAGGAAGGGGAGAGCGAATTACTAGAGAGTGTAAACGGTTCCAGTCTTCATTCTGACCCTGGCAACCCACGTCTCCGCACTTGCCGCCTCTCGTCTGCGGGGTGAGAGAAATCCCGGCGTAGCCCGCCTCCCCTGAGCCGTGCTCAGACCAGGTGCGAGCATCCCCCGCACGGCTGCTTCCCTCCACTTCTCCATCAGCCGCTGGGGAGGACAGAGAAGCCGCTACGTCGGGGGGCGGCAGCGGACGCAGGGCACCCGCGCGGGGCGATCGCTGCCCCGCAGCCTAGCTGGGGGGCTGGCGGCGGGGCGGAGCGCACCCGGGGGGGCGGGCCGGGCACTCGGGGGGGAGTTTTCCCACCTGTTAGCCTGAGTCTGGGGAGCAGTGCCCCGGGGGCGGGGGGAGCGATCGGGGGCTGGCTGTGCAGGGCCGGGGGCTGATCTCCTCGTGTGCCGTCCCGCAGGGAGGCTCCGCCGCCCCGGCACCATTCCCTCGGCCAGCAAGGAGGGGCTGGTCGCGCTCGCTGCCCGGCTCTGGCAGAGGAGGAAGCGGCTGGTGGCCGCAGTCGGGCTGGCCCTCGCCATGGCCCTCACCCTGCTCATCGCCCTCCCGCTGCTGCTGCAGGCGGCCCCCGAGGGCGCGGCGCACTACGAGATGATGGGCACCTGCCGCATGATCTGCGACCCCTACGGCGCCGGGTCCGGCCCCGGGGGCAGCGCGGCCGCCGCGGAGGCGCTGCAGGAGCTGGGCGCCGCCCCGCCGCCTCCCTTC